>CM053772.1:255140499-255223906 GCA_028658325.1 Potorous gilbertii | reverse complement strand
TTACCATCACCACCATCATCATCACCATCACCATCATCACCATCACCATCACCATCACCATCACCATCATCATTACCATCATCACCATCACCATCACCATCACCATCATCATTACCATCACCACCATCACCATCACCATCACCACCATTACCATCACTATCACCATCATCATCCTCATCACCATCACCATCACCATCACCATCACCATCATCATCATCACCATCACCATCACCATCACCATCACCATCATCATCATCACCATCACCATCACTATCACCATCATCATCACCATCACCATCACCATCATCACCACCACCATCATCATTATTCCATTTGAGGAATATTGGATTTATTTTAACAAAAAACCCATTCCTTTGAATATTCCTAAACCTGAATTATTAATACCTAAAATATTACCTAGTGATAACTTTTTCCTTTCCAAAGTTTTGAAACAATGTAGTATAGTGGGAAAAGCTATGGATTTGCAATCCTGAGCAGCTGGATCTGAACTCTGGCTCACTCTTCTCCTTAAGATGAGGCTTACATGAAATACATTACCTTATATGGAAAATGACAGAGTTGGACGAGAGCATTCATAATGTCTCTTCCAGCTCTAAATTCTATGAAAGACTGTTAAACTCATATGGCTGTTTAAACTCTCCAAAAGAGCCATAACTTGAACTGGTGTGTCTGGGGCTTTGCCCAGGGGAGGGGAAAGAGAAAATTAATTGCTGAATGAGTCATAAAATAGGAGCTAGATGGAGAATGAGGATAGAAGAAAGAGAGAGAATAAATAAAGAGGGGAAAGTAATTGAATGACAAGTTTTAGAAGGGAGATTTCTAAGCCAGGGAATGACCAGAGGACAATATTAGAGCTTTCTCCCTGAGGTTACCCCCTCCCATTTACCCTATATGTATTTTGTCTATACCTAATTGTTTGCATGTTCTCTCCTTCAGTAAGTTGTATGTTCTTGCCCCTATCCCTATCCCTATCACTTAGCATAGTATCTGGCACTTAATAGGTGTGTAGTAAATGCTAGTTAGCTGACTAGTGAATGAAGCTGAGTGCAGGGATAATGTTGAGGATCAGCAGGCATTGAGCCTAGAGTAAATAAAACTTGGGGTACACAGAAATAACAGCAGCAACAGCAACAAACCTGACAGTTATGAAGCTCTCTGCATAGATTATGTCATTTGACATCCACAGCAATACGTGCTATAAGACAGGTGCTATAAAGGGACACTTTGACACATAACTAAAAGATCTTAAAAGTCATTTATTCCAGTTGCCTCATTAAAATTTGATTTTTTTAAAAATTCTGAACTTAAACATTATTAAAGAGAGCATTTCTATGCACACAGTAGAATACCCAAAAGATTTGTAAATCCATGAATCCTCATCTCATGTTTTTTCCTTTGGAAAAAAGTATCTAGTAGATCCCGCACTTTCAAAACTGTCTTGTTTGTTGGCACTTCCTTCTCAATTTATTTCCGTTTTCTTCTGTGCATTTTAAAAGATTGTTTTCACTACTGGTTCCCCCACCCTTTTAAGACCCTAATCCCCAATTAAAAATTTAGAGAAAGAAAAGTCATATAACAAGACAAAATAATCAATTAAATCAAAATATATAATAATCAATAAAAATTTAGTAAGCACCTTATGTGTCAAGAACTGCCTTATATGTAGGGGATATAGAAAGAGGCAAAAGACAGTCACTGTCCTTAAGGAGTTTACAATCTATTGGAAAATAAGCAGGCAAGTAAAATGAATTACTATTGTGGCCACATTAAAAATGTTTGTTGAGTCCATGACCTCTCTGTCAGGGAGCGAAATGCTTCCTCACAGGATCTTTGGAGACAAAATTGGACATTAATCAAAGCTCTTGTGGCTTTCAGAGCTGTCATGTTACTTTATACATTGATCTTGCTACTTTATACGCTGATCTTGCTACTTGATCTCCTGGTTTTAATCATTTCACTTTGAATTGGTTTCTTCTCTCTAGGATATTCTGAATTTGTGATCTTTTTTTCATTATTTCTTACTTTCCAACAATATTACATCATGTTTGTTCAGCCATTCCCCAATCGATTGGACAGTCCCCTTAGATTCTAGCACTCTGCTCCAACCATCTAATTTTCCAGATGAGGAAAGAAAGCCTAAGAAGGTAACAATATGACTTCTCCAAGATCACACATGTAGAAAGTGACAATACAAGATTTGTAACCCAAGTCCTCTAACTCCAGACCCAACACGATTTCCACTCCATCAACCTGTGTCTTAGTTTTCTCATCTGTGAAATGTGGATGAACAACACTTCATTAACCACCTCACAGGGTTATTGTGAGGAATGCAGGTACCTTATAAACCCTGTGGTGTCAAAATAATTACCACAGCTAAACCAACCAAAATTCCAAACAACGCCTCCTGCCTGTCTGGTTCTGTAAGTCAAGAAGACATCTAGATTTCAGACCTTGCCCAGCAGTGCTTCAATTCAGAAGAATCAAGCTTGAGGAAAAGAGGCTAGTGTTTTTAGGAGCTAATTAGTCATAATGTCCTGTTCCAAGGTAAATAGAAGGTAGGAGGCTGCTTTGATTAGATTTCTGGGAAAAGTGTTATCCAATGACAAGTCAAGGGATTCCCAGCACAGGTCACAGTGGGGTGGCTTTGGTTATGGGTTACAGAAGTAGGAAACCCAGACATATGAACAAGTAATACGAAGTGAACAGATAGATAAGATACTGCAGTGACGAATGCACTCTGTTGCTGTAAGACTTCCTGTTGTTCCTACATTTGGTCTTACTGTCTCATTTCCTGGCAAGTTAAGGGAGATAGACATTTGCCCACCACCCTCCTCTCTTCTAGGAAAAATTGATTTCTAGTATCTGTAGTCACCCTTAATCTCTGGATAGGTGCTCTAACTAGAGATATGAGGTGTGCCTCTAAGAGGTCACCCCTGGTTGGGGCTCCTAGAACTCCACCAATAAGGCCATCCACATTCAAGCAACGTATGTCTATTATCAGCAGATGTGTTCTATGGGCCTTGAATTCTAGGTTTAGGGTAAAAAAAAAAGAACCTTTGATGCAAAGGATTCAGGGTTGGCTTCCTTGCTGGAGGTTCTTAAACCATCTTCCTGGTCTGAGTCATCCTCTGGGTGAGCACCAACCCCTAGTCACAAAACAAATATTTACAGTCTTCAGGTTAAATTCAAGGACATCTGATGTAGAAAGGTCAGTATCCCTGGGTTCTAAGTTTAGTTCTTCCACTAACTCTGTTTATGCCTTTATGAATATTACTTCACCTCTCAAACTCTCCTGTCCTCATCTGTCAAAGGAAGGGGTTGATTTAACAGATTAATCAATCAAAAAGCATGTGTCAAGAGCTCACTATGTGCAATATGCTGCAAAATAGTAGGAATACAAAGGAACATGACCTTAAGGTCTCTTCCAGTTCTAAAAAGAATTAAAATCCAATAGAGGTGCCTATTAATTGAGAAAGGGATGAAAAAAGTGTAGTACATAATTGTTGTTTTTTTTCTTTTTTTGATTTAACATTTTATTTTTCTCAATTACATGTAAAAAACAATTTAATGTTCTTTTTTCAAATTTTGAGTTCCAAATTCTCTCCCTTTCTCTCCCCCATTGAGAAGGCAAGCAATTTGACATAGGTTATATATGTATAGTCATGCAAAACTCAATTCTAAGTAAGTGAAAGAAAGCACCAACCAAAAAAAAAATAATAAAGGAAAATATCTCCAATCTACATTCATGTTCCACCTGAATGAAATATTTTCTCTAAGGAAATATTTTTTGAAAGAAATTATGAAATAAAGATATTTGAAAATCCCAACTATTGTAGATATGCAAAGTGAAGTGGACTGAAACAAGAAAACAGTTTATAACAGTATATAAGTTCTAGTTGGCTTTCACAGAACTGGGCCAGCCACATTTGCCCTCAGGGATCTAGGATACTTTCTAGGGTTTAGGACATTTCTACTGCCCTTGGCTTAAGCTCCCACCAGCTGCATTACCCTCTTTGTTAAGTACCAGTGACTAGAACCCTAATTCCATTTAATCACTTAATATCAATTAGCTATTGAAAAGGGCATTTACCGTATTTCACTGCATAATTGTCAAAGTTTTTCTGCCAATTATTTTTTGCAAAAAAAATTGGGTTTGACCATTATGTGAAGCTCTTAAAAACAAATTGTGCCAGTAATACTTTAAAAATCATTTACTACTAAATTGTATTGCTGGCAGACAAACTGTCAGTTTAATTAGCTAGGGAAGATGCAAGTCTTACCGTATCACATGATTTAATTTTGGCAGCTTTGCTGCCCTCCCACTCCCCTTGTGAGAAGGTTCTTCATTGGATTGTGTGACAATACCAGTACTGCAGCACTCTAAACAAACCAAGAAAGTCGGGTTTTGGAAATATACTGACAATGTGTATATGCTAAGAATTCTAGGCTTGAGTTCCATAAGCAAAAGAAATAAATATGTACCTATATGCCACATTGCTACAACCTTTTAAGCTGCATGATGAACAGAACTTGATGAACCAATTATAAACTAATTTTGAGACTGAGAAAAACAGTGTGTGATGATTCTATGGTGAAATATGTAACTCAAGAACACAGCACAAATATTTCCCCCCATACCTTAGGGATATATTCTCCTCTTCACTATCTCAGTCTCTAGGGAAAGCAAGCTAACTCTTAGCGCAGTTCTCACATAATATGGGTCCCTTGGAGTTCATGTCCAGATGCTGTGACCTGACTGATGGATAAATCTTCTACTGAGCTTCCCAGACCAAGTCCTGATGGCCTCTCCTTAAAACCACTCTTTGTTCTTCAGGGCTGGCTACAAAACCCAACTTGGACCCTTAACTCCCAGATTTCTGTGGCTCCCTCTCCTGATCTCTGGGTTAATATCCTTTAACTAAAACAGATAAGTACCAGTGCAGAGATCAGGGGCCAAAGGCTTTCCAAAGGCATAGAAGGGAACAAAGATTCCGTAGATGTTCTTGTAGCATGGTCTCACCAGACACTGTGCTGTGAGCAAAGGAGCCACATTAAGCAGATGGTCAAAGAGGCTGACTGAGGCTTTGTGAAGAAGCCTCCAGGTCCAACTATGCAGCAAATCTTCAAAGATTCCTCCTAACCACATGGCCAGCAGATTAGATCAGATACAGAAGGTTTCTTCTTTCTCCATAGTCTTTCCAAGGAAATTCCATTCTACACCATGATGACTTTCCCAGAGGCAGGGTCCCTAGACACTTTCATGGGAGAAAGTGGCATCAGTTGGACACACTAATGCCCTCTTTGCATCTTCCAGGGCCTTGTTACACAAAGATAACAACACTGTAAAGAAGAATAACTTTGAAAGACTTAGGAGCTCTGATTAAAATAGTGACCAGCCGTATCTCCTGAGGACTCAGTGCTGTGAACATGTTACCAGGCTCCTGACAGAGAAGTGGTAAACTCAAGGTTCAGAAAGAGATAATGTATTTTTAGATGTAGTCCTCGAATGGATTTGTTTTGTTTGACTCTATATATTTTTATAAAGGTTTATTTTTTCTTTATCTTGGTTTTTAATGGAGGGAAGAGTTTTGAGGAAGAAGAAGAGTTAGCAACAGTGATGCAAAAAAAAAAAAAGAGAGAAACTTTTTTTAAAAATATGCACAAAAAGGAACAGAGAGAAATTCAGAAGGAGTCGCAGATATGTAGAACAGTTCTGAAAATAAAGGGTTTAATTTGTATTTATATATGCATTTATGCACATGCGTTATAAATTTGTTGATTATGAATATATTCTTACTATGTCATTATCACATATTTATTTCACCTATCATAATTCATAATCATATTTTATTATTTTAAATATATTTAAAAACAAGTAGTATGAAATGGAATTCCCAGTTCATATGATATCCTCTCTGCTCATCCTATTGTATAGATGTAAATGTTTTTCTTAGTATTTTAGTTTAGACTAAAATGAATTTGAGAATAAATAAATTTAAATTTAATTAAAATATATGGGTCATAGTAAAGGAAAAGGAAATATGTCATCAAGGAAGCATGTGATAGGAAGAAAAGAAGGTCATATATGGGAAGGGCAGATGGTGACTAATGGATAGCAAAGCCCTCAGGATGTTGAGAGAACTTGAAGATGGCTGAAATCCTTTAATTTCCAGTGGTGAACACATGGGAACATGGGCATAAGAGTTGTGTAGGAGGACAGGCAGGAGGGTAAGTGTTGCAATCTGCAAGTTGATTCAATCACAGATCCGATGGAGTGTTTACTTATTGAAGGACTCAGAGTTCTTGCTGTGGCATCCCTAGGTGAAATTACCCGTTAATGAAGAAACTTAATAATAAGGCCAACAGAATCATAGAACTTTAGGGCCAGGGGTACCTCAGAGGCCATTTAAAGCTATGCTACATGGGAGCAAGTAAGAGCTAAAAGCATTGCCTTTTTTGTCAAATACTGGAAAAAAAACACACAGAAATTTTAAAAGTCTCCATTGGAGATGCTGAAGTCCCCATAACCAGACAGGCATTGGCTTCTCTCAGTATCTGGAATTTCTCTCTCTGATGGGAAGAAACCATTTCTGATTTACTTTCTCTTTCCTTGATTTCAGGTTCCCAGTTGAATTGCTCAGGACTGGAAGAAATTCCACTTAAGATTTGGTGGTGGTAGTTTGTTTTTGTTTTGTTTTGTTTTTACTTTTTACTTTCTCATTCTGAAAAGCTAAGTGGTTTCTAATGCATGGTTTCTTTCTCATGGCCTCATGCATTCAAGTTCAGAGACCCAGGATGGTTTAATCATTGAACTTGTATTGATCTGGTTTGGAGGATGCATCCCACAGTGGATCTCAGACTTCCCAGCTTCTGGGTCAGTGTTAGTATCATGTCAGATCTAGAGGATGATTTAATTGGGGGAGGAGGACGAATGGATCTGCTTTTCAGCATTTGCAAGGTGGTGTTTTATTGAGTCAGCTTGACTACCTCTTTAATTCGTTCAATAAGCCCACTGTGTTCTAGCCACTGAGGATACAAGTTTTCATTGTGTACTTGAGGTACCAGTAGGACAGGAACTGGAAGGAGCCTTTCCCTTCTCCTGAACCAAGCCTTAATGCCCCCTTTCCATGAAGGATCAAGGTCCCAGCAGAGCAATGCCATAGGAAGCTCCCTAGAGGCAGCTAGGGGAAGAAATGGATAGAATTCTGGGACTGGAATCAGGAAAGCCTGAGTTCAAATCCAGCCTCAGAGATTTTAGCTGTGTGACCCAGGGAAAGTCCCCTAACCCCTATCTGCCCCAGTTTCCTCCCCTGTAAAATTGGAAAAATAATAGCACACACCTCCAAGGATTGTTGTAAAGATTAAATGAGATAATATTGCTAAAACACTTAGCACAGAACCTGGAACATAGTAGACACTTAATATTGTCCGTCTTCTTTTCCTTTTCTTTCACTTCCTTCCTTCCTTTTGCTTTTCTTCTCCTTTCCTTTCCTTCTTTCTTTTCTTATCTCCTTACTTTCTTCCTTAACATTTCTTTCAGAATTAACTTGTGAATTTTTTTTTCAATTTTTATTTTGTCCTCTTATTCTAAGAGATTTGTGAAATTTTCTTTTATGATTTCTTAAAATATGATATCTGGCCTCTTTTTTGGTGATGATATTTAGGTAGTCCAATCCTTAAATTTTCTCTCCTTGATCTGTTTTCCAAGCCAGTTGTTTTTGCTATAAGCTATCTTAAATCTTATTTTCCTCTTTTTTGACTTTGTTTCAATATTTCTCATTGTCTCATGGAGTCATTGATTTCTATTCATTCCATTCTTGTTTTTAGAGAGTTAGTTGTTTGTGCCAACCCGTCAATTTCCTTTCAATAGCTTTCTTCCAAGTGTACTGTATACAAAGTTAACAGCAATATTGTAAGATGATCAGCTGTGAATGACTTAGCTATTTTCAGCAATACAATTATCCAAGAAAACTCTAAGGTCTTACAATGAGAAATGCTATCATCCCCAGAGAAAGAACTGATGGTGTCTGAATACAGACTCAAACATGTTTTGGGTATTTTTTACTTTATTTTTCTTGAGGGGGTTTTTTGTCTGTTTTCTTTCACAACATGACTATTATGGAAATGTTTTGCATGACTACACATGTATAACCTATATTGAATTGCTTGCCTTTGCAGTGGGATAGGGGAGGGGAAGAAGGAAGGAAGGGAAAGAATTTGGAACTTAAAAGTTTTAAAAACAAATGTTAAACATTGTTTTTTACATGTAACTATGGAAAATAAAATAAAATCCTAAATTTAAAAAAAGGGCCAAAAGAAAACACCTTTATTCCATAGCTCTCGTTTCTTTTCCCTTTTTTCCTCTAGCACTTTCATTTCAATTATTAAAATAAATAAATGAATGAATGAATGAATGATGCTTTAAAACAAACATAAAAACTCTTACCTTATCTCTTCCAGGAATTACAATTCAATTTGTGTCCAAGCTATTTTTTTTGAGGCTTTACCTGTAGATAACTTTGGAGTAATTCTGTCTTTCTGGGTTATTTCTCAAGCATCCTTGGGATGATAATAGCTTTTTTCTTGGTGGAGTTCTTTTTAGTTTTCTCCTTCTAGTCTACTCTCCAACTTTGGACTTCATTCATAACCCAGTTATTCTGGAGGGCAGAAGTATGGGCTAGACCTGCTGCTGCTTTCTTGGGAATACTGAGTGTTGTGTTATTCCAGGATCTCTATAACATCTCAAACTAGGGATCTGAAAGCTTATGGTATTCTCTGAGTGGTCTGATCTAGGAAAAATCTGATGGTTTGAAGAGGTCTGAGCCTCTTTAAATTCCTGGTTTTGGGTGTGAGCTATAGGTCTCCTTTAGAGTTTCTGTAAACTGCTGCTAGATTCAGCTAGCAGGAAATCTCTACTGATTAAGAGTGAGAATACTGTAAGTTTCCTTCTCCTCTGGAATCCATGGCCTTATTATTCTTCTGAAGGCTTCAGACTGGACTGGAAGTTCAGTGTACAACATAGTCTAGGGTCAGTCACCACTACTTATTCTGGACCTTCTCCTGTGTACAGCTCCCTTCCTTAACCTGCCTTGGATTTGTGATCCAGGACCAGATAGTGAGCAACAAAACTGCCAGTTGGCAACCGTTTCAGCACGCTGCACAAGGTTGGGGTGCTCCAGTACGTGTCTGAGACGTCTGCTTGCTCTTCAACTCTGTCTCTGTCCTCTTTCAGTCCTTGGGCACTGGAATTCTCTGTGCATTGGGCTCCTAACCAGACCTCACCCACGGTGTCCACAGACCTTTTTGTCTATCTCTACGTGGACCTGGACTGGCAAAATGCCTTATTATTTACCTTTATCCCTTGAATTTCCACTTTAATCAACCTACACGAAGTAGTTTGTAAATATTTGGAGATTTGTTGAGGCAAGTTCAATGTCTTTCCTCCTACTCAACCATCCTGGCTCCCTGTCTTGCTTTTCTATTTGTACTCCCAGCATTTGTCCTATAATCACTTAATAAATTACTTTTCATTCATTAAAGGAGCTTATATTATTCAGTAGTTAATGCCATCCTAAACTAATATCCTAATTAAAAAAATATATATCACTCTCTCTTTTCTACTCTGTTCTACTTTCTATCATTTGTCAATTGGATAAAACCATCTAACAATTGGCCCCTTGCCTTTTTGACTATTGATGGCCATCATATAGGCAAATATATAATTGTAGGATCTCAGTCAGAGGAAACCTCAGAGCTCATCCAGTCTAATCCTTAACTAATAAATGAATTTTGCATAAAGTATCAGTTCAAGGATTGGTCAAAGGAAGTATGACTAGCCAGTTTGGTGAGGAAAAGACTGATGAAATACGATCTTGGAGCATTTGAAGAACCATTAATGTGAAAAGATTGTTGATATAATCAAAACAAACCTGGGAGCTGTATTTCCTCTCAGCTTGGGAAAAGAGGAAGCTAATTCAAGGTCAGGACTGTAGAAAAAGGTTTCTATCAGTATAGTGGGAATTTTGAATTCTTTCAAATGAAAGAAGAGGAGAAAGATAAATGGCAGTCCCCTCCTCCCCCACACACTCATAGAGCCACACCACCACTCTGTTGACAAGTGACAGCAACAGCTGTAGTCCTCCTCCTCAAAATAAAACCTTTACAGGAAACCATAAAAGGTGACCATAAACGGAAAAGCTGATGACTGTTTTTCACCATGGGCTCTTCCTTCAGTAACTGGAGTACTAAGACAAAAATCAGGAGGAAATGGTAGTCCTTACCCTATCCCTTGCCTAATTCCATATCTAATTGTATTTTTATTCTATCAAATATTGTATTTTGTTGTTTGTTTCTCATAAGTAGCTAGGACTGACTCTTTCTTTACCTTGTCTGATATCCTTTTGTTCAAGAAATAAGGTTGAGGGACAGCTCTGCCAGTCAAATAGAAGAAAGGATCTTTTCTAGCATAGGATTAGGATCTCAATCTCCCCATCTCCTAGCTCATCATTTGAGCATTTTTGCTTTCTAATTTGGGGGGCTCATCACAATCCATTTCTTACTACACTTCTAAGATAAACATCACTACAAACTTGGGCCATTCAAAAAAAATCACTTCCTAGAAGTAAAACTAATAGTGACTCAGCATGATATTGCTATATTAGAAAATCATTAGATTTGTTTTTCCATCCTAGTTCTGCAACTATGTGATGAGTCATTTAAACTGTTCCAGTTTCTGTTTCCTTGTGTGTAAAATGAGGGTCTTGAATGAAATGATCTCCAAAGTCCCCTCCAGATTTAAATTTAGAATTTCATTTTCTTCTGAACTTGAATGGCAACTTTCTGAAACTATAATTGTGTCAGTCCATATGGATAGAGAGAGTTTCCTCACTGGGAGTTCCCTACACAGCTCTGGTGAAAACAACAAAAACACCTAAGGAATAAACAAGTCAAAACATTCTCCTTGTTTCCTGAAGGCAGAATCAGAAGTAACAGGTGGTTGCTTTAACCACCCCCCTCCCAAAACAAACTGTTATGTGAATCATTGACAGACTTTTAACTATTATTTCTAAAATGGAGTGGGCTGCCCCAGGAATTAGTAGATGAACCTTTTTACAGGTATCCAAACAATGGTTGGATACAGGCTTTTGGGTACAAGCTGGACTGCATGACCTAAAATCATTTAAACTACAAAATCCTAAAAATCTCTGACAGAGGGCCTCAAAGGAGTGCCCAACACACTGGATGTATCCTCTGTGTAGGATCACTGAAAGTGTATGAGTAATAAGGGTACCAGATGAGAAGATTCAGATGGGTTAACACCCATAAAGGGAATATACTCACCCAAGATCTCCTTATCCTTTATGGTTTTATTTATACAGTATCTATTTGGGCAAAACCATGCCTCTGACAAAAACAGCAAGAGGTTATTACTTGACCTCCCAATTACTGTCATTTAAGTTGGGTATATAGTCTATACTTTCCACCACTCTCTCTTTGGAAATCCCCATTCATCCTTTTGAATGGGGGCACAAACATGGCAGATATCTCCATCCTGCTGTAAATCAAGAATCTTTCATCTTAGAATTTTGGAGCCTATCCTTCCAACATCCCCAGACAGATAAGCCCCATGTTATTTCCCCCTCCACCAGCTTTGTCAACCAGCCAGATAAGCTCCACCCCACCCCCAACAAACACTTCAATTAGAGACCAGAGCACAAATTTTCTCCTTGTGGATTCCATTAGCCATTTAATGTTTTCAATAAATCCTTTCCATGAGGGCAGTATACAGATCATGCTTTTTCTCTTTATAAACAGTTTCTCAATAAATAAATATCTGGGGAAAGATAGATATGCTATAAAGAAAAAATGAGGGTAACCAATTATCATGCACAGATGAATGAACAATATACACTTTTTTTTAAAACATCACACACCTGTCTCACTAAAGAGTACCCACAACGCAGCGCTTAACAAGTCACATATTTGTTGTTTGCTGTTTCGTTGTTTTTTAGTCATGTCTGACTCTTCATGACCCCATTTGGGGTTTTCTCAGCAAAGATATTGAAGTGGTCTGCTGTTTCTTTCTTCAGCTCATTTTACATCAATACAGATTTGAGGAAACTGAGGCAAACAGGGTGAAGTGACTTGCCCAGGGTCACACACCTAACAAGTATCTATGGCCAAATTTGAATTCAGGTCTTCTTGACTCCAGACCCTGTGCTCACTTCACCACACAGTTGCCCAACAGGCCATATGATTGCTTGTCAAATATGTATTATTTTCTCAAGAGAAACTGGGAGTTGCCTTATTCTGTTGGCCTGACCAGTCCATCAACTAAAACCCTGGCAAAGTAATTATCAATTTATCAACCAATATTCATTTATTAAGCACCTACTATGTGCCATACAGTTTCCCGCAAAGGAGAAACCCCACCAAAGAGGTCTGTATTTCCAGGCTAAGACATATCAAGGTGTCGATATAAAGTGATCTTTTGCTCTGTTGGATTTTTTATATAATGCTAAATTTGGGGGCAGCCCTTAAAAGGAAGAGGAAATTAACAATGATGGAATAGATAATTTATAAGGTCTCAGGTTGCTTTGCAAGGAATTCAAGGCTAGTAACTCTATTTTGCCAAGAACCTAAGAGATGTTAAATTATCTGAGGTTTGTGATCAAGCAAGTTGGAGGCAAGATATTCATGAATTTATCAGTGCTTCAAGAAGTAAATCATAGTCCTGCCATGATTTTTTAAAATAAGAAATCTTGGGAATGGATGTGCCTCAGAGAATTGGACTGTTGATAGTATAAGAACAATATATGGCTCAGTGGGTAAAGAAATGGACTTGAGCCATGTTTGAAACCTGGTTCTTACACTTACTAGATTGACCAAATCACATCCCCTCTCTAAATCTTGACTCAACAAGCATTTTTAGTACCTACTATGTGCCAGGAATGGTGATGGAAGCTGAAAATACAAAAGCCAAAAAGAAACCTGGAGGTTGGGGAGGGATTCACATGCCCCATTAATAAAATGAGGTAATTGGCTACATCAGGAGTTTTAAAGCTGGCATCCGTAGATCCCATCTTTTGCTTCTGGGGATGATCGCAAGAGAGAAATTAAGGGCATCCTTGTCATGAAATGGTATTTCATTGGTTAGAAACTTAAAAGAAAAAGTCTCTGAGTTGGATCTGCAATAAGCCCAGGATGGAGACAGATGGAAAAAAAAAGCATTGAATGTTTCCCCAAGGCACTAGTATAGGACTGATAAAAGATTATCTTACCTTTACTTATCTGCAAAAGAAGGTTCATTTAGAGTAGAATCTGTGTGTCGTGTGTGTGTGTGTGTGTGTGTGTGTGTGTGTGTGTGTGTGTGTAAGACCCTAAATGACTTTTGTGCTGAAAGTTTCATCTCAAAAGTATTGCTTGATGAGTAGAACAGGAAGCCATTTTCTCCCTGACAAGTCTCCCATTGGTACCATGACCCAGAAAGTGGATTTGCTTTTACAGACCCACTTTATGGATGTGGTGACTCATTCTAAGTGGGCTTGAAAGCCTACCTCTGCTGCTGAGTGCCATGGAAGAGGAGAAGGGAGCTGTGACTAACTTAGGGAGCTACTTGAGTATTATACATGGAACTGGAGTCTTCCCAGGACCAAGAATAGGAAAAAGTCCAATAACTCTTTCAGGAATCCCTCAGGTAACTGACCCAAGCAAGCCTATTTTCCTTCTCATCTGTAAAATAGAACAGGGAATGTTAGACAAGATAAATTTTAAGGTCCATTCTGGCCCTGTTTACAATCTAAACTTGATCCAGAACCATGACCTGCCCTGGGCAAAATGGATTCCACTAGCCTGTTAAAATAAAAATAAATATACTAATAAAAGCACTTGTACAGGAGCCCTTCCCCTCCTCCACCCCCCCCCAAAAGCAAAAAACAACAATAAAAAAATCCTGTTCCAATCTCTAAGTTGGATAGTGACTATTTACATCCTCTTTCCTTTCCATGTTTTTATTGCTTTCTCCACTGTTTTCTGTGGGTGAAGGGGCATGGGTTGATTTTCACGGACATCACTGACTGGGACAGGGTTCAAAAGAACATCAGATGAACTGGCAACCCACTGCCTCCCATCTCAGCAAGCAGTATATTATACATATTTAATGTGATTTTAAAGTTACCTTCAGGGCAATACAACAGGTGGGAATTAGAACACTACTCCATGCCAAGCCTCTTAAAATTACAGTTCTAAGAGAGAGGGACTTTTAAGACCTTGGAGAGACAATACTGATATCTTCTTTGATCTCTTGTGAGATTTGTCTTGAGTGTGTCAGAATTCATGGACACTATTTCTATAAAAAAAAAGTTTCCAGGGATGGCTTTGGGCAGCCTTCTGCTCTACCCACAGGAAGAGCTTAGCTACTGGAGGAGGGTGGCATCAGTGGGTCTGGTGACAGAAATACAGACCTTTAAAACCTTTTCTCTTCTTTGACAAAGGCACCCTGATCAATAGATCTCCAGGGCTGGGTTTGTCAAAACAGAGTTAAATAGTTTACTAGAGATAAATAGCTTCACCCTTCAGGCATGACCCATAAGCCTTAGCAACTTTCCAGAGTGGAAGGTCTCAAGTGGATGGTAACCAGCACACCTTTGAAAACCCGAATCAACTAGAATGTTCAGGACAGTGTTTGCATCCTTGCCCAGTGAGAACCTGTCTGGTTTTGTTTTGAAGTTTCATTCTAACCATTCATCTTCCTCCCCATTGAACCTTCTTTAAACATAGGAACTGTTATTTTCAAAGATTCTGAAGGTAGAATGGGAATGAATGACACCCGAGAAGGTGGGAGCGGATGGAAAGGGATAGAAGGACAGGAGAAGATGAAATGTATTTCTGTTCAAGCTAGCAGCCACCCATCACAAACCACAGCTGCTGGAAGTACTCTAGGTGGGAACTGGTATTATCAAATTATACCCAAAAATATGATTTTGGTAACTTGGGCTTGACTTTAAAAAAAATGACAACATAAAACCCAAAGGACAAGAAAAAAAATTTGGTTAAAAAAAAAGCCAACATGACTATCAGTAGCACATTGCATCTGAGTTAGTCCCAGTTCCATGTAATGGTGATGTCCCCATCTCTCATTTGACAAGCAGGCCTGGCTGGTCTTATACTCCAATCTTCATGTCGACGTTCTGCAGGTTTCTGGTTTCATCAGCTGTCATACACTCATCTTGTCCCACTTGACCATCAGATTGTTCTTTGTACACCAGATGCACCATCTCCTGAGACTTGCTGGCATCACCATTCAGCCCAGGATTCTTCTTGTCATCCACAGCTCCATTGCCACTGTTAATCACTAGCTTCTTCTTCTGCCCACATCTAGTCAGAGAAAGTTAACATAAGAGGATGTCAGTGGGACTGAAGAGAGGGATTTGGGCCAGCACCCAAGGAAGGAGAGCTACTTGTTTAAGCATTCCCCTGACTTCTGGTGTTATCTGAGGCAGTATCTGTGCATCAAAGTGATAAAACTGAAGTCAACAATAACAGCAGTTGCTGCTGTTTTCACTCAGATTTCCCTTTTGACCGGTTAGTTTAGATTGAAGATTTTTACATAAATACCACACACTCATCCTTGATAACATACATCAAGAGGTGGAAGGGATGTCAGAGGGAGAGGCAGCTAGGGGGCACCACAGTGCACCGAGCTCCAGATTTGGAGTCAAGAAGACTCATCTTTCTGACACTTAGACACTTACTAGTTGTGTGACCCTGGTCAAGTCACTTAATCTTGTTTCCTCACCTGTAAAATTAGCTAAAGAAAGAAACAGCAGACCACCACAGTATCTTTGCTGAAGAAATACCAAATGGGGTCATGAAGAGTCAGACGCAAGAAACGACTGAATAACAGTCCAACATTATCAGTTTGCATATTAGAAATTAAAGCCCAGAAAGTTGGTCTTGCCAAGTGACTTGCAAGTGCTAGAGCTACAATTTGAGCCTAGACCTTATGACTTTTCAGCTGACTGTGGACTCTATTATGCCGCAGCTCCCTTTGCAAAGTGTTGTTTACTTCTTCATCTGATGTTTACAACCATCCTGTGTAAAGGGAAATACCTGAACCTTGTCCCCCCATAGCGCACATCTTATTTCCTCACTTCCCTCACTACCCTGATGCAATGTTTCCTCTTTCTCATGAAAAAGAACAACATTGCCCCATGCATATGAAGTCGATGTCATTATATATCTGTCTTCTCCATCTCTGACTCTGAATCTCTCCAGTGATACTTATATTATAGCCTTTGCATGGAATATAAGTCCCTTGAGGGCAAGGACTGTTTTATTTTTGTCTTTGGATCTCCAAAGCTTAGCATGGTGAAATCGTTTTTGAGTGGAATTAATTCCTGCATTATAGATGAGAAACTGTACTGGATGACCACTAAGCTTCCCTTGGCTTCTGGGAATCTGAACATCATGGGGTTCTGTATTCCACTGGGATTCAGAGAGGAGGTCAAGGAAACATCAGCACTTAGCTTAATATATATTTGTTGACTGACTGGTATGATGGAAAGAGAACTGACTTTCCTGACCTGTAAGATAAGGGAGTGTAGTGGATGACTTTGGACTTAACTAGCCTCTTAAAATTTCTTCTAGCTTTAGGACCAAGAGCCTATGGAAGTCACCTCAAATACAAGAAAAATGATGATTAGTTCTGTTAAAGCTCAAAGTGAAATCCCAACCAGAGAACCATAAGGATAATGTTGACTGGAACATGAAGACCTCAGTCAGTAGCAATGGAGTGAAAATTGTCTCTGGATGGGGCTGTCCATATGATGCTTCCTTCCCATCCCAGACTTCTCAGATGAAACCTAGCTTGTGGATCTTGGATCACCTTGTAAAGCAAGCATATGTCTGGGGAAGGGGGAAGAGGGAGAGGGAGAGGAGGAGAGGAAGAGGAAGAAGAGAGACAGGGAGAAACAGTGAGAGAGTGAAGGGGGGAGGGAGGGAAAGAACAAGGGAGAGCGAGGAAGGGAAGGAGGGAGGGAGAGGGAGAGAGAGAGAAGACAGGGGGGTAGAGAGAGAGAGAGAGAGAGAGAGAGAGAGAGGGAGGGAGGGAGGGAGGGAGGAAGGGAGAGAGAAGTCTTTTAAAAAGGATGGGGGGGGGGAGGGGAGGTGTTGGGAAATGGGCTGGTGGCTTTAGAAGAGAGATATGCCCCTACAGACTTACCCAACCTACTCTGTTAACCAACCTTCAATTACAATTGCAAATCTGTTCTCAATTATCCACTACATGGTAATTCACAGCACCCAGGCGGCCCCATTCCCCGCAAGCAGCCCAGTATCCAGCCTATCCCTGTTTGTCGGTTGCCATGGCAAATGACTTCATTTGGAGGACGGGAAAGAAACAAAGGGGTGGTCTTTTATTTTTTAATAGACACAATAGAATCTGGGCCCCGCGTTATCTAGGAGTAACGTGCACGCTCCAGCTGTTCTAACCAACCCCTGGGATGGATGTCATTAGCGTACTTGACCATGTGCTCAGTGCTTCAGCTCTGACATTCCTGTATTAACACACCAGCCAGGGTTGACTCACTGAAACCTGATTAGGAGTGGAGACCACATACTCTGAGAATTGGCCAATGATCTGGGGTTCAAACAATAAGAAATCTATATTTTACTTTTTGAAAGTAATCTGAGGCAAAAAAAAAAAAAAGACTGATTTCTTGTGAGGCCTTCTTCAAGGGAAATTATTTGTCAATTGAAATACTTCCTCTCCATTTATTCGTATCTCTCTAGGAGTGCGTTTTTGCTGTGTGTGTGTGAGTGTGAGTGTGTGTGTGTCTGTATGTGTGTATGTGAGTGTGTGCATGTGTGTATATGTGTGTCAGTGTATATGTGTGTGTATGTATGTGTGTATGTGAGTGTGTGTATATATGTGTGTGTGTGTGTGTTTAAAGCAGTCTTGCTTTCTTCTAATTGAAAGTTCCTCGACGACAGGGCTTATCTCATATCTGTTCTGGTCACCGCACTCCTGGACACGATGCCTGACTAATAACAGTCAAAACTCATATAGAGATTTACGTTTTGCAAGTTGTGTTACAAATATTTTCTCCGTTGATCCTAAGAGGTGGGTGCTGTTATCATCCCCATTTTGCCAATGAGTAAACGGAGGCAGACAGTGATGAAATGACTTGTCTAGAGTCACAGCTAGTGAATTTCTGAGGCCAGATTTGAAGTCCACTGATGCATCTCACTGCCTCATAGTAGTAGGCAGTTAATAATTATTTTTTAATTAGCTGATTGACCAATTGGCTAATCCAAAGTGTTTACGAAATAGTTCCCTCACCACAACCCACACAAAGTAAGTACTGAAAGCACTGTTATCCTTATTTTTTAGATGTGGAAAGAGAATACAGAGAGGTGTCATGATTCGCCCAGGGACACAGAGCTAGGAAGGTTTAGAACTGAGATTTGAACCCAGGTCTCACTTGATTTCAAGTCGGGCACTCTTTCCACTTCCTTCCCCAGTGATTTTTTTTCTCCTTTCATGCCTTAAAGGCCAAACATAATCGATGTAGCTCCTTTCATAGGTTAGTGGATTTGGAGGTTGAAGGGAGCTTACAGTTTATCTAGTCTAATCTCCTCATTTGACAGATGAGGAAACTGAGGTCCAAGGGGTTAAAATGACCTGCCGTAGATCACATACATATTAGAGGTAGCAAAATGGATAGAGCAATGGACATGGAGTCAGGAAGACCAGAAATCCAGCCCCCAATATTTCTAGCTGTGTGACCCTGGGCACTTACACTCTGTCTGCCTCAGTTTCCTCATATGTAAAATAGAGATGATACTGCCATCTAACTCCCAGGGTTGTTGTGAGGATAAAATGAGATTGTACTTGTAAGATACTTTCAAATTCTAAGGTGATATGTAGGTGCTACGTTTTGTATGATTACTGTTAGTATCCTAATTGTTACAAGGAAACCATCTAGCCTAAACCATGTTGGTCACTAAGAATAATTCTAACTGCTCTATACAGATGTTTGTCTATTCTCTCTCCAAAATTCTCCAGGAAAAGGAAAATCGGTGAGCATTTCACAGTCGTGCCCCATAGAAAAGTTCTCCCTTTTCTCTAACTTCGAGTTCCATCCACATCACAAGTCATTTAATTTAGAAATAGTACCCCTCTTGCCCACTTATGCACTCCTTCAGAATTTCTAACAAGTAGGTAGAGAGTTCAAAATTCTTCCCTTTAAAGGCAGCAACCTATAATAGATATTGGATGTTTATACCTTCACAAACACAGCAAAAATCATCCAGTGTCTTACCTTCTCCGACTGTTGACAGCAATGCAGACTGCCAGGATCAAAGCGAGTGCCAAGAGAGCCGAGAGAATAATCAACCATTCTGGGG
Organism: Potorous gilbertii; assembly: GCA_028658325.1. Lineage (NCBI taxonomy): Eukaryota > Metazoa > Chordata > Mammalia > Diprotodontia > Potoroidae > Potorous > Potorous gilbertii. Next base: position 255,204,478 of record CM053772.1, on the reverse strand, counting down.
AGAGGCCAAAACACATATGTGACTTAGGATGGGTATGAGATGAACCTCACCTCATCTTATTTAACAAGACTCTCTAGTACCGGATAGGTGCTAAGAAAGGAGGAGGATGGTGGGGGTTGGGACCTAATGTTTCAAATAAACTATTAAAGACAAAGTATGTAAAGGCTTGGCTTCTCTTTTGGATCCAATTGAACTGACAGACCATTCAATCAATCATTCCATTGGCCAGGAGTTTTTCCAGGTCTTTTAGGTTTATAGATCTAAAGTGATCATAGATCTGTCGCTAGAATGAACCTAGGAGGCCACTTAGTCCTGACAACAAATGAGAAGAAATGACTTTCTCAAGGTCGTTGACTTCCAAAGAGGGGAAGAACTCAAGATGAGATATACACAATGAGATACATATTTTTGATCATGGACAATGTAGGAATCTGTCTTGCTTTGCTATGCATATTTCTTCCACTGGAGAAGAGAAAGTTGGGGAGGGAGAGAGAGGAAATAAAAGCTTATTAAATGAATTTTTTTGAGGCAATTGAGGTTAAGTGACTTTCCCAGGATCAGACAGCTAGTAAGTATCTGAGTCTGGATTTGAACTCCAGTCCTCAGATTCCAGGGCTGGTGCTCTATTCACTGCACCATCTAGCTGCTGCAATGCTTATTAATTAAAGAAAAATTACGTGTGTCAGAGGTGGGCTGTGAACTCAGGTCTCCAAATCTCTAATCATTGTTATTTCCTCATTAGAAGGTATGTGCCTTGAGAGTAGAGACTGTCTCATAATTTGGATTACTATCCCCAGTGCCCAGCAGAATGCCTGGTACATGGTAGGTGCTTAATAAATGTTTATTAATTGGCTGATCAATTGGAAGACTTCAGTTTAATCCCAATACCAAGTGAGTGAAAATAATTATGAAAGAGTTCTACTTTTATTTTTTTTCCTTAAATATGTCTTGGAGGGGATAGATGGGAGGGGGCAAGGAGAGCTATGGGAGACAGTAAAGGAGATTGGGGGGAAAAGGGAGGGGCAGGATTAATCCTCGTCCTTTTATTTCCCCTGTCTCAAGCACTAACTTGTGTATGACTCACTGAACGTTCAAGTCATGGTAAATTATTTCTTTAAGCAACATATGTGTTCACCATCTCCAAACCCTTGAAGGGCTCTGGTTTCTGGCAGAATTTAGGCAAACAGACCACTGGAAGGAGTTTCAACTTCATCCTTAATTCCTTCCTCCTGGAGTAAGGGTTCTTAACCCAAGGTCCATGGCTCCCCTCAAGGGGACAAGGAAAAAAAATACATCTTAATATTTAACTTAGTATTTTTTCTACTGTGAATTAATAAAAACCCTCAATATTCTTCTGAGAAGCGTGTGTGTCTAAAATCCTTAAGACCTCTTATCCTGAAAAGACATAGTTTTGTGACCCCCTGCAGTGAGCATGGATTGAAACAGATCAAATTACAACTCAAAAAAAATCTTAAGTTCAATTAAACTCTTATGATAAAAGCTGTAATTAGATCCCAAACCAGATTTAAAATTTTGCAATTAATTCCCAACCTAATATTTGATTGTTGTAGGGAAGTTCTAGTATGGAAACTCCCTCTGGCAATACAGACCAACAATCTGTCCTCTTCTTACAGTCTTAGAAACTAGCCTATGGCTATGAGAGGTTAAGTGATTTGTCACATAGCTAGGGTGTGGCAGAGGCGGAGCTTGAGCTCCGGTCCTCCAAATCCACAGTCAGCACCCTATGCACACTGCCATAACACCTCTAATTCCATACTCCAAACCTGACAGCTACTAGGCTACCCACTGCAAATGCATCATGCCCCCCAAAAAGATCTGTTCTTTCCGAATATGAGAAAACCTTGGGATGATAGATCAAAATCAAGAAAACCCATTCTCTGAATGGTTCCAAAACCAAGTTTTTCATTTCACCCAACTTTTGGGGCACCTGGACCCAGTTTGCTGTAATGTTGCCAGAATTAATACATTTGTTGGAATTCAGGACATGGGCAAATTAGAGCAGAACTGTTCCCATCAGTGTCTCATACAACCTCTTACTGGCTCACACCCAGAATCACAGCTGCAGTGATGATGGCACTGGAATGACTTTATGGGGCTTTCAGAGATTAAATCTGATGAAAAGTCAATCTCGGCTCTATAGGGAAGGAGAGAAGTGTTTTCATCTCTCCGTACCTGTACTCAGGAGATCACATCTCTTGCATTACACACAGCTTTAGGGGGAGATATTGGGCTGTTACAAAATCTACTTTGCTGCCCTCTCCCAGGGATTTAAAAGACAGTAAGAATAAGCCATGGTGACCAGTGTTGTACAGTTCTTTTCCACCGTTCCCTCCATGATTCATCCGGACTGAAAAGTAATCTCCCTTTTCTAATTTGGAACATACCTGGAATTTTGGCTTTCCTTTTAAGGTTGGGATTTTGTTCCGAGTGGTCTTTGTTTCCGTCAGGGAATGGCGTTGAAGAGTCTAGAAAAGAAAACAAGGCATTTTACCTTGGCGCCCATAAAGAACAGTCATCAGGGAATGCTTTTTTCACCACAAACTCATCCCCTACCATACAGGAAAGAGCTAACCTTTGCTATTTTAGAGAGATAACAGTAAAGCTATCGGTAGATTTGGGCTGCACCATCTGAGGCAGTTATTTCCCACCCCCTTCCCCTCAAATCTAACTCTTAGCTTTGCTCTCAGTTTGACTAACACTGGGCTTTTGGGGAGAGCATCCCTTCTTCCTAACAAAACATGAAAACTCTCAATTGCATCCAGGATCCTCTGGGGTGCTCAGTTCTGGATCACAGCGCTTTTTCCAATTACTATTCTTCCCCACTCACCCCAACCCCAAATCCAGCCTTGCTATTTCAGTCTGTTCAGTGAACAAAGGTATAGCACTAGAATGTCAGTTAACTGACCTTAGAGGTCAGTTAATTTAACTAACTCATTTTATAGATGAGGAAATCAAGGACTCCAGAGGCAAGGTAACTCACTTGCCCAAGATTTTATAGGAAACAAGAAGTAGAATTGGTGTTTGAACTCTGATCCTTCAAAGTCCAATTTGTATTCGTCCTTTCTACTTCCATTCTTTCTTTAGACTTGGAGTCAGGAGGACATGCATTCAAGTCCTACCTAAAAAACTTAGCTTCCTTAAATCTCAGTTTCCTTTTCTGCAAAGTGAGGATGATATTAGCAACTATCTCTCAGAGATGTAGGGAAGACAGAGTGAATAAATACGTGAAACACCTTGCAGATTTTAAAGATTATATAAATATTTGTCATGATGAGGGTGATTGATGATGATGCCACAGTGTTCTAGTAAGTAGAGTCTCTGGGTCTTGTCATCTTCCCTGTGACCATCCCTAAGTATTGCCCTGGCCCTTTCAAATGCAATAAATTGAAGAGGAGCATGAACCCCTTTTATATAGCACCTCCCCACTTAAGTGTGAGCTTCTTGGGAACAGTGACTATCTTGACTTTCTGTTGTGTCCCCAGTCCTTAGAATAGTGCTTGGCACATAGTAAATGTTTTCCCCTTCTAGTCTATTAAATACTTTTCCATTTTATGCCTTGGTCCTAGAGGATATAGAGCACTAGGTATGGAATCAAGAAGACCTGAGTTCAAATCCAGACTCAGATACTAGCTATGAGACCTGGGTTAGTCATTTAAATTTTGTCTGTTTCAATTTCCTCACCTGTAAAATGAGGACAATAAGAGTATTTATCTTCCCAGGTCATCGTTGAGGATTAAATGAGACATTTCTTTAAGTGCTTAGTGTGATGCCTGGCGTATAGTTGGTGCTTCATAAATGCTTGTTTCCTTTCCTTCTTTAGAAGAGACACTAAGCCAAAAATATTATAAATATAAAAAATAGCTCAAAATAGTGATATCATTCTGGTCCTCTTCAAGTATGAAGGACAACAACTAATTTCACCAAAATACTGGCCAGTTTGTTGTTCCTTGTCCTTGGCTCTCCTTCTGCCCCATTTTCATAGGTTCATGAAGGCCACCATAACCCATGCCTGGAATATATCTCCTTCCATCACTTTCTTCCATCAAGGTTCAGGTTACTACCTCCTCCATTAAATCTTCCCTGATCAGCCAATCAAATCAATCAAGCATTAATTAAGTGCCTACTATACATCAAGCACTTTGCTAAGCTCTGATCCCCACACAATCATTCTGTTTACTCCGTCAGCAATTTTTAGAAATGATATTTATCAGCACACATAACACATCTCCCCCATTTGTCTGGGACAACATGCCCTCCTTAAGGGTGTTCACTTTGTTTTTATATCTCTACATTCTATCACCATGCTTGATATATAATAGAGATTTGATAAGAATCCACTGAGCCTTCTCTTGATTTCTGAAATACCGCGACTTTTCTACTACAAGACACAGATCAAAACAGGAGATTTAAGTTACAAAGGTTTCAAATTCTTTTTCAGCTTTGATTTGTTGCTACATCAGTGGCATCCAATATCCTTGTAACAACCAGCAGAAACTCTGATTTCCTCTGAGACATCGGTGACTATGGGTATAAAATGTCCCACGCACTGTCAGATGTGATCGTTATATTGGATGATTTTGCTTAACTTTTTTTTAATTACAAGAAAAAGTTCGCTGGGTTTTTAAAAAACTGGTTTGCTTGGTTTTAGAGGGAAGTTATCGATCCCAAGATGACTGTGCTGGAAGTAAAAAGGTCATCAATAAAATGTATTTTATTTCAAGGGGGGAAAAAGAGGTTCAGTAAAATGGAGAAAACCTTCTAAGACATATCACAAAAACGTTGACCCAAATTCAAATGTCATTAATTTTGTGCCTCCTTATAGCAGTCAATGTAGATGCCTTCCCCTGTTATGGGTAACTGTTTCACAGTCCGGGAAAACTCAACAGAGGGTTCCATAGTCTTCTGATGAGACACCAAGGAAATACACTTGGTTCCTTGTATCTTAGATGAGGAGCTAAGGTATTTTCAGGAGTCATCTGGTCCAATCCTTCTCATTTTACAGGTTAGAAAACTAAGACCCTGGAAGGTTTAAGTGCTTTGCTGAAGGTTACACAGGTGGTTAAACGTCAGGGATAGAACCAGATCATCTGACTTCTTTCACTCTACAGCCCTCCATAGACTTTACACTATACTATGCCTTGAGTCTCTCCCAGCTCTAGTAAGGCTTCTACCCAATTTAGAAGGCTAAATCAGCCAGCTCCAATTGCTTTTACTCCCACCCAGGAAGTTTTCCACCTCATTTGCAGGTTTTCACCTGTCGAGTATCCTAAAATGCTCGAAAAACCCACTGGCTCTTCTTGAAGTCTCTCTGACTCAGGTTAGCCTTTGATATTTGAATGGGAGGAGGAAATTAATGGCACCTAATCACAACTGCCCCAGGCAAGGAAAGATCTCTGAGTGTGTATTCAACCTAGTGAGAGCCTAGCAGTGGAATAATGGGTGCTTGCCTAAAGAGAAAGGAACAGACCAGAAAGAATGACTCCCACCCACCTGACTTTCACTTGAGGCAAGAACACAGATAAGGGAGGAGATAAAGTAGAGATTGTTTCATATCTAGGAGACCAACAAAGTCAAGCTATGGGAGACCAGCTGGGAAAGCAGGTTTTCCCATCTGGGGCCCTTGACTCTGAAATTTGGGAGATACAATCTCTAGGAGGACAGATAATGCTATAATAGCAATAACTGCATTCATTCATCTCTGAGAAAAACATGCCAAGGGATGCTGAGTCCGTAGGCTCACAGATTTGGAGCTAGAAGGGACATTAGAAATCATACAGTATAACTGCCTTATTTTACAGATGAGGGAACCAAAGTTTGGAGAGTTTTCATTTTCTTCCCTAATGTCACACAAGAATAAAATCCCAACTTGAATCTAGCTCCTCTGATTCCAAAACTAGTCCCATTTCCACTTCAACGAACAGTTTTTCTGCTGTCTCCTGGGACTGCTTTGTAAGGAATTTCCTGCGGATATAGGAGTTACGGCTATTTGTTGCTAGCAAATAATGGAGGCAGTACTTACCTGGAATAACAGGGTGATGGGGTTGACCAGCATGCGAGTCATCACGATCTGTCAAGATCAGTTAATAACGACTCAGTTATTTGTACTTAAACCATCCCCTGAACCCTCTTTACTATTTGGTTTCTAGGCTTATTGGAAAGAAAAGAGAGAACCCGGAGATGGTTAAGCACCATCATTCATTTCTCATCTTCTAATCCAATGGGAGAGTGAGTTTAAGTTTTACGAAACTAAACTTTAGAAAAATCAGATAACACGTCAAGAGGAGAGTATCCTTAATGAAAACCCAACCACCACTTCCCACCTCTAAGACAGACATTTTTGTTTCCAACCCATCAAAGGTTATGTGACTCAACTGGAGAAATTGGAAGTAATGCAAGTACTGAGTACAATTTGAGTAATGAAAGACCTGGTCTCTATTGGAAATTACCATGGAAAGAAGTCACTAGAAAAATCACTAGTGCCTGCTGCTAGACTATCTTGAAATTAGGGAAGGAAGCACTCTTTCATCAAAGAGAGAGGAAAATCCAGGAACATGAGCATTCACTGAACTAAGCCTAGGTTTTAAGCCTAAGTTTAATGAATATTTGATGAACTGAATTGAAGGTAAGGGAGTTTGGTATTTATTTCTATCACAATGAGTTGAAAACTATATTAAGAAACATAAAAAATCAGGACCAAAATTTAGTCTTTCCCATCAGTCCTCCAGAGTCAATACTTTAGTAATCAATATAATAGAGAAATATGAAAGCACCCCATTACCAATAGTTCTGAGACAGAGATTGGCACATAGATTTTAAGAACTGGAATCTTTGGTCCAAAGTCTTTTGGAATATCAGCAACAATTCCATAGGCTACATTTTCCAACATCATGTTAGAAATTTGCTTAATCATAAAGTGAGGGCCTTTAGAGAAGAGCGACATGCTGTGTCATCCCTGTAGAATGCAAATTTCTTGAAGGCAGGGATCTCTCCCCTCCCCTTTTCCTTGGTTTCCGTGGTGCCTTAAACACAGTAATTAGTCAGTAAGCATTTATTTACTCCCTGCTCTTTGACAGAGAAGGTCTCATTCTGCACTGGAACTTTCCAATATTAATGAAACCACAGGTCTATTAATTTTTTAAAGGACCAGACACTACATATATATACTACATGTTGGAGTTACTAAGACAAAAATGAATAGTTCTCAAATAATTAATATCTACTTCATGGATTGGAGAGGACAAAGGGTTTCATGAAATGGTTGTTCATTTCTGTTTTGGCACAGTGCCTGGTACATAGTAGATGCTGAATATTCGATTGACTTCTTAGTCATCAATATGAATCATATGACAAACCTATCACAATTGTTTGTGTGTCCAGGGAAATTTGAGAATGGTTGTACTTACTTTCACGTACACATACATATCTATACTACTAAATAAACACATACGTATATATATCCTTATAGAGAGTGTGTATAGATACACATATATACATACATATATGTGTGTATGTGTATGTGTGTAGATAGGTAGATAGACAGACAGACAGATAGATAGATAGATAGATAGATAGATAGATAGTTTGCCTTGATAGATTATAAATTTATGGAGGACAGGGGCTATTTCATTTTTGTTTTTGAATCCCCAGTTCCTAGGACAGTGACTGGCACATAATAAATGTTTAATAAATATTTGTGAATTGATTTATGTCCCCAATATCTAGCAAAGTTCCTGTCACATAGTAGGCACTAAATAAATCCTTGTGGATTGACAGAATTGTTTTCTCATTCTAAAGAAGACCAAGTCTCCATTGTACCTTGGAGTCAAATTATCACAAAAAGCATCATCGCTAGTTGTTAACATCCACATAGCTTTGGTCAAATCCATTAAAAACTCCACATTTAGAGAAATGTGTCCATTAACATCACAGCTTCCTCATCTCTCCCCATCCAAAACAAAACAAAGAAAAAAAACCCTTTGTAGTGCAAAGAAGAACAGACTATGGGAAGAGGCGAATTTTGCATAAGGGTGATTTTGTTAAAAATTCTTCTATACAGAACTATGGAAAGTGTCCTCATACCACTCCAGAATACATTGTTTAATAATTGTGGTTGGGCAGTGATAGGAATATGCGAACATCAAGTTTATGAGTAAGCATTCCATCTGGTAACAATCACACAGTATTGGTTGTACATGTGTAACTATTTAAATGATCATTTAAAAATGCAAACTAAGATACAAATTGACAAATGACCACACCCCCACACTCCCAAATAAGAAAAACCCAGCTTTCTAGCTGGTTATAGAGAACATCAGTTAATTAATTCCAGGTGCTCTTAGAGCATTCTCCAGGTGAATTTCCAAAAATAATAACCATTACAAAAGGTCACAGTAATTTTTTATTTTTTAAACGGAAAGAATGTCAAATAGTGTCAAGGCAAGGAACTAAATATGAACCTATAGGAATCCTCGCTCATTTTGATAGGTCACCTTGTCCCATAGGTAGAACCTCTTAACTAATCAGTTGGTTAATAAACATGGATTGAACACCTACTCTGTTTTAGTCAAAGTGCAAGGTTCTAGAGATAGAAAGACAAAAGTGAATCAGTCTCTGATCTAATGGAGGTAAAAATGTTTCAATGGCTGAGGGATCAAAAGTTTGGGAAGGAGAATTTCATCTAATGTTAGAATGAAGTGGGTCAATTTTTAATAATAATTTCCCAAATCTACTTTCATATTTTCATGCTCCTTCAGTGTTAGTAGTCTCTCACTGAGAACTGAGGGGTAAGGCAGGAAAGGAAGTACACAGCACAAGACTTGAAAACAACTGCATCTCTTTACAATGTTTTAATAAAAAATTTAATAAAAAACTAAAACATGTTTTTTGCCATCAAAGCAATTGAAAACCCTTGATTGGTAAGACACAACACAGAGAAATGTATTCAGAAATGCTCATGAAGTCCACCATCACCAAAAGCAATTGACCGACCAGTCCACCACCAAAGAATACTAATGATATAATTACCACAACCAAAGGGAAGACTTTTTGGAGACAGAACTATGGTTTCATGCAGCGTGAAGTCAGAAAGAATCATAAGAGAATGAGGAGTACGCATCATAGGGTCAACATAAAGACAACAAAATGGCTATCACTAGGTCAAAAAAAGGAGATTTTGTGTGGATGAACTGATTGGTGATCAACTTAATCATGCATGTCCACAGAGCTTTCCAGAGAAGTCCACCTCACAAACCACACTGTGAAGTAAGTGGCACGAGGGTTATTACTGGCTTTTTATAGAAAAGGAAATTGAGACTTGAAAGAAATCAAGATAGTGTCACCTCTAATTAGAAGCAAAAGTAAGGACTTGAAATGCCTCAGTTCAAATATAAGATTTTAGAAGGTAAACAAATTCTTTCTCTGAGCACACAAAATTTAATCATGATCTAAAAAGACAGAACATCTTTTCCAGCTATTCTAAGCAGTATCCTTGGAGCACAGCCCTTAACCTTGGGACCATGAACTATATGTAGATATATAGATACACACATATACATATATGTATATTTAAAGACATATAAGGAAACATGTACAAATATATTTACAACTGTATTTTAATATAATTGGTTTCCTTTGTAATCAAGTATTTTGTTTTGTGCATTTTAAAACATTATTTTGAGAAGGGATTCATAGGCTTGATCAGTTTCCTATAAGAGTCCATCACACAGAAAAAGTTAAAAGAACTGCCAAAGGAAAAGCAAATTGGATAATAAGCAACCTAATTACCTGAAGGGACTCCTGCAATATCAGGAATAAAACCTCCCAAAACAGTAGGTTTAGTAACTTCTGGCAACCCAGTAGTCATGTGGGTCCTTGAGGAGGTGGCTGTGTTCTCCTTTGTACCTGGGAAATGAACAAAGGAGTCTTCGACAGCAGTAGCTGAGTCTTCAGGAAGGGTTCCATATTCTAATCCAGTATCTCCATCTGCTGCAAGGTGGAATCAATTGTAACCCCGACATAGCAATACCCCACGCCCAAATCTTGAGGTCTGCTATAAAACTTTTTAAAAAGCCATTGACAAAGCAACCAAGGGTCAGAGAGTAAGTGACCTTCCAGGGTCAGTATTTCATAATTATCATCTTGGACAATACTAAATACATGGGCTTAAGATGAGTACAAACAGGATTATCATGGGTTTATCAGGGCCAGGAGGAGAATGAACTGCATTGTCTTGCCTGTGTTATTCAAGAATCATCTAATTTGCTGGAGTTTTGACCCATAAACCAGATAAAGGACTATGTCTATCATAATCTAATTCACAACTGATTTCTATTTCAGTATTCTTTTAAAGAGACACAGGAAAGTGGATAGAGCCCTGGGCTTGGTATCAGAAAGGCTCATCTTCCTGAGTTCAAATATGGTCTCAGACATTTAAGTGACCCTGGGCAAGTCACTGAATTCTGTTTGCCTTAGTTTCCTCACCTGTAAAGTGAGATGGAGAAGGAAATGGCAAACCATTCCAGTATTTTTGCAAAAAAAAAAAATACCAAATGGGTCATGAAGAGTCAGACACAACTGAACAAGAAATCCTTTTAATGAAGCTGAGGGAGAATACGGGAAGAATCTATGATTTCATCATGATGGGACATTTTCTTTATGGGTTTTTCTTCACCAAAGCAAATCACATTCCATTTTGAACTTAGAAAATAGTCCTAAGGACTTGTCTAGAGATTAAGTAACTGCCCAGGTTATTTGCAGCTGGAAGGGACTTAAAAATCAGGTCTTCCTGGTTCCATACAAAGCACTATAATTACTATACCACACTGCCTCTAATTTAAGAGTGGACATTGTATGGTATCAAAACAGCAACTGTGTGATGAATTCATTTCTGCACCTGGATACAAACATGGAGAACTGTTAGAATCTAGTGTTGCAGGTTAAATTATTCAACTCCTTGCCATGAAGTCATTATTTCTGAGTCACAGGCTATTGTCACCTTAGATTTATGACTCATGATGGCAAACACAAATACAGATCATGTTGGGAACTAGAAAGAGACGATTCACTTAAGAGGCTGAAAAAATAATATGATTTTGACTTTGCAATCACTCTTAAAGAGAAATAAGCAATTTACTATGGCAAAATTACATCATTGACATGAAAATTGAGGGGAGAGGAATCATTCCTTGCATTTAAGAGATATTTTATCAAGAAGGCGATAAGCGGAAAAGGGCAGAGAACCATCACCAGAAGCACGTCCATCACTAGAGGTCCCCAGCTCCCATAGCAATATGGTGGCCAGTGGATTACGCTGGCTACTCCATCACAGACACTACTCATGCTTTCTATTGATCAATAGTTATAGCCAATGTAATGAATTTACTGAGTGAAGCCATTAGAAGTTGTCATCCTTACTGAAAGACGTTGGAGAAGGAATTGTGGAATGCTTGTGGCTGTCTTCCAAACCTGTATGCGGTCTGAAGGGGCTCTGAGAGTGGTCCTGTTCTGCTAGGATAAGGGATGAATCCAGAGTCAATTGGAAACTTTGATATATTTCTTCTCTTACAAGCTAGTGGAAGTCCAGCTACAGATGTACCAGAGATGAGTAAGAAAACAAGTGGGTAAGACTGGTGCAAAGAATTCTCCTCCATTAGTTGATGAAAGTGTGCATTAGACCTCTCATTTCCCCACCAAGGTGACCTCAATTCTTCAACGTTAAAAAATTTTAGCGTGAGCTATGCCCCCAACCAGCATCATCTGCCTTGAATCAGCCCTAGCCCTGGTCACAGAAAACACACAGAAAAACTAGCCACTAAGGAAAACAGGAAAGGAGCCCACAGTATTATGAAACACAGTTACTGCCAACAGTTAGGAAGGTCCGGCTGCTATTCAGGAAGCATGACTGCAACGGACACAAACTCCCATGGCAGTTATAGATGCCAGCTAACCACAACAGAAGAGAAAGAATAACCAGCTTATGGGAACTCCAGGTGGATTTAATTCACAGAAACACGTGATTCAGGCACCTCCTCCATCAGCACCAGCTTATTCCATCAAGCAGTTGCCAAACTGCTTTGACTCTCTCTTTATGTTTCAAATCTTATCCCTGGATGCAGACTCTCTGGGCTTACATGGACAGACCATTTACAGGGTCAATGACAGGACCTTTCTCTGTGTATATCCATTTCAGGTTAGGATCACAGACATATCTGAAATAGCCTTGAGCATCTGAAACCATTTTCTTTGTGCTTTTCTGGGAAAGGTGCTGGTCCTTACTAGCTGTATGACCCTCAACAAGCCATTTAACTTCTATCTGCCTCAGTTTCCTCATCCATAATATACGGATACCTCCCAGACTTGTTACAAAGATAATAAGGTAACATTTGGAAAGCTGTTCAAATCTTAAAGTGCTATATAAATGCTAGTTATTGTTATTATATCATCATCATCATCTCGAACCACAAGCCATACAAAATCTGAAAAGTTAATGAACATTCCTCCCCTCTCCTCCCCTTGCCCTCTTCTTTCTCTTTCCTTTTCCTTTCCTCTCCTTCTTCTCCCTTTTTTTCCCCTCTCCTCTCTTCCTACTATATGCCAGGCACTGCCCAAAGTACTGGAGATACAAAGACAAAAAGGAAACAGCCCCTGCCCTGAAGAAGCTCACATTCTATTGACATTTACTCTAAATTTCTAGACGAAAGAGGTACATATAACCTAACAAGAAAGTTAATGCCAATTATTCAAATAGGAAAAGTGGCTTCACTCTTGATTTTCTCTCATCTAAGGGGATGACTTTAGAAAACTGAAAAAGTTCCTGAAATGAAACCCAAAATGAAGGAGCTCAATCATAAGACATTGCCACTATTTTACCTGCATTATGACAGGAGCTGAATGGAAGGAGGCAGTTTCATACAAATGGCTCTCCAAACTTGCTTTGGATTCAAGTAAAATGTAAGTTCCTTGGGACAGGGAGTGTTTCCTAATTTACTAAACATAAACATAAATTTACTAAACTGAAACTTGGCATTACATCTCCAGGCTCCTGTGTCTTTCCATAGACTATCCACCATGCCTAGAATGCACTCCCTGCTCACCTTAGCATCTGGATATTGTTCAAAAATCACTTCACCCATCACTTCTTTGAAGAATAAGACTTTCCTCATCCTCTCTGCGTTATTGCACATTCATTCCTCAAATAGTCATCTAGGCACTTATTTGAGGAAATGTAACATCTCCCTCTTCCCTCCAACCTTTAGTAAAATTGAAGCTTCTTAAGGAAGGGAAGGTCATTCCTTTTTCTTGTATTCCCAGTATTTAGCATGGTGTCTGGCTTCCCTTGCTTCTTGCAGACTCAGTTCACATCCCACCTTTTATGTGAAGACTTTCCCAGTTCTCCCCAGTTACCAGTACCTTTGGGAGATTGTCTCCCATCTACTCTGTATACATCTTGTATATACTTACTTATTTTCATGCTTGTTTCCTCCATTTGAATGTAACTTTGTTGAGGGGAAGGGGGAATGTTTTTTTGCCTTTCTTTGTGTTCCCAAAACTTGTACTAGACATAAAGTATTTATGAGAGATACGTTTGCCTGATTGACTCCCTGGCACACAGTAGGCATTTAACAAGTGTTTGTGGGATTTGATTTCTCAATAAATGTTTATTGAATTGGATGAATTTCTTTCCTTGTTCTGTTAGTAAATTCTGAATGAGTTTGGGTGGGGCTCTTGGACTGTATCTGTAACTACAAGGTGCCAATGAGGCAAGTTTGTCTCTGCACAGATGTTTGATGGTAGATAATGTTGGGTGACTTACTTTCCTTGATTTTGTTTGTTTCCATGACCTTGACTTTTACTCATCAAGTAATAACAGTTGATGACCTTCCTCCCTTGGACATGGTTGCTTTTTACAACCCCCACGATTATTTTACCACCTTCTTCTGGATTAAAAGTACATGTTCACCCCTCCACAAAAAAAAAGCATCAATACCTGCCTCCTCTCCATAGCAAGGAACTTCTTTCTTTCTTTCTGGAGGGATTATATCTAGTACATAAGGGTGAATGTATTACGGATTCCTGCCTACAGACTGGTCTTTGAATCAGAAAGATCTGAGGTCTGGTTCTCCTCAAAATAGCAGTGGATGTGTAACGGTAAGCATGTCACTTAATGTTTCAGTATGCCCCAGGCAACTTTCTAAAACCCTATGATGCCAAACTACCTTTCTGGCAGCCACACCAAGAGTTCTCAACACAGATAAAATCATAGATCTGGACCCCAAAGAAAATGGGAGTAACCAGGTGAAAATATTTGAAAACCATTTTCTTACTTGGAGAATTAAGGCATGCATTGGTATATTCCCAAATTGTTCACACAAAAGCATTGATTTTAGAGAGTACAGAATATGACAGAAGAGCAGTCAGGGGACTACACCTAATCACCAAAAGCAAAGTAAACAGCTGAAGCATCCACCAAATTCAGATCCACAACATGCAGATTTCTCTGCTCCTCCACCATGATCCAACACCAAGCAAAACCTGAACAAGAGCTAAAGCACAAAGACCCCCTGCTGGGGCAGAAAAGGGACTGAAAGTTGTTATCCTTACCAGTGGCCATTGGAGGATAATCTGTGGTATCTTTGTCTTCTATCCACCCTTCCTTTGGATCTGCGGTTGAGTGGTGAGGTGCTGTATCTGGAGGGTTAATTAAGCATTAACGATCTGTTTCCTGAACATTTATTTCCAATTCTTTTGTGCCTCGGATCTATTTTTGTTTTTCTGCATACATATATTGATAAATCCCTTTATATAGCTTTTTCTGACTGTTCTAAACCTGGGCATAAAGGCATCCCACAGCATATGAAAGAAATAGGACTTTGTATGTTATCATAGGAGTCCTAGAGGGATGAGATTCACCAAGACTTCAAAAACACCAAGAGCCTGTTACAAATCTAACGGTGACTAAAAGAACAACACAGTATATTTCATATGGAAAGCAAAGAATGAGTCTGGAAGGAAGCAAGGTTGGGGCACAAATCCCATCAACATTAATGTTGGACGAACGAAGATTTTAAGAAACGAGGAATAGTTAACTGGAAGGAGAAGAGCTAGAGAGAAGGATATGATAAATGTCTCCAATAATTTGAAAAGCTATCCTAGGGAAGATGGATCATATGTGCTTACCAAAAGAGACAGAAGTAGGACAGATGAGTAGGAGTGATAGAAAGGTGAATTTCAGATTGATACAAGGAAGGATTTTCAGACAAAAGTCTTCCAGCAAAGGCAGGAGAATCATTTGTCAGGGATATTAAAGAGAGAACATAGCATCGCTGGATCATCATTGTAGAGTTCAAAGAGATCTCAGAGGTCATATGGTCCCACCCTTTCTTTTTACAGCTGAAGAAATTGAAGGTCAGAGAGGTTAAGTACTTGAACCAGATCACATGGGTAGTGTCATTTGGTCTCCTTGGTCTCTGAGGACCCAGCTAACTCTGAGATTCTTTGACTCACAGCTCAGCCTCATGATAAAATTACCATCTCTTCTGAACTTGGAAGTTAGTAATTTCCAGATGGATCTAAAAATGATCGTGGAAGCTGGCCACAAGCTTCTGCATTAAAGTAATTTACATAAGACTTGAAGGAAAAGCTCAAAATCTCCCTCATAGCTCATAAATGTGGCTACAAGCAAGAGATCAATTAACCTTAATTTGATAACCAAGAATTAAGAAAGAATGTCCTACCAAAAATAAGTTTAAGTTCCAGAAGGAAACTTGGCTAGAAAGGTAAGTTTCTCCAGATAAGTTTTATGAGAGACTGCAGTCTAAACAGAAGCCTTACTGTTGGAGGATTTAGAACCATAAGGAACTTCAGAGGTTATTTTCTCTAACCTCTGCATTTTACAGATGAAAAAAAAAACATAAAGGAAAAAGAATCACTTGCTTGAATCTCAAAGGTAGTAAGCAACAGACTT
The DNA here is from genome assembly GCA_028658325.1 of Potorous gilbertii. NCBI lineage: Eukaryota > Metazoa > Chordata > Mammalia > Diprotodontia > Potoroidae > Potorous > Potorous gilbertii. Next base: position 255,188,496 of record CM053772.1, on the reverse strand, counting down.
GGAATTTAAACACAGGTCCTCTCATCCAATGTTATTTTTGCCACACTTCAAGAACTAAGTATGCATTGATCATGTCCATTGAGCCACTCTCTTCCTCTTACAAAATACAAAGTCAATTGGAGGATCATAACTGTAGAACTGAAAAGGATCTTAAGGAATCTTCTGATATACCTTTGATTTTATAGAGGAGGAAACTGAGGTCAAGAGAGGAACAGTGTCTTTCACAAGTTCATATAGCTTATAAATGTCAGATTTGAAATTTCAGCCCAGATTCTGTCATCCCAAATCTAATTTTTCCACTATTGTTAATACCTGGAGGGTAGAGACAGCAGCTTCCTTTGATCTACATATTAAGATGTACAAGGATTAGGAAAACCAAATGTGAAATTATTTAATAGCTAAAAGAAAAAAGCTTCTATTTTTGTGGAGTTTATTGTTCTTATTTATGTTAACAATAATATCTATCATTTTAAAGTTTTCAATATACTTTGTAAATATTCTTTCCTTTTATGCATATAACTCTAGGAGGTAGGTGTTATTCCCATTCAGCAGATGAGGAAACTGAGGCAAAAGTTCAGTGATTGCCTAGGGTCACACATCTAGTATCTGAGGAATTTGGGTCTTCCTGACTTTCAAATCCAGTTGTTCACATCTTTATAGAGAAATCTGTCAGGGAAGTGGGGAGAGAGATGGATAGAAGTCAAGGGAAGGTGTTTTTCTTAGGACTGAAGAGACCTGACCAAATCAGTAGGAAAATGAGAAGGAGCTAGGGGAAAGAGTATGACTGACGATTCATAGGATAAAGGGGATTTGCAGCAACAAGACTCAAGAGGAAGTGAGAGGGGATGGAATAAAAAGTACAGGTATAGAAACTACCCTTAAAAATGAGTATAAATAATTTCTTCTGAAGACAGGCAGAAAGAATGGATGATGTTACTAAGAAATGTCGAGAAATGAATAATACTTAGGTGAACCCCTGTCAGATTACTTCAATCTTCTTAATGAAGTGGAAATTGTCATCTGTGTGGAAGCTGGGGTCCAATTACAAGTTTAAGGATAGAAAAGATTTAGAACCTACCATAACTCAGCACTAGTACATATCTTATCTTAAAGTGTATTCCATATACATATATATACACATATGTATATTATATATATATAATATACATATATGTGTAATAAATGCCTTCAAAAATAATTATTTCCTCTTTAGTGTTGGGATACAAAACCCTTGTCAATTTGTAACATGCTTGCTGCAAATTGACATTTTCCATGCCCATATTGTTGGTCATAGCCTAATTACCTGTTTGGAATTGTTCTTTTCTGGAATCAAAACCTCCTTGATAGGTAACTTCAGTAACTCCAGATGTCACAGTATTCATAGAGGTAGAAGGTGAAATGGGGGATAGTTCCTCATGAAAGTCTGAGAAAAAAGAGGTACTACCTCCCATTGGATCATGGGTAGATGCGTCAGTATGTTTTCCATCTGTCATGAGGTGAGAATTAATCATGATTACAAAAATAGGCAAGTTATCATTATCTTACGTTCTTATAAAGGAAAACAAATCCATTCTTGTATCTTGCATTTGCGGTGTCTGAGTTGCAGGATGGAAATGTATTGAAGAAAGCCAAGGCCATATTCTGCATAAGGTACCCAAATCAGAGCTTTTATCCTTCTGAAATGTCACCATAATTCCCTTGCTAAGAATAAGAGGCAAAGCAGCGAGGGTGAGAGGGAACTGGACCTTTATGCCACAGTGCTGAGTGCAGGCTGAAATTGGAGTATTTTCAGTCTTTCAGCAGTGTAGAATTAGAAAACTTAGCAATCAATGAGCAATAATCATTAGTTAAATGTAAGCTACCAGATGTCAATCTGAGCTGCACCCGTGTCCCAATGAGTTCTCAAGCTGGTACTCTGGGGTCTCTGAATCCCCTTCCAGGGCTTAGGTTTCCTCTCTTTGTACCTCTTGTCTCAGGTACATTTTATATACTAGTCCTAGCCTCAGAAATCCCAAGTTACAATTTTTGAATGCCAAGATGATAAATTCTCACATTGATACTCCTTTATGAGCTCTTAATAATTACTAACTAAAATCCAGTCTTTTAGTGTAATTTACCAAGGTCCATTTCTCATTTCCTTGTCTTTGTGTTGTTTTTTGTTTGTTTTGACCTTGCAATATGATATGTCTCCATTTAATTATCTGTGTCTAGAAAACATAAAAAAATAAGTTGTGGAGTTTCCTCTCTAATTCCTGATGAAAAAATTCACAATCATGTTAGGACTAATTCCTCTTTTTTTCCTCCCAAAAAAGTGACTCTCCTCCAATCCTTCACCTCATGGCTCCCCTCCATCAATACTGAAACTAGTATTTGAAAGCAATTCTTGTCAACTTAATAAGGGCAATTAACATCTAAGAAAAACACCAACAACAGAAACAATTACTAAGGCCCCCAGCATACAAACAAAAGCAGTGAATCCCAATGGTGTCTTTGAGTACGCTACCAAAAAAATACTCAGCAGTCATTACCCAATGTCCTTCCTGTTGGGTTATGATGTTCCATTGGATGAGAAATTGGATCACGGTAGCCTATCCAAGAATCATCTTGCCTCTGGGATGTTGTTTCCTGCCTGGGATATGTGTTCTGGGCTGCAGATGTCAATAATGTGGTTGTTAAATCAATAATTTAAAAGAAAGTTAGCAATGATCCAAGCATCATATTTTTAGATGTTTCCTTATGCTGCATATTAGTATCATCTATACTTCATATAGATGGTAATAGGGAGAGATGGCAATCAAGAGAAAATCTGGATTCTGTTTGATGCCATATGTCATTTGGGGAGCTTTTTCATTCATGCTCATTTTCTTTGTCATCAGCATATGAATCATTTGCACTGGAGTCCAACAAATGGAGTAAAGAGTAGATACCAGAGCTGGTCAAAAGTGGGTAAATATTTTTCCATGCCATTTTGCTCAGTATCCTAAAGGGAGAGCCAAGGATGCATTTGTATTCTGAGATGTAGTACCATGATGAAATAAGTGTTGTTCTGTGTTTCAGAGAAAGGAGCTGGCAAAGGTTTGGAAAGCTTCTTGATGCTATGAGCATGAATGAATGACCGTCGGTCATCTCTGAGATCTAAAGAGCATCTATTAAAAGGCATTGCTTCTGACATTCAGATTGATGGCAGAAGGGACATCTGAGCAAGAAAGATGTCCATTTGGGGTTGTTAAATCCAATCTACCATGCATTTCCCCAAACCATCAGGAGCCAAGGAAAACAGGTTAGAAAATTACTGAAAACTGCTCTGCCACATCAACCACACTGAGAATATACAGATACCAAATGTGCCTTTTGCCAAGAATGCTATGCAATCAGAAGGCAAAGTGCAGGTGAAGGAAAGAAAAGACCAGCTCTTTGCATAAGAATCAACAAACATATAAACAGGAAGGCTCTGCAATATTGCTAAAGCAAATGAAGAATTCCTGAGTTAGGAAACATTATTCATCTTTCTTTTACATAGAAAGAAAGTCAAGCAAAGTTAAAGAAGCCACCATGGTAACGACGAGGAGAGCTTATTCCCACTAACCATAGTCCAAGAGTATAGAAGGGATATTACCTCCAACCAAAAGAAAGATCCAAAGTTCAAGATGAAGTCAAGAAATTAACAATGGACATGACCAAAGGGCCAAAAGGTGTCAAGGAAGCCAATGTCTCTGAAGAAAGATATCTTGTCCTAAACTTCAGTCTCTATTTCTTTACACAGTGCCCTTAACTAATCCTCACATATCTCCACAGCCTTCATAGAAGCATATGGAGCCATAAAACATTCTGAAAGTTTGAAACAAAATCCCCTTTCATAAATTTCAAGTCTCATATTAAGAATGGAGTCTCACAGCGGACTGTCCTTGGATTACCTTCTCCCCAGCACATTGACAAACAAGAGTAATATTGGAATCATAGAATGCTGGAGATGGAGGGCATATTAGAAAGCATCCCATCTCTTCTCTGTCTTCCATTTATTTTTCCATATAGGAAAGCCGAGGATGAGGGAGTTAAAGTGACTTGAGACTAGAAATACTGAGCCTTTTTTTTTTTACTAAACTTTATGATACTGACTTTATGCTAAAAGCTTAAATTTCCTTCTCGATCTATCTTTTTGTTCTTTTCCTTCCTTTCTTCTTTTCCTTCTTCCTTCTTTTTCTTTCAATCTCTCCCTCTTCTCTCTCTTTCATTCTCTCCCCCACAAAAAATAAATTAAATAAAATTTAAAACTAATGAACTTAGCATCTAATGACTGCATCTCACTGAAGTGATCCAGCACCCTTGGTAATTAGTTCTCTAATATCCAGAATGTGTTTTTTTCTCAGAATGTGTTTGATGCAAAAATATCCCCTCCTTCTCTCTCTCTCTCTCTCTCTCTCTCTCTCTCTCTCTCTCTCTCTCTCTCTCTCTCTCTCTCTCTCTCTCTCTCTCTCTCCCCCTTCCTCTCTCTTTCCTCTTTCTCTCTCCTCTCACTTTTTTTTCTTTATTTCTCTTGAGAAGGAGAAGACTTTTTATATATGGAGACCTACTGGTGTGGAAACTCCTTTCATTGACATAGACCAGCAACTCTTTGGCATTTTAGAGCATTTCTCAAGGCAAAGAAAGGTTAAGTGGCTTGCCCATGGTCACATAGCCAGCATATGACATTAACAATACTTGACTCCAAAGAATTGATCCTCTAATCACTATACTATGTTGTATTTTCATGAAACTTAAGAGGCTCTTGACATGTGACTTACTGCTATTCATGTGTGACAATTGGTTGAGGCTTTAGCCTGCACACTGTCATCATTCACATAATGTAATCATGGCCTTTGATCAGTGTCCTTAATGCATTATTAATAAATGTTGTTGTTTGTCCTTCACTAGACATCAGGAATGTAATGCCATGACTTGCAAGTAAGTTGTATTTAAATGAGAGGACTATGCAAAGTCACCAGCCTCACTTTCTTTTCTGGAGTCATCTGGGTCCAGTGACAAGATATACATCAAGATGACTGGAGGTGGTCCCAGATGAAGGACAATCAATAAGGGAAGCGTCTAATCAAGATGACTTTGTAAAGTAACCCATTACCCGTCGTCTCTGCTGTTGTTTTAGCATCTTCTTTCGGTGGCTGACGATTCCACCAAAACAATTCCCCTCCTTGTTGTTGGATTGTTGTTTCTTGGGTTGTACTGCTAGGTATCTCCAAGGCTGTGAGAATGATGGTTGAATCAACAGAGAAAGCATTAGATAGCCCTCCACTATATACCATGAAGGTACTTTTCTTTATTCCACCAGAGTTATACCAAAAATAGATGTTAGAGAGGGAGCAAAGGAAAGGAGACAAACATTTTCTAATTTTGACCAAAGAAATGGAAGCAACAGTAAATGTACCATTCAAGTAAAGGGAGAAATTATAAGGGAAGATGCCATTTTTGTGTCTATATCTCTGTAGTTGTGACCATCCAGAAAAAACATCAGTAACCAAAAGAAAATCAGAGGCAGAGGATGGACGTGTTGGGAAGGGCCTTAGAAATTAAAGAGAAGAAAAAAAGAAAAAGAAAACAAAGGTTCAGAAAACATAAATGAATTATCTAAAGTCAGACTGCGAACTAGTCTCCTTTGCTCCTAACCTGGTAATCTGGTCTTCTTTTCACAACATTGTATAACTCCTCATACCTAATTTGGCCCTTGTTTGTCTGGTGAAAATGCCCTACGTTCCATACGTAGTGGGTACAGTTCTCTTTTGACTTGTCATGTTCATTTGAGGAGGCTGAAGTCACTCTAACACTCCTATCCAAATCACAGTAATTCATATTGATTAATAGCCACTTCAGAATAATTTCTGCAGTGATCATTTTTATTCTTGTCAATAATGATGGGGAAGAGGGGCAATTTCTAGCTGGACTCCAACGTACATGTACCCTTTCCACATCTTTAACCAAATCTACCACAAAAATAATTGCAGAAGGTTGGCATTTGATTAGATAGAAACTTGATTATCTCCTCCTTTTTGGTATCAATTTTCACCTCATAGTTTTCCTTTCTAACATTTATACTTTTCCCATGATTTTAAGACCCACTCAAAGGGAAAATGACCCAGGACTTGGCCTGATGTTCTCTCTGTTACCCCTACTCAGAGCATCTCAATACATGGGTTAAATCACCCTAGAGAATGAGTATGATATCAACAAGCAGAGGATATTCACTAAAAAAAACCCATGACTCTGAATGACTCAGTGTCTCAGTTGTTGCATGAGCTTCTTCTTTTGATGACTGTGGATTTCTCCCAGAAGACATATGCCTAGACTATCCTTGCTTTAGGGTAGTTGTTTCTTGCATTATACTACTAAGGATGCCTGAAGCTGCTAGAATGATTACTAAATCAACTATGAGAACATTATTATCTAATACCCTCATCAACAACAGAGGCATATCTTCTGCTTAATGGGGATTTGGTGGTTTTGTTTTTATTCCATATGGGTCAGTCCTCTACACTAAGCATGGCATATAGATGGTGTCAGTGGAGGATGAAATGAAGAATGCTTTTTATTTTCTAAAAACCTAATACTTCAGAAAAACATTTTTATCCAATCATGCATTCTAGAAATCAGAAAAGGAGGTTTTAAGAGAAGATTTCCAGGATGTTTGAACCAAAGAAGCAAGAGTAGATCACTTTGGGGGTTGACAAATATTATGAAAAAGAATAAAGCAGTTGAACAAAAATAAGGCAGACTCCAACAACTCCCTTAAACCATCTACTGCACCGAAGGATAAAGAAGAGGCTTTGCTATTCATCTTTCATACAATGAGATTCACAATGGAAAGAAGGAAAGGAAAAATGGAGACAAATAAAAGTCTTTGTTGGCAATGAAGATAACAAAAGAAAGGGATATTCATCCAGCTTTCTTTCCAAAGATGCAATATCAGTATCATTTGCCTAAGGCTAATAAAGACTTGAAGACAAGAATTTCATCTAAAGAACCTATAGGAGAAATTTTAAACACAAAACCACATCCAGACCACCATCTTGGACATTGATGCAACCCAACAAGATGTCATTTCAAACATTCTAACAATGAAGTGTTTAATCAATAGCATTCCCAGTCTAAATTAGTGTATGTAAGGAAATTATTTGGTGGACTTCTCCCCCAAAATTTCCTTCTATTACATGTGCAGTTATGTTGAATGGCGATCTTTCTACTAGTTCATCTTTAAATCAAAAGTGCTGAAAGTTAGCCTCCTTACTTGTACTTGAAGAATGATGTCCATCATAATTTTCATGGTTCCCGTCAAGAACAAGAGAAGGTTGTGACTCTTGGGTAGAATTTTCACCATGAGCTCTACCAGCACTTCTGTTCATGTCCACAATAGCTGTGATGATGGTTGTAAATACATTCTTGGTTGGCCAAAAGCTTGACATCATTTTCTTGCAATAGACTGTACCCTGTTCACCCATTATAATTATTCTCTTAGAGAAGACACTTTGGAATTTCTTCTTTCAGGAGGAAGTAAATTTATCCCAAATGGGTTTCCAATGACCACTGCCAATATATCACAGAGAAAATGCTGCCTGAAATAGTTCACTAACTACCTGTGAGGCAAATATACTTCAATATTCAGGGATCCATTATTCATCAATGTGACCACACACACACATATCCCTTCTCCTGGTACATATCACATCTCTTCTGTGCCTTAATAGAGGGTATTTGTTAGTTGCTAAGTCAAAAAATTTATCACCTTGAGCCCAAACTAGTGATAAGTCTTTCCCACCTTGGCTAAGCTGATCCTCAGAGAGGGCAAATAATTCATTGTCAGGCATAGAGTCAAAGCATTTTCAACTTGGTTGAACCCGTCAAATCTTTACCTTCATTGGCATAAGCTTTCAGAATTCAGGGTCACATCCATGCCCACAATGAAGCATTGGAGGAAGATTTTAATGAAGATGCACAAACATAATCCTTACTGTTAAAGAACTACAGAGTAAGCCACTCTGACTCATTTTTATTGGAAAAGCCCATTAAATTTGAGGATAATCGATTTCATGACTACTAAATTGTCTCAATGATTGTTACACAGAGAGTTGTGAGATTCACTAAGGCCATTGGACTAAAGGTGATCCCAACTTCCTACTCTCTCCTTCAGGGTTCTTTAGCTGCATTAGCATCTCTTGAGTCAAGGACATTTAATTAAATATGTATAAACCATTACCAGTCACTTTGGCTGTTGTTTGAGGTTGCTCTTCAGGATTTGGGTGACCATGTGCCCAGTGTTGCCAGCCTTGGATCGTTTCTTGACTTGTAGCACGTGTTGAAGCTAAAGCTGTCACAAGGACGGTTGAAGAAATTATGAAAAAACTACTTGCCAAGCATCCCCTGACAGACTTGAATTATTTTTTCTCTTTATTTTCTACACATGATAAGCCAAAAGATGTATAAACATATACATCTGGTTGAAGTTGGAGGAGAGGAGGAAGAAAAGCAGAGAGGACCTTTGGTTTGGTTCAGAAGCACTACCAAGGATCTCAGTGTCCTTGCCTTCTTGTCTCATCACCTGGATCTTCAGGACATGAGATCTCCATGGAAAAACAGCCCAAGTATTCTGACCAAAGCAGCAGCAGCAGCAGCAGCAAGCACACGAAAAATATCAGCCCTTCACCAAGACTGACCAAGATAAGCCAAGGTCTTTTAAATCCATGCAGCCTGGAGTGACCCAGAAAATGCCATAGCCAAAAGGCCAGGAATCTAGAGCAGTGACGAGCATCCCAATTTCTGTGCTCAGACAGCTGTATCAGCTGTGACAGAAAGTTACAATGGGCACTTGAAATGATCATTGAAATGAATCAACAATAGTGTTGGCAAGAAAAACCAGGAATAAGATCTTTCCCACTGATAATGACACAAGAGAAACTCTATCTCTAATAGCCCATATAATTAATAGGTCCAAATTATTTTTTGTTTGCAAAACACCCACAATCTTCTGACAATATACAAAACACACCAAGATCAAGTCAACCAGAGCCAATAGAAAAGGTCTATGAGAAAACCACCACCACAGCAGCTCACCACACAAATAGACATCTACCAAACATTCCCCCAAAAACATCAGCATTGCGATATAATATATGTGAGGGAATATCGAGATATGATCAATATCAGTGCATTTTGGGAGAGGACCACCCACAAATGCTTCACAATCCTTTTTAGCACTGTTTTTTTTTAACTCAATAAATCCCTCCAAAAAATAGAAAATTTTATCATCTTCATTTTGCATGTTAAGAAAACTTGGGAACTTTTAACCATTACCAATTTACCTAAAAAATACTCTTTGAAGATTGTAACAAATCACATTTATAAGAACTAATTCCTTTTACTTCAAAGATATCAAAGGGTGATAGGGGTCAGTGAAGGGGGAGGAATTCTTACCAAGCTTTTGACATAGGAACCAGGATTAAGGAGAGTTAAGGGAAGTTCACTATAGTATTGAAAAGGCAATTAGTAATCACAAACCAATTCCTTAAAATTGTGAAGTGCGAAAGCTCTTTAAAGCAGAATCCTTTTTTTTCCAAAAACCGAAATTTGGTTGTTATTAAAATGATGCTAATTCTTGCTCCATAGATTCACCAACTTACAAGAAGGATTGTGTTGCAAAACCACAGTCTTGGATCATATTCAATCTTTCCCAAGGCCTGGCCCCATTGGGTGCCTCTAATTTTATTGCCACAAAATGATTCTACTATAATTGATTATGTTCTTACTGGTACTGATAAAATCTTCATCATCATCAATGCCTGATCCAGAATAACTGGGGGATTTTTCTCTGTCTTCGTCACTTTCCTCATTTGGTTCCAGGTCTGCTGAGATGGTAGCTGAGTCCATACCTGTTGTGATGACTTGTTGTTATTGACTGAGCAAAAACCTAGGTAACCCCATTTGACAGAAGAGGGAATTCAAGCACAGATCAGTTAATCAGATGCCTGAAATCTCAAAAAGAAAGTAGTACATACTTATGCATGACCTAAGATTCCCAAATTCTGGTCCCCAAATGAATGTAAACAACTTTGTTTCTAAGTCTAGCATTCTGGAAACTAAGTAGAAAACAAAATTTTTAAAAAGTCTGACTACAAATATTCCAAAGAAATCAAGAAAGACGATATCAGTTAAAACTGGTCTATCTGAATAGATTTTCTACTGCTTAGAGTAAACAAAGCCCATTCACGCCAATGAGAAATTAATAGAAGAGTTTCATCTATGCCTATCAATTTTCCAAGTCAACTTCAGAAAAGCTAGGACTCTAAACACATATCATCAATTCATGGAGTGTCATGAACCTACATCCCTTCATAGGACTAATTGGTAATACTGCAAACTCTCCCTCTTTTACAAGCATTCATTTGGATAATCACCAGGTAAAGAGATTCAAAGAGCCAGGCAACCAACTGGTCAACAACACTGGATTTGTTCTAATTGAGTGGGGTATGCTCATTTCAGATGAAGATGGACAAATTAGATAGAGAGATAGATAGATAGATAGATAGATAGATAGATAGGTGATACATGTAGACATGGACATAAATATATAGAGAAACATATATAGATACATAGATTTGGTGATAGGTAGATAGATAATGTGTATATATTCACAATATATATTTCTGCATGAAATAAGCATGTCGCCCTTTGATTACAGTGAGTTCCATGAAGATCCGTAAAATCAAAAAATTTATCCAGAACTTAGAATGGAGTAAGAGAATGTGGAATTTGCATTCTTAGTGCAACAGGGGCTTATTTAGGTTCTATCATTCCGTGTCTGTTGTCAGTGGTGGTTCTAATCCATTGGGAGTTGAAGGAGAGACAATCTCTTCCTTATTCCTCTTAGATAGAAACTCATGGGGGAAAAAAGACTCAATTTTCCAAATGAACTCCATGTGTCTTTTAGAACAATCCCCTTCACTAGTAATGAGTTCCCTATATGCTGAATGGTGGACTGCAAGTTGTTCTCTAGAAAATGTCCTGGCTTTGAATACATAGGTATATATCTGGGTGTTTTTTTATTCATTTTTGAATCTCATATTATTATTCCCTCCTGTGATTCTCTTGCAAATACTGGCCACCCAAAAGTTAGAGAAAGGAACATTTTTAGGACCAAACAAGAATCTTTCCAATGAAATTGGAGAAATTTTCAAGAATTGTTGTCCCTAGTGTATAAATTAAAATCATTTTAATTTTAGTTCTGTATCTGATCGATAACTTTCTCTGGATACGTTTCTTTGGGGAAGAAACATCATGTCATACCTAACATGACATCTTATGAGATGCTTATACTATTAAAAATCATCACACAATATGAAAGCAACTTTGTAGATACAGCTTTGATGTCAACAGCCTGTCCATACATATTGAGGCTCAAGTAAATGCTCATTGTGAAGATGATTATATTCATTATCCTTTGGTTGAGATAGAATTTTTTCAGTTTTTTTTTTATCAAATTTGCAATGGATGACGTAGGGATTAAGGATTCTATACCCCACCCCACCCCAAATTTCCTAAAAATATGATGTCTTAAAGGAAACATGAACAATCTATTAGTCTAATATCTCATAGTGTTACAAAGGATGCCTTATAAAAGTAAAGACAATTTTTAAAATCACATCTATTTTCAAGAAAGATTTTTCTTTTATCAGCCTGTTCAATTACTTTCCATTAGGGACTCTTTTCATACTTGATTAATCCTTTAGAAAATAGAAGACAGAACCTAACTCTGCTTAGAACCTCAGGACTCCTTCTGCTCCCCTACTCTCCATAAGTGAGTTAGTGATCTTTTCTTCAGCCTTTTAGAACCTCGAGACCCAAAAGGAAAAGCATCTTTGTCAATATCCCCAAATATCCCCAATATCCCCAAAGACCAAAGAGAACCAGCTGAAACTTGTAAGAAAGTGTATGAAGAGAGCCATTCTGAGCCCATGACCAGATGTCCTTGTCGTTGTGTGAAAACCAGTCAGAGTCTTCTTGTTTCATTGCTGTGGTCTTGTGAATTGTACCACTAGTGCTGATCAAAGTTGTTATAAGGGTGGTTCAATCAATGGTGAAAGCATTACTTGCTACTTCTCAGAGAACAGACCTTTGTGTTCAGACCTTTCTTATTCTAATGACTCAGGATGATAATTTATACTTTTATAGATGGTAGAGAAAAGAAAGGAAAGCCCAGAAACCCATATATTATTTTGCAAGACCATCATTGGATTTAAAAACATCCAATGTCATTTACTAATATCCCATAGCATTGTTCTAGATACAAAGATATTACCAGCATTTGCAGCCAGACAACCCAAACACAGAATTTCAGGTAGGCAAAGATGAGTAGAAGTAGAAGATGCTGAATAACCATCCCAAAAGAACCAAAATTCTCTCTTAAAAATTCTCATTTTTAAGTAAACACTGTGATTATATGGTGAGTCATTAGAATTCTTATTTCAAGGAGGAGAATACCAAGAAGGAATGCTAAGCAAAGATCAATGACGTGACTAGCCCACTGACAAGACCAGAAGGAAGGATCATCATCAATTAAGAAATATACCAAAGCTTTCTTTGAAACCACTTTGATATCCTATTGAACCCAAAGAACCAGACTATGAGAAGGCAGAATAAAACCAAAACCCAGCAGAAAAGCTAAAACAGTTATAAAATTCTTAAAATCCCAAAGGACGACTATTTAGGTGCTTCATCTCAATTACCAAGGAAACCCTAGGAGGCCCATGAAGGAGCAAGCAGAAAGCAAGTTTTCAGTTCACATTTTGCCCTATAAAGACAATCTTTATAGACATTTTTTTCATGCATCATGCTTTTTACACCACATCCATCCCCCTCTTGCCACTTCTCTGATAATAGAGTGAAAATATGATCTGACAAATAGCAGATTTGATGAAATTGACTAAAGTTATTCCTATTCTCTCATTTTGCCACATTCCATTTACCTTTTCAGATAAAGATCCCCAAACTTATCTGCTCTAAGTGTTTTCTACATAGTAGGGATATTTTCGAGTCACTATACTTCAGAATGAAATAGCTTATAAACTTGTAGGAGAATAAGTCCTTCTCTACCAGTTTCATGATATAGAACTACCTTTTTCATGAATCTAACTTGCTTGGGAGAAAACAGATAAAAAATGTTTCAGAATTATGTCTTCTGGATGTAATCAGGCATATAACATCTTCTATTCCAAAGGAACTTCATGGCCATAAACTTCTAAATGAAAATGACTCCCTTTGCATTATATAGGGGTTACTACCTTAAGGGAAAAGAAAAAAAATGACTCTACATGAACTTTATCTCCATTAGTAAGAATTGAGGGTTACCATATGAGAAAAAGACCAGGTCCTTTTCTCATCAGAAAAGTTCAAGAGCTGTTTATTGGAAGCTTAGGCAGAGACAACAGTTATCTATTTTCTTTCATCTGACCAACTTTCCATAAGAATAACTGATAAGTTTACACATGACTTATTACCTAACTTGGCTATTGTAAGATACTCTTCCCTGGTGAATTTGCAAACCACGACCACATCAGATTCTGCATCGCCTGAGGTGTTGTTTCAGGAGTGGAATGAGTTTCTGAGTGCATAAGGGTGGTAAATCAATTACAGAAAAGTTATTTGTAGGGTCCCCACACCAGAGAGGTAGAGTTCTTTCTCTACATAATATTCATTCTCTATTAAAAAAAAAAGTCTACTTCTTTATCATAATGGAGATTGGGGAAGGCAGAAGTGCTCCATCAATGGGCACTTGGAAACTAGGCAGAAAGTCTAGTTTTTCATTGACAGCAATCAGATGTTGTTTTTCCTTCCAAATGAACATCTTAGAGTAGAGATTGATCCACCTAAGTTAATATATTCTTACAAAGAATTCAGCATAGGAACAAGCAATGATATACAGCAAAACTGGGTTTCCTTGGCTCCTTAGGGCTATGTAGCTGAAATGGTGGCATTCAACAATTCAGTTATGATTCACGAACGTCAACACTTGGCCCACTAGAATTCATTTTTCTCCAAGGTAATTCTTGGGTACAGATCTGCATCTTTCTTTTTCTATTCCATACTTGAGCCAGGAAGTACTGGTACTTGCATTTTATGCCCCATGTGAGTGGTATCCTCATTGACTATGAGGAAGGTTGAAGTTAGAGTATCCTTTATATTGTTTAGTGCTCATTCACACTTATTAGTCTCATAGTTATAATTGTATTTTAATGGGATATACATTATATTAAAAATGATTATCAGATTCATGGAAAGTCTTCTTCAGGGATCCATGTATCACTTTCTTCAACTTCTATATATGGCTTGAGCATTTACCACTAACAAAAGAGCTTAAAATAAAGCACAGAAAATTGTTCCCTTCACAAGCAATGGTATGGCCTTTCAGGATTTGAATACAGTTACTGAAATCATAGAAATCTGCGTTCAAGCTCCAGAAGAGACTGGATATTTTCCATTTGCCATCGAATTCAATGGGGAAGGGGGTGTAACGGGGAGCTGGTGGAATTATAGGGTCAGGCAGAAGGAAGACATCAGAAATTATACCCGCCCCCCCAAAAAATCAACATTTACACAAGAAAAACTCCAGTTACCAAGTTCATTCATATCATGGAGCAAACATGATAGCCAAGAAAAAAATAGAATGTGTGATACCCTTCAAGATTCCACTGTTGAAACAATCCAGCATCACCCAAATCCATCACACACTGCTGCTGTTATCCACTGCCAAGTCAACATGGCCCTCACCCAATAGCACATCAGGGATAAGACAAAAGAAGACTACAGCGGGGGGGCAGCTGGGGTGCTGTAGAAATGGCCCTGGATTTAGAATCAGATGACCAGATTCCAGCACTGGCTATAGTTCAGTTTTAGGCAAGTCACCTTGCCACCCTGAACCTCAGTTTCCTCCTCCACGGGAATGTGGACAATCATACGTGCCCTGCTTATCTCATGGGTTTGTTATGAGGGTCAAATGCAACGAGAAAGGAAAAGGGTTTTGTAAACCAGAGACTATAGTAGTGACTAGCATTTTTATAGCATTTAAAAATTGGCAAAATATTTTACTTACATTTTGTTATTTTACCTTCACAACAACCCTGGGAGGTAGATAACTATCCCTGCTACACAGATGAGGAAACTGAGGCAGATAGAGACAATGTGACTTACCCAGGGTCATATAGGGAGTAAGTGCCTGAGGCCAGATTTGAACTCAGGTCTTCCAAATTCCAAGCCTGGTGTTATATCTACTGCACTCCTTAGCCACCTGTCCTACCCCTTTTGTCCAAGCCCTAAGAGAAATTGTCATGAAAGCCTTAAGCACTTAAGGGACAATCTCTACACTGGCACAAAAAGTCAGATTTCATTTAGAGTTTTTACTGGAGCTAGTGAATAGATCTTTCTAGTTTTCTTCTCATCTCTCTTTGAATTCTAATAGCTTTCCTCTGTTAATTGTTTCTAGTTTATCCTGTATATACAAGTTTGCACACAGTTATTTACAAGTTTTACCCCATTCGTTTACCCCATGAGCTCTTTAAAGGCAGGTTTTGCCTTATACCTTTCTCTACATCCCCAGAGCTTAGCACAATACCAGGCGCATAGTAGGCATTTAATAACTTTATTGACTAACTGCCCAACTTCAGACCTCTTCTGGGTATGAAAGGGTCTCTCTTAAGTTAAAATCTCGGACCCTATAAAAGGTTAAATGTCAGAGTTAAGGGGATCTTGCAGTTCTTTTAGTCTAACCCCTTAATATTACAGCTGAGGAAACTAAAACCCACACAGAAATGAAATGATTTGACCAAAGGACACAGATTATTAGAGGCAGAACTGAGATTTGAATCCAAAGCTTCCCAATTCATTTCAATGATAGTCGCTCCTGGGTTCTTCCCTGTCTGAGTAATTTATCTCTCCTATCTTCAGCTACAGAGAGCTGGCTTGTTTACAAGAAGATCAAACAAAGTCTTAAAGATATACTTTATAAGAGGTCTTAAAGATATAATTTATGATGTTTCATTTGGTATTCATCTCTTTCTAAGCAGCCTTCATCCCTTTGTCCTCCTACTTTTCTCTCAAAGATAGAAAAGCTTGAGTTGGCAAGCTGACTCATCCCTACGTGGCTGGGGTTGGGTAATAAACTTTGCTGCCCCTCCTTTGCTAAACTATAGACCTAATGTTTACCATTATGCATGTGTTATTAGTTTGGCCTTTATTTTGGCTTAATCCCCACAGTAAATATTTTTCCAGGATTGTCATATATTAGGGGAACACATTTACAGTAATCTAGCTTTGTGTATTTGAGACTGAAGTCACTTATTGTCTCATTTTGATAGTATTAAGCAAAGAAAGTAGCTAGAAAACCAAAAGTGAAGAATTCAAATCCATGGAGGATTTGAATTCAGAGGGCCTGGGTTCTAAGGCTGATGTTGATACTGAAGTTTACAACACAAAAGCAGGGACTTTGATTTTTTCTTTGTGTCTCGCTACCTAGCACAGTTTCCTGTACTCCTGGATTGATTGATTTGCTACTCATGATCTACGTGGATTTAGACAAGTCCCATTTTCCTTTCTATGCCTCACTTTTCTCGTTTGTAAAATTAAGTGATCATTAAAGTTCATTTCTATATCTAATTCCTGTAAGTTGAGATCTCCAAATGAGACAAGAAATTGAGAGCCCTGAAAATTGTACACTGCCCACTGGAGAGCCTGTTTTGCTAATTTTTTTTCTGTCAGCAGTAAAATTCTTAGATTCATCATCCTTTGGAATGGAATTGTAGAGATGTGAATGTTTAAGAAGACTAAACCATACTGGGAAACATGAAAGAGTTGGAACACCCTAGCCACCAGCAGCGGGATGCATTCATGGGGAATTTCTTCCAATGGGAAAGTAGCCCAAATCCTGAGTCTGAGCAGAACTACATTTTAACCCCCCATAACGTGAGTATGAATACAAAGACAGTACTATTGCTACTGTCTGATTTATTAAGAGTCAAAGAGAGCGGAAAAGATCCGAGTTACAGGAATGAAATATACCATTAAGTCTCTACCATCCTTTTTGGAGAACTTGACCCAGCTCTCAAATTGCACCAACTACTGTCAATCCACAAGACAATGCATGAGTAAGGAAAAACCCACTACACCATGTCCGAAGAAAGATACTTTTAAGATGGAATATTTCCTTGTTAAGAAATATCTCAACCAATCAGCAATCATGATTTTCAAATAACCAAGTTCGGAGAAGGAAAGAAGACAAAAGGAAGGGATAAACATGTCCCAACCAACCCAAAGTACCAAGAGACAAAACCCCAAAATGGCATCCACTTATGTGCTCTCTTGGCAGTGCCTGAGAATTATATAAGCAATTAGAACCAGTAGAGAAGGCTCTCCCCACACACACCCTGCTCCATTCAAGCAAAAACAACTGGCAGACCATTTTGTTTTAAGATGTCATCTCCCTCCTGAAGTGCTTATTTGTATTTAATGTCCAAGTGAACTAAAGGGTTGTTCAAGCATGCTCTTTCTAAAGAAAGTGATTATCAGTAGTGTGCTGGTGAGGGTAAGTTGGATTATTTTACTTCTCATCAAATCACAAAATCTGAGATTTTGAAGTAAGCAAGTTCTGAGCTCAGCTGAGCCAACCTCTACCTGAACACGAATCCCTTCTATAGCACCCCTGATAAGTAGTCATCTGGCATCGACTTTCAGACTTTTGGTGAGTAGGAATTCATTGCTTCTGAGGCCATCCCATTTTGGGCCAGTGCTAATGGATAGCAAGTTCCCCTTGATTTGGAGTATAAATCTGCCTCATTCCAACTTCCCCATATTACTCTTTTTTCAGCTCTCTGTGGCTAAACTGACAAACTTAATCACTCTTCCACAAGACAACACTTCAAATACTTAAAGACAACTATCATATCTCTCCTCAGTCTTCTCTACATGAAATCTCTCTAGTTCCTTCAGTCTGTTCTTGCACATCACAGTTTCAATACCCTTCCCCACCATGATTGGCCCTTCTGCACTCAGGAAAGCAGGGAGAACCAGGAGAGCCAACATCCTTAAAATTTAGCCACTTTTTTGCCTGGTATTCTTTCACTTAATAATAAATAATAAATTTAATAGCAACTACTTCCCATGGTTGTTGTGAGAATAAAATGAAAGAATATTTGTAAAGTGCTATGCAAACCTGGAATTACTACATAAATGTTAGTTGTCATCATCATCATCAATTCCTTATACCCATTTTAGAATGCTTTAGAGAGAGTGTCCAACTAACAGAACTTCTAACAGTTCTCCTTGGTTGCCTGGAATGGGAGTTCTCCCTACCTCCCTATGTCGGGTGAAAGTCATTCTGCCCATTAGCATCTACACCATTTGTGAGCCATACTCTCAATTATTTCCTCAGAGATGGCCATTAGTAATTCTATGAAGCACCAAGGAGATAACTCCCATTGTGTCTCTCCCCATCAGATCATAGGAAAAAATAGCCAAATCTGAAGAGGAGGAAGCCATGAGCCAAGACTGGGTGAAGGGACTGCTTTCTTCCATTCCAATGCTTGCCTTCCCAAAGAAAAGAAGGTCTTCCATCATGGGAAGTCTTCTGCTAGAATTTGGATGACCACTTGCCAGGAATGTTATAGAGGAGAATCTTGTATAGCTAGTTTGGACTACATCCAGTTTAACACCACACAACCTACATGATAATCACCTATATGTTGGCTCTGTACTGGCACCATTTACAAGATGCCTTCAAGGCACTTATACTCTAGTAGGCAAATACAGGATGTTAATGACCTCTGATGTCCCTTCCAACTGTGAGATTCTGTGATATATTATTCTGGTCATGAAAGTGGGGAAAGGGGAAGAAAGTGGGGAACAACAACAAACGGTTCATGTGTAACTGTGTTTCTGAGTTTTACCATATTTCCTATTTTGGTCTGCATATATTTCCCATTTATATACCCAAATCTTGGGTGTACATCTAGACTCTATCTTGGCAGGAGGAGGTAGAAAGTGAAGAAGAGTGTTTATAAGACATGTTTTATCTCTCCTAATGATGTTCCTTGGTTTGACAGGAATTGGAAGAACTACCCAGAAACTAGTAAGCTTGGGGCTTTTCTGAGTAGTGAAAATGGAAATGTGCTCTCCTTACGGGTGACTGAAGAAAAGTCTTCATGGTCATCATCAGTGTTGGGGTCATAGAAAGGAGTAGGGGTTACATCATCATATGTTGTCTGAATGATGGTAGAACCACCCGTAGTGCTCCTCTCTCCTGCAGACCCACTGCTCACATCATCATCTTGATTGTTGCTGGGGTTGATATCTTCAGGATTTGTTCGATATTCTCCTTTCTTTGTATAGCGGGTTCCATCAGGATTTACAATACCTGAAGGAAAGGAAAAGTGCCATAAGAGCTTTGGATTCAACTCTGTGATTAACCAAGCATGGGGAAAAGATTTAAGTAGTAAATACATTGTCATCAAATACAGACACTGGCAGAGGGGTTACATTCACTATGTGACTAGGAATCATATTTAAACATACTAGAAGTAGCTATTTATACCCTAAAGATACTGCATGTATTTCTCTGTAACTGTGTATATTCACATATATGTATGCATGTACTATTTATGTACACATAAAATATATATTCAGGTATACACTGTCTGTGAGTTTGTCAGAATAGGGAGCTAGCTCCCCATGTACAAAATCCCTCCAGCGAAAGGAACTGCAATCCATCCTTGGTGTAATAAAAACATCCTAAGGAGTTACCTTAGAAACACACGTGTTAATGATTCTTGTTCACACAACTAGTAAGAATTAGGAGCAGAACTGGAAATTATTCCCTCCTGTTTTATTATTAAATGTTGCCTTTACATAAATGTGTATGTAAATAAGTGTATATATACACACATACATGTGTGTATATAATATACATTATGTTGTATGTGATATGTATATATTAGCATGCATATGAATGTGTATTTATTGGATATATCTATAAATGCATATTGATTTATGGACATACATGCACTGTGCAAAATGTATGTGTATACACATGCATGTGAACATATACACATTCATATATCTATATATACATACATGTATCTATGTATCTATCCACATACATATGCATACACATATACATGTACATAGCAACCTGAAATAATTGCTTAGAGAGAGCCAACCTTAGAGTCAGAAAGATCTGAGTTCAAGTTCCAGATATCAAATACCAGAGTTGGTTCCTCCAACCCCCACCCAAAGTCCTGGTAGGGATTTAGTAGAATCCTTCCTCAATTAAGACAAATTAAGTCAGTCCAAAGTCCAGGCAAAGAGATAAAAAAAAAAATTAGCATGAGCACAGTAGATCATAGCCTCTGCACTGGCCCTGTTACTTTGACAGAGTACTGAAAATGGGCATCATTTTTGATCCGCACTTCCCACCCCACCCCCACCGTTGTAATAAGAACATACAATAAAGTCAACAGGGAAATGTACCTATGGTGATTGGTCCTTCAAATATGCTTGGTATGTCTGTGACAGATGAGCAGTCTTCTTTGTCCAGTGGAGCTGTGAGGAAAGAGAATGATGCGAATGGTGAGTTTCATTGAAATGAGTAAAGTTAGTCCCATTTAAAAAAAAAATTAACTTAGACAATTTTTTCGCCAAGCCTTATTCTTTTTTTAATTAGCATTTGATGATTTCCCTGCCCTTCCCAACACCATTCCAATTTGGCTTTTCCAACCTACCTAACCTCACCTCTCTACATCACTTGGGATCTTAGAAATCATCTAGTTAACCAACACCATTACATAGGTTAAAAAAAAGTGAGGCTAAGAGAGTGGAAGAGACTTTCTCAAGGTCCTATAGGTAATAAAGAACAGAACTAGGTAGGATCCAACCCTGATAGAAAAATCTCCCCTGGAAATTTCCCAAGAGAGGAAGTTGCCTGGTGTTGTCTTTCTGCCGTAGATTGTAAAGTCCATTGTCACCACCCGTTTCCCAGGACTCTCTACCTCCTGGGTGCTCACAGAAGAACACACCACACCACAAGCATGTGCACAGAGCATCAAACACCTTTAACGAAATACTTTCACAGGGATAGAAATATGATGAAAATGAACATAATTGATACGTTAAATTGAAACTGAGGTGGCAATTCAAATAGAATCAGAGATTCCAAGTTGATTTCCACTGTATCACATTCCTTTCTTCAACTAAAATGGAAAGATCCAAGAATATCAAAGAAAAAGAACATCAGATTAGCTCAGGATGCTCAATGACCTTCTTTCTACAGGCTTGACAAGAGTTCATATTTCTCAATGAAAATATGGTGAGAAATGTTCTTTATTGGTGCTGTTAATGGAGATTAGCTCCACATAGATTTTTTTTCTCCTGGCTTTATCTGGTAGATGGTTGATTATCTCTGGCCTAATTTTGGTTCAAGTACCATGAGTCAACAAGTCTTTGTGTTCAGCTGATATCTTGATGATTTCTAGGTGTCCTGTCAACAAAAGCTGGGACTTCACAGGATAAAGACATTGCCATAGAGACATCAAAGTCCAATTGTTTTTGCTCATTTCCCTTTTATGTGTTTTTTTCTCTGAACCTAACAAATTCGAAATAAAACAAACTTCTGCATATACATAATAGAACAGGAGAGGACTGTATCTGAAACCTCGAATTTCTATTTTATAGAGTTTGCTTTTTCATTTCATAAGTATACAGGAAATTCACTAGGTTATTTTCAAAGCTTTCCTATTTGTCTACACTTCCTCCTGGCCTTGCTACTATTCTCTTCTCTTCTGAGGAGGGAGGGTGAGATTTTATTCCTTTTCTCCTTTCCCCCTCTCACATCATCCTCTCTGATTGTTAAGACAAAGAGAATTCTTCTAACAATTAACAATCAAGTAAAAAAAAACCCACATGGTCCATGTCCAAAAGTTCCCCCCAAAATGTTCATTGAGTCTATCACTTCTCCCTCAGGAGGTAATCTTAATCATCAATCTCCAGTATCACAGTTGGAAAGACTCACTTCTCTTTCCCCCTGTTCTGGAGCTTTCATATTTTCCAGGGAAGGCACGAGATAACTAACCTTCTACTTAATTTATTTGCCATGAAAGTTATTAGAATATAAGATTCTGGAGGGCAGGGATTGTTTCAATTTTGCCTTTCTATCCCAAGAGCTTATGACAATCCTTAGCATGTAATAAGCCTTTAATAAACAAACACTTGAGAGCAAACTGATTATTTGATGTTCTTACACCTTCCCCTCAAAAAAATTATATATTTATATTAAATATTTTATTATATATTTATGTTTATATTTATTTATTTTATTATACACACACACATATTTCCCTTGATAGAATATAAGTTCTGGAAGGGCGAAGACTGCTTCATTTTTATCTTTGTATCCCCAGCAACTAATACAGTGTTTTGCACAGAGTAAGCACTTAATTAATTATTTTATTTATAAATATACATATTTAATAACCTATTCTCTATGTTTGACAAAATCCTTTAGAATTTAAGATATTTGAAATCAGAGACCTTCGTTTTTGTCATTGCATCCTCAGTCCCTGGCACACAGAAGACAATAAATGCTTGTTGATTGCCTGGTTGATTGATTTGCATCAGCTCAAAGGAAAGGTCACAGCCCTTTACAAAAGAACTTGTTAAGAAGAAACTTTTCCCACCTTTAAGATGGGGATAATCCCATTTAGCCTCCCTCCCTCAGAGCTGCTACTGGGAAAATATGTTGTAAATCCTAAAGTGCTATCTGTAAATGGCAGCTACTGTTCCATTAATCATGTAAGAGAACTTTCATGAATTTGGTTTTTGTTGACTTGGAGGAGAGAAATGGGCAGTTATTACTTTAACAAATACAGTAAATGCTACCACACAAGGACTTCCCTCTAACGTAAAAGTGATCATTTAGCTAAAAAGCAAACAAAAAACCCAACAGTCTTATGCATGCATCCTATCCATGTGGAAGGTAACAACTTCTCTGTGACTGTAAATGGCAAAACACCTGATCCTCTATAACAGAGCAAAGAACTTTTTCCCTGGGAGCTCCCTAGAAGCCTCTGAGATGCCTTCCAACTTTCAATCTGTGATCCTTTGATCCTATGAGGGCAACTAGGTGGCACAGTGAAGTGCAAATTCTGGAGTCAGGAAGCCTCATCTTCCTAAGTTCAAATCTGGCCTCAAACACTTGCTAGCTTTGTGAGCCTGGGTAAGTCACTTAACCCTTTTTGCCTCAGTTTCCTCACCTGTAAAATGAGCTGGAGAAGGAAGTGGCAAAGCACTCCAATATCTTTGTCAAGAAAACCCTATTTGAGGTCACAAAGATTTGAACATGACTGAAATGACTGAGCAACAACAAAAATGATCTTATAAAATTATAGGTTGAGGTCCGCCCCACCAAAAACCTTATTATCTCTCATCCACTGCTATAAAAATATTTAAACTAGAGAAAAACAAAGAAAAAAATCATAAGATCATAGCTTTAGAACCAGATGAGACTCTCCTCTAGATAATGTCATGGATAGAGCATTGAGTCTGCGGTCAGGAAAACCTGAGTTCAAATGTAGCCTCAGATACATACTAGCTGTGGGACCTTAAGTCATTTAATCTGTTTGCCTTGGTTTCCTGAACTATAAAATAAGGACAACAGCAGCTACTTCATAGGGCTACATAAATACTTATTTGCTTCCTTCCCTTTACTATCAAAGTAGACTGGTGCAATGACTAGAGGGCTCTTCTACAGAGAAGACCCAGGCTCACATCCAGCCTCTGACACTTGCTAGCTTCATGTCTTTCATTGACTCATGGACCAGTTTCCTTTCTGCTCAGCAAGTATTTGATAAATTCTGCATTAGGTCTGACCAACGATACAGTCAAACCAGGACCCTTGCTCTGACCATGTCATAAATTTAGCCTTTGAACTTGCCTTCTCATTCACCATTGGGGCTTGGTGAAAGCAGTCCCCAGGTCAGTTGCCTCTAAACCTCAACTCGATTGAGATCAGTTTAGACTTGGACTGGGAGCTACCCTCAGCTTCCTTCAGGACTAACTAAATCCTGATGTGACATCAAGAAAATTAAAACCAAGGGAAGACTAAGTGCAGACCACATTCCCAAGCTGAGAGACTGATAGGTGGTGTTCCAATTTCTGATCTAAAGAATGTTTGGTGTGTTTTCAGCATTCCTCAGATCCAAAGCAGCATGCATGCCAGTGAGGATGACAACCCCAAAAGACATTCAATTATGTTTGCCCTCTCTTCTGCAATAATGGAACCTCATTAGCCAGGCTTTCTTCTACATAATGAGCATTGCAGGACTGGAGAGAATTAGGGCAACAGAAGGCTCTTGCTTCATTCAGTGACCTTTCATGGGGAACTTGAGCAAGCAGACAGTGAAGACTGAGCTCTCTCTCTCTCTCTCTCTCTCTCTCTCTCTCTCTCTCTCTCTCTCTCACCAAACCAACCATCTGAAAGGCAGATACTTTACTTCAAAGTACAACACAAATGACACTTACCAACTCCTTTCCTCATCTGCCCTTCTTCGTAGCCCTTTCCCCAGGTACCTGCACTCGCTCCTTTTTGAAATATACATACATGCATACATACATACATGTGTGTATATAAATACACACATATACATATACACATAACATAAATATAATATATGCATCATGTACATAACAATGTATACATTTATATGCATACAAAGAGCAACAAGGTCCTGGTTTAAAATACATGATATGATATAATAAATATTAAGATTATCTTTTTTGTATAATAAATATCATATGTAATATAATATATTAACTATATTATTTGATGTAATAAATTCTACATGTAATATATTGTTATATATAATAAA
Organism: Potorous gilbertii; assembly: GCA_028658325.1. Taxonomy (NCBI): domain Eukaryota; kingdom Metazoa; phylum Chordata; class Mammalia; order Diprotodontia; family Potoroidae; genus Potorous; species Potorous gilbertii. Next base: position 255,163,558 of record CM053772.1, on the reverse strand, counting down.
TATTACATATAATATGTTATGTAATTAACAAATGTATGTAATATGTAGGAATGGGGACCCAGCTAGCTTGATAACTCAACTCCTCCTCTTTCTTCTGCCTACCATTCCCCTTCCTTCTCCTCTCCAAAGGAAGATACATTTGGATGGCCAAAAGATGCCCAATTGACTTGGGTTTTACTGGCTAAATTTCTTTCTTTCTTTCTCTCCTCCCTCCCTCCCTTTTCCTTCCTTCCTTCCTCCCTTCCTTCCTCCCTTCCTTCCTTCCTTCCTTCCTTCCTTTCTTTTCCAAAACCTTAAACCTAGTGCATTCTGAAGCCCATAGATTGGACAAAATAGGTTCCTGCTCAAGTTCCACTTAAGGGCTGTTTCCTGGACCCTCCAGGCTTAAGAGTGATTATCATTAGTAACTGTTGCTCTTTCCCTTCAAACTTGATTTAGCTTTTTTTTTTTCTTTTGCTCATTAGAAGGGCCATTCTCTGACTATTTCTTAAAGAGGCCTATTCACTGAATGGGCCTTACCTCACTCTAAGTGACTACCTGAATAGGCCTTAGCCTAAAGAGGTCAAGATCTCCCATTGCATCCAGGGTCATCTCCAGTCATCCTGATGAATGTCTGGTTACTGGATCCACATGGCTCAGGAGGAGAAGTGAGACTGGTGACCTGCACAGCCCTCCCTCCCTCAAAACAAAGTCAAGTGCAAGTCATGTCATCATTTCTCTGATGGCATGGTCTTCTTCAGCAGCGGACGAACACAACAATTTATATGTAGTTATCTCTACATATTGAAGCCCCTCCTCCAATAGAATATAAGCTCCTAGAGGTCAGGGGCTTTTCATTTTTGATGTCACATTCCCAGCACCCTAATACATAGTAGGTGCTTAATAAAGGTTTGCTGAATTAAATTACTGATGTTTGTATAACTACATGTTCTGTACAGTACCACATATATGGCAGCTTCTTGATGACTACCTGCTTGTGCCACTCCAATTACTGATTTGACTCGACCTCTCATCTCTGACCTGTTATCAGGTGCTTCCTTCATCCCTACTTTGCACCAAGATAAGACTTCTCTAAGTTGTGATATCAATTTATTTCATTCAAATGGCAAACAATGCAATGGAAATAAATGCCAGCCCACCTGAAGCATTGAAGCAGTAGGTGTCGTACTGAGACATATTTGAGGCAAGGATATATACCCCAGTGTTATTTGCTGCACAGAGAAACCGGGGTGTCTTTCGTGGGATTACAACATGTCCATCTATGAATCCATACCTGTAGAAGAGAAGGAGGTTATCAACCTGCTAGGACTATCATGATGAGTCAGGGGATAACTCAAGATCATAAGCTGCATGAGGTCTGGTGCCATCTTGAATTTCTCCCAACCCAACAGTTCGAAGGTTCTCAATATTTTTTGCTGAACCCAATTCTTTACTTATTCTACATTCCTTCATTTAAATTCGCCCTAAAGCATTTCAGAGGGGTTAAAGTCGGGTGTGGGCATGCAGCAACCATACAAAATAAGGAATTACATGGGAGAAATAGAATAAAGGAGATAACTAAGGAAATGTATGACAAGAAAAATAATAGGCCAGTCATGTGGAGAGAAGCGATAACCAGAGGAAAGATCATGCACTCTACTGGCATTGATGCACTGTTGAGAGGATTCAATGAAAGCTCCCAGTATATTAGGTAGAAACCTTGCAAAATTGTGGAAGGACGCGGACATGGACCAGAGTCACATAGGATAGGTCCAAATAGAATGTGATATCACAAATTAATTGTCATTTACCCTGCTAAAGGAAATGCCTACCAGGGGTGGGCAACCTGCAGCCTTGAGGCCACATGTGGTCCTCTAGGTCCCCAAGTGTGGCCCTTTGACTGAATCCAAACTCATAGAACATATCCTTTTATTAAGGATTTAAATTGAGTTTAATGAGATCATAGATCTGTTGAAAAATTGGAGTCCTTGTTAAATAAAACTAAACAATCACAGAAATGAGAAGAAGCTATATTTTCTGAGAGAAGAAGAGGATCCTCTGTAGGGCAAACCAATAGACTATAAGCTCCTTGCAGGCAGAAATTGTTTCCTTTTGGTATTCCTAATGCTCTAAATAGTGTGTGATATATTGTGGAACTTAATAAATATTTTTTGACTAATTGACTACTTTCAAAAAAGGAAGGGAAGGGAAAGGAAGAGAAGGGAAAGTAAGGGATGGGAGAAGAAAGAACAAGAAGGAGGAAGGGAAGAAAAAAAAACAAACAATTTTTTTTCAATGCCTCCCAAGAGGAGAACTTATATGGCAGGGAAAGTGGAAAGGGTGGGGAGTATCTTTGAGTTCTATTCCTAAGCTGAATGTGTTCAAAGTTAGTAAGAGAAGGGGAGTGAAACCTGAATCAGAAACACCTCTGGGTTTAAACCTGCATCTGAGACTGTCCGTGTTGACAATAGAAGAGTCATTTGTCATCTCTGGGACTCAGTTTCCTCATCTGTAAAAAGAGTCAGTTGAACTAGATGGCCTCTAAGGCCCCTTGCAGTCCTCTGGCCTAAGCCTTGATAACCACAAGACAACAAATGAGGTGTGGTCTGACAATAAGGAAATGTTACCCTAGTCTAATGAAACCTCTATGAGAACTGATGCTTTCCTTTTTGTCTATCTCCCTCACTTAGAGCAATGCCTTCCATTTTGTAGGGTGGAGGTGGACTGGGAGATAAAGGGTCAGCACCTGTGACTTCATAGGTGGGGGAGACTTTCTGTAAAGAAACTGCTTCAATCACTCAATCAATTAATTAACAAGTATCTGTTTAGCACCTTGTAGGTGCCAAGTGCAGCCTAGGCACTGGGAGATACAGAGAAAAAATGAACCCCTCCCTGCCTTCAAGAGAGCTTACATTCTGTATGAAAAGTCACAATAAGAATATACAAAATAAATACAATACAAATAATAAATTATTCTTTAATAGATAATCTTAGAGCAGTTTCCCCTGATCTTAGGGAGTTTCCTGGGGCATCAAGTGAGTTACCCAAGGTCATACACTCACTCTTTGATAGAGACATGACTTGAAATCAGGTTTTCCCACCTCCAAGTCCAGTGCTATGTTCAGAGGACACACTGTCTCTTGCACATAAAAGAGACTGATAAATGTCTATTGCACTGAATTGAATTAGAAGGTAAGCTTCTTGAGGCTAAGTCTTTGGTAATTATTGCTTTTTCTAGCACATGTAGTATGTAATTAATAAATGGTTGTTGCCTGAATCTAAATGAATTGTCTTGAGCTAGGGAAAGAAAAAAAGTTTCATATTCAGCAGTATTTCTAAAATGCAACCCTGGCTAAAAACCATGTCTCTCATATTTCAGCAACTTCATGCCAAAAATCCATACTGCCTCAGGTATTGTATCCCCCTCCCCCAAGCCTACTGGCATTTATACAGGTTTTCAAGTCTCTTAACACACAGCACTAATTAAAAGTCTGTTGCAACTAGAGAGCCTATGACTAATTCCTCATTTGAATGAACCAACTGGTTTTCTTGATGTCGAGGGGTGGGGAGCATTAAGTGGTAATAAGTTCTATATACCTGAAAATTACTATTTATCAGGGAGGGGCAGAGAAGAGAAAGTAGGGCCTCCGAGTCTATCGCTGGCATCTGTCAGGTGGCCGCTATCTGATTCAGAAACTAGGGAAATAGATTTTGTAATTCAGACTTTCAGCTGTGGGTGGGATGAGCAATGGATCGCTCCTTACGGGCCATCTTGCTTTGTGTGAACCCCAAATTTCCCTTGTAGAGATGCTCTGGGAGTCAGAGGGCCAACTTGGGTCAGTCTCTTAATGTATCTCAGTCTAATTTTCCTCAGCTGCAAAATGGAAATGACATAATAGAAATAGGAATGACAAGACAATAAAATTGCCTTATTTATTTCATAGTGTTGTGAGAATAGAAAGATAGAAGATATAGGACCATCGAGGCAAAAGATGAGGAAACTGAGGCCCCAAACGTGCCCAAGGTCACAAAGACATTAAATGGCCCAGCCAGGTTCTGAGCCTAGGTCTTCAGATGTCAGAATCTTTGCTCTTTTCCTGTCCCTCATGAGTTAATGAGCATATTACTTTCCCTGGAAAATGCTATATAAGATTATTACTTTTATTGGTATTTCAGTAAGACCTTCCCTATGAACTGTGTCAACAGCATATGAAAATCCCACAACAGACATGATTTCTAACATTTCCTGGTGACCCTGTTGAAAACCCATAAGAGTCCCCTGCGCAGGTTTGCTAACTGCACATCCTTCCCAATGGAAAGAAACCAGAGTTCATTCTGTAGGTGGGAGCTCATGTCTTGCATCCAGAAGGAATTATAATTGTTTAAAGGTCAAAGGTACATTGGAAACCATCCAGTCCAGTCCTCTCAATTTACAGTGTCCTGTAGGTAGTAAGTGGTTGAGGCAGAATTCCAATAGTTCCTCTGATTTTAAATCTGAGGGTGTCTAATCCAATCTCATTCTCTTACCAGTAAAGAAAGTGAGCCTCTGGAAGGGAAAGTGACTCAGGTAGCTAAGAGCTCAGACTCTAATCAAGTCTCCTGACTGGCTACCTGGTAACCAAGAGTTGGAGGTGCCTGACTGTCATGGAGACTTTATGAAGTTTCCATAGTGATCCCTGGGGAGAAAAGAGAAAGAGAGAGAGAGAGAGAGAGAGAGAGAGAGAGAGAGAGAGAGAGAGAGAGAGAGAGAGTGTGTGTGTGTGTGTGTGTGTGAAGGGGAAGCTGTGGGCCCATGCAGGAAACTACAGAGCAGGCGATGAGGAGATTACACAGAAACTCTCAAGTGAAAATGAATAACTTTCCATTTGTGGTCAGCTTGGTCCCTTACTGCTAACAGACACTGCTGTCCATAGGACCAGAGACACAGATGAAGTTGTTTTGTTGATGCAAAGCAGCATAAGATATGTTTTCTGGGTTGGGGGGAGGTGTATGGGAGAAGACAGTGAAAGAGGGAATATTTTGGGGGCTCTTCTTGGTACTTTGAAAAAGAGTTCTTTGTTTTTTAATATCTCGGAAGAGTTTTTGGTTTTGTGTTTTTTAGTATCTTGGAAAATACCTTGTAAAAGGTAAAACACCTTTTTTTTTCTTCCCAGATTGCAACAAATAAACAAATAAAGAAAAGAATAAGGAAGGGAAGAAAGAAGGCAAGGGAGGGAAAGAAGGAGGGAAGGAAGGAAGGAGAGAAGGAAGGAAGGACGGAAGGAAGGAGGGAGGGAAGGAAGGAGGGAAAGAGGGAAAGAGGAAAGGAGGAAGGGAGGAAACCAATTCAATAAACATTTATTAAATCTTACTATTTGTCAAACAGTGCTCAAATATTTCCATCAAGGAGTTTGTACGAGGAAGTTGGGGATGGGGAAAGATAAAACATGCACACAGGTAAGTACATTCAAAGTACAAACAAGGCAAAGACAATGTCATTTCAGAATTGAAAGAGCACCAAACCCCAGGGGAAGCAGAAAAGATTTCATATAGGATGTGATACTTGGACTCAGTATGGTTTAAACAAACCCAGGGTAACTGAGGCAAAAGTGAGGAGGTCACTCCAGAGAAGGGCAGCAGTGTGGGCAAAGAGAAAGAGGCAAGAGATGACATGTTATGAGTGGAGACCAGCAAACAGGCCCATTTGATAAGTAGAACAGAGTACATCAAAATAAAAAGGAAAGGCAGCTGGACACAATGTGTAGCGAGCCAGCTTTGGAGTCAGAAAAAGCTAGGTCACTTCCCTCCTCTGACACGTACCAGCAAATCCTTAACCACTCATTGCCCCAGGCATTTACCTAAGACTTAAGGTGTAGAAGAGTTGCCCGTCAGAACTGATAGAGGGAAATTTCCACTCTGGAAGTTCCTGTTGCTGTTCAATCCTTTCAGCCATATCTGACTCTCTATGATCCCATTTGGGGTTTTCTTGGCAGAGATTCTGGAGTGGTTTGCCTTTTCCTTCTCCAGTTCATTTTACAGATGAGGGAACTGAGGCAAACAGAGTTAAGTGACTTGCCCAGGGTCACATGGAGAGTAAACTCACAGACTTCCTGACTCTAAGCCCAGCACTCTATCCACTGTGCCACCTACCAGGAAGTTCTGGATGTCAACTAAATCACACTTCTAATTGAAAAAAAAAAATACAACAGAAAAAAAGGAAGAGCAAGAAAGAAAAAAATGACAGAACAAAGAAAATTAAGCGTTCTTGTTGTAAGTCAAGTCCTAGAGTGCACATTGAACTGCATGTTGATCTCAAACACTACTATTTATTTCTTCTCTTGGGGCTCAGACAATTCTATCAGAATCCTCTTCAAAGGCAAGAGAAAGCTGGGGAGGCATTTGAGCACTGAAGAAGCAGATGGTCTAGGTGGCCTCTTCAGGGATCCCCTCTCTATGATTCACAGAAAGCTAAGCTGACTAAATTCCAGTTGTCATACTAGTTTCAAATTGATTTTGACAAATTAATAGGTGGATCAGACACTTCAGCAGACTGTCCACCCAGCTGTCATTCTGACCCTCTCAACCTCCCCACAGTGAACCTTGGATGGCTAATCCTCTTTGCCCCAGGGAACCTGCCCCTTTTCCAGGGGAAGGAGCTCCAGAAGTCAGAAGACCTGGGCAAAAGTCTTGCCTCCATCATTTACTAGTCATACGCAACCCTGGGCAAGACAACCAACCTCACTTCTCTGAGCCTCAGTTTCCTGATCTATAAAATGGGTATAAAAATGCATCAACATGATGATGATTACCTGCAAGTCTCGAACCCGATGCTCAATGCTTGTTCCATCTGCTTCAGGGTAGGAAGGGTGCTATTAAAAGCCTTACAAAGGTCAGCAGCCTCTGTTCGAGAAATACTGTATCGGCCATTCTTCTCCACATGATAAACCCCTGCATATCTGCAGGTAATATTCAGTTCTGTTGGTTGAAAGGGGGAAAGAAAAAAAGTCAGTTTATTGATTAGTCTCACTTAACGGACTTAAAGATTTCACAGAATCTCAAGCCATTAGTTAACTTAGTCTTAAAATTATAATTTATATAATTATAATATGTTACATAATTAGCATAATATAATTATTATCATTATATATTAATGTGGTGTTATTGACATAATGGCATTGGTATGTATAATTTATATAATATTGCATTTTTTATTATAACATAATTTTTATAGAATTTTATAATTTTTACAGAAATGTAACACATTTCTATAGTGCTTAAAAGTTTATAAAACACTTCAATAATTAGCAGGGACTTCATAAGTACCTACTACGTGTCAGGCACTGCACTAACTACTAGAGAGATAACAAAGACAAAAGTGAAACAGAAGCTTACACTCTCATGATGGAACTAAAGCATATATATAAGTTTATGCAAAATATATACAAAATGAATACAAGGTGGTTTTGAGAGGGAGCAGCTGGGTGGGGTTGGGAAAGACTTCATGTAAAAGCTTGACCTGAGTTTTGAAAGAAACGAGGGATCCCAAGAAGCAGAGGTGAGGAAGGCACATGGGTTGGGGTGGTAGCGTATTAACCATGTAGGACCAAGAAAAAGACAAGTGATGGAGGGTAGGGTCTGAGGAATAGCCAATATTATCGTCCCCATTTTAAAGATGAGAAGACAATGATCTTCTCAAGGCCAGGTGCAATGCTTTGCCCAATGTTTTATAGAAATGTTGGGACTCAACCATGGCTAGAACATTTCTGGCTTTTTCCATTACAGCATCACATGGAGTTTGATTCTGGGAAAACTTAAGGCAAAGCAATCTCATTCTTCAACCTTCTGAATGAGTGATCCTGAACACCTGGATTTTGTATGGAGTACAACTGGGCTGGCCTCCAGAAGACCTTTATATGACTTTGATAATAAAGGTTCTCAAAATTGAGCCCTCTGAGGACCTATTGAAAGAACATGAGATTTTCAGACTGGCAAAGAAAGACTTGGGGAGAGTGGGACAGCAGCTGTCTTCATGTGTTTGAATATGTCATGCAGAAAATACATTAGACTTGTTCTACTTGGCCCCAGACCTGGGGAACAAAGAAGCAAAGAGGTAAATTTATACTGAACACAAGGAAGAACTTTCTGCATAAAAGTAGGAAGGTCTTCCTCTGGAGGTAGGGAGAGAGGGAAGGAGAACAGGGAGAAAAGGGAAAGGAAGAAAGGGAAACAGGAAGGAAAGGCTGGAAGGGAGAGAAGGAAAAAGGGTGCTCATTGATTAAGTGTGATGTAGGATGGATTCTGTTGACATGTGGATTGAATTGGATGGCCACTTCAGTCCTTTACAGCTTTATTTTTCTTTGATTCTTCAGTGCTGACTCTGACTCCAAATGTGAGACCTTGGCAAGTCACTCAAGCCATTGGAGTTTCACCTTCTTCTGTGAACTAAGGCTAATAAAACTTGCCCTACTTGCCTCTCAGGTTTGTTGGGAGACCCAAATGAGATCCTATGCATGAAACTACTTTGGTCAACTCTCAAGTACACTTATCCCATCCACACGCAGTTTCAATATATCACAGGTCTGCATAAGAAATTAAATGGGAATTTGGGGGGAGTTTTGCGGAAGCCACAGACAATATGTAAAGGCCAGCAGATGCCACAGAAAAAGCTTACAAACTCAGAAATGTATAAAATATATGTATAGTATTGTATAATAACAATACCCCATAAAAGAAAAAGAAAAAAATCAGATTTCTTGTTTGGTACAAAGGGAGAACCAAAAAAAATTTTATGCAGATTTTCCAGATCATGGAGATATGGAAGGGATAAATGTATTAGAAAATAGAAAGCATCAGCACTGATTGGAGCATTTCCAGGTTGAACAATCTTCTCCTATGTCCAAATGGTCATATGATAGCTGACCAAAAGACTAAATGAAGTTTAGCTGGCATCTTATAAGATAAAGAATTCTTTAATTAGCGTATGATGTGGAAAATGCACACAAGGCCTCTTATGAGTTTTGCAGAAATTAATCTGTAGTCTCAATGAGAAGCAGAAAATTATACTGTTATATTTGATCTTGTATTGCAATCTCTGAAGACTTCAAGAACCTTAATTATTAAATAACCTCATTATTCCTCAGGTAGCATATTATCCCCAATTTACAGATGAGTAACCTCAGACAGAGAAGGGCGAAGTGATTTAAATTAAGCATGGGAATCACGAAACACCCACAGTGATGAGGCATTCCTCACTCAGGCTCAGAAACATAGACTTTCACCTTCTTTGAACAAATGTATTGACTTCTCCTGTCCATTATGTGCCAGCCTCACTCCAAACTGAAACTGAAATTCTCCCCTACTCATTAGCTGGGTAAAACTGGATAAGTAACTTACCTTCTCTGGGGCTCAGTTTCCTCATCTTTAAAATGAAAGCTTGTACTAAATGGCCTCCCCAAAGTCTCTTGCAGTTCTGAAACTCCATATTCTATACTCCGTTTTCAAAATTGGGTTTTTTTTTATTTTGAACTTAAATGCACACCCTAAAGAATGTTTTAAACACATAGCACAGCAGCCTGGGTTCTAGATTTCCTTCAAACTCTACCATTCTGCAATCTATGTTTGCAGGTCCCTTCCAAGTCTTGTAGAATTCTAAGTAACATGTCCCAAGCTTCCTTCTAGTGACACTTTTATGTTCTACGTTCCCCTCCAGCTCTAACATTCTATCGTCTGCGTCTGATGGAATCTTTTAGTTTTGACGCTCTATGTTCCGAGACAGCCTGGATCGGTACTTGATCTGGAGGAGAAAGCCACAGTTCTATAGTCAGGAACCTCCCTCAATGCCTCAATGTCTTTCCTGCTTTTCAAGGGACAGATGTACTGATGTAAGACAATAGGATCAGGAGGAAAAGAATGAGAAAGTCATTATCTCCAAATTTCTGGATACCCCTAGTGCCCACTCCTAGGCTCATCCCAGGGTTATAAAGCTTTCTCACTAGATCATTCAGAGTCACATTCAGGAATCAAGGGCTAATTGTCCTCCCTACCCAACTGACAATATTAAGAAACAAATGTGATTATCAGTTAAAATGGCATTAAAGAAGATGGGTTCTCATCTGCTTTGTCTTTGTACCCTCAGAACTAGGGAATCTTTCAATCTATCTGCAACAAAAATAGACCTAGATTCAGAAAGATGAGTTCAAATCTGACCTCTGCTACTTGACTATGGTGACCCTGAGCAAGTCATTTGACTTTGTCTGCTTCAAGTTTTCTCATCTGTAAAATGGGAGGAATAATAATGTACCTTCCAGGATGGTTCTGAGGAGCAAATGAGATAATATTTAGAAAGCACTTTGCAGACCTTAAATGATGCACAAAAGTTTGTTGTTATTACATCATTGTTATTTTATATTATCTCCCTCATTAGAATGGAAGCCCCTTGAGAAGAGATGATGCCTTGCTTTTCTGTTTGTCTCACCAGTGACTAGCACAACGGTTTTTACTAAGTGATTAATATTTTTCAAATCCACTCATTTGTTCACTTTTCTGAGCGCCTGAAAAAATGCAGATGGTACTTACTAACATCACTAAATAACCACTGAGATTATCCTTATCACCACAGATTGTGACTGTGGGCCCCCACCACTTGTCAGCACCACCTGATAAAAGCCAATAAGGATGAGGGTCTTTGTTCTGAAGTCAGAATCCGAAAAGCAGCTTCAAGAAAAATAAACCAACTTAGAATCTTTCATCTTCTTCGATTATATCTGGAGAGTGTCCTACTGTTTTCACAAAATATATTTTTGATTTTTAATGCATTTTCCTAATGAGTTAAATAGTGTATAAAGCATAAGTATCTGATGGAAATACACACTTGAGAAATCCTCTCGAAATCTAGAGATCAGATCTGATGGCATTCCTTCTCTGCTCAAAACTCTCAGTTGTCAGAGTAAAGGTCAAACTTCCCTGCCTGGCATACAAGGTTCTCCCCAATTTAGAACCCTCTGACCTTCCCAAGGTGCCCTTTTCCATGTATTCTAAGCATGAACCTAACTGGACTACTTGTCCTTCTTTGTTTGGATATACCCCATCTCCAAGCCTTTGCCCATATAGACACCCCTATAGCTTAGGAAGGAAGCTAGTTACAGGCTGGATAAAGATGGGAAACAATTCCTATAGCATTAAGAATGACATGAGAATAAGCTTGGGGGTCCATGAAGCTCTCTTCTCAGCAAGTTTCTTATCACTTGCCCTGAATCTTAGCTCAGCAACTGGAACAATTCCAATTGGCATGACATAACATGCTGCCCAATGTTCAGCAAGGAATATTTGCTGAAACACAGTTTGTTGGAGGCGCTGAATGTATGCCAAGGGGAAGCTGACTGGTGGAATTATTAGCCACATGATTTTAGAATTTCAACCAAAAAGGACCTCAGGGGTCTGAGTACTGAGCTCTCTATCCTGTACCTGAAAGAGAATTCCCCCTATAATTTACTTAGCAGGTGAATATTCAGCCTGAGCTTGATGAATTCAATGAGAGGGAGCCTATTACCCTCTAGATAGCCCATTTCTAGTTGGGCTCACATGATATGAACACAGCTACAAAGCACTTTTCACCCAAATAAGGTAAGATCTAAAAAAGTGGAAAAATATTAATTGCTCATGGATAGGCTGAGACAATATAATAAAAATGACAATTTTACCTAAATTAATTTATTTATTCAGTGCCATACGAATCAACCTATTAACAAGTTATTTTAAAGAGCTATAAAATATCATAACATAATTCATCTGGAAGAACAAAAGGTCAAGGGAATCAATGAAAAAATGTGAGAGTAGGTGGTCTAGCTGTGGCAGATCTCAAACTGTATTATAAAGCTGCAATTATCAAAACAATCTGGTACTGGCTAAGAAATATAGTGATGGATTCATAGAATAGATTAGGCACATAAGTCACAGCAGTAAGTCATCATAGTAATCTCATATATGATAGGTCCAAAAGATCCAAGTCTTCGAAACAAAAACTCATTCTTTGATAAAAATTGCTGGGAAAAATAGAAAACAGCATTGCAGAAACTAGGTATAAATCAATATCTCACACCATATACCAAGATAATATTAAAATGGGTACATGATTTAATTATTTTTATACAGAAGTGTATGAGAAGGATCTAAGATTTCATCAGGGAAGAAAATTCCCCACACACAAATAACTGATCTCTGCTTTATTAGAAGAATACTAAGGAGCTTCCAGAGAGACAGAGTTTAAGTGACTTGCCCAAGGTCAGTAGCTAGTAAATATCAGAGGCAGCCTTTGAATTCTAATCTTGACTCTAAGCCCAGAATTCCATCTATGACAGAGTATTGCCTAAATTCATGAGAAAAGGTTGAATAAGAATGTCTTCTACTGGTACAGTGTTTCATAACATTTATTGTGCTCCAAATAAATTATCTACAACATATATGTGAGAGACAGCATGGTGTAGTACATAGAGAGCCCCCAGCCTTGAAGGCAAGAAGACCCGAGTTCAAATCCCACCTTTGACACACACTGGCTGTAGGACATGAACCTCTTAATGCCCCCAGATGACTCACTAAGACCCTAATGTCCAAAACAAGTGACAATCCATAGCAGTGGGATAAGAAATCTTTGATAGGGGGAATTTCATCACTGGGAATTCCCTTTATCAATTAAATCCTGAATTCAATCCAAAAACAAAGAAATAAAAATACATCTATAAAGTAAGTCAGGGAGAAGCCAGGATGGGGAGAGAGTTTGGAGAGGAAGGGAGTTCCTCTTGTCTTTCATGACCTTTATCTTTTGGTTTTTTTATATAATGAGGAGGCAAGACCCTTCCCCACCAACCTCCACCCTGCAAGGTCTCCAGTACATTATGATCTTCGTTCAACAAAAGAGAAAACTGAGAAATAGAAATATTATGACTTGATTAATGGCACAGTGGTAGCAATAAAGCTAGAAATGGGTAGGAGGTTGGACTTGAGGATCCCTTCTGACCCTTAAGAATTCTGTGATCCTGGAAGGTAGTTCTCTGGACAGAAGGCATATCACAATCCTTTGATAACCTGGTCTTCTCCAAAGAGATTACTCAGTTTTTTAAAAAATAATTTATTCTTTTTCTTTTAAAAAAATCTTTTTAAAATTTTTTTTTCTGTTTCGAAAATCATTTAAAAATAATTCCTGCCTTACTACTGCCTCTTTTATCAACACAATTATCAGGCCTCCTTCCAGAAAAAAGAAAAAACAGACATCCAGCATATTCTTTGAAAGATGATAACCCCCATTTCTAAACAGGCCTGGAGTATTTGGGAGGTCCAAAGCTAAAAGTCTTTGGAGGGGCTTATTTGATAATGGCAACAGCAGCTAACATTTACCTAACACTTCAGGGTTTAGAGGGGGGCAAAAGAGAATAACTGTGTCACATCTACGTGGAGAATGCTGGGATTGATTTCCCCAAACCCTGGCTGTGATTATTAACTCAGTTGGATTAAGATCTAGTGGCAATAAATAAAAAAAGGGAATTGGAGGGTGAGCTGGAGGGTGAGAGAGAAAGATCTCCAAATTGACTATATTTGCTTCTACGATATTTATCATTAAAAAAATCTAAATTCTACTGCCTTTCTTCTCTACATCCACATCAATTAACACAGTGCTTGGAGTGTATGTAGTAAGTGCTCAAGTGCTTGTTGACCAATATGAGTGAAATTTGCTGAGCTCACATCCTGAACTGAAGAGTACACAACGTAAGAACCCAGCTTAGTTGGTTATGTATCAAAAACAAGTTAGAGAAACTGGGGGACTTGAAAGAGTAGAATTGACCACTGAAAAACAAAGCCAATCAAAGATTTTTCATTATAAAGTTTTAGAATTGGAAAGGACATGAGAGATAATCTTGTTCAGCTCTAATTTTCCAAAGAAGAAACAAGTTGGTCCAGAAAAATGAGATGTCATGCCCAAGGTTAAGTACTGTCATGGGCAGAGATAAGACCTATTTATGCATGGAACAAGCATTTTTTTAGCCCATGATATGTACTGGGCACTAGACTAATAGATACCAAGAAGACAGTGAGAAAAGCAAGTCTCTGCTCTCAAGGAGTTTACATTCTACTGGGGGGAACAATATGTCCCAGATCTTGGATTTCCCAAATCCAGGGCAATTTCCACTACATTTTACTCATCTTTTATTTTAGATTGAGTTGTTTTCTTTTTTGTTGTTTTTAAAACAAAACAAAAAAAGCCTAAATCCTTAGCCTATGATCCATAGAGAAGTCATTCCTTTCTTGGCTAATGTACACTAACAACAACATTGCATTTGGGGTCAAGAATGAGAAAAAATCTCGGAGATGAAGTCGTTTTGCCAATGTCACACAGGCAGTAAGTCTCAGAGGATTTAAACCTCAGTCTTCCTTACTCTGCATTCAAATCTCTTTCCAATATAGAACATTATACCTAATTCTGTCTGTCTCTTCCCCCTTAAGACATTGCTTTGGTGAATGCGTGTTTATTGCCCAGAAGATCAATGATTGGACTCAGTTTTGTTTGAGTATAACGGCCCCCTTGTTTTTATTTTAAAGTTGTAAAGTATTATGTGTTCGGTTGTGTCTGAGTCTTGGTGATTCCACTTGGTTTTTGGTTTTTTGCAAAGAAACTGAAGTAATTTGTCATTTCCTTCTCCAGTTTATTTTATAGATGAGGAAACTGAGGCAAATAGGGTTAAGTGACTTACCCAGGCTCACAAAGCTAGCAAATGTTTGAGGCCAGATTTGAATTTAGGAAGATGAATCTTCCTAACTCCAGGCCTGGCTCTCTATCCACTTTTCCACACAACTGCCCTTCAAGTAATATATAGGATGCTAAATTTAGAGCTGGAAGAAACCCAAGAGGGCTTCAAGCCCAAGCAAGCCCCTCATTTAAATGACAGAGGTACGAGTTGAATCCTTTGGCGGTAGAATCCCAGCCCTGATGCCTTGGCCAAGTCACTCAATCCCCCTGCCTCATTTTCCTCAGCTATGAATTCGGGATTTGGACAAGGCTCTTTTACCTCTAAATTTTTGATTCTCAGAATGTCTCCAAAGCACAAACATCTTCACTCAAAAATTCCAGTCTGCTGGGTCCCCTGCCATGCTGCTCTGGGCACCATCCCATCAATCTGGAAGCCCACCAGGGTTCATAGCTGTCACCCTGCTACTCACTCCCCAGAAGAAAGACCATATGACTGGTCAGTGTGAAAGAATGCGTTGTCTGGCATTGAGCTGGGTTAGAGGAATCACACGTCAGGCCTAGATTGCCCACTGGCATTCTTAGTACTTCCCATGAGCCTTGAATGACTCACTCTATCCATAGAATAATCCTCAGAAGGAAGATGAAGATTGAATACGTATGGTAAATGATGTGGTAAATGAGTCTTTATCTCCTGGAACCTCCCTCATCCCCTTTTTAAAGAGTTTCTTAGAGCTGTTATCTCTTCAGATAATCAGAAAGAAACCATCACCAATTTCATGGCAAGTCTGGTCTTCTTAGCTCCTGTACCCCCAACCAATTAGACAAACAGATTGGAAATACTGAAACTCTTTTCTTCATTCTCTTTTTTTAATTTATGAAATAAAACAAGCATTTCCATTTGGGTCACATTTGCATTACCCAAGTAATCTCAATCACTGTTGTCTCTAGAACTACAAGTCCATGAGCCTGGAATCAGACTGACTGGATGGATGGGTGGAGCCTCTGCACCCTCTGGAAGCCTGACATGTAACCCAATCTTTGCCCTACTCCTACGACCACCGGCTTTGTTCCTCCCAGTATGTTGAGGTCTAAGGAGGAGGCCTGAGAGAGTGGCAGTAGCTCAAGGCTAAGGGAAGAGTTGTCTCACTTCTGAAGGATTTTTGAAGCCAAAAACCCTTTGGACAGCAAGGCCCCAAGGAAGGCAGTTGGAGGAAAACCGCAGTGTATAGGGTTGTTTGTCACCATGGCGATCCAGAAGCAAACAACAGCTTCCTTTCTCAAGTTTTTTTTCAGGGGTTCTCCTTAGTGTAGCAGATTAATGATCATAAACCCCGGATGTGGCAACTTGACTCAAAAAAAAAATAAAGGTATTTCAAAGGCCCTGACTGAGTACTTCTTGGCACGAAGCAAGACACTTTTCATCTAGAACTCGTCTATGTTATCAGTCAGAGACGTGTCTCCTAATTAATGAAGGATTTCATTTCACAACTGCACCCTCTCCCTCTATACCTGGCTGTGAGTTAGCTTCTGTTTCAGGGAAACATGATGGAGGAAACATAGGGTGGGGTGAATGCCAATCATTCCAAGGCAAAGTTTAAATCCTTTTCTAAAATTTTTAACTTACTCTAAAGATACATGGTATTAAAGGGGGCACCAGTAGCCTTGGAGGCAGAAAGCTCTAAATTCAAGTCTTGCCTTGACACATACCAGTTATGTGTCATGATTAAGCCATGATACAATACAAAGAGCATTGTCTGTAGTCAGAAGATCTGGGTTCAATTCCAGGTCTGTACCCCAAAGTGAATTTATCGAGGTCACTTTCCTATATTGAGTTTCAGTCAATAATGGTCAATAAACTTTCATTAAGTACCTATGTGGCAGGCACTTCACTAAGAGATGGTCTCTGTCCTCCCAGTCTAAGGGAGGACACCACAAGCAAACAATTAAATACAGATAAGTTCTATGCAGGATAAAGCACTATAGAAATGCTAGTTGTTCATATTGTTATTTTCAATCATAATCATTGGGTCCCCAGTGTCTAACACAGTTCCTTACACATGGTCGGTGCTTTATAAGCATTTATCCAATTGTTGAACTTTTCCATTACTGATCATATTCGTAACTTAACGGTCACACCAATTTAAATTCCATACATAAATAATCTCCTAATTCACCCTACAGACGAGATACACGTCAGACTCTTCCTGACCTTGCTTGGGGTTTTCTTGACAGAGATACTGGAGTGTTCTGCCACTTCCTTCTCCAGCTCATTTTACAGATGAGAAAATGAATCAAACAGGGCAAAGTGGCTTGCTCAGGGTCACACACCTAGTAAGCAGCTGAGGTGGATTTGAACTCAGATCTTCCTGACTTTAGGCTCTATCCACTGCACCACCCAGCAACCCTAAAAGATTTACATTAACTCCCATTTTACATTCAATAATTATTGTACAATAATCACTATTTCACAGACACACAAACTGGGACTAAGGAAAGCTTCTACTTGCCTAAAGTCTTGTAGTCAGCAACTAAATTATCCTTTACGGAGCCTGGTGTCACTCTTATTTTGGGAGAGATTTTCATCCTTCCATTACAGGAAACATAGCTGCCCCAAATCCCTATGGCTACAAACTCTGTATAACAGTAGCAAGAATACTATACTTGCAGTTGGAAGGCCTTGGGTCAGGTCTTGGCTGAGGGGTTTACTTACTAGGACCAAAAGATTATAGATTTTGAATGAGAAGGGGCCTTAATGTCAAGCCTGGCCTTTCCCTTTCACAGATGAGAAAATTAAGTGATACTGAGAAAGGACTCACGCAAGGTCATCCAGGTAGTAAATAACAGAGTCAGAATTTGAACCCCAGACCCCTAAGTCAAAATCTAGCCTTCTCAATTGCATCCTGATGTGTTCTATCTCTGGTTTGTCCAATGCTATGAAATTTCCAAAACACTTTCCTCACAGTTACCTGGTGAGGCCCAAGTGGAATATAAGTTCCCCATGGGGAGAAACATCTTTTTTTGTCCTCAAAGACAAGTGTCTTTACACCCTGTGTATAATAAGCATTTAGTAATTTTTGAAGTGAATTATCTTCATTTTATACTTGGGAGCCAGGAATGTGAGCTCCTTACCAGCAAGGACTGTCTTTTGCATTTCTTTGTATATCTAACACTTAACACAGTACCTGACATACAGTAGGTGCATAATAAATGTTTATCGCATGACTAGAATTCAACTCCTCTGAGGTCAAACCCAGGCCATGATCTTTCTGCCGTATTGGGGAGTATCTAAAGGGATGAGATATTTAAGAGCACCACATGGGAAAAAGGGGATGTGTGGGGGACCCACCAGCATATTTGGGGGAATTGGCCAAATTCAATCTTCACAGAATTAACAATGGGCTTGTAGCTCATATCTCTTCTTTCCACGACAGTTCATCTGATGTAGCAAATGCATACCTCAAATGCCAGCCCAAGGGGAATGCATTTTTGATGAGTTTCCATCCAGTACAAGTGCCAGGGCTTGTGCAAAAGTTTTTTTTTCCATTTCATGTCCAGCTGGTACTGGCCAGAAGGAACTTCCTGCTTCTAAGGAAAGCCCATTCATTCAAAGAGTCTAAGGGTCGGGAGATTGGCTCTCAAATGACCCTACTGTGCATTGTTGAAGAAATACTATTGTATTTGCCTTTCAAGAAATGTTCTTCAAGATGAATGGAACCCCAGAGCTACCCAAGTCCCTCATATCTTGCTTATTCCTGCCATTTGCAAAGGTAACTTGCCAGAGATCAGCTGAAGGCAAACAGGAATTCCTCTGAATTCTATACTTCCTACCATTTTAAAAACTGCAACAATCCCAGGGCAACAGGCCAACTCAAACCACCTTCCATCTATTGAGTCCTCTCCATGTTTACTTCCTATTCATGATGATAGTCTCAACAACCTGGCAAAGGGATGCTGGGTTTTCTTAACCAGGTTGGAATAAAACTTCACCTTTTAGAAAATAAAAGGTCTATTTTTCTCCCTTGAATCCAGTCTTAGTAGTAGAAGTATGATAGATATGAATTTTATGGACCATGGAAATGTAAATGACCTGGGACTAGGAACACTTGTTCTATTCAGGTCTCAGTATTTACCAATCTGGAAACCACAGAACTAAAGTCCAAGAGTTGGAATAGAGTCATCTTGTCCAAGTACGAATCTCTTCTATAAAGCTCTTATCCATGGATTGAATACCTCTAGTAATGGGAAACTTACTATCAAGTTATTCCATTCTCAGACATTCTTTAGCCTTGCTAAAAAACTGAGGGGATTCCATTGCAGTGATAACAAGCTTCCAGCGAGTTCATGGTGAAGACAGGGAATGCCCACAAACGTTTTTTGGGGAAGCAACATATATTCCCTTTGCTCTAGAAGCCAAATAACCCATAATTTTAAAAAAGTGTGCTAAATGATAAGTGACATTCAGAATGGTGAGCCTGGAGCATAAGAAAATATGAAAATGCCTTCAACATCAACTGGCAGAGAATACATTATATCAAATCCATCTGCAGCTTAGTTCAGTACTCCCTGAATATAACATACAGCTGGGAGCAACCTTAGAATCCACGATGTCCATTGTACAGATGAGGAGACTTAGAATCAAAGAAATGAAAAGATTAGCTCAGCATCGTAAAGCTAGTCAATGTTCCTGATCCACAGTCCAGCGTTTTATCCACTAGGACACAATGTGGGAGAGAGCAGTTCGTTTGAAACAGCTCTAATGGTTTTGTTAGATGTAAATCCAGCGTGAGCCAATACTGTGATACAGAGCCAGGAAAGCTAAAGTGATCTTGGCTTGCAGTAAGAGCTGCAGCCTTTAGCACCAGGCCTGCTCTGGTCAGCCCAGGGCAGGTCATATCTGGCAATCTATAGGGAGGGCAGTCAGGATGGTCCTTGAATTTGTAACATACAAGGAAGATCTACTGAGGAAACTTGGAATAATTAATTCAGAAAAGAAAAAAACCTCAAAGGGGAGGGAGCATAAGAAGCTGTCTTTAAGTGCTTTGGAGAGTTCTTATGTGGAAGGGAGGGCAGAACTAGGAGTCAAGATAAGATGCAAGGATGAAGATTCAGGTTTGATGTCAGGAAAAATTTCTACCTTCATCCCAAAGTGGAATGTGCTGCTTCAGGACAGAACATCTAATGTGGACCCAGAACTTGAGGGTTTATAAAGAACTGACTGTAGGTAGTCAATAAATATGCATTAAGTGCCTACTGTATGCCAGTCACTGTGCTAAAAGACAGGCTCTGTTCTAGAGAGTGGTCAATAAATACGTGTTCATTGAAAACATCAAAGAATCTTTCCCAAGTGGGTGCTTTTGAGAAGGTAGAATGAGGGAGACATCAGGCCTGGAGGTTGCTAACCAGCTGTGTGGTCTTGGACAAGCTATTTCACTGCTCTAGGCCTCCATGTCACTGAATTAGCATCTGTTAGAGCCCTAATAAGTGCCAGGCTCTATGCTGAGCTAAAATCTTACCTCTCAAATAAAGAGACAATGTCCACTAGACTCCCCCACCCTGGTCTTAACATTCTGGTTTGGCAATTCTCTCTCTCCCTCTCTCCTTCTCTCCCTCCCTCCTTTCCCAAGCTCTCTTTCCCTCTCTTTCTCTCTCCTGTCCACTCCATCTTTTAAGTTATTGTACAATGAGACAAGCCCAGATGAGTCCCTCCCACCCCAGCTTTTGGAGGATTCCATTTCCATATTATGGTTGTGATAGTAATATGCTTCATTCATCAGATATGAGCAGAGAGGCCCATGAAGGGGAAATGAGAAGACCGGCAAACGGGCAGGAGAATTGGGAGCATTCTGTGATCCGATGACACCATGTGTGCATTCCAACAAACAGGGAATCCAATCTTCACTCTACAGTCTGGAGTGGGTGGGGGAGGGTGCAGGAGGGACCATTTTCTGTGAGTTGAGATCAACTTGGAGAGGGTCTTACTGAGTTACTCTAAACAATGTCAGTGCTCCCTGCAATCTTGTGCATTGGCTGGGCCAACTGGGCCATTCTTTACCGATGAGGCAATTCCCCTATGAAGAGCTGCTGAGCAGTACCAGATGGACTCTTCTCTAAATGGGGCCCTAGAGCCTGGATAACAGACATGCATCTCCTTGGAGGGCCTCATGCAAGGCAGAGACAGGTACTCTGAACACTTCCTTCATGAGAAACACTGGAGATGACTCAAACCATCAAAAGCATTCTACTCTGCCCTTAGACCCCAAGAAGAAGGGGAACTCAAGAACAAGTGTCAACAGAGAGGATCCAGATTTTGGAGGTTCTCCAGTTCTGGGGATGAGAAGACACCTCCCTCATTTTACAGATGGGGAAACTGAGGTCAAGAGAAATGATCTGCTTCAGGTCCAAAGGATTGTAAATAGAAAAGCTAGAACTCAAACCCAGGTCTGATGATGCCAGATTCAGTGCTGTTGCTTCTGCCACAACAGGGTGGTAGATTCCCATTGTGGATTTTTTTTAATTGACCCTTTCTTTATATGGAAATTACTTTTTTGACTATAACACTCTGGGCTTCAGTTTCCCCATTTGAGGTCCCTTCTAGCACTCCACCCATGATTCTTCCTTGGATCCTTTCCTTTGTCCTTCCTTTTCCTACTGGCTGTATCACTCAGGACAACTGGCCAGGGTCCACTCAGACCCTCTAGCTCTGTTTTAAAGTGTTTTCACATGGTGAAAAGCCCTTTGTCAATCCTATGTTGCACCCAAAGTCCTCACATTAGCACACTTATACAGTTAAACACTGGACTGGGGTAGACAAAAGTGTACACTTATAAAACACCCATTGATCTCACACATTGGAGCTATGACCTTCCATCATCAGGACTCAGTAAGGCAAGGAGCACACCAAGCAACTGAAAATGCCTTACCATGGAACAGATATTTGAGCTATTAAGAAGCTATAAAAGGGTCTTGCTATGAAAGGAATTTGCTAATTAGGGGGTGGGAATAGGAGTTCACTCTTGGGCTCAGGAACACCCAATTTATAACTAAAAACTTCAACTGCACTCATGGAGTTGAGCTCCAGAGCCCTTCCCAGGAAGGGAGGGAGTTGGGGCTGCTGAAAGTCCTCTAGAAGCCTGGGAAAAGTCTGCAGAGGGGCAGAGGGAGCAGTGAAACAGTTTGTGAGCCTTGCAGTACAGTTCTCACTCTATCAGGCCCCTTTGGGGGAAAGTAATCTATGATTCCCCAGGAATCCTCCCTGTTCCTTAAGGCACCTTGCCAGAGGAAGAAAAGTGGCATCCTGGACCTTTCCTTGAGAGACCTGACTTGTACCACTGACACAGGGTGTGAGCTTGGGCAGACGCGTTTCTATCCTAAATCCATGATCCTGTGAGCCCCAGAATAGTGAAGTCACTTGCCCAAGGTTACCCAAGTAGAACTAGCATGGTTGGGTTTTGGGCCTCATTTTTCTTCTGTGAAACACAGGGAGGCTTACTGGTCACTGACCTGGAGATACAAGGGACTTCAAAGACACCCCCCACCCCAGTCCAACCTTTGAATTTTACATATGTGGAAAGTGAGGCCCAGGGAGGATACTAGAATCAAACCCAGACTCCCAGTCCAGCACACTTCCCAAAGCACTGCCTTGCCTTTCTTGGATTTTCTAGCCATGTGATCTTGAGCCATCCTGTAAACTCCCTAGGCCTCCGTTTCCTCCTCTGTAAAACACAGGAGCTGAACTAGTTGGTCCCTGAGGTCCCTTTCACCCTAGGAGCTCTGACTCCATGGCCACCCTGAGTCACAGGCCTCATCATCTCCCTCACCCTTAGACGGCCGTAGGCAGGAAGCAACACATTTGCCCAGACTCGCAGTGGAGCTGAGTTACCATAATTGAACAAGTAAGGACAGAACCTCGAGGGGATTTTCCCTCCTTTTTTCTTCTACCAGCTGCTGTAGTTAAAAAAAAAATGTGGCTCATGATACATCCACGAGCTGCTTGTAACGCTTGGCAACCGTTGCTTGGATAAACATGTGAGGATGTCACAACTCTGACCTGCCAACTTTCCCTTCCCCCTCCCCACATCCCCACTCTTCAATTTAACATGATCTCATTGGCTGAGACTTGGCCCAGAAATAGAATGATCTTCAGTATGCATCAGCAGGCAATTTAACTGTACAGCAGAATCACAGTGGAAAAGTTGTTGGAAGTGGAATCACAGGACTGGGTTCAAATTCTGACTGTTGCCTCTTGAACCTCAGACAAGTCAACTTGGCTTTGGGGCTCAGTTTCTTTATATCAGTCTAGAATCTCATGAGATGTCACTTCTCTGGGTATCAGTTTCCTTATCTGTAAAACAAGGGAATCTCCTT
>CM053772.1:255114800-255139999 GCA_028658325.1 Potorous gilbertii | reverse complement strand
AAGTGAGCTTCAGTAACCTTTCATGAGTAAGGAAGGATAGGAAGATTATCTGATACACGGTAGAGATGAGTTCATAGATTTAGATCCAGGACCTTGGAGGTCGTCTGGTTCTGTTCGCTTATTTTATAGATGAGGAAACTGAGGCCAGGAGATAATTCCTAAAGCATGGGTTTGGCCAAATGCTTTAATTTAGGCAAATTAAATAGGCCCCCTCTTTAGAAGCCCCAGTGGCTCATTACCACCTCTAGGAGAAAATGCAGTCATTTGTCTGATGTCCAAGCTCTTCACAATCTATCCCTATTCTATATTGCCATACATTTTCCATCATACTCCCTTACTCCAGCCCAAATTGGCCAACTTTGATGCTCCCTGAATTCTGCAATCTATCTGCACATGTGCTGTTCCCTCCCCATGCAAGTAAAATGAGACCTTTCCAAGGGCCTCTACTGGTATCACAAGCTTCAAACCTACATCCTCTAATTCTGAATGCATGTTCATGTCACTATCAGACTACTCAGTGATTCAGAGACTGGGGAGATTTCCCCTTCTCTGAGCCACACAACACTCCATGATGGACCAGAGTAAGCAGCTGGTGGTACTTGGGTGTGACCCCTAGTTTCCTTCATTAGAAGCTGAGGGCACTGAACCGGAAGCACGAACTGAGCTCATGAGGTGACCCATTTGAACCCACCCCCCCTCCCCGTCAGCAGATCCCCAAAGGGCATGAAATGGGCACACCCAGGATGGCCTGTATTCCGGCTAAGGACTTTGGATGGATGCCTAGAAGGAGGTCAGAAAAGGGACAGAGGATCTCGTTTTTTCTGCTTCACATCCTAAATCTTTCTGACCCTTGTCTTTAGGATTGTAAATCATTTTTTTTCCTTCCTGTGTCTATCCAGTGCCTGCTACATAGTAAGCAATTTTAAAATGATTTTTGACTGGCTAGAAAGCTGAAGAAAGGAAAACAGGAGTTACTCTGGGATTGTGGGGGGAATCTCCACTCAAGCCAGGTAGCTATTCCCCAAGCCTGACAGATTCCCAACCCAAACAACCAGCCCCAGCTTTCTTGCTCTTTCAAAGAATCACAGACTAAGAGTTGGAAAGAATCCTAGAGGTCTTTGAAACTAACCCCTCTCATTTTACAGATGAGGAAATTAAGGTATAAAGAGATTATTTTCACTGACTTGCAAAGCCCTGGTATATGGAATGCTCTCCTCCCTTCTCTTCACCTCTTGTCTTTCTTGGCATCCTTCAATTCCCGGCTAAAATCTCCCCTTCTACTCGAAGCTTTTCCCAATCCCCTTTAATATTATCATCTGTCCTCAAGGAAGCCCATTTCATTTTTTCATTAGCTTATTGTTCCACAATTTATCCTGTAAATATCTTGATCATACGTAGTTTGCATATTTTCTCCTTCACTAGAATATG
The DNA here is from genome assembly GCA_028658325.1 of Potorous gilbertii. Classification (NCBI taxonomy): domain Eukaryota; kingdom Metazoa; phylum Chordata; class Mammalia; order Diprotodontia; family Potoroidae; genus Potorous; species Potorous gilbertii. Next base: position 255,138,571 of record CM053772.1, on the reverse strand, counting down.
GGCTCTGTTTTTGCTTCTCTTGGTATTTCTAGAGTTTAATGAAGTGCCTGGCTTATCTATGCATGTTAACTTGACTTTATGTTTAGCTCATCTGATGGACTCACTGGACTCAAGTCTGTTATTCAACATGAATGAATGAATGAAAAGAATTCTAGGATTTGGTGAACACATCTATGTTCATCCTATCCACATCTTCTGTGATGTTTATCTCTTTCTGCTTTCAGATCAAAGACTCCTAATATGTTCAGTTTATCTTCTTGTGGTAGTATCTTCATCCCATTGAAGTTGGCTTTCTTTGGGTTTTCTCCAGTCCATTATATGTTTCCTGAGGTTGACAAATCTGACAAAGCAGATGACCAGAATGATAAGGCTTTTCACTCACCACTCAGGAAGGTTGGACTAGAACCTGAGTCACCATGTTTGGTAGAAGTACCAGCAGCACAGCATAGGAAAGGACCAGGTTATGAAATGTTAAACAGGATTTTATATTTGATCCTTGAGACAATAGGACTTTATTGGAATTTATTGATTGTCACATATAATTGGTCAGCCAAGGGATCATCCAGCCATTAAAGGAAGGCCTCCAGTGGGGAGATTCATTACCTCCCAAGAAATCCCATTGCATTTTTGGAGGACAGTAGTTAGGAAGCATTTTCTTATTAAATGTACCTATTGGCATGTTTCATCTTCCCTACATCCACCATCCACCCTGATGGTCCCTTCGTGTCTATTGCTCCCAGACTTGTCCTTAGAATGAGTCTAATCACTGTGACATCCCATCATGTACTTTAAGAAAGCCATCACATTTCCCCCGCTTCGCTCCCCAAATCTTCTCTCCTCCAGACTAAATGGCCTGTCACTGGGCAGTCATATGGAAAGAATTCGAGGTCTTTTACTCTCCTAATTGTCCTCCTATGGACACGTTTCAATTATTCAAAGACCTTGCTAAAATGAGGTGCCCAGAAATGAGCACAGCACTCCATGTGTACTCCCACCAGGGTAGATGACAACAAGAATGTCACCTGATTCCTGGAAACTTTGACTGTCAGTGGAGACCAAGCCCACGTTAACTTTTTGGTTGCTCCAACATTCTACTGACTTTCAGTCCCACTGAAACAAACACAGATCTCCTTCTGATGAGATGCTCTAGTCAGACCTCTATCAGTCATAACTTAATTTTTTTAAACCCAAGCATAATACCCTATAGCTCTTACTGAAGTTCATTTTATTGGGTTCAGCCCCATGTCCTAGCTTGTCAAAATCTTTTTTCCTTTGGTCCTGACTCAGTCACCCAATATATGTACTCACCTCCTCTTCTGCCATCTCATGCCTATATCCATGTCTTTGATAAAAATATTAAACAGTACAGAATCTACCACAGATCCCTGAGGCATTCCATTCGAGACCTCCTTTCAAGCTGTCGCTGAATCATTCCTAACTATGCTTAAAAAGCTCCAGATTGACGTCATTGTATTACCACCCAGAGCCACATCTTATCCAAAATAATAGCACTCATTTATTTAATAATTATAATGACAGCTAATGTTTATATAGTCCTTGCTACACGCCAGGCACTTCACCATTATCATCTCATTCGATAATCACAGCAGCCCTGAGAGGAAGGGTCCTTATTATCCCCATTTTACAGATAAGGCAGCTGAGGCAAACAGAGGTGGAGAGACTTGGCCAGGGTCACCCAGGCTATGCTTCCTGACTCTGGGTCCGGTGTTCTGTTCACTACACTACTTAGCTGTCTCAACTATGTTAGCAAAGTACTTAATGTAAATAGCAAATATATAAGAAAAGGGGGCCAGGCAATTCGTTAAGGGGGCCACAGGAATTTCACGAGACATAAGCTTCTCTCAAAAAGATGAAGGTCAGGAAATTTATAGAAGAGATTGGACAAACACCCAAACAATGACAAGCGGGAGGCTCCCATCCAAGTTTCCAAGAGACCATTTCAGAGACAATAAAGTCTCTGCCTCAGCAAAATGAAGTGGGTAGTCCATTCTAGCTCTATATCTTAATGATATGATTCCAAGTCCTGCCTTTCACAAGGGCATAATAAATGGAACTCAAGATTCCAAGAGTTGGTTGTAAACATCAAAAGTTTCAAGAAGCATTTAAATAAATTAATGAAAAGTAAATCCCCAAAAGTTGGCTAAGGAATGTTTGAGGGGGCATCAGAATCTCCGGGCTTGATGTCATTGAATATGACGTGCACCCTCAAACTGTCCCTTGACATAACTGCCAGCGGCAATACTCCAGGGGAAGATGGTCCCCCAGACAGTTGTTTCTGTAATTTTCTGACTTTCTGCCCCTCCAGTGACATGACTCCTTGAATCTCACCAGCATCTGTGTGGATTCTATAACCCAAGTCGGACTCCCTCTCAGTGGTGGCCAGGCTCCAGGATGCCCATCAGATGTGGTTGTTATACCAGGGTGTAAGGGACAATCCTCAGCTCAGATAACTTTTGGTGTGGTGTCTAGATCTGCTTCAATCCTCAGATCCAAGGTCCGTGTAGGTGCTGGATATACTCAAGTGCATTACAAAGGGGAGTAAGGACATTGGAGGCCTGAATGAAAACCTTCTCTTAGCCTTTATTTTCTTTTTTTAAATTATTGGTCAGAGAACAAGAATGGATCCCACAGCATCTGAATTTTCTTAATCATGGATTAGAATGGTGTTCAACAGAATTAGTCAAACAAGCCTGGGCTTACTATGAGCTAATGGAAATTGCTATGTTCCAGGAACAGTGCTAAGTTTAGGGATAGGAAGACAAAAAAAAAAAACCAAACCTGTCCCTTCCCGCAGGGAACTTGTGTTCTAATGAATGAAGGGAGCCACACAAATTGGAGAGGAGGGAATCTGCTACCTCCCAAGGCATTCTTTGGAATAAGGCTGGATGAGTGGATATTTGGCTGACTCAGTTACACCAAGGACCTCAGTGCCAGGGAGACTCCCAAATATCTAAGATGACCTTAGAGGTCATCAAGTCAACCCCTCTCAATTTACAAATGATTATAAAGACCAGATTAAAGACCAGAGAGGTTAAGAGATTTTCCCAGGGCCACACAGCAATTTGAGCCTGGGTCTTTCTCACTCTGAGTCCAACCTTCTAACCACTATGCCGTGCTACCTCTCAGGTGATAAGTTCTTCTCCCATCAGGTCCCTTGGAGGGGTCTCATTCTGTCAAGAGCAGCACCTCATTCCAAGAGTTTGTAAGTCTCAAAGCTCTCCTTCCCTCACCTGTCAATCTCAGCAAGGAAGAAGTCCCAGGACTTGAAGATCCTCTTAGAGAAACTTTAAGGTAAGAGTTACTTCTGATGTTGACCAAAGGTAAAGACAGAGGAGCTGCCCCTCCACCTTTGACCCAGGAGGTCAATACTACCAATGAGAAAAGAGTGTTTTAGTGAAAATAATATTATTACTACTACTGGAACTATTACCACTACTAGTAATTCGTAATACCGAAGGTGGTATTATTAATATACCACTACCAGTATATTTACCACTACTGGTATCGTTAGTTACCACTACTGGATTTGGAGCCATAATATCACAGACTTAAAGCTCAAAGAAGCCTCAGAGGCTAAGTAGACTAGGCCATTTTACAAGTGAGGAAAGGGAGGCTTAGGGAAGAAGAATAAGTTGTGTGTCCAAAGTCACACAGGGATTAGAATCTAGGAGTTTGAAACTACAATCACCGTTCTTTGTACTGTGCCATGCTGCTTCCAAAGGACCCAAGCCCTAATTCCAGCTCTGCTGCATGACCTTGGCTAAATAGCTTTACTTATGTGGGCAGCAGTTTCCTCATCTATAAAATGAGAGTTCCTTCTGGTTCTAGATCAATCAGTCAGTCAACAGCCATATATTAAGCGCTGATTTTGTGCCTAGGTGTAGCAGGAACCTCTTTCTTGCATCCGGGTCCCCAGGGTTGAAATTATAGACAAAAACCACAAACATTGTTCTTTCCCCACTCCCACCTCCAAATCCACACAGCAAAGGACCAACTCTCCTTTCCATTCCTTGTCTGCAATGAGTAAGTTGCCCAGATCTATTCATGTGAGGAAACTCCAATTACATGTTTTTCCTTCCCGTCATTCTATAAATCTATTCTCCAGCCACACAACATAAAAGGAAGACACACCTCCATTTGTGGAAAAACAAAAACCCCATATTCTCTTTGATGGGTCATAACAATAAGGAGAAAAACCCCAAATAGACAAAGAAAAAGACACGAGCTTTAGTTCTAGGAAATAAATACCACCTGAAGATCTCCAAGCAAAGGTAACACAAAGAAAGGATAGGAGAAAGGGGACAATGCCCCTACATCCCAGGGTAACGTGCCGCTTGCCAAAAAGTAATTGTAAATAATGTAATAATTCCATTGAAAGTAACAAGTCATTTCCTTCACCTGGAAAGTCTTGCAATCAGCTTGACTTAACAAAAACAAATTGGAAAGAGAGCTTGGTTTGGAATGGACCAGGATTTGCTTCCCAGCTCCATTGCGAGCAGGTTAGTCATCTCCTCCAGGTCTCCATGTCCTTGTCTGTGAAGTGAAGGGGTTATACTCCATGGTCTCCAACGGCCTTTCCAACCTTGGCTCTGTGGTTCTACAGTGACCTTCTCAAAAGCACATCTGGGACAAACCCCCAAAATCTAGAAGAGCTCTGCAAGCCTCTGGTTTGCAAATCACTTCCTTAAATGACTCAACCTCTCTCCACCCTCCGAGATTCATCCGGAAATGCTGCAGAAGCAGCATCTGTAAGGAACCCAGCTGCCCACGTGTCCGGTAGAGGTTTGTCTTAGAAGGGGGGACCAGCAGATACCAATGAGTCTGAAACCTCAGGGAAATGAGCTGCCCATGGCCCATCCTTCCCACCTGAGAGTCGTCCTCCTTTATGGCTGATAATGAGGAGAGAACCCCTTCCCCCACCCAACTCACAAGACAGATGGGGTCCAACCATGGGGCAATTTGGAAGTGAGCAAGCATGCCTTAGAGCAGAGAGATACACATGGCAGTGGTAAAGGTCCTGTGAAATCAAGCTGATGTTGTTAAGTCATTTTCAACCGCGACCCCTTTGTGGGGTTTTCTTGGCAAAGATATTGGATGGGTTTGCTATTTCCTCCAGCTCATTTTGCAGATGAGAAAACTGAAGCAGACAGGGTGAAGTGACTTGCCCAGGATCACCCAGCTAGTGAGCGTCTGAGGCCAGATTTGAACTTCAGGAAGATGAGTCTTCCTGACTCCAGGCTCCATACTCTATCCACTGTACCACCTAGTGGCCCCGCAAAATAAAGGCTCTTATATATAGCTTTAAAGTTTCACAAAATACTTTACATGTTCTGTCTTTATTGTTCCTCCTCACCAGCGCTGTGACATAGACATTTGTTATCTCCATTTTAGAAGGGAGTGGTGTGGAATGAGCATTTGTTAAACTCCTACTGAATGCTAGGCATTGTGCTTAGTGCCTTACAAATATTATTTCACTTGATCTTCATAACAACCTGGGAGGTAGGTCCCGTTGTCTTCCCCATTTTGCAGTTGGGGAAACTGAGGTCAGGAAGAGATTAAGTGACTTGCTCAGGGTCACACAGCTATGTGGCTGAGGTTGGATTTGATCTCAGATCATCCTGACTCTGGGCCCAATGCTCCACCTCTCTGGAGAAGAAGATAAGGAAACTAAGACTGAGAGGGATTGTAGTCATTTGCACATCATTAAACATGTTTCTGGAGGGAATCTCTCTCTGTCTCTGTCTCTCTCTGTGTGTCTCTTTCTCTGTCTCTCTGTCTGTCTCTCTGTCTCTGTCTCTCTCTGTGTGTCTCTTTCTCTGTCTGTCTCTCTGTCTCTGTCTCTGTCTGTCTGTCTCTCTCTCTCTCTCACACACACTTGCACACACACACACACACTCTCTCTCTTAATTATAAGACAGGTGAGAATGAGCTATGTGGCCAGATCCCAAATAATGAAGGAGCATAAAACTGGGCGGGGGAAAGGAGTCTTGGCTCTGGAGTCAGAGGTCCTGGGTTCTAATTCAGCACCTCTAATTTTGCTATCTTGGGTGAATTTGGCCACATCACTTTATTTCCCTTAGTCTCAATTTCCCCAACTGAAAAATGAAGGGACTGGACAAGCCAGACTCGAGATCTGAGACCTTTTGAACTCAGGTCTTCTTGAGGCCAAGTCCAGCTCTACTCACTATACCACAGAGCCTCTTTGCAGCCTGAACATATAGATGTGCCTCCCTGCCCCACCATAGCCCAGTATGAAATGTTGGACTGAATCCTCATATATCTCCGGCCTTGAGTTTTGGAGACAGCCAGTATGGAGCCACTGAGCTTAGAGTCAGGATAGATCTGGGTCTAGTCCTGTATCAGACCCCTTGCTAGTTATATGACTTTGGGAAAGTCCCTTGATCTCAGTTTCCCCCTGTGTAAGGTAAGGGGGGCTGGACCTGACCTAGCTCTACATCTATGACCCTGAGGTGGGGGGAGAATTACCAGAGAATTCTAGTGTCTTTCTCTCAGAAAAATACTCACCCTGTGCATGCGACTCATCCATCTCCCTCAAGGGCCTGAGTCCCACCCAGCTCCACCCTTAATAAGCCAGGTGAGCTTGAACAAGTCAGTTTCCTTCTCCATTTGTACAATGAGAGGGTTGAACAGGACCTCTCCTAAATGCCAATGACCCACAAAAGTTAAAGAACTTCGGTCAGCGGGAGATGACTTGCTAAAACCTGCTCCCAGAGTTATAAAGTTTTCCATACAGCTTTTCCAGGACTCAAGCCCTGGGCCTGATGAGTAACATTCTGAGCACTCCATGATTAATCTAACATTCATTCATTCATTTATTCATTCACCCTCTCCCCCCACTCCCTCTTCTCCTCCCACTCAAGCTAGGGTACACAAGGAAACTGAGTCATGAATATTCCAGTTCACATCAAAGTCCCAGAACTTCTCTGATACAGAAGAGATTCCCTCTAAAAATAACTCCTTGCCCAGCACCATCTGCTCATGATTCTACCATTTCTTGCACAAGATCTGCTCTCCTTCTAGGGCTCTAGGGTTAAGGGGAAGAGGAGAAAGAGGAAGAGGAAGCAAGGAAACACAGCTGTGGCTGAATTTACTGCTTCCCTCCCTGACTCTCCACCCTACACACACACACAGACTGCAAGGGTCAGGCAGACTGGATGTATGATCACTGGAGGGGCAGAAATGAGTGGGGGTCAAGCTTACACTGACCTTCCCATCTCAAGAACATGAGGGGGTCAGTTCCTTGAAAATCCTTTTGAGGTGAAACAAATACTGCATCCTATTTCAGCTTCCCCCCAAAATAAAGTTGTTCTACTGGGACTGGGGAGGCAGAAAGGGGCTACTGATGTGGGTCACTGTCCCATAAATCCAACTCCCCTGTCAGAGTTGACAGAAACTAAGAAGAAAAAAGTATTTGCCAGAGTGAGAGGGGAAGAATCAGGAATTTCATTGGAATCCCCTACATTCACGAAGCAAACTTCCTACCTTAGTCAGGCTGCCCTGGTTCCTTGAGAGATTAGAGAGAAGGGATTTATGGATTACCCTGGTTGGGGCCACAGGGTGAGCTGGTGAATGCTTAATATTTACAACTCACTCCTTCCCCAAACATGTGACCTAGCAGAACCATCTGAAATGATCCTCTGGTCAGTCTCAAAGAGCTCTGGAAGAAGTCACTGCTTTCCATGGCCCAGAGCTCAGCTGTCTCATCAGCTCTTTCATTTGTCTTCTACAAGGAGGGATGAAATGTGTAGCAGGGCAGCTGGACTTTCATAAGTGGTTTTATTCATCCATTGGCATCGCAGCAAACTGAAGCCCAGATCCTCAGACAAGCAACACTGATTTTCCTCCAGCTCATTTCCAGGTACTCAGCCTCCTGAGGGCCAGTCCAATAGAAAATGGGCTTTATCCAGAGGTAGTATGGCATCATGACTAGAGAGGAAGATCTGAGGTCATCTGTCCTCTGTAACCTAATGGTTATATGACCTTGGCTAAGACTTTTAACTTGCAGACAAGTTGTCGACCTAAATTGGTAAAAAGGGGTTCTTCCCCTTAGATTTCTCTTTACAAAAATAAATCATAGGTCCAGTACCTGTATAGGGATGTTTTTCTTTTCAGCCTTAATATCCCCCAAGCAGCAGCATAGCAGTGACCAGAAGGGAAGCCCTAGTGTCAGGGAAGTCAGGGTTGAAGCCTTCAGACACACATAGTGATATAATCATGGGCAAATGACTTCACCCTTCAGTGTCCCCAGGCATCTCTCTAAGACTGTGATAATGCATAGTGAGGGTAGCTTCCCCACACCAATGAAATGACAAATCCAGTCCAAAATTAAGCATCCCTGACTAGCATATTGCATATAATAGATACCTTATAAGTGCTTCTGAGATTGGATTGGTTTCAGAACTGGGAAGGGAAATAATTTCTCAGCAAGTTCCCCTCTTGGGGATTATTTAAAAGTTGCTTACCTAAAACAGCCACTCCCATGATACCTTGCACACAATTACGGCTCAGTAAATACTGAATGAGTAGAATGAATGAAAAAAGGAGTAAATGAAATACCACCAGCACCTAAGGACTTTTCTTTCTCAGTCTAATCACATGGGAAGACATTATCCAAAGCGCTTTGCACCAGACACCCAAGAGAATTGCAACAACAGAATCTGTGGATTCTCTTGGACTGTGAGATCATCCCCAGAAAGTATCAGATCCCCATACTCTGAGCACTATCCAGGTAACATTTCCCCAGAAACAAAACCTTAAACATCAGCCTGGAAGTAGGTGCCCTAACCAATTCTAGTTTCACTGGCTTCTTCCAGTTCTTCTTTCTGTCTCCTTAAACCATTGCCCATACTTAAATTACTCAGCTCCTCCCATCTGGCCCATACGATACCTCCTTATTTCTGATTTGTTTCTCCAAACACCATCCCTTTCCAAGTACTTCCAAGTTCCCTTCTTCAAAAAACAGCAAAGGAGAATTCTCATTCTCCCCATTCACTCTTCTCCCCTGCCTTCATTCCCCTCCTGGGATCTCTTCCTTTCCTCAATCTCACCTTCCTTCCAAAGAACTTTACAAGCACATGAAAGTCAGGACAACTGGGACCAGAGCAGCTACTGATTTCATCATGTGAATCACCCCACCCAAAATGAACTGTAAAAAAAGAAAGGAGAGCCCCATATGAGAAGAGGCAAGCCTCCAGGCAAGTTAGAGGACATTTTCAGTTTTACTGCCCAAGTTTAGCCTATCTTGGGTACTTAATAAGTATCCCCGGGTTTATGATAAAGACAATTGGAGTCAAGATGCTTTGAGCTACAGTTTAATACTGTGCAAACTTATTAAAGAACTCCCCTAGAGCCAGATGGGAAATTCAATATGTTCATCTTCCTAAAACACAAGTAAGTAAGTAAGGGGTTGCTATCTGATCTTCAAGATAAAGCTACCCATCCCTCCTCTTCACACACTTTTCAGAAGACCCACAAGGGCTATGTCCACATCTTCACACCCATGCCTTTGCCTGGGCTGTCCACTATCTTTGGAATGCACCCCCTCCTCCTCCCTGACTCAGTAGTAGTAGTCAGTAGCCTTCAAAATTCAGCTCAAGGGCCTTCTTCACCATGAACATTTTCATTGTGTGCCCCATGAATATCCACCAGAAATTGGTGTAGATTATTTGTAGGAAGTATCAATTTTTCATGAACTTAAACATGGCCATGTTGTTTGCTTCCTTCCCTGAAGGGAAGGGACTTTCTTATTTGTCTGTGTTTTTAGTACCTTGCCTGGTGGATGGACTGCTCTATACATGCTTGCTTGATGGGTTGATCTACCCTCCCCAGAGTCCAAATTGAGGGCTACCTCCTCCATCATATGTTCCCTGGATGCCCCAGCTCACACCAGTCTCTATGGCCACTGAATTCCTAGGACTTTTGTCTAAAACACATAATCCAATGCTTAATTAGCCCATAGGAGTTACAGCTAGAAGGGATTTTGGAGATTATCTGGACCAGCTTCCTCATTTTGAGAGGAAATTGGGGCTCATAGAAGTTGACTTGCCCAAAGTTGCAAAACCAATGGAACCTGATCTTCCCTACTCCCAAGCTGGAACTCTAGTCACAAGGCCATGCTGCCTCCAGTGGGTATGAATTCTATCTCCCCAATTAGATAATAAGTTCCTCCAAAGCAGATCTCTTTTTTAAACTTTGTAATACAAACAAAAGACCTCAGGATCAAGCCTGAGAGGTCCCGGATCTGCTGCTTACTCTCTGTGGCCTCAGGGACACCTAACTGCTTAACCAACTTGGTTTCCTCATCCGTGAAATGAGCCTCCAAGATTTAGCGTTAGAAAAACACTTTAAAGGTCCCCAAGTCCAACCCCTTCTGTTCATTCATTAGAGGCCCAGAGAGGTTAAGTGATTTGCCCAGAGTCACACAGCTAGTCAGGGTACAAGGCAAGGTTTGAGCTCAAGTCTTTCCTGACTCCCCATCCAGTACGCCAGGCTACCTACCTCCCAAGGTTGCTGGGAGAATGGATTACAATGACAGCTGTTGTAGTTCTACTTTCCCTGGCCCCACAGCGCAGCCCAGAGCTGGGAAGGTCCTTAATAAACACTTCTTGAATTCAATCCTCAGCAGGGTTATGTTTAACGACACTGTTGGCACTTCTTGAAAGGGGAAATTAATTTAGCTAGCGATAAGCCAATGGTCTCTGTAATTATCTACTGAGGCCAGGAGAGACAAAGAAAACCCGCCCTGGGGAAGAACCCCACCTCCCTTCCCTACCAAGCTCCCAGCCCCTCCTCGAGACTAAAGACGGCTGCACTGCCATGCCTGTCCCAAAGCCAAGCCCCTCCTTGGGCCAAGGAGGCACCAGGCCCCAAAAGATGTGTCCTCCAGAGCCTTCTCGGTCAGGAAAGTTACAGGGCCCCAGGTCTGAAACACTCGGTGAGCGCTGGCATGCTGCCGGCTCTCATTGATTTTGTGCTCCCCCCCCCCTCCCCTAGACCATGTCTCTTAGAGGAGCTCGGGAAGAGACTGCCGGTCTGTTTCCAGTTTCCCGAAAACACTCACTCTTCTGAAGCTACCACGGAGCTTCTAAGAGCTAGGACTTATAGACAGCTGGGGAAGGTGGGGGGAAGGGGAAATGGGGAGGAGCAGATCTCAACTCCCCCAGGGACTTGGGTTGCTGGAAGGAATTATTTACTGCAGCCTACTTAGACTATGCTCTCACATCCCTACCCAATGCCCTCAGTTTCCTGGTTAGTCCCAACCCTAGCCAATGCAATAAGCATTTATTAACCACCTGCTGTATGGAGAGCACTTGAGGTGCCCACATTCTATACAGGATATGCAAAGGAAACTCATTTTCCATTAAACAGGTAGTTGAAAATGTGTTCAATGTGTCTTTTGGGGTGGGGGCGCAGGACAAGGGAGCTCAGAAGATATGGGTTCGAGTCATTTAACTCTCTGAACCTCACTTCTGTGTAATAAGAAGGGGGACTTCCATAATGAGAAGGATGGACCCGGGAGGTTCCTTCTAGCCTTAAATAGAAGTTTCCACTTCTGTAAAATGAGGGGACTGAGGGCTCCAGGAATCCTCTTCACTCTAATTCTATGGGTCGATATTCCCATGAATGACTCCAAAACACGCTCCCAATCTGAAAGCTAGGATCTAGTTAGAGTATAGTACAAGACTATGTGACATCAATTGAGAGATGGTAGAACAAAAAAAAAAATCCTTTAATAATTCAGGGGCAGGTAAGATCAGTGGAGGGTTGAGCAGGCAGGGAAAACTTCTTGGGGAGTCTTCAACTGGGCTTTCTGAAGTCTACTTGGAGCTTCTTCTGCCCTGGGCATATCTGAGCCTGCTACTGCAGCCCAGCCCTGCCCAGCCCTGCCCAGCCCTGCCCAGCCTCAGCAATGGGCTTCTTACTCAACTCCAGGCAGGCTAGGGGATTCCACAAGGACAGTTAGTCAGTTCCCTTATACCATGTGGTCTGAGTGCGCAGGGGATGAGATGATGGCCAGGCTTTGGGACCGATCTCTTGTTTCCCAGAGTCTTGAAGGCGAACTTTAAAAATAAGAAAGAGAAGGATGCAAAGAAAGACAGACAGACAGACAGACAGACAGAGAGAGAGAGAGAGAGAGAGAGAGAGACAGAGAGACAGAGAGACAGAGAGAGACAGAGAGAGACAGAGAGAAAGATTCTACCAGGAAATTTGAAACATCGGAGTTAAAACCCTCAACTTTTATTTTTCCCTCTCCCAGCCTCTTGTATTCACTCACTTAGAGGAGACAAACTAGAAAACTTCTGACTTCTTCATTCCCACAAGTTACTAACAAAGGACCAAACTTTAGGCAAAGACATTTTGGGGTAGGCATTTGGGTGATGGGTAGATGAGAGGTGAGGACGAGGTGGAAGGCAGCAAGGTGGGGTGAAGGAAGGTAGCAGCGGAAGGGGAGATCCCCTGCCTCCTGAAGCTAGCAACAGCCGCTGCTCAGCAGCCTCTGTTCCCCCAGGCGCAGTCTGTCCACACTGAACAAATACCCAAAAATTTTCTTTCATTCATAATCCACTCACCGATCTGGGCCAGGCTCAGCTGCACCAAGAATAATCCCCAAATTGTACGACTCCAAGAGTTGTCCATTTTCTTCCCTGGGGTTCTCTCTCTTTCTCTATAAACAAACTCAGAGTTTCCCCAGCCTGAGCTGCTAAGACAAAGGCACCGAAGAACACGTCTGAGTCTGATGAGTCGGTCCAGGAGTGAGAGAGTTTCGGGAGTTTACTTGCAGTTTTGATGAAGGAGGGACGTGAGAGTGAGGGCACACCCATGTGGATCGCTGAAGGGTAGTTGTATGATTAAGCAAGCAGCCTGCCAGAGGGACGCTTTAAGGAGGCACCAGCGCTCTTTTGTTTGGCTCCTGGTTTGGGTTTGCCGGCTTGCTCCCTTTCTTTAAAGTCTAATGAGATTGTAAATCAGGACTAGGAATGGCAAAGAGCAGATGGCAGGGTTCCCGTCAATGCACTTGGCTGGGAGGGTGCTCTGGCTTTCTTATCAATCCTTTCTCCAGAGGCTGTTAGTTATATTAGGACTGAATGAAGGAAGATCTAGAAATAACCGAGTAGCAGAAATTGCTCCCCACTCTTTAAAGTTGTTTTAGCAATCCAGCCTTCAGTTCCCAAAGGCTCTTTCTGAGTATCCTAAGAAGTCATCCGTTTCAGCCCCCTCATTTTAGAGATGAGGAACCTCCTGAGGTCCAGAAGTGTTTACATGGTTTAGAACAATAGATCTAGAAAAGACGTCAGAGGGCAGCTAGTCAAATCCCCTCATTTTACAAATGAGGACACTGAAGTCTAGGAAGATTAAGTGACTGCCTTGCCCAAGGTTCCAATTCAGATCTCATCAGCATCTATTCATGAAGTGCCATTCTACTATCAAGATCCAGAGTCTAGGTGCCCCGTCACAGGTGGAAGTTACAATTACATCCATTTCTCCCAAAAGTGAGAGCCCCACTGCAGGCAACAGAAAGGGCTCACACCCATTCCCTGATAGCACTCTCAAACAGAAAAGAGTAATGGTTTCCACATGACCATGATAGCCCTTTGCTCCCCTGAAGATGATCGTGGCCACCTGGGGCAGTGATGACTGACCACAATGCCAACATGGGAGACGTGGCCATGTTATGTTTCCAGCATGGGATGGAGGTGATGAACAGATTTCCAGTAGGAATAAACAACAGCTCAATTCAATTCACTTCAATTCCATGAGCTTTTATTAAACATTCACTGTGTGCAAGGCATTGGGAATATTGAAACTACAAAGGCAAAATGGAAAGAAGTCTCTGATCTCAAGAAACTTACATTCTACCTCCTCCCCAGATACTTTCTATCTGGAATGAGAGACTACAGTACACCATGCTGTCCTTCGTACTTGCAGAGTGGTTTTCCCCATGGGAGGAATGAACGAATTTGTACCAGGTCTTCCACATTTCTTAGCTTATTCTCCTTGGGACCAACATCAACCATTCCTGAGAAAATTGTTTAGAGTGTGGGTAAGGTCTAGTGCTCTGGGATAAGAACAAAAGTGTGCTATGAGAGGCTAGTATCATCTGGTACAAAGAAGGCTGCATTTGGAGGCCAAAGACCTGGGTGTGAATCCTGACATTTGCTCCTTCATGTGACATAGGGCAAATTATAAAGCCTTAGATTTTTTAAAAAATATGTTGATGCTTCCTTCATAATACCATGTATTTTATTTAGAAACACTCTCCTGGGGATCTTCGCACTCCCACTCCCACATCCAATACCATCTCCAGTCATCTTGATGAATATCAGGCCATGAGACCCAGATGGCTCCAGAGAAAAAGTGAGGCTAGTGACTTCACTTGCATGTCATGGCATCACCTCCCTAATGTCATAGTCATCTTGGAGAAAAAGGAACAAGCAACATCAACCCACCCCCCACTCTCTTTTTCCTTTAAAACAGCCTTAATTAATTGTGCTATCAGTTTAACCTGCCATGACAGGCTACTCAAAAATCCTCAGTAGATTCCCATCGTCCACAGAATAAACTTCAATTCTGTGTCTGGTATTCAGGACTATGCCCATGACTGACACCATTTTACCGTCTTTCCAGACTTGTTTTACATCGTCCCTCCCCCACTTTATGTATTCTGTATTCCAAGTAGGAATTCATCAGCACTATTCACTATCCACCCAACACATTCAGGTGCTCCCAAGCTCTTCCAGCCTTTACCCTCTCCCCATAGTCTTCACTACTCCTGGCGTCTTCACTCTGCCCTCATGGCTGAATTCCTACTCATCTTAAGTCTTTGTGGTTGTTGTTGCTTTTGTGGGGGTTCAGCTTGTCCGTCTTTCCGTTGTTTTTATTCATGTATGTGGATCCTTGGGCATGGCATGAAAAGTTAAAACATTATTGATGAATTCGAATTTCCAATAATCCTACTCATTGTTTAAAGCCCACTTCGAATGACATTTCATCCATGAAGTCCTCCTGGATTCGTCTCCACTTCTTTATTAGACCTCGAATGGCCCACACGTCTATTGGAATCATGGGGTCATAGATCAAAAGGCACCATAAAGGTTCTATAGGTAAACCCCCCATTTTTTAAATAAGGAAACTGAGACCCAGAAAGTTGAGGTGATCCATACACTTGGAATATAGATGAAGTCTGAAAAGGGAAGATGGCTCCAGATTATGACTTCTCAAAATCACATAGCTTCTAATTGTTGGACCCAGCAATTGAAATAAGGTCATCATCTGACCATAAACCTCATATTATTCCTTTCCACCACCACCCCAAAAAGTTCCTTCCAGCATTGAACTGTATTATTTTGCATTATGGTCATTTGCATGTGGCCTATAACACTTGACTGGACTATAAACTCTATTGGGGCAGGGAATTATAGATTAAGAAACTTTGTTTATTTCTCTCATCTCTCCCCACCCCCTGGCACCTTGCCTAGTATCCTGTAGATGGTAGATAATTAGTAAATGTTTTGAATGAATGAATGGGATGAATGGATGGATGGATGGATGGATGAGATATAGGTCAGTAAAAGTCCTGTATCATACTGAGACATCTATCTGATTAATTCCTCCATTGTCAATAACAGCCAAGGGTGTGTTCAGAGGGACATTCTTAAAAATTCACAGAAATTAAACTACAGACTCCATACCCATTCTGGAAGGTAACAATTATTTTGGTTCAGTTGTGTACAACTCTTAGTGACCTTATTTGGGGGAGAGGGGTTGGCAAAGATATTAGAGTGGTCTGCCATTTCCTTCTCCAGCTCATTTTACAGATGAGGAAACTGAGGCAAACAGGTCAAATTTGAACTCAGGTCTTCTTGACTTCAAGACCAGAGCTCTATACACTCTGACGCCGCCTAGCTGCCCAGGGTAGTATTTTACCTGTTGTATTTAGATTGGTGTTACTGATAGCTGATTTGGATGATTTGGCTCTTGCAATACTCTTAGGATGCTGTTCACATAGAAAAATTTGCTTTTACTTAATTTTGTTCTCTAAAGGGGAACCATTCAGTAGCGAGTGACCTTTTCTTGACTATCAATAAGCCACAGAGAATACAGGTCAAAGTAGGAGCTGGAGAGTAAGGAGTTTTAGAACCTGGGAATGAATAGTAATGAGAAAATGTTGACCAGAGTTTTGTTCCAGGGGTATGGCAATCTGGGAGGTTGGGGAGGAGGGGACCAGAGCGATTCTCCATCATAGTGGAGCTCCATCACCATGCAGCTGCCATGGTTGACTTCAGGCACCCCTTCTCTAAGCAGACAGCAGTGTACAAAGAAAAGAGCCCTGAAACTGGAGCTATGAAGTGTACTGGATAGAGCAATGCACTCTGAATCCAGAAGACCTGGGTTCAAATTCTGCCTCAAACCCTTGCCCTGAGCAAGCCTCAGTTTATTTGCTCTGGTACAAAAGGAAGGAGTTGAATTCCATGTCTTCTGGGGTCCCTTCCACCTCTAAATTTATGTTTCTCTCACCTGCTGTCTTTATCATTTGTATGACCTGGGGTCTTAACCAATTACAGCCTTAGTTTCCTCATCTCTTAAATAAGAGGGTTGAATTAGATAATTTCTGAAATCTCTCTCGGTTTATGATCCTGTGATCCTAATGGTCCTGTCTTCCCTCCACCTGTGCTACATCCCCTGTATTTCTCCCCACCCTTTACCTCCTTCCAGGTGTTGGAGATTTGAAGACCATTGGCCTGGATCTGGGGACACATTCTTAGCCCAACAAGAGTCCTCTTTTCTCAATATAACTCCATCTAAGGAGGGCACATTCTCTTCTGGATCTCCCCCCACTCCCAACCCCTTTAATTTTTCTTGGGTGGGAGTCAAGGTTGATAAGTATATAGCCACAAACTAATTAAATGGAGCAATCTGTGTGCACTCCCCTCTCTCACTTTGCTGTTAAACCAAATCGAGGCAGCTCATATACAGTAAGCAGATCAGAGTCACTTAGCTCAACTCACCCACTTAAGCACTAAACGGCAAAATCCAGTCATCTGGAGTCACTGTGAGCATTCTCAGGAAGGATCACTAATAGAATACTCTTTGGGGAGCAAACCTTCAAGACAAATGACAAATTAGTGAGCTAATTAGTCATAACATGATCCATGATCATTTCAGGGAGGTTCGTAGAAATGAGAGGAAATGTGGTATCATTGAAAAAGCCTTAGGATTGAAAGTCGGAACACTTGGGTTCAGGTGACAATTTTGCCCCCTTGTTAGCTCTGTGGCCCCAAGAAAAGCAGCCCACTTCTCTGTTCTGGAGAAGATTGGACCAGCTGACTTCTGAGGCCCTTTCTGACTCCAGATGTATGTCTAATGTGAGTTTGCATTGAAAGGAATTCTTCTAGTGGTAGTGTGAGTCAGGGGGTATCTTACTGCTTAGCTATGCCTGCAACCAAGGGATAATTAGCAAGATGGGAGATAGATAGGTAGGTGGATGGATGGATGGATGGACAGATAGATATACATAGATATATAGACACGTGTGTGTGGATAAAATGTGTGTGTATACACATAAGTATATACATGTGTATAAATATGCAGGGTGAATATCAGTGAGCATTCTCAGGAAGAATTGCTCAATGTCTTACACTCTGTGAGCAAACATATTTATATATAGACACATAGATGCATATATACATACTCATACATGTTGATAAACAGATATATATTCATATGCTATACACACATATATGGTACTTAAAAAAGAAACCTTTATTGCAAAGAATGTCAGGTAAGTGAAATAAGAGGGATTCTTACTGAATCAAAATAATACGTAAATTGGACTAAATTCTACCATTTAACCACAAACACTGACTAGCTGGGGAATTATTGCAGGTCAATTATGGAGACAATATAGTCAAACTGAGTTAATTCAAACAAATTGGAAAGAAGCATATCCCTCAGGAACAAGCCTAAATTGTTTAATGCTGTGGGAAACAAGAAGGCTCATGCCATTTAGCAGAGACTGCAAGGTGGCACATTCTATAGAGACCTGGACTCGGGAGTCAGAAAGACCTCAGTTCAAATTTTGCTTCAGATATTTACTTAGCTATGTCTGGGAAAGTCATGAAATGCCATGCTGCCTCAGTTTCCTCATCTGTAAAATCAGGGGGTTGGATTTAATAGTCTGGCAATTCCCTTCCGTTGGTAAATCTATGATCCTATGCACCATAGCTAGATAGAAAGGTTAAGTATCACATTGCTCAAGAAAACCAGGCACATTTCTTTCAAGTACACTTCCAGATACCTTTTGGTACATTATTACAGAGTTTGTATGGTATCTTCTACCAGGAGATGCATAATTGCAATTTAGAGCAGTGGTGTCCAGGAGGAGAAGGGACAGGCAGTATAGGTTAAGGACAAGTCCACTTATTATGGAGACAGGAGAAGTGGGTTCAGATCCTGATTCAGTGTGACAATAGGTGAATCGGTTCAAGTCTCTGAGCATCTGCTTCCTCTTGTGGAAAGTGAGGAAATTGGACTGGGTGATCTCTAAGACCTCTTGCCACTCTAATCCTGTGTTCTCCTAAGAAAATCAGGCATCCAATTATAGGAGCAGCAGAGGAAAGGGAAAAGGTCATAACCAGTTGGTTGGCTGGGTGATGGCAGATTGCTGAACCCAGGGTGGTATGGACTTGTAAGGTCACAGGAGCAAAGGCTCACAATGTTTATTGTACAGAGGAAGGAAGGAAGGAAGGAAGGAAGGAAGGAAGGAAGGAAGGAAGGAAGGAAGGAAGGAAGGAAGGAAGGAAAAGAAACAAATATTCAATAAGCACAGACTAAGTTCCAGATTCTGAGCTAAGAACTTCACAAGTATTATCTCACTGATCCTCACAACAGTCCTATAAGATAGATGTCATTATGATCCCCATTTATAGTTGAGGAAACTGAGGCGAGCAGGGGTGAAATGACTCACCCAGAGTCACACAGGGTCTGAGGCTGAATTTGAACATCTCCCCGACTCCAGACCCAGTGTAGAGTAGGCAGATCTACTCTGTCACCCAGCTGCCTTGGACGAGGTGAGAATACTAAGCCCCAAAGAGGTTACACACCAATCATGAGTACGATCACACAGGTAGTAAGCCTTAGAAGGGAGATTAAGCAGACTTGGGGTTCATAGATCAAAAATATTAAGAAAACTATGGAAAGCCCAGGAATAAGAGGCCAAGTCCCAGATCATTTACCAGAAACAGAATTATCAGCAGACAGATTGGAAGCATCAAGTTCCCAGACCTACGGTGGGGTCTCTAGCATAATTTTGTCTAAATAACGCACATTTCATGTGGATTTGTTCGGAGTGCTCTCGCTAGCCTCGAATGCCATCCATAAATTCTTGTTAATTGATTGTTAGAAAGATATTCCATAAACATTGTCTTAGTGAGGTTTCACTCTGGCCAAGCTTCCACTCAGTCTTTCAATTCTCATGAAAGATTGATGAGACCTCTCTATAACCTTGTTGTCCACTACTCTGCTTTCAGGGCTCTACAATTCAGTCCAGTTAGCCTTATCTGCTGCTCTCTCAGAGTCCCGGCTAGCCCTTGAGCACAGAATGCATATCCTCTTCCCTCTCATCTCTTGGCTTCCCTTGTTTCCTCCAAGACTCAGTTCCAATATTGCCTTTCACAAGAGGCTTTTCTTGATCCTCCAAGTGATTGTTCCTATCAACTTTTACTACCTTGGGGTTGTTTTGTATTTTTTCTCTTTATGTTTATGATAGACAGACAGCTAGACAGATATAGAGTAGATAAATAGATGAACATAGACATAAAAAGATATAGATGGATGGATGGATGGATAGATAGATAGATAGATAGATGAACATAAGCATAAAAAGAAATAGATAGATAGATAGATAGATAGATAGATAGATAGATAGATAGTCAGTACTTACCTATACCTCATGGGCTCCCTCTCTTCCTTTAAAATGTACCACTGGGACCATCTTATGCATGAAGGTGCTTCCACTTTTCCCAACTGCCAGTTCCCTCCCTTCCAAATAACTTTAACTACTTTGTTAATATTTGTAGATATTCACTCTCTATTGGTGCTGTCTACATTTTCACATGCATGTACTTGTTGTGTTCCCCATTAGAATGTAAGATCATTGTGAGCAGAGATTGTTTTGTTCTTTGTCTTCATGTTCCTGGCACCTAGAACATTGCTTGGACCTAGGAGGTATTTAATGACTATCTCTTTATTGGTAGAGCTATGACTTATTTTACAAACATCAGATGGTTGAAGCTTACCACTAATGGGGGCTTATAGAGGCATAGATATTAGCCAGAGTAACTCTCAAAGACCATTTCCTAAGTTATATGAGGCTACAATCTGGTCAGGGTTGGGGGTGCAGATCACAACAAAAACAACATCCAGAATCTGTACGATGCTTTAAGTTTGACGAAGCAGCATACAGAGAGGTCTTCCTCCCTCAGAGACCCACTCTGTCAACTACACCATGCTGCCTCACTGTTATTGTGAGTTTAACAAAACGCTTCGCATACGTGATTCCATTTAACCAGCCAAAGCAGGGAGGTGCTAGAATGATCATCCTTATTTGACAAAGGAGGAAATCAAGGCAGAGGTAAAAGGCCTTGCCCAGGGTCACACAGATAATAAGTATCTAAGGCTGGATTTGAACTCATCTTCCTGACTCCAGGTCCAGTGCTCTGTCCATGGATCTACATGATTGAATTACTCCTCCCACCTGAGTCAGGTGAAAACCACTACCCCTCCCCCTCCATCATAACCATCACAGATTTCATTCAGGAAGTCACATTCCTTCCCTTATTCTCTCCAAATATGATGCAGTTCTTTTGATGTGATAGAAGCTTGCTTAGGAAATGGGGAATCGCTGGATATTTCGAAAGGGTCTGCCAGAGAACCTCTACTTTGATCTATCCCAGTCCAAACTATACTACTGCCCATTCACAACATTCTATTTCCTCCCTCTAGGCATCTGCCCCTGACTATAACCTTAGGTCTAGAATGCATTCCTTCCTCATCACCACCTCTTAAAAATACAGCTGGATGCTCCCATCCTGAAGGACCAGGCTTTTCCTGATCTCCACCATGATGCCTGCTTGAAATGACTTGAATATCTTTTGTTTTGACTTTGTCTAGGTACATGCTGTATTCCCCCTCACAGGAGGTAATTTGCTTTAGGGTCAGGAATACTTTTTTTTTGTCTCTACATCCCCCAGTGCCTAGCTAGTATCTGGCACATAGTAATTTCTTAATAGATGTTTTCTGAGTTCACCTGAATTGTTGGACAGGGCAGAAGATTCGCCTTTGAAGCCTCGGCCAGCTCTTGCAGCCAGAGCAGTAACTTGAACTGGCCACAGCCTGGGAAGTCAGGCTGTACAAGTCCATCCACCTGCTCCACCTGCGACTGGCTGAGCTACTTTGTACAAGCCTCTTGATTTTTAGGCTGTGGTTTTCCAGGCAACAAAATAGTCCTAGGCCTTAGAGTTGGAAGTTACACTGTGCCTCATTTTACTGATGATGAAACTGAAGTCCCCATAAGGGAATTGACTGGTCCAAAGTCAGGCAGAAAACACTTTGAATTGAGATCTGAATCCGAATTCTCTGACTCCCCACCCAGTGCACCGGTGGCTTCTGTGGGATCCTTAATGACATCATAGAGGTATTGTGGGACATAACCTCAAAAGCCTTGTGGAAATTTATAGTATTGTAGAAATCACCAGTGTTGGATCCGATCCTTGTCCTGGGACACTGAGTGACCCGGAAAGAATGGAGAGTTCCTCTGTTCCTCTCTCTTTCCCCCTGAAGTGTCTCAGGGATGTCTTCCTGTCTTGGGATCTAATCCAAGATTGTTTGGACCCCATCAATGAGGAATTTGCAGCATTTCAAAATAAGAAAATGACCTGGCTTTCTTCAGCAATGGAAAACTGAATTCCAGGAGAATAACTGAACGATAGACATCTGACAAAAAGTGAACAAATGATGAAAATCACTCTCTTTAGGTACTGTGTCTATAATAACAATTTCTCTTTCAAGTAAACAGAAACCAATTTAAAAAATCAACCCAATGACCACAACAAAGTAAACAAAGAACAAAAAGCCAAAACTGAACCCAGTGTGATGATGATGATGAAGTCTGACCAGGAAAGAGAGTTCAGAAAATGCAACTTCCTCTTTTCATTACAGAGGTGAGGGACTATGAGTACTGTACAGAATTCACCAATCAGCAAGTAAAATCAGTAACAGGGAAGGTGAGAGGGAGATTCTGAGTCTGATTCTGAGCCTGCCGTAGTTTCTTACTCTCAGAGAGCTCAGAGCATCTCTGGACTTTTGAGCTAGGGTTGACCTCACCCATTTGGCCTGTCTTAGGGGTCTTTCTCATCAGACTCTTCAGATCAATTAATTCCTCACCGTTCTGAATAGGAAGCTGCTAGGACAGGAAAAACAGCAAACAGCTGAGCATTTCTTGGGCACTCTACTAGCCATAGACTAACCATACAAAGACCAAGCCAAAATTGTTCTGCCTTCCAGGAACATGTCTAATAGGGGGATTTAATATGTACACAGGTAAGTAAATGCAAGGAATATACAAAGTAAATACAAAGTACCATGGAGGTTGAGTTGGGGGGGGCGTAGATATTAAGAACTACATAGATCAAGAGAGAACCTATGTAAGTGATGGCCCCTAGATGAGCTTTTAAAGGGAGCTGGGGGTTCCAGTAGGTGAAGGTAGGAAGGAAAGACTTTCTAAGGCCTGGGGAACATTTCATGCAAAGATGGGAAATGGAATACCTTGGAGATATTGCGGATTCAGTTCCAGACCACCTAAATAAAGCAAATATCACTTTATCAAGTCACATGAATTTTTTGGTTTCCCAGTACATATAGAAGTCATATTTACACTATCCTGTACTCTATCAAACGTGTAATGATATTATGGCTAAAAAAAACTCCAATGTATGCACCTTAATTAAAAAATACTTTATTGTTAAAGAAAATGTTGGCCAACCAAGTCATAGCAAGTGGAAGGTCTTGCCTCTATGTTGATGGCTGCTGACTGATCAGGGTGCTGGTTGCTGAAGGTGGCTGTGACTTATTTCTTAAAATAAGACAGCAATGAAGTTTGCTACATCTGCTAGCTCTTCTTTTCACTTGAACCCTTACAGGTCATTAAAGCTATAAATTGGCCTCATTAGAGTATTTTTGTCTCCGGGAATAGGGAGGTTTAAATGAGGAGACCTTCACCCTTTGCATCTGTATCTTCAGGGTCTAGGAGTGTTCAGCACATAGTAAGTCATGGTGTCCTGGAACCAGTTCATACCTGCTCTGAGATTTGATTGTTGAACTTCCAGTGTAAGCATTTAAACCTCAGAAATCAGGAAATGCTACAAGACAGGGCTTGATTTGTCATTTTGTTGATTGTCTAGACCGAAGAAAATGATGGAGGGGGAGAAATGTCTATAATATTGAATAAACTAAAAAGTGTGCTGTACATATATTTCCTGTCCCCTTCCCCAGAACCTGTTAAATATTTACCATTACACCCTGAACTTATAAATGTTTGTTGATTGATTAAATGAATGATTGATTTTATGCTCCATGAGGGCAGGAATTGTATTTTTTTTATTTCAATATAAATTTATTTAACTTTTTACATTCATTTTCACAAAATTTTGGGTTCCAAATTTTCTCCCCATGTG
>CM053772.1:255070235-255114300 GCA_028658325.1 Potorous gilbertii | reverse complement strand
CTGGAGAAGGGCAGGCTTCTCCTCTGCACCTTTAGCAAGCCTAAGGGCAGCTGCAGAGGTCAACGACCAGTCCCTGGCAGGACCAGCCGTTCTGAAACCAGCTCTGGGTGACTCCAGCCAGAGGCACCCCTGTGGGGTAAGTCACTCCTAGGAAAAAGCCAGCTCCCTTGGCCTGAGTGCTACCAAGCACCTCACTGTCCAATTTCCAGGAAGACCCATGCTTCCATTTTCTTCTAATCCAATGGGTTTCTGATTCTCTGACATTCATTCAAATTTGATTTGATTTTTTTAAAAAAACAAACTCATTTTTACTTATTTTCTCTTCAGTTCAAAGGGTCATAAGGTTCAGCTAGAAGAAACCTTAGAGGTCATCCATTCTAGCCACCTCATTTTACAAATGAAGAAAATTAACACCCAAGGAGTGTAAGTGATCGTCCATGGTTATATGTGTAGAAAGCAACAGAAGCAACATTCGAACCTGAGTCCTCTGACAGAAGAGTCAATGCTCTCTCCATCCTATTAGGCTTCTTTCTTCACTTCAGCAAGTATTTATTAAGCACCCTGCTAGGAGATAGAGATAGATAGACAGACACAGATAATGCAGAGAGGGAGACAAGGAAGGGAACAGACATTTATTGAGTGCCTATTACATCAGGCACCATGTGAAGTGGTTAACAAATATTATTTTACTTATCCTCACAACTGTGCGAGGTAGGTGCTGTTAGAATCCCTATTTTACAGATAAGGAAACAGAGACAAATAGCAGCTAAGTGATTTTCCCAAGTTCACCCAGCTATTAAGCATCTAAGGCTGGAACTGAACTCAGGTCTTTCTGATTCTAGACCCAATGCTGTATCTATTGTGCCATGTGATAGATAGATAGATAGACAGACAGATAGAGAGATATTAGGTAGATGGAAGAGAGAGGAGAGAAAATACAGAGAGAAGACAGACACAAGAGGGGAGAGAGGGAGAAAACAGAGGAGGGGAGAAAGAAAAGGGAGAGAGAAATGAATCATCAGGAGAATATGGATGATAAAAAGATGAATTTTCGAGCAAGAGAGCAGCTTGAGGACATTAAAAGTCCATCTGCTCCCAGACTGCCTCTTCCTCCTTTTCAGTTGAGGGGCCAGCTCATTGTCTATTAGGAGAACATATTGTAAATTTTAAGGCATTAGGGAAATATGAGCTAGTGTGAAGATTATTGTTTTCCTCATTGAAACCAGGCCACACACAACCACAACTTTTCCATCTTTTCCTGGCAGGGCTGTTGTAAGGAATTCACTGCGTAAACTGGAGAGCTCTATAGGATGAGCCATTTTTGTGACAGTTCTCCAAACTGGCTTGGCTGACTTGTAACTTTCTCACCAACCATGACTCTAAACTGAGGCTGGTAGCCCCACCCAGTTATGATAGGGCTCAATCTGGCAGGACACTTATCCTTCCCCTTGTAAAATTTATGTCTTTGGAAGAACATTCCACTCACACCATTCCCTGCCTTAACGCTATGTCCTGGTCATGGCCTAAAAACAAAAATTCTGACTTATTTTGAAAACTGACATTAACAAAATGGCTCAGATTGTATTTGTCAAGGTTGGACTGGATGAATTCTGAAGACTCTTTCAGTTCTCCACTTCTATATGACTTGTAAAAGGGAACTACAGGAAGACGCAACCAAGGTACTTCCCTCCTGTCTAACAACAATTAATAAAAAATAATAAAAACAAAATTATATTACCAGGAAAATTGTCTAACAACAATTAATAAAAAATAATAAAAACAAAATTATATTACCAGGAAAATAATATTAATGGGAAAATAATCTCTTTCCTTGGATAGTTTGTGAAATGTTTTCATGTTCATTACCTTTTTACATCTATCACCATTATCACAGTCCAGGGGAACAACACCTAGATGGACCTTCCCCTCAGTTACCCTCCAGGTGCCCCTACCTCCTCCATAGTCATAACTATTGACGAACCAGAAACAAAACTTTTCCTCACTAAAGTCCTTGGTACTGTCCATGATTCAACAACAGAAAAGGATATGGTTCAATTAGTAGAATTAACACCAAAGAGCTATTGTCATCTGCCTTGCCACTGAGCTGAAGGACCAGTGCTCTAACCATTCTGCTACCTAACTGTCTCAGCTGTTCAGATTCTCAACCCAGGCTCTCTCCATTGTACCACACTTCCATAAAGGCTAATTCTTACAGATTGTGTCAGCCTCAGCCCCTTGGGAGCCCAACAAGGCCTGCCTAAAATTAAATTGTGCATTTGGCTAAGGGATGCAGAGGGCCAGCTAGGTGGTAAAGTGGATAGGACATTGGGCTGGGAATCAGAAAGACTGATGCTCCTGAGTTCAAATTTGGTCTCAGACACTTACTAGCTGTTTGTTCCTGGACAAGTCATTAACCTTGTTTGCCTCAGTTTCCTCATCTGTAAAATGAGCTGGAGAAGGAAATGGCCAACTACTCCAGTATCTTTGCCAAGAAAGCCCCAAATGGGGTCATGAAGAATCAGACACAAGTGAAGTGATAAACAGAGAATCAAGAGACTTAGGAAGGTTGAGTTTAGAAAGGGGCTGAGCTGTTTAATACTAGTCAGAGGCACATTTCTCCTCTTTTCTTGTCACTGCCTCCTCACCTGACCTTTGGCAGACTCAGTGAGCCAGCTGTCTAAATTCCTTTTTCCCATAAGTCTAGGTTATCCTCAACTTTCAAAGATATCAATGCTCAGTCCTGTGTGCTGAAAACCGGGCCCAAAGTTCAGTGGGGCTTTCCTGAATTTCTTCCACACCTGCACCCCCAGATATCAAACTGGAAACAGGTCAAATTCCCCTCCATCTGAAAAGTTCCTCCTTGCCCTTTCCTTTCCTTTCTTGATTATATTCAGCCTTCAAGGCTTAATTGTTTCTTATTATTATAAAATAATATTATTAATAGTGATAACTCATGTTTATTTCATACTTTACAGTTGGAACAAAACACTTTGCCCACAACAAACCTGTGAGGTAACAATGGAAGGTATCACTACCCCCATCTTGCCATCTACACCTCCACAGTATGTCTCCTTTTCTCTACTTACATAATCACTCCTTTGGTTCAGGCCCTTATAACCTCTCCCCTCAATTACTGCAAAATCCCTGAATCTGGCTATGTGAAGTTTCCCCCATACCAATTCACCCCTCCTATAGTGATCTTTGTAAAGCACAGGGATGACCATGAAACTCCCCTACCCACTACATTCCAGTGGCTTCCCATTGCCCATAGGAGCAACTGTAAAGCCATGGCTTTCACAGTTCTTCAGTTCTTGAGTCCAACCCACCTTTCCCACCTCATTATACAATGCTCTCCTTCCCATACCTTACATTCTACTTACACTGCCTTCTCTCTGTTTCTGACAGAAGAATCTGCTTTCTTTCTCTATGCTTGGCAATGACCATTTCCCAGGACTGTAATGTGCATTTGTCTCATCCCTGCTCCAGAGAAGACTTCACTTCATCTGAGACAGAGTTTAAGCAATTAATCACCTTTTCTTAATCACCCCTCCAAAACTACCTCACATTGAGTTATTTTTCATATTTATTACTTTCGCATTTTTTCTGTAGATGAAGAAAAGGAAGAAAGGTGGGGAAGGGAGGGAGGAAAGAAGAAAGGAAGGATGGAAGGGAAGGAGGGAGAGAGGGAGCATCTAATATATAGTTAGTGCTTAATAAAGACATGCTGATTGGTTCATTAATTAGTTTTTTGATGAGGAAAGCAAGATTTAGGCAGGTGAGTGACTTGTTTAACATCACACGGTAACAAGCGAAGAGAACGGTACTCAGAGGATCTCCTAACTTTTCATCTAATATTCTGTCTCCTGTGATCACTCTATTTCTGTGTAAATAAGCCCCATTTCTTTCACTGAGACCTGCACTGATTTCTCCTGCCCATAGCAAACTTTTCCCTTCTCCTGTAACACTTGATTCTTTTAAAAAATAATATATTTTATGAATATATTTTGTTTTGAAATCACTTTACTTTCCCCAGATCTTTCTATTACTTTCTCTCAGTAAATTATCCCTTATAGGAAAGATTTTTTTAAAGATGAAAAAAAATGAAGATAATGGGGAAAAAAACTGATATTATATGCAATATTCTACACCCATGGCACTTCACCTCAGTGACTGAGCAGCCTCTCTTAGCTCTTTGGGGGCCTAACCCTGTTCTTTATATTTTTGCAACATGCAGTGTCAGCTGGTTTTTCTTTCTGGTTATTGTTCTTTCCATTTTCAGGGTTGTAGCCGTTGTGGATATCTCTTTCCTGGGATGCTTTATCTTGCAGTCTGTCCATGATTCTCTGTATTCATCACCCTTCTTCTTTTATAGGATAATAATGCTCCATTACATTTCAGGTTGCTGAGCCATTCCCTAATCAATGGCATCTACTTTACTGTGTCCAGTTCTTTGCCCCTCCAACAAGAGCGCTGTCAATATTCAGGCTTAGATGGGTCCTCTCTTTCTGTCTTTGGTCTCTTTGGGATATATGCCCAGCCATGAAACCTCTGGGTCAAGGGGTTTGGAACAGACATGTTAGTCACTGTATTATTGCACTCATTTCTAAACATCTTTAAGGTGGAATCTACCATCTAAATGTTTTCTGACTTTGCTTCAGTGAATGTCAAACTCTGTGATCCAGTTTGGAATCTTTATTTGAGAGAATAACTGGGTCTGGCATCCAGATGTCACAAGTGAACTTCACTCTGGGGAAGAGAAACAACTTTTTGCTCACAGTACTTTGCTGGTCCAAAAAGTCTAGTCTTTCTACCTAAATTAAAAACTGCTTGAAAGCAGGGACCGTATTTTATACCAGCTAGAATACAACTAGGTCACAGGATTTGAATCTGGAAAGACCCTTAGAGACTTATCTAGACCAACCCTTCATTCCACAGAAGAAGCAAGCCCCCAAAAGTGAAGTCACATAGGGAGTATAAAAATAACTAATATTTATTGAGTTCTTCCAAGTTGGCAAAGAACTTTTCAGTCACACACAAATTCTGTGAGGTGTATCCCAAGTATTCCTATTTTGCAGATGAAGAAACTGAGGCTCGTAGAGGTGAGGGGCTTGTCCACACAGCTACTGAATCTCTGGAAAGAGGATTCAAACTTGGAGCAGTTCTCTTCAGAACACTCTCCATTATACCAAGCTGCTTTTCCTTATGTCACCCGACCACATTTTAAGTATGATTTACTACAGAAAATGGAAGATACCAGTCTGAGATAATAGCTCCGACCCGTTATTATTTTTCCTTTCCACAAATGAGGAACATAAAGCTTAGAAGGGCTGAGAACCTTGGAGGGTCACACAATAACCAGGTGGTAGACTCAAGGTTAAAGTCAGGTATACATCTCCTAGCAGAACATCTAGTGACAATGATACAAATAGCTGGTGTTGAAATACCTAATTTGGGTTAGCAAAGTAAGTTATATCTATTTTTCTTTCTTTGGGGGGTGAGGGGGTTGGTGGCATGAGGCAATTAAGGTTAAATGACTTGTCCAGGATCACACAGATAGTGTCAAGTGTCTGAGAGGCCATGTATGAGCTCAGGTCCTCCTAACTCTGGAACCGGTTCTCTATCTACTACACCTCCTAACTGACCTGATTTATATCTATTTTCTTCTTTCATCATCCTCATAAGTAGATACAGAAAATATTCATTATTCCTATTTTACAGATGAAAAAAAATTGAGATGATGGACTGAAAATGCAGAATGAAGCACATTTTTTGACATGGCCAAGATAGGAATTTGTTTTGCTCAGCTATGTATATTGATTATGAAGATCTTACTTTTTTTTTTATTGGGAAGGGAAAATAATGTTTCTGAAAATAAAAGTGGACTTGGAAAAAATGGAAGTTCAGATGACTTACCCAAGGACACATAGTAAGTGCCAGAGACAGGCTTAAACCTAGATCTTCCCTGACTCTGGTTTTATTGTGCTGTTTACATTAGCATAATTAATAGTAAAGGAAATAATAATGTTTGCACTATTTATTTCTCTAAAGTTACCAAACACTACGTGTGTGTCTGTTTGTCTGTGTGTGTTATCTTAGAAAAGGCAAGATCATAAGGAACATTTTTGACTGAGACTCTAAATTAAATTCTGAGACCCCAAGCAAATGTATGCAGTCTCTCTCTAAGTTTCAGCTTGTCCTCTGCACCTGTACTCCCCATAGAAAGCACCTGCCTAAGGTACAAGGCCTGGTGTTTTGAGCCTCTCCCCGATCCCCTTAGTTTCCAAGGAGTTAAGGCCGAGGACGTAGAAGCTGTTTGGGAACACAGGAACATTCCACGGCTTCAGGGATGGAATGAATGAATAGCAGAGGCTCCAGGTCACTGCCAGGCCCTCTTTCAAGGGCTTTTCCTTCCCAAGGATATCATGAATGACCTCACCCAGAGGGAATGTGCTGCTGGCAGTCAAGGAGGGCCCTGAGCCTTCGGATATTTTCAAACCAAACCTTTCCTGTCCTCCTGACCCAGCCCCTAACTGCTGTCCAGTCTGTAAGGAAGACCTCTGGAGTTAAGGGAGAACCTGAGCTGAATTTATCCTGCTGAGTTGCAGGGATTGGGGAAACCAGCAAATCAATTCACCCAGCCTTTGTCTGCACCTACCTGTGCCAGGCACCAGATTAGGCCCTGGGAAAATGAACATTAAAAAATCCTACCTGCCCACAAGGAATTTCCATTTAACTAGGAGGAAAAGTAAATACAAAGTAGCCATAAAATTATACAAAGTAGCATTAGATAAGCCAGTACTATCTCTGTTCTAGGTCTGAAATCCAATTCGAGCAATCTTGAGACTGTGTCTACAGTGTGTGTGTGTGTGTGTGTGTGTGTGTGTGTGTATACATGAGAACACAGTGGATCTTTGTAACTTTGTGCCCAAGTTAAAGAAGACCAAAAAGGAGGTGACCAGATGGATAGTAGGAGAACCCAGACACAGCAAAGTCACCAAGAGTCAGAGAGCACAGTGTCCAGAAGGAGAAAATGATAACCAGGGTCAAGGGCTGCAGAGAGGTCAAAAAGACGAGGCTTGAGAAAAGGGCATTCATTGGATTTGGCTCTGACATCATTGGTGACTTTGGAGAGGCAATTTTTTTATTGTATTAGAACATACAAGGTAAATACAGAGTAGATGAAAGGTAGTCTGCAGGAAGGTGCAGACACCCTGGAGAAGGAAGAGCATCTGAAATTAGATTCTCATTTGTCTAGTGCAACTGTTTGTGGGAGCTGTCCTCTGAAGGTGGGAGATAGACTAGATGACCCCCAATGGGCCTCCCTTTTCCCCTCCTCATCCTATCCTAGACTCCTTTCCTTAAAGTCTCACACAGGAGGCAAAGTGCCTGGGCTCTAATTTTAGGGAATGATACTTAGGGCTTCTGAAGGAGCCATTTTTGTCATGCTCTGAGTTCCAATCTGTGATCGATTCCAGAACAGCAAGGTTCTCTCAGCAGGACCCAGACCCTTCTTCTTCAACTCAATTCAACAATTCTGCCTACTCATTCTACAGGAGCTTTTAAAAGGCTTCCTTTAAAATAGCAAAAAGTTTCCAAACAAAATCAAAAGTCACCCTCATAGATTTAGAAGCAGATCTCCCAGCATTCCTTGGGGCTGATGGCTTCTCCCATCTACCTGAACCCAATCACACCCATCCTCAGCATGCTGTGGCATGACATAGAGGGAAAAGAGAGAAGTCCCTCCCTCAAGCATCTGGCAGCCAAGTTGCTCTTTTATAGCTGAGAAATTGTACATCGCACAAAGGCAGGCAGACTTAATTAAAAGGAAACCAAGCCCCGTTGAAGATTTGTCAGCTTGTTCTTGCTCTTACTTTAAATGAATGTCTTAATTACTTTCAGACTTCTTGAAAGGCTTTCTCAGTGTCCTCCACAAAGCTGTCTTGGCCTCCAACTTCAATTGACTCCATCCTTTTATTGGATAAAACCACAACAACCTGCTATTTTCTTCTCCCTTTAAAGTCTTCCACTATTTCTATTGCCTCCCAGACCAAAAATGGCATCTTCCTGAAAACAGAATGGAAAACTAATGTTATGAGAGAACGATCTAAAAAAATTAGACCACCTGGATTTCATCAGTTATTTTTGAGATTTCTGTTATAGAGACTCTGAGAAAGCATTGAGTATTATTTCAGATCTTGCTCTTAACTCACCCTAACCCAGCCCTTCCCTGCTCCCATCAAAGTCACAGGTGTTCACAAAAACATACGAGGCCTGGGAAAAAAGTGGACCATTGGGAAACTTTCTGTAGTTTGAAGAAATGTAATGTTTTCCTCCTAGATTTCAGATAAAGAGGTGTTCCTTCTTTTTGTCAGAGATGACCTCTTTGGGCAGCTAGGTGGTGCAGTGGATAGAGCACCAGGGCAGGAGTCAGGAGAACTTGAGTTCAAATCTCACCTCAGATACTTGACACTCACTAGCTGTGTGACCTTGGGCAAGTCATCTAACCCCAACTGCCACATCCTGGGTCATCTCCAGTCATCCTGAGAAATATCAAGTCACTGGATTCAGATGGCTTGGGAGAAGAAGCGAGGCTGGTGACCTGCACAGCCCTCCTTCAATCAAAACAAAGTCAAGTGCAAGTCAACCAGTGGAAAACAAATTGGTGAGAATCTCTAATCCTACTCTGGCAGGAAACAAGGGCATTCAGAAAATGTAGTTTCTGCCATGTTTTAAGCTCCAATCTGCGACTGATCTTAGGTCAGCAGAGCCCAGACCCATCACCTTTTTTGGCCCAGTTCGAAGACTCTGCCAACTCATTCTAAATAAACTTTTAAAGAGACTAGAATTCACTCTTTCTCCCTTCTTTTCCCCAGACAAGTTCCTGAGGCATTTTGTTCATTCATTCAAATATGGAGATGCCAAATGAAAAGTGGACATAAGAGTAACAAAACTCAGTGATTTTTGAAATTAAAGGTCTATTTTGAATGAGATGCTGGAAAGAAACTGTCACTGATGAAGAAGAGGGTCATATGCTTCTCCATTTCTCCAAACAACTGGAAAGAGGTTGATCCAGGGTTCAAGTGGGACTTGGGATACTCTTAGAGTTTTAGAGAAACACCCTGTAGGCTCAAGTTCTTTCTTAAGGAAGTCTCACATAATCAATCTCATTTGACCCAGTCCCATGTCTGACTCTTCATGACCCCGTTTGGGATTTTCTTGGCAGACATAATGGAGTGGTTTGCCATTTCCTTTTCCAAATAATTTTACAGATGAGGAAACTAAGGCAAACAGAGTGAAGTGACTTGCCCAGGGTCACAGAGCTAGGACATATCTCTGGCCAGATTCAAACTCAGGAAGATGAGTCTTTCTGATCCCAAGTCCAGTGCTCTCTCCACTGCATCACCTAGCTACCTCCCCTTTTAGATTTGCCCTATATTTCATCTAGGGCTCTATTTCATTGCAAGAAATCTGGGAGGTCATCTAGATTAATTGCAACCATTTTATACACGCACACATCCATGTGTATATATATACACACACATGTATATGTGTATACATGTGTAAATATGCACACCCATATACATACACACATATGCACAAATATAGGGTTGGAACTGTGATTTCATCAGTGTGGATATTCAGTCTACCCATAAAGCCCCAGCATCTCACCTGAAGATTAATATTGGGGAGCTGCCTGAAGGGTGGAGTGACTTAATCACTGAGGTCAGGGACTGTCCTTTACCTGGTGCTTGCTTAGCACAGTGCCTGGTACTCAGCTGGTGCTTAATAAGGGCACATGGACCAACTGCCTTACTATTGGCCTCCAAAGATCATAACATCATGGGATCAAGAGGCACAAGTGACCTCAGGGTCAACCTCATTGTCTTACAGAAGAAAAGAGCTCAAGGTTAAGGGACTTCTTCAAGGTCACATAAGTCGCAAGCATCAGAAGCGGGATTTTATGACAGTTTCCCATCTGAAGTCAGGGT
Source organism: Potorous gilbertii (assembly GCA_028658325.1). NCBI lineage: Eukaryota > Metazoa > Chordata > Mammalia > Diprotodontia > Potoroidae > Potorous > Potorous gilbertii. Next base: position 255,104,311 of record CM053772.1, on the reverse strand, counting down.
GGGGAGATTCAGATCTCTATCTTTTATGATTTTCCTTGTTTTGCTTTCAGCGGCTTTCAAGTTGGTCTTTGGCTGGCTGGGACACCTCTCCAGACAGGGCTTCAGAACCGACAGGTAGATGCTTGGGTGAGAGGAAGTTTAATAGCAGGATTAGGCAGTAATGGCACTAATGACAACTGACATTTTTATATAGCAAACTCTCATTTGCTAACAACTGCTTTGCCTTAATTATTTCATTTCAACCTTACAACAGCCTTGCCAAGTCAGCACTTCAAGTATTATGACACCTGTTTTATAGATTGAGACTTCCAGAGGTCCATGATCACACAGCAAGTATCAAAGGTAGGATTGGAACCCAGGTTTTCCTAATTCATCATCCAGCCCTCTGCCCATGACACCACAAGATGCTTCATTTATCCAGAAAACAAACATAGGTTGCTAGGAGTAAGCAAGTTGGAAAGCAAGTGGGATTTCCAGTTTCGAGCGAGGAAATCTGCAGAGTGCAACAGAGGAGGCAGGGGGAGAATCCAGAAGAAGGGGCAGCCTGGAAGACAGGCCACCGAAAGGAGTGTTGGAGGGGATCTCCAAGGTCTAGGATTTGTTTTCAATCATGACATCCCAGTTTAGCTGGAGGAAGCCAGAATTCTAGGGCTGTCTCTACCACCTTCTTTCTTGGGGAACTCCTTACAGCAGCACAGTATAAGAAAAAGAAAACTGTTGGGCGGGTCCCCAACAATGGGGATTCACCATGGAATTCAAATCACAATTTGTCTCCGATTTTTTCTGAGCCTCAGTTTCCTCATCTGTAAAATGAAACGGTTGAACTAGGCAAAAGAATCCTTCCCACTCTAAATTTATGAATTGATCATTTTTTTTCTGTGCCTTAGTTTCTCAAAACATGGGGGAAGTGACCCAAACCAATGAGTGAACTCTTCATCTTTGTGAACTTGATTAGTAGGGAAGAAACTAGAAGGAAAATAATGGTATACCCAAGATCACAATGTCGTGGCGGGAAACATGGAAGCCAAAGGAAGGCATCAGAATTCTATCAATTAATCCTTTAATCCACAAGCATTTATTAAATCTTGACTATATGCCACGCACTATGGAGCTGGAGATTCAAAGACTTGAAGAGTCCCTTCAAAATGCACACCTTGTAATTGGCAGCTGGTAACGTAAAACGCTGAGCCCACTGGAATCAAGATTGATTGATTAGTTTGGATCCTGGACAAGTCAGTTTCCTCAGCTGTAAAATGGTGATAGTTATAGCCTCCCAGGGTTGTTGTGAGGGTCGAACGAGGTAGTTTGTCAAGTGCTTAGCACAATGGCAAATAATAGGTGCTTAATAAATGCATGTTCCCTCCCTCTCCAATGAAAGAAAACAGGATGCACATATAGAAAGCACACACGAGGAAGGGTCAGGAGGACGGGAGGAACGCCAGCATTAGCAGCTGGGGAGGGTTCGAGACTTAAAAGTCCTCATGCAGAGAAGGTAGTACACGAGCCAAGCCTTGGAGGAAACCAAAGATTTCAAAAGGCAGAGGTGAAGAAGGAGAGTCGGGCATTCCTTCCATAATAATGTAGGGAATAACGTTGATTCTAGAGGTCTGAAGATGAAAGCATCTATCTACTCTCAACAGAGAAGTGATGAACTGGGGTGTAGAATGGTGCCTACATGATGATAAAAGGTCAATGTGTCTCTTTGTTACAAGGGAGGATTTTATGGAAAGTGATGAAGAAGGAATCAATAGAACTTTTTAAAGGAGTATCTCTTAGGGCATTCCACTTATTTTTTGCCAATAGTGAAAACTCATTAACTCAGAATTTGGAATTTATGATAATTCAGTCATGAAGAAAGTTTTAATTAAGTAGCAAAAGTCATGACTGTCTTCTGCCTCCTCGTTGTTATTTAATATACTTGGCATTTTTAATATATTTTCAAAGTATTTTCAATTTAGACCAATTAAGAGTTTTTTTTATTATTAACTTGCCTCATTAAATTAATTGGTAACCGACATAAATCAGAGTTTCAAACAGGCACAATCCTCCAGTGGTAAGACTCCAGCTCTTTTAAGAACAATCTGGAATTCAGACTTTCTTCCTTATCTCCCACAATGCCTGCCCTTTCCCATCTGAACCTTCAGGCCTGACTGAATCTGAAGGCATTACAGATGTCATTGTGCCACAGACAGTCCCAGGCCTCTGAGTTTAAGGAAAGACAAACCGACCAGCAACAGAGGCCTTGCCATTGCCACTTTAAGTGACTCCTAGAGAGGTCAGGAAATAGATGAATTCAAAGCAACAAGCACTGATTAAGCACCTGCTCAGTGACTGGGGAATGCAAAGGCAAAAATGAAAACATTTCCTGCCCCTAAAGAGCTTCAGTCTACCGACATCAAAGCATCTGAAAGATAGTTCTAGCAGTGGTGTGGTGTAAGTTACAATCAGCAGGTATTTACCAAGTGCTGGAGATAGAAAAGCCACAACAAAAGCATTTGCTACCTTCTAGAAACTCCCATTCTCCTAAAATGACCTGGGAATCAAGAGCTAGTGAAAAACATGCTAGGTGGCACAGAGGATAGAGCTCTGGGCCTTCAAGATCTGAGTTCAAATCTGGCCTCAGATACTTACCGGCTTTGTGACCTTGGACAAATCAGTTAACTTTGCCTCAGTTTCCTCATCTGTCAAATGAGCTGGAGAAGGAAATGGCCAACCACTCCTGTCTGCCAAGAAAACCTCAAATGGGGTTATGGAGGTTTGGGCATGGCTGAAATGACTGAAAAAAAAATGAAAAGCATCTGTTTGGCTAGCTGAGCTACTTTCATGCTTACGGCACCAGAATTAACCTATTTAGAATTCAAGAGCCTTTCTCCTCAGCTGAGGTAAGTCAGGCTCCCCTTCCCGTTTCTCTATGAACCTCTCCCCAAAATTCCTCTTCTTGAATTTCTTTCCATAACCCCTAGAAAGCATTTCTCAAAAGGGTCCTAACTGCAATGGCCCATTCAGGAAGGGATCTGTCAGGCTCCCTCTCACAACCCAGAGGACATACACTGGCTACGACCCTTTGGTCCCAGGCTCTGCTGAAGGTAAGTGGATTGGATAGAGAGAAAGCAATGCATTGTGAGCAAAAGGCAACACTTGGAAACTGAAGCAAAAAAAAGGAAAACATGGGGAACCAACTGAGTAGAGAAATGGTGTTTAAGGGAGGGATGTAATAAGTGGTAATTCTTCTCTTAAAGATAGAATGGGTCCAGCAATACCACTACTAGGTCTAACCCCAAAGAGATCAAAGAATGAAAAGAACTCATATGCAATAACATTTATAGCAACTCTTTTTGTTGTAGCAAAGAATTGGAAACCAAGGGGATGCCCATTAATTGTGGCAGGGCTGACTGAGTTATGGTCTGTGAATGTGATGGGATGCTATTGTGCTGTAGGAAATGATGATAGGAATGAGTTCAGGGAAGCTTGAGAAGACCTGGATGAGCTGAAGCAGAGTAAAGTGAGGAGAATCAGTAGATCCATTTGCATAAGCAACACAATATTATGAAGATAATCAACTCCCAAAAGACTTAGCAACTGATCAAAGACAATGACCAAGCACAATTCTAGAGGATTCTTCATGAGAAATGCTACCCTGCCTTGAGAGAGACATGATGGCCTCAGGGTGCAAGATGAGGCATATTTTTTTGATATGGTCAATATGGGGATCTGTGTTGCTTGACTATACAGGTTTGTTATAGGGTGGTTTTTTGTTTATTTTCTCAATATAGAGAGAGGAAAGGGAGGGATGGAGCGCACAGGAAGGAAACAATATGGACCCCAAAAGTAAAATAAAATGGAATTTTAAAAAAGGATAGTTCTGACTTTGGTCATTTATTATAATTGGAGGAGAGGGTATAGTTCCAGGCAGAGAGTCCATTTGTTTACTAGAAGGAAAATGGATATTGTTGCCAATGCCATTCACTAAACTCTGCTAGGCAAAACAGTGAACAGAGCCCTGGGTTTGAAACCTGCCCCATATTCTTCCTAGCTTGTCCCTAGACAAGTCATTTAACCTCTCTCTGCCTCAGTTTCCTCATCTGTAAAATGGAAATAATACCTCACAGGGTAGTTGTGAGCATCAAAAGGGGTTAACATGTAAAGTTTTTGCAAATCTTAAAACACTATATAATATATGCTATATATATTATGTATAATTATTTATTATATACATATAACACAATACGTTTTATAATTATAACAATACTGTATCTTTGTGTAACTATAATACCTCACATATGTGTATTCATATACAATTATATCTAATGCATTATATATAATATGTGATACTTTAAGATTTGCAAAGTACTTATCCTCACAACCACCCTTATACAAGGAGGATGGCGATGACTGACGATGACAGTTCCTTACCTGGCACTGAACCTACTTATAGCTTCCTCTAAAACAGACCATACTGGAGTCAGGTGGGATCCTATGGGATACTACTGCCTTCATTGTAGACGAGAACCTAGGAAGGGAAAGAGATTTGCCTGTGGTCGGAGAGAAGCTGGATTTGGGAAACTGAGGTTAATCACAAATCTCCATAAGCCTCACTTTCCTCACCTAGAAAATGAAGAGAACAGTTGTGCACACAATCTGCCTCGGCATGAATGGATGACATAACAGATACAGTTTCTTGGACTTGGAGTCAGCAAGGCCTGAACTCAAGTCCTTCTTCTGACTCTAACTCACTCAGTGACCCTGGGCAAGTCATTTAATCTCTAGATTCCTGAGGCAAATCCCTAGGACTTATCTACTAAATCATAGTGGGGTTGCAATCTGTATTAGTGTAGGGAATTCCCCCAAAGGGAGCTCTCCGCCCTGATGAAATCACAGATGCTTCCTGTATTCCTTTCTGTATCCCTCATTTCATACAGCTATTGTGAGGACTAAGAGAGGTCATATTTGTAACGCACTTTGGATATCATAAAACACAAGTAAATGGGATCTCTTCACACTGTAATTAATGGCAAAACTGGACAAAAACTCCCACCCACTGCATTCCTGCCCAACCGGCCTATCTACTATATCCCACACAGGTTATTCTAAATCCAGGTTCTGTGCCTTTGCAAGAAACTCTCCTCTACACTTGACATGTTCTCCCTCTTCACATTTACTACTTAGAATTCCTCACTCCCTTCAAAAGCCCTGTTCAGGTGCCATATCCTACATGCAGCCTTTCCTGATAACCTCTGCCCCTTATTAGTATTGTTCCATCCCCAAATTAATTTGTATTTATATTGTATTTATTTTGTATATGCTTATGTGATTTAGTGGGTAGCCAGATGGTGCAGTGGATAGAGCACCATGTCTGGAGTTAGGAAAATCTGAGTTCAAATCCAGCCTCAGACCCTTACTAGCTGTGTGATCCTGGGCAAGTCACTTAACCCCTATTTGCCTTAGTTCCTCAACTGTAAAATGGAGACACAGTGGAGAAGGAAATGGCAAACCACTGTCTATGCCAAGAAAACCCCACACACATTGTCTATGGGGTCACATAGAATTGGCCATCACTGAACAGCAGCAAGATGTGGCTTAGTGGACAGAGTGCTGGACCTGGAGTTGGGAAGACCAGAGTCTGAATTGGGACTCAGACACTTCCTAGCTGGGTGACCCTTGTCTGTGCAGTTCTCCCATCTTTGAAATGGGGATGATAGTACCTACCTCTCCGGGTTGTTAGGAGACTCAAATGAGCTAACATGAAACGCGCTTTCCAAATTTTGGAGATCTATGCAAGTGCCAGTCATCATCATCATCATCACCCTCATCATCGTTATACTACATGTTGTTTTACCCCAAAAGAACATAATCTCTGAAAGGGTAGGATTCATTTCCTTCTTATCTCTAAATCCCTAGCACTTTCCATGGTGCCTGGCAAATAAAATACTTGTTGAATTGAATTAAACTGAGTTGAATTGAAGTCTCCTAACTTCAGATGAAGTGTTATTCTGTCACACTTGTCCTTTCAGGGAATTGAAGAAAGACATGGCCTGTTCTCACCTTCCCAAGGAGGAAAGGGAATCCCAGGTTTGGGATCATAGGGGATTTGGCCAAAGCCCAGGTTCGGATCCAGGTCTGTAGACTCAACCCAGAGTTCTGCTAGTAGAAGACAACGATGCCCATGAGAGGGCTGAGAGCCAGGCAGGATCTGGCTACTTCTGTTCAGCCCTCCTCACTGATGAGATGAAACCACACCCTTTATTCTCTGAGGAATTTTTTTTCACCCCTTTCCTGATCCTGAGACCTCCTCCCATCCCCAACCCCTTGCTCTCCCACAATGACATCCTCTTTGGGGCAGAGGAGACTCCCCCTCCACCAGCCAAATCCTTTGTTTCAACAGCTATGAGCAAGAGGGGTTTGTAGCTGCTGTTTTTTAAGTTGCTCTATTTGCCGAGCACATAAACATTTCCTGCCCACAGGGGCTGGCTTCGGCTTGCTCTCTCTCTTCAGCTGACCAGCTGTACAGTGTATTCAGGAGGCCTTTAGGATCCTCCTGAGAACCCAAGCGTCCAGGTCCCTGCCCATGTAGCAATCACACCTGGCGCCACCTTAAGTAGCTACAGCCTCTTCCAAAGCTTTAGTTGTTCTTGGAGGCATTACAGACAGTATTAATGGTATCGGGGTGCATGCCAAAAGCAACCCCTGGTTCAATCAAGATGGTGAGAGGGAGGAAGAGTTACCTGTGGGAACAGAGTAACAAGGAACACCTCGGCTATCTGAGAGACTCCTGCTCTAACAAGCCTGGCAGAAGATCTGGTAGGTCCCTTAGGGAGAATGAGGCCAAACTCCCTCAGGGTCACATTCCAGCATCCCCTCTCCGAGGGCCTTGGGCCCATATCCTCAGGGCTTGGCCCGCAGTATGGGGCCCATTCTTGAGCTAAAGGGTGCTGTTATTTTTAGAAAACTTTCTCAGATTCCCACTTTCCCATTTTAGGGCTCTGTCAAGGCTCTATTTTGAGCGATGGGAAGTGTGTTTCTCATTCTGTGTGTACATATTTGCATTCTGGCCAAGTGTTTCCAGTGTCCACTCCCTGGAGTAGGTTTCTGCTGTACAGAATTAGCTCCAAGAGATGACAAGATCATGTTTTTAGGAAAATGTCATCTTGGGTTTTTCAGAAAGGGTGTTAACCCATCATAATGCAAACCCCAGTGGAATAACTTTTTTCCTTCTTCTTTCAGTGATTCATCTATGGCTTTGAGTTTCTCATCATCATTGATCAGGCAATGGCAAGAGGAAATCAATAGCACATGAGAACAGAGTTCAAACTTTCATGGATTTTTCAGAGAGCCATTTCCAACCAGTATAAAATAGAAAGCAGACACTTCACAGAACAAAAAGCAAACACAAGTTTTGCATAATGGACTCAGTCTAAGGCAGCAGTTCTGAATGAACCCAAGGTCTCTAAATCTGGTTAGTTTGTTTTTAAATCGGTAATTCAATTTCAATACAATTAGTTTCCTTTGTCATCCTCTGTCTTTTAGTTAATCCATTTAAAAACAACATTCTGAGAAGGCATCCATAAGCTTCTTCAGTCTGACTAAGTGTTCCAGGATACACAGACGTTTAAGAACCTCTGGTCTAACGTAACTAAGCACATTTAGTGATAATGGAAAGAGGTAACGAAAAGGAATATTCAACCTTAGAGTAATAACTATGTCTGTTTATCACTTTGTAGTTTACAAATAGCTTATATGTAGAGTAAGTATGTTTATATCTACCCATAATATAGTATCTACAGTTTTTATGCACTGTTTGTATAGTGTGTGTGTTTATATGTAAAAACCTTACAATGTGAGATAGATAGGGAAGATATAGCTATTTTACTATTGAAGCTCACTCAGAGCTGATCATTCCTCTGTATAGAAATGAACAGTCAAAACTATTCATCCAGCAAAAATGGCTCCATCAGGGGTTTTCTTGGCAGAGATACTGGAGTGGTTTGTCATTTCCTTCTCCCGTTCATTCAATATATGAGGAAACTGAGGCAAACAAGGCTAAGTGACTTACCCAGGGTCAAACAAGTGTTTGAGGCCAGATCTGAATTCAGGAAGACGAGTCTTCCTGACTCTAGGCCAGGCACCCTATCCAGTGGGTAAACCAGGGGAGAGCTCAGATATGGACTTTACAGCCCTGATCATTCCTCTGTAGAACTGAACAGTCAAAACTATTCATCCAGCAAAGGGTTAAAATTGGTAACTTATGGTTTATTTTCTTTAACATTTCTAAAGCAATATTTTTCTTAAGGTGGATTGAAAGTCAGCAGACCTGGGTTCACCCCCCCCAGCCTTAGTTTCCCCATGCTAAAATGGGATAATAACCGAACCTACCTTGTTGGTGTTGGGAGGATCCAATGACATCATGTGTCCACTGCTTTGCAAGCCTTAAATTGCTATGTGAACACCTTCAGCCACCCCCACCACCATCATTATTGCGCCATTCCCACCTCTCCATAAGCTAAGTGGTCTGTGTGGTGGGGCAGGGCAGGGAGCCAGCACCAATCCCCAGCTGACCCTCAGTGACAGGCCCCGGGACAGAGCCAGAGGCTGCGACCCATGACTATTTTGAGAAGCGGGGGAGAATCCACAAAGTAGCATTGCTGCTCTGGTGCCCTTGTGTGTTGAAACTCCAAACCACTGGACACCAGGTACTTTTCAACAGCTGAAGTGTAAACAGCCCTTTGCCTGAATCCTTCCAACTTTGAGGCCTCTGTTGGATTTGGCTCTGCTCGCTCCCTTTCTCCATTCTCTGCCCAGCCCTCTCATTATTTCTAGTTACAATGGGCAGGGCTGAGGAAGTCTAACCACCGGCCTCAGATGGACCCTGGGGTTTATTTATACCCACAAGTGACAAATGGCACCTAAGCAATCAGAAGGAAAAACAACACTCACCCACAACTACATATAGGATCGGTATTATGCATACATATATGGGAGACAGTCATCTCCCGAGAGCACCAAGCTGGGAGCAGGAGATGGGGTCCAAATTGGCCCACCCCACAAGGACTGCTACGTGAACAATCACCCCTCAAGGCTGCAAGATTATGTGCAAATAGACAGAGAAAGACTCATGGGGTGAGAACTGGGCAAAACTGATCATTGCCATTCTTCTCCTATGTTCTCTCTCTAATGCTGAAAAGACTTTACAGGAAATCCTGCTGGTCTGATTTCAGCAAGACTGAGAGACGTGAGCAACGAGGTCAAAAGACGTGAGCAACAAAATAAACAAGCAACCCAAGTCAGGGCAGCACTCGGTCTTCTCTTTCTTTGGGGTCAAATCCCAAGTTCCTCATACAATGCCCATGGAACTACTGGTTGAATTAATATTTAATTCTAAGAGTCTGTGGGCTCAAGACGGGGTTCAGGGGGGGAGGGTGTTGTTGCAGACTTGGGGCACAAACCATCAGTTACTTCAACTCCGTAAGGACCCATTTGATGATGATGGCGATGATGATAACCACTGGCATGTATTGAGAGCTGTCAGGTCTGAGAAGCACTTAAATGCAGTCTCACTGGAGTCCCACAACAACATGTAAGATACGTACCATCACTGTTATCATTCCCATTTTACAGATGGAGTCTAGATAATGTGCCTGTAGTTAGTCACAAAGTTAGTTGTCAGAGGTGGGATATTCACAAGGCTACACTGGTAATGAATACAGAGAAAACTTCATGCTTCTGCACCTGTCACATGCAAAGAACTTAATAATTTGCTTAATGATTGACAATCTCTTCTTGTGTGTTGTTTCCCCCAGTTAGATTGTAAAGTCCTTGAGGGCAGGGACTGCTTTTCTTTTTATTTATTGTATCCCCTGTGCTTAGCACAGTGCCTGACACATAGTAGGCATTAATTCAATGTTGATTAGACTGGACTGCCTTCTATGAATCTGCGCCATCTTGACTCTGATACTTTCTAGATGCATAATCTACAGCAAGTCACTTCCTCCCTTGAGTTTTCAAGTTTCTTCTTTCTTTACAATGAAGGGCTTGGGCTCGATGAAAATTAAGGTACTTTGCAATTCTAAAAATCCATATTCCTTTAGTTGTCTACAAAAGATAGAGGGTCAGACTGAAGTCATCTTCCTGGTGATTAGTACATGCTTTACATGTTCTTTAACCAAGAGAGGGAGTGGGAGGGAATATGTGGAGTAGAAAGTGTGGGAGTGAGAAGCAAAAGATCTGAGTTCATTTCAGCAAGCCATTTTCTTTTTGGGGGTGTGGGGGACTCAGTTCTCTTCCCTATATGATGAGTAGATTGGATAAAGTCAAACTGTGCTCATCAAAATACTACTAGGTAGTAAAAAGATTCAGGAGTCTATAACCCAGACCCAATTCTGAGCTCAGGGAAAACAGCAACTTACCACCCATGATGGACTGATTAATGGAGAGAAGCAACTAGTCAGAACGTGTCCTTGGGGCAAATAACTTGAGCACCTTGGTTTGCCCACCTGAAAAGTGACAGGGGTTGAACTGCATGGTACCTTCCAACTCTATGATCCTATAATGGGGAGGAAACCTTCTGAGCACACAGCTGGATTTTCCTCCAAAGCCCTGTCTGAGACCCCTGAAATGACCTAACTTCCTCCTCAGGATTTCAATTATTTCATTTATTCCCCATTCCCACTCAATTCCCTGATTTTCACAGATGGTTTCCTCTCATTCAAAGCTTCTTGGCAACCTTTCAGCCAGTTCATATCTCATCAGAGGCAGAGCCCTGTGTTCCTATTAATTCTGCAGGTGTGAAGAGTGGGAGTGGACATGGAGCTCTTACTGTTCCCAGGGGAGCTCGTCTAGTCTGGTTCTCACCCATCCTCTTTTACCAAGATGAGTCCTTGGCACCAGCATCTTCCTCCAAAGGAGAAAATACCATTAGGGATGAGACAAACTTAGTTACTCCAAGGATTAATGCCTCCTTTCTGGAAGAGCCAGACACAACAGCCCCAGCCTCTCCATAGGCAGGGTTTGAAGTCTCACTCATGGTTACTGGGAGAGTCAGTCTGTAAGTGATCATGGAGGCCAACTCAAATGGAACCATCCCCAACTATCTACCCTTTTACCTCTTTTTTGTCATCTTTGCAACCATTGTGAATAATATTAGTAAAATATTCGCAACTGGTTGGCCACAGCCTTTGGGTGTCAATCTACTTTGGTTTCGTTTTTGGATTTGTCATTCATTTCCATTCACTTTTCCTTTTCCATGGGTTTGATAGTACATCAGTCTGGTTCTGTTTTCTTTTTTATACTTTGCATCGTATCCTAAAGGTGTTTGCATATTTCTTTATAAATCATATACCCATCTCTGACACTTGCTCTGGGCATATCACTAAACCTTCATCTGAATTATAGGAATGTACACTCTTTTACATTCTTCTCCATTCTGTCCTCATGAGGTTCTCCTGGGGTGTATCTCTCTGCTGGACTCTAAAAGTCTCACCTCTACTTATGTAGAGTCCATAGTTGAATGTCTCCCTGCCCTGAAGAGGTCATGGTCTCTCATCCTATCTTTCCTCAATGGGTCTAGTTTCCCCTACACTTTCTACTCCACACATCCCCTCCCTCTTCCTGTCTTGGCTAAAGAATAAAGGAATATACTATTTCCCTTGCTGCTCCTAGTACACTGCTCCCAAATCTGTTAGGAAATCTTAGGAATTTTAAGACATTAACAGGGTTGTCCTCGAGTCATGGGGAGAGGAGCTTCTAGCACTCCTGAAAAAAGGCTCATGTGGGTATTACATTACCAAGGCTTCTCTCCTCACTCTCTGAATGTTTCTTTACCATGTCCCTATGGTCTTTTCACCCCTGGAAGATCACTTCTTACTGCCTCCATCCCTCAAACCATGTCATCCTTGGAGATCTACCCTCTCTTGTGGCTCCTTCCTCCCACTGGTCAATCCCTCCTAGAGGGATTGGAGGAAAGTACCCAGACTGGCCATGTTCGCGCCATCCTTCCTCTCTGGGTTAACTTTTCCACTATGTGAGTACTCTCCCTAGGGAGGGTACTGTCTTTCTTTTTGCTTATATTTATATTCTCAGCCCTTAACACAGTGTCAGACACAAAAAAAGTACTTAATAAATGCTTTCTGACTTCACCCGACATAACCATTCCTCTCCTACACTTTAGTTGTAATGTTAAGACTTCATATTTCTCCAAATTCAATTTCATCTTACAAGATTAAGTACAACATTCTAGACTGCTGAGAATGTTTTGGTCCTGATTTAGTCATCTATCAAGGTGATAAGTACATCATTTATGCTTTTATCTAAGTCATTGATAAAAATTGTAAACATCACAGGGCTAAAGATATCCCCAAGTAATAGGAAATATTCATTAGATACCTCCTTTTTTTAGGGAGGTGATAAAAGGAGAATTATTTATTGTTTTTATAATTTTATTTTTATAATTAACTTTACAAACATCAAGTAAAATGAGTATTTGTATATACATAAAACAAAAAAAAAGAATTATCTACAAAACTACAAATCTCGATCATTTACAAATTGTTTTTCTTTTTAGACGCATAAATTAAACATGAAACATCCAAAACTGTCTTACTTGTCAAATTCTTTCTGGTGTATATAAAAGATTTACAGAAAGACAAGGATAAGAATTACACAAAAACGTTCACATAGGCTATCATTTGTACTGATGGACAAAAATAACATCAAAAATCCTCTTAAGCATGGAAGAGTGAGTGGGTAGTATAGTTTAATATTATGGTGTTTTGGGTTCTAGTTAAATATAAGGGTGGAGGCTGTTTGAACTCATCAATCACCTCTCCCCACTTCTTAGTCAACAGGCATCTACTGGGGACCTACTGTATGCCAGGCACTGTGATAAATCTGTGCTGAAGCTCTAAAGGGCCCTCCTTAGAATCCTGAGAGGAGATGGAGCAGCCCTGCCCTGGGAACTTAACCTGATAGTGTGACTTGCTCTCATTTTAAAATTCTATTATTTTATATAAACATACATATATACACATAAACATAATACTGAGGCATAAAAAAAACTTTCCTTAATCTTCAGAATTTCTCTGCGGTTACACCTTATGGCAAGGATGCATGAGTTATCCCAATAATTGACTGTCCTGGGATCACACAGAAATTTTGAGAAACATTCTCCTTTATACATTATATGTTTGGTTTTATTAGAACAGGCTTCTTCAAGTGGGACTTTTCTCGACTTTTAAAAATGCTTCCTCCAGTTAACAGCTTTTGTTTATTCATGCCTTTTAAAATATATATCAGAACCATCTCCCGTTTGGTCCTTGCTCACAACAAAAAAAAACTGGATCAGAACCCGAGAAGCAAAGCAACTGTGTCAGACTAGTCTCAGGATCCCAGATCAGCCACGCTTCTCATTCAGGTTTAGCAGCATTTGGGCTGTTTTCATTTATATTAATGTGGCCATTATATGTCCTGTTCTCTTATTTCTATTCTCTCCACTATTCATTAATTCATGCAACTTTTCCCAGAGTTCTCTGAATGACTCATATTTGTCATTTTTTAATAGTGTGACATTCCCTTATATTTTTATGCCACAATTTATTCAGTCATTCCTTAACTGATGGGAAAGCTCCCAGAATTTACTTCAAATGGTCTCTAAAATTCAGAAAATAAAGTTTCAAAAGGGAGAAAAGGACAGATGACTTTATTGGATAACTCACAGTACTGTAAATAGTAGATGAAACTTTTAATGGAAACAGTTGGCCATAATTACTTATGAATAACATCCACTTGAAAGTTATGACTTCAGTTTAGAGACCTTCTACATCTGTCGCTGTAGTTTCTTCCCTGGAGCACATGTGTAATGAAAATTATCACTTCATTCCAATCCACAAATGTCAATATATTCTCCCTCACCTTCCACCCTGTTTTCTATGAAAACTTCCAGTGTATTTTGTTCCATTTGGGAATGTACATGTCCCTGTTCCACTGCAAGTATTGTCCTTGAACTCTCTTTCATTGAAAAAATTCAATCTTCCAATTCCATTAATTTTGTCATCTTTCCAGGCCCCTGTATAGTTTATTCTATTGCAGATGGGAGTAGGAGAGTGGTATGAACTTTTGCTCCATTTCTCTTGAAGACTTCCAGAGATTTTCTGACACAACCTCCCTCATATTCATCTCCATTTGGAAATACAAAGCATATTGTATATACTTCTGGGTTTTAACCTCTTCTGCTGATGTCATGCTTATCTTCAGGAGGGAAGATGATCCATGAGCGCTCAGTAGTGGCAAAGGTGACAACTGAATCACTCCCCCCTCCATGCACACCCACCAGATGTCCATTTAAATTGACCCATAAATGCGTGCTATTTGGGTCCAGCCTACATCCACTTGATTATAGTATTGCATAGTCCCAAGAACAGTATGAGAGACTTTCAGTTCAACCATTTTTCATTCACCTTCTATCCTTCACGACCCCATTTGGGGTTTTCTTGGCAAAGATACTGGAATGGTTTGCCATTTCCTTCTCCAGTTCATTTAACAAATGGCAAATGGCTAACTGACTTGCCCAGGGTCACATAACCAGCAAGTATGTGAGTTGAACTCATGAAGAGTCTTCCTGAAAGGACCTACATATATAAAAATATTTACAGCAGTTCTTTTTGTGGTGGCCAAGAACTGGAAATTGAGGGAATGTCCATCAACTGGGGAATGGCTAAACGAGTTGTGGTATATGAATATAATGGAAAACTATGGCACTATAAATAATGATGAACAGGAGGACTTCACAAAAACCTGGGAAGACTTATATGAGCTGATGCTGAGTGAGAAGAGCCAAACCAAGAAAACATTATACATAGTAACAGCCACAGTGTGCAAGGACTGTTTCTGATAGACTAAGCCCTTCACAGCAGTGCAAGGACTTAAAACATCCCCAAAGGACTCTTGAGGCAAAATGCCATTCATATCCAGAGAAAGAACTATGGAATCGGAACACAGAATGAAGCAGACTATTCTCTCTTGTGTTATGTTTTGTATTGCTTTTTCTCATGGTTTCTCCCATTCATTTCAATTCTTCTATGCAACATGAGTAATGTGAAAATGTGCTTAATAAGAATGTGCGTGTAGAACCCATATAAGATTACATACAATCTCAGGAAGGGAGGGGAGAGGGAGAGGGAGTAAACTGAAGACTTATGGAAGTGATTATTGAAAATTGAAAACGAATAAATTAATTTTTTAAAATTATATGATAAAGAAGAGTCTTCCTGAATCCAGGCCTAGCGCCCTATATACCATGTCACTTAGCTGTTTCAAGAATGATTTTCATGCTTTGCCAAAATCTCAGCAAATCCTATCTACAGTATTTTTCTGATCTAATAAACTATTAGTAACCCTTTCCAAAAGGAAATGAGTCTAATCTGGCAAGAGTTACTCTAGGAGAAGCCATGATAGTTTTTTAAAATGACTATTTCCTTTTCTAAATGTTCACTAACCATCCTTTTAATTATACATTCTATAATTTTGCCAGGAATTAGAGATTCTCCTCTTTTGAAAATTCATCTATTTGAGACTTCAATGTGAAGGCTCCTCTCCTATTCCCCACAATCTTTCAAAGTTCAGAAACCACAACGATTTTCACATCTGTAGGTTTTTCAGAATCTTGGGGTGGATATGGGTCTCCATTTGGACTTTAATCAGGTAAGGACTTTCTATCTCTCCCTGAAGTTTTGGGTTTCTGTTCTTTCTTAGCTGTTTTGACAATGTAGGTATGAGAAAAAGTGGACTTCTACACGAATAAGAAGTCAGACAGCAGCCAGGTGGTCTTGATGTCACCATGACCTATTGCTTTGCCCTAGAACATTGTGTAGAATACAAACTCTGTAAGAACAGGAAGTGTGACATTCTTTCTTTATCTCCCCAGTGCCTACAACATGGTAGACTCTTCATAAATCCTTGGTGAATGGACTGCCAACAGAATCGCATCAGGAGGTGAGCTGTGTCTCTTCCAGAAAGGAAAGGGGAACCTTGGATTCATACGGTCATAGGAGTACTGATGGATATGAGGGAGGGATTTTGAGCATCATCTAGTCTCAGCTCTCTCATTTTGCAGTTGTTATTCAGTTGTGTCTGTCTCTCCATTATCCCATTCAGGATATTCATGGTGTAGATCCTTGGAGGGGTTCGCCATTTCCTTCTCCAGTTCATTTTATGGATGAGGAACCGAGGCAAACGAGGTGAAGTGACTTGCCCAGGGTCTCACAGCTACTAAGTGTCTGAGGCTGTATTTGAACTCAGGAAGATGAGTCTTCCTGATTCCCAGCCTGGCACTCTACAAACTATGCTGCCTTCCAGTTTGTAGGTGAATAAACTGATGCTCAATGTGGTTATGTGACTTTCCCAGAATCACACAACTGAGAAAAGTCTGAGTGAGTCAGGATTCAAACCCAGGTCTTCCTAACTCTAAGACTAATGCTCGTCTACTACATCCATCTGCTTCTCATGAGGATCTTTAGGTTATGGAAGAAAAGAGTCCTTTGGTGCCAGTAAATTCTGTTCTAGAAAATGAAAATACATTGGGCTGAAGAAACAGGTCTCTCACCAAATGCCAGTCTGGTGATAGCATGCCCCTATGGCAGCCTGTTCAACTTTGCATTGATCTCTACACAAACCTTCTTGATGTTGGTAGTGGGTACTGCCTTTGGCGATGCCAAAGTGGTGACAGGTTGGCGTTCCTCACATGATACAACCACTCTCACACACACCCTCCCCCAATCTTTATACACTCCTGAGTGGTTAACAGTCAGTGAGTACTCAACAAACGTCACCCCTCCTCTACATCATAGCACTTGCAAAAGTAACAGTCAACACATGCTGGAACACAGATAATCTATGGATGGTGGAGGAGGGAGAAAGAAGTCATGGTAGCCCCACAGCTGAAACAGGCAACAATTCCCCTCCTCTGCCAAATCAGGAGCCTATAGAGATCCCCTGGGGCTAAGCTCAGGGCAGCTGACCATATGGAGCTACTTGTGGCCCATCACAGAGGTATGTCATGATTATGGAATGGACTGGGTATACCACCAAAGGAAGGATCATCTAAATCTGGATTGTCAGCACCTGTTATACTGACAGCCCTCCATCTACTCCAAATACATGTAGCTCAGTGTACCTACCACAGAACCTGCTCATTCATGTCTGGATCTCTGCATTTTTTCCAGAGAGCTTGAATTCATGTGGTGTGACCCTGCTTATTTGTGGGTAGTTGAAGAAACCAAGAAGCTGCTTTTATTCGAATCATCAACTTTGGCAGTTATTCAATTCTGGATACAAAATTACTTAGAGGATAAGTTTGAGATAATATATTTGATAATAAGAAAGATACGAGTCTCAATTTCCTCATTTGTAAAAGACAGATTTGGGCTTAATAATCTCTAGTCTCTGCCACTTTTCAGTCTATCATCACATGATCTCCACTTACAACGTGCCAGGGATTTTGGGTAGGAATTAAGGGGGAGGAAAAAAAAGAACAATGAAACAGTCTTTGCCCTCAGGAAGCGTAAATTCTACTGAAATGACACAATATGC
Organism: Potorous gilbertii; assembly: GCA_028658325.1. Taxonomy (NCBI): domain Eukaryota; kingdom Metazoa; phylum Chordata; class Mammalia; order Diprotodontia; family Potoroidae; genus Potorous; species Potorous gilbertii. Next base: position 255,086,737 of record CM053772.1, on the reverse strand, counting down.
ACCAAAATAAATAAAGACTCGTCTATACAAGGTTATTTCAGTAGGGAGAGGGTAGTCCCAACCCTGAGGCTAAGGAAAGGCTTCATGCACAAAGTAGAGGCTAAGTTATGCTTTGAAGGAAACTAGAATTCCATCGATGGAGAAACATATAGTGTATTTCAGAGAGAAGTTTGTGGAAAGTCATGGAGGCAAAAGATGGAATGTCATGTATAGGAAAGATCTATCAAGCTGATTTGCCCAAAATGGGGAGTATCGATGAAAACAGGCTGGAAGAGTTGGTGGGAGCAGAATGTAAAGAGTTTTAAAAACCAGGAGGAAGAGTTTATATTGTATCTGTGAGACAACAGGAGGACATTGAAGATTTTGGGGTTTGGGTTTTATTTTGTAGTGAGGGTGATGGCATGGCCAAGTCTATGATCTGAGAAATAAGAATTTGGCAGGTGTGTCAGAGAATGGGACAGATAGACAAATCACTAGATATGTAATTGCGTGCAAAGCAATATCTAGATCTCCTTGTAGCCCTGATGGGGGGGTTGGGGAGGAAAGTCATCTGTTCTTGTCAACAGATCTGGAATTCACAATCTGTCCCTGACTTGGAAGCAAAGACCCCAGAGATTCGCACAAAAAAATGTGAAACAGAGATTCTGGTCTTTGGCTACAGACTAAACCTATTCCTAGATTATTCAACTTCTCCTGGATATTTTAGACATCACAGGATCAGGCAAAAGAATGTGGATGGCACAGCCTACCCATGGACACCTTTTTTTTAAAAAATAGGTCACATATATATCAAAAGAAAATAGGTTGCTATAACTGTGTTCTTAACTTAAGACCCATGGAAGGAGTATGTTGATAGATTTCAGGAACTCCTTGAACCTGGAAGGAAAAAAATATATATATATCCTCATTTTCACTCACCTCTAGCTGAAATTCAGCATTTTCCTTCAATTATTGATTTGTTTTTAAGTCTAAAAAAAACCCCATTATTCTGAAAAGGGGTTCATAGCTTTCACTAGACTACCAAAAGAGGTCAATGATACCAAAAATATTAAGAATTCCAGAACTCGCGATGTTGCAGCTAATTCTCAAAATCAGGTTATACCAGACTCTTAACTACTATCCAAGCAGTCCTGGGGTGTTGCTTTGTTTTGTTTGGGAGGTGGTCTAATATGAAAAGAGGCTTCCTCCAAAGAGGCATCAGTAAGGGTAGTACTCTTGGAAGAACAGGCTATAAATTGCAAAAACATTGCTTGCTGACTAAAATATAAACTGACATCACTGATTCAAAGATACACATTGTAAAGACAATTTAGATTCTTCAGAGAGCCATCAGTGAAGCTAAGCATTCGGAAGCATTTGAGAAAATGGAAACGCCTTCAATATCCTGGTTAAAGACCATCTGCCTTGGATATGTGTGGCAAAAAACCACCATCACTCAGAGAGTTACTAATGGGAATACTTAATATCTTTAATCCTTCCCAGCTTGTCTCTCCAAATAACTCCAGCTAGGAGAAAGGAGAGAACTGGAGAGAGACTTAGGAGATGAGACTTTCCCACCTCCTGCAGCACTGAATACCTGTTCTATGGATGCAAAAGACCCCTTGCTGGACAGCTGCTCTGTCAAACCCCTCAGCCAAGTGATGGCAATCAAGCCTGGCAGACTGAGGGGAAGCAAGGACTGGCATCCCATCTCACTGCAAAAAGCCATAAGAGCATTTTTGCTCTGACCATTGCCATGGATACTAGGCAGGGAACAAATATAAACACAATGAATATGTTGAACACCCTGAAATTATTTAATACAATAGCGGATCCTTTTCTCTGTAGCTTCAGGAGACGATCTAAACCCCATCACAAGGACCACAGGGGGAGAGACTGAGAACCAGAAGATGCTCCCTCTGCAGCCCATCTATTCAAATCCTCTCATTCCAGAGAGGAAAAGCCTGGGGCCCAAGAGAGGGGAAGGGACTTTCTCAAGATCACATAGCATTTGTCTCCTGTCTCTGGGTCTTTGCACAGACTGAAATGCTCTCCCTCTTCATCTCTGCTTCATGGCATTCCTAGCTCCCTTCAAGGAAAGGCAATAAGCACTTACTAATTACCTACTATGGGCTTAATACACCTTGAGCAGTGCTTTACAAACAGTTTGAAATCTATTCTATGCTATGCTATATTGATGAAGAAACTCAGTTACAATCCTTTATAAAAAAAAACATGGCTTTATTATGCATCATTTTGTTGAAACAGCACGAGATTGCTAAGTGGAAGTCGGTAGTTAGAGTGCACATAGAGGTGCAGAAACAAGGCCTTCTTCCTTGCACCAGAGGAGAGGAAGTCAAGGTGTCAGCCTGAGAAGCCCTGCTGGCCTCAGGAACCCAGACTCTCTACTGAGAACCTTTGGGCCACTGTCCACACCTGGCTCTGTAAGTCCACAGGTACACAGTAAGCATCCCCTTATAGACAAGAGAAGGCCCTGAGCCACCACAGTCCACTAATTCTTCAAAACAAAAGCCTAAACTCGTGTTAGAGAGAGGGAGGTTCTGCTTCCCACTCATGCTGTGGTTTCCATGTGGGATAAGAAGGGAAGGTTGGGGTGGAGCAGAGGTTTAGGGTGTTGGCCTCACTGACTGATTGTCTCCTACCACCCACGCTTTCTTTACATTACCTTGGCAACACAACACACTGCTGCAGGGTACAAGGACACCATGATTCTCAGAGAAGGCAACCAGACTTAATGAACAAGGTTGAGGATGCCCAGAAGGGAGCCTGAGGGACTTACCTACAGCCATCTAATAGATGCATCGTTGGGTCGGACTTCTACCTCATCTACTCACTCAGTTCTAACAGCAACTCTCCTTTCTATGACTCATAATACCAGTGGGAAGCAGGCCTTTCTTTCTCAAATGTGGGAAGAGACATCCAATGAGGGAAAGCATATTGTCCAACATCAGTGACTGGGTGAAAATTTGAACCCAAGCCTTCTGATTTCACATCTAAGTGTTCTGTCTCCCCCAGTGCCTAATCCAGCACTGTATACACAGTAAGCACTTAACTGTGAGATCATAGTTGATAGAATTTTAGGATTTTATCTTTATCAGCCCATATGATGTCATAGTATCTTCAAATTCCATCCTAACTACATATTCTTTATCAAATGAGGAATAAATGAGGTTGGAAATGTTGAGTTCATCTGATTCCCATGGAAGTCCCATTCAGGGTGTAGCACTCACCCTTGAGGGAGGTAACTAGAACCACAACTAAGGTGAGGCAACTGGGCATTGACCCAGGGCCATGAATTTAAATGACACAAAATATAAGGAGTGCTGACAACATTTACAGCCCATAAGCAGTGTAGATATGATGGAGCTTAGCACCCATTTAGAAAGAATAATTAGTTACAATCTGAAACTGTCCTATTGCAGATTGGAGTGAGCTCCTGGCTAATCTGCTTGCCTCTTCTTCACCCCCAACAACAGACTCAGTGTATAGGCATAGGAATCAATATTTACTTCCCCCCCAACCCTCTTTGTTTCAAGGCCTGAAGGTCCACTTTAGGTTGTTTGCCCTAGGCTCACAAATTCATAATTGTGATTCTAAATCAGGTTAGCCAGAGATTTCCAAAGGAAAGAAAAAGGAAGAACTCCTTGATTGCAGAGAAAATTCAAGGCTTCATTCCTTAATTCTTTGAAAATTTATGTTCAAGAACTAAACGGTTTGAATGGAAGTTCCTTGAGGGCAAGGAATGTTTCATTGTCTTGGCATCCCTGGCACCTACCTAGCATACTGTCCTACACACAATAGGTTCTTAATAAGTGTTTGCTGACCAATGTCTTGATTTTTAGACAATAATGTCCAAAAAACACAGGAAGGGCCAAGGAAAGATAGTACCAACACCCTTTGTAATTGTCAAGTACAGTAATACATTTTGAAAGGTAAGGTGAAAACTGGGTAAAGGATCAATTTCAAGCCTTCATACCTTTTTCACCAATTGCTAAAGCAAATAGAACCCAAAGAATTCTTTATGTACTGGCTTAAATGAAACCTAAAGCCAATCTACTGCCCAAACTTTAAAGGAACTAAAGTATGACAATGATCTCTTTAAAATGAGATTGTTGCCATTTTGGTTTGATAATATAGTCAGGATTATAGACTTAGATCTAGAAGACAAAAACCCCTTACTTTATAAATATGGAAACTGAGTCCCAAAGAAGTTAAGGGACATGCAGGCAGGAAGCATCAGAGGCAGGATGTGAAACTGAGTCTCTGGCTCCAAGGTCAATAGTTTCCCCACCACACCATGCCACCACCCGTGGAATTAAAGAATATTAAAACTCAAAGGGACATTGGAGAACATGGGATGGAAATGGAAACACCTTGCTTTACTGATGGGAAGATGGAAGCAGAGAATGGCAGTGATCTCTCTACAGTCACACAGCCAAAGGTAGGACTGAGATTAGAAGCTGCGGCTCCTAATTCCAAACCCAGTGTTCTTTTCCATTGTTATTGTATAATCCAGATCAGATGATTCAACCTCTCTCAGACTATTTCCTTATCCATAGAACAGGAATGACAATATCTCCTAAATCACAAGATTGTTATGAAGATCAAATGAGATAATGTTTGTAAAGTGCTTTACAAGCCTCAAAGAGCTATTTATATGATATGGTGGTTCGGTTGTTTTCAGTCATATCCAACTCTTTGTGACCCCTTTTGGAGGTTTTCTTGGCAAAGATACTAAAGTGGTTTACCTTTCCTTCTCCAGATCATTCCACAGATGAGGAAACTGAGGTAAACAGAGCTAAGTGACTTGCCCAGGGTCACACAGACAGTAAGTATCTGAGGTTGGAACTCAGGTCTTCCTGAATCCAGACCTGGCACTTTATTTACTGCAACACCTAGCGGCCTCATTATTATTATATCATGCTGAGTTTTATTAAGTATTAAAATACTATACTAAGACTGTAGATTTACCAAAGCTCTCACAAATAGTAAGAATCTAAGTCAGGAATAGAATCCAGTTTTCTTTTGACTCTAAGACTGACTTTCCTTATCACCATTTTCAAACCAAACCATTGGGCTCTTCCTTATCAGTTCTGTCCCACTGGCACCTTGAACTCTGCCCTTGGCATCAGAGTGGGCTCTGATAGCTGAGCTTTTGACAAAAGTAAGGCTTCCGTGTGCCTTCCCTCTCCAGCTTCCCTTTCTATGTTCTTTCCCCCATTAGAAGGTAAGCTTTCTGAGGCAGGGACTATCTTGCTTTCTTATAGTCATATTCCCAGTCCTTAATACAGTACCTGTCACAAATAGGTACTTATTGAGTGTTTTATCATTTATTCATTCATTTATCACTCAAAGCTGACCATGGGCTCTGAGATCCTGAGAAGGGGAGGCTGTTCAGTGAAGCCTAATCTTCTCCATTCCATTTCTCTGCTCTTCCTCTCAGCTGTCTTCCAAGGATGCCTGGCTTGACTTCTCTTCATTACACACACGGAAATTTGGGTGACTTGCCTCAAACCATGTATGCCATTAATAGGGTTTGGCAATGCTTAGCAACCCAACTGTTCTATTCCGAGGGTGCCCCAGCTCCACAATCTGAGTGGCTACTTCCCACTTCTGCTTCTGCAATGATGTCACTCTGTCCTTTCAAGAACTGCTGGGCTGCTGGGTATCAGAAAAGCCAGAGTGAAGCCAGTTCCTGCTGCAAGACATCTCCCCACCACTGGAGCATCTGGGCTTTGCCTTCCTTTTACCTCAGGGTGTGGTCTCCCTTCCTGCGTGGGGAGTATGTTCATGGAAGGTCTAAAAGGCCAAAAGGCATGGGTGAGCAGGATTTTTGCCTTGGCTTCCCTCTAAACCTCAGATCGGGTGATAGTAATGGTTCAGTTTGAGAGGGAAGAAGAAGAAAAGAAGAAGAAGAAGAAGAAGAAGAAGAAGAAGAAGAAGAAGAAGAAGAAGAAGAAGAAGAAGAAGAAGAAACAAAGAAAGAGAAGGAGGAGGAGGAGGAGGAGAAGGAGAAGAAGAAGAAGAAGAAGAAGAAGAAGAAGAAGAAGAAGAAGAAGAAGAAGGAGAAGGAGAAGGAGAAGGAGAAGGAGAAGGAGAAGGAGAAGAGGAAGAGGAGAGAGAGAGAAAAAAGAAAGAGAGAGTGAAAGAAAGAGAAAAAGAGAAAGAAAAAAATAAAGAGAAAGGAAGAAAGAAAGAAAGAAAGAAAGAGAGAGAGACAAAATATCTAGGCTTCAATCCTAAATTTAATTTAAATTAAACTAAATTAAATCCTTAAATCTGTCATCCTGGACAAGCCACTGCACTGTAGTCAGTTTCTTCATCTCATAGGGTTCTAGCTCTAAATCTAAGATCCTTTGAGATCACCTGCCTGGTCTCAGGCCCTCCATTGGCTGCTCATTGGATGGAACACAGACTCAGACCTAGAAGAGACCTCAGAGGTCCTCTGGTTGCCCCCCCCTTTAATTTTATAGATGAGGACAAAAGTTTAAGTGATTTTCCCAAAGACATCCAACTGCTAAGAATCAGAGACAAGACTGGAACTCAGGCCTCCCAACACCAGTAAAGGCCTTCTGTGTTGCCATGCTGCCTGAAAACCTAGAAAAGAAAAAGTATAGTCCAGAACCAAGTAATAAATAGATTTTTGGCTTGGAACCCAGGTCCTCTAGGTCCAAATCCAGTACTCTTTACCCTACAATTTCTCTGCCGTGACCCTAGAGTAGATAATGATTTGGCCATATAACTGACCCTTCTTCAGAGCCCCATGGGATTTCATAAACATAGGGCCGTCCCATTGCTTAAAAGCCCTCCACTGAGGTCGATCGGCCACTATAGTCTTAGAGAGATGAACAAAATGTGGAGTTATTTGTCCATGGTCCCACAGCTTGTGTAGGTTATGAGTAAAAGCTGAACCTGGGTTTTCTTGATTCTAAGGCCACATACCACATTACCTCTCAGAACACCCTTGGAGATTTAAAAAGACGCTTGTAAACCATGCTGGAAATGGGGTCAAGGGGCAAATTTTGTGCTTTTCTTTTTCTTAATCTCTGGAGATTTTCTGCCCACCTCAAAAACAGGCATCTTTGTGGAAACTTTCCTGAACTGGGGGAGACTGGGACTTTTAGCAGACACGCACTACAATGTCCAGTTGGAACATTACACACTTCGGTGCCTCTTCAGAGATTCCAGTCAGTCAGCTGGGTCTGTAGTTAGCTAACGGTCACAGAGATAAACAGAGATCCCAGCTTCAGAGTGGGAGAGCCCAGCCAGACTCCCAGTGAGTCACAGGCAGTCATTATATTTTACTAGAGGCCTCCTTCAGTGGCTTTCCGGTGAGTCATTCAGAATTGTCCTCTTCTTTCCCCTCTTGGTCTTCGGGCCTTTTCTTCATTGTTTTAATTGACTGTTAAAATCACCTACAGTTTCTGGGAATTAATGACACATGTGTTAAGTATGCAATGCTTGAGAGAAGATGGAAGGGAGCAGGGAGGAGAGACAGAAGAGAAGGAAGAGATAAGGAACAGAGAGTACCTAGAACCTCCTAGCCCCACCAGGAATCAACACACCTCAGATCCACTGCAACTTCATAATCACGTTTTTTTAGCAGTCTCTCATTTCTTCTTCTTCTTCTTCTTCTTCTTCTTCTTCTTCTTCTTCTTCTTCTTCTTCTTCTTCTTCTTCTTCTCTCTGTCTCTCTCTGTCTCTCTCTCTCTGTGTCTCTGTCCCTGTCTCTCTCTCTCTCTCTCTCCTCTCTCTCTCTCTCTCTCCCCCCCTCTCTTTTTTCTCTCCTCTTCTCTGCCTTTCTCTTTCTGTCTGTCTCTCTTTTTCTCTCTCGTCTCTCTCTGTCTGTCTGTCTCTTTCTTGCTCTCTCTCTCTTTTTTCTCTCCTCTTCTCTGCCTTTCTCTTTCTCTCTGCCTTTCTCTCTTTTCCCCCTCTCCACTCTCTCTGTCTCTCTCTTGCTCTCTCTCTTTCTCTCTTTTTCTCTCCTCTTCTCTGCCTTTCTCTTTCTGTCTTTCTTTTTCTCTCTTCTCTCTCTCTGTCTCTGTGTCAGTCTGTCTGTCTCTCTCTCTTTCTCTCTCTCATTGATCTCTTCATCTCCCACAGGTTCAGTTACCTTCTTTTTCAGAAGATGCTCAAATCTATATATAAAGCCATCTTCTCTTTCCTTATTTCCACTCCAACATCACAAAATTCCTATTGTACTATTCCACCATAGAAATCTCAAACCCCACATGTCCAAAACAGAATTGATCATCTTTCCCCTGAAAATTACCCCTCCTCTCTGAATGCCCCTGTTCCATTAAAGGCACAATTAGGTTTGAGTCATCCAGATTTGAGGAGGAGTTCAGGTATCCGGGTCTGAGAATTTGGAGTCATTCTTGACTCCAATCACTTTTCAAGTTTTCTCATTTCTGTCTTCATCACGTCTCTCAAATCTATCATTTTCTCTCTATCTAAACAGATACCACTTTGCTTTAGGTCTTTATCATCTCTCACCTGGATTATGCAATAAACATCCTGATAAGCCTTTCCCTTTACTTTGATCCATCCAACTCACATCAGCACAAAGGGTAATACAAAAGCATAGATCTGTCCATGTCCCTCCCCAGATCAATGAAGTTCCATGCATTGCTTCTAGGTTAAAATAGAAACCACTCCATTTGCCATTTAGAAGTCCACTCAAAGTGGCAGAACTTACTATGGTATTGTGTTTGTCCTTCATTGCCGAAGAAGACCATGCCATCACAGAAATGATGACATGACTTACACTTGACTGTTTTGAGTGAGGGAGGGCTGTGCAGGTCACCAGCCTCACTTCTCCTCCAGATCCATCTGAATCCAGTAACCAGATATTCATTAGGATGACTGGAGAAGGTCCAGGATGCCCTGGGAGACCTTGGGCCCTTTAGGTACTCACTAACAATAACATAATCATGCTTTAAGAAATGACAAAAGAGGTGGTTTCAGAGAGACCTGAAAAGATCTGTATGAACAGTTGCAGAGAAAAGAAAGCAGAACCAGGGCAACAATTTGTACAATAACAATCACATTGGAATGACCTTTGAAAGACTTAAGAACTCTCAAGGACTGATGATGAAGCACTCCACCTACTCAAGACATACCATAAGACATGGTTTTTGGACCTGGCCAATGAGGACATTTGTATGGCTTGACTGTGCTTATCTGTTACAAGGGTTTTATTTTATTTTGTTTGGTTTGGTTTCCTTTTTTCTTTTCTAGTGGGATGGGATGAAACGAAGGAAAGCAAGAGCAAAAATAAGTAGGTAGATAGATAATTAGATAAATAAACAAATGTTGTTAGCTGAAAAACTACAATTTAATTTAAAATCAACAAATGCAACTCCACCCAATCTGAATCAAAACCATCTTTACAGGCTAATTCACAATTCAGTCCCTCCCTCACTCTATATTCCAGTCAAGTTGGCCCATGGCTCACTGTTCTGATTACCCAGCATTCCTTTGTCCATTTCTGTACTATTTACACTACTTGTCCCCTCTACCTGGAATACTCTCCCTCTCACTTCCACCTCCTAGAATTCCTCACACCCCAGAAGGCTCAGTTCAACTACCACTTTCTTTACATGACATTTTCCTGATCCAAGGGTCATAATTAGGAATTTTGTTACTTGGGGCAAAGTCAATAGGCCAGTGAGGCTAAGGGTAGAAATAATCCATGCTGCCTTGTGGGGTTGAGCTATGTTGGAAATAAAAGTCTTGGGCAGTGGGGAAGTTGAGGAGATAGAAAGCCAGAGTCAAGAATTGGGGTGAAGAAGGCTGTGAACCAGGGACAGAACTTGTCTGAGAGGAAATGGAGGCTTAGAATGTCAGAAACCGGGATCTGGATAGAACAGGGAGGGTTGCTGTCCTGGATAACAGCTGGGGAAAGTGCGATGCTCTACCTCCAATGTCCACAAGGAATTTTATTAAACTGAGAAAAAAAACTATTTGAATAGGAGTCTGTTGTATAAACCCACTGATCATACAGAAAGATCTGATTTGTTGAGATTTCAATCTTGACCCCATTTGGGGTTTTCTTGGCAAGGATATTGGAGTGGTTTGCTATTTCCTTCTTCAGTTCATTTTACAGATGAGGAAACTGAGGCAAGCAGGGTCAAGTGACTTGCCCAGGATCACACATCTAGTAAGTACCTGAGGTCAGATTTGTACTCAGGTCTTCCCGACTATAGACCCAGCACTCTATCTACTGCACCACCTAGCTGCCTTGAGATTTATACATTTGGACTATTTGCCATTGATATCTTCATAATTATTGATATATGTGTGTGCATACATGTGTACAGAGTATCCCAAAAGTCTTGGCACAATTAAACTTCAATTAAACTACGCTAAGACTTTTGGGACACCCTGTATAGACACATGCATGTGTATATGTGTGTGTGTGTGTGTGTGTATACATATATATATATATATATATATATATATATGTATACACACACACACCTACATAAGAATATGTATTCTAACTAGGAACTGTGCTATCATTTCTGACCAGGAATCTCTATTTTCTACTACTCTGTTGAGTCTAGTATCAGAGATCCAATATAATCATGATAGTGGCAGAGGAAAGGTCTAAAAATGACTTTGGGAACCAAGGACCATGCCTATTTTTGTCGGTAGATGGGCATAGATGATGTAAATTAGCTCTTCATGTAGCAATGAAAAAAGACCCTCATGACAAGAGGGATTGAATACCTTTACTATAAGTAGCTGGAGGAAGTAGGGAGTTTTCCCTAACTTTTTATTAGAATAGCAAGGACAGAGCCTTACAAGTTGCACAAAATAAATCATAAAACTGTCACAGATTTAACACAGGACCCCCATTTCCCCACATCTGATTAAATTCTAAGTAAATTTCCAATACAACTAATTACCAATTTTCCTATTAACAGTTTTATCTCCAGACTAGTTGCATGTGACCCAAAAGGAAGATTCACTCATTTTCTAGATTAGACATATATAACGTAAAACAAAGAATTAATGGATGAATAAGTACAGAGATAGATAGAAACGGAAATATAATAATATTGAGACTCCCAAATGTTATTCACTGCTCAGATAAAAAGAATCAACCATCTTTATCCCTACAAGCTGCTGGAGGACTCCCCAAAAAGGGAAATGTCGTCCTTTGTTGTGATATGACATGTAAACAATGACTCCAGGCTGTATCTCAGTGGTCCTTGTGATTTCCCCAATCCCCTTGCCTCTGGTAGACCCTACAGAATATAAAGATAGCCCTTTGAAAGTTAGAAAACACTCTGGAAATGAGAATTTCAGTTGGGTGGGTCATCACTGAAAATACTCAGTGTAAGTAGACTAGTCTATTATCTTTCAGTTGATGAAGAAATAAGTGTGTTTATCATTCTGAGCACTTACTTTGTCTCAGTGGTGCTGGCTCATTTGTTTCTCATTAAGCATGATAACCAGGTTAAGTAATTTGGAAAGAACAAGAAAAACAATAAAATTTCTCCCCCTCCCCCTCCCCCTCTCTGTCTTTATTTCTGTCTCTATCTCTTTACCTCTCCCTCTTCTTCCTCATCTTCCTCTCCCCCTCCTTCTTCCTCTTCCCCTCTCCTCAATTCCTTCCAGATGCTACTAACCTGGAAGGTTGTAAAGTCAATAACTTAGAGGTGAAAGGCTGTGTACATCCCAAACCACCCCCTCAATGACCTAGTCCCAACTCCCTGAGCACCTGAAAGCAGCACAAAGTCAGATCTCATTTCTCTAATCCTTATCCTGGGAGATTAATATCCAAAGTCAGAACCTATCTCTGCAGCCACAAGCCAGAGGGAAGTCATGTGGTCCATGGAACTAAAGGCAAGGGTCTTAGGAACACAGATGATGAGGGTCCTGCATCCTGGGCACGAAGATGCCCAAAAGAGGAAGGAAGGAATCTGAAGCTGTCAAGTGAAGGCTGCAGCATTGTGTGACTCAAAGTCACCACTGTCTACCCTCTGAGTCTTGTTCTCCACCGAAGGAACTTATAGCATATCTCAGTGAAAGAGACTTTCCCCAGGGCACCCAGACAACAGGAAAACCCCCATGGGGCCAGATCCCCAAAGCTATGCCTCTCTAGCACAGTGAGCTCGCAGCTGGATCTCTCATTTTCTCTTCTTCCAAAACAAGAGCCGTCTATCGACCCAGCATCACAGGAAGGATCCTCTCTCTCTCTTCCTGTTTTACTCTGCTGCTCACAGACAACCACAGAGGAGGAGGAGACAGGCTGGTGCCCTCTGAGGCAGCACCTGCTCCCTGATTGCCTCATAATTTCAGCCATCCAGTCTTCTTTAACATTACTATGGGTTGTAAACAGATTATGTCTCTGGATCGGAGCAAAGATGTACAGAAACTGAAAGATGCTAATTAAGAAGTGTCCAAACTCCCTGTTCACTCTCCATGGGGCAAAATCACCCAGCATAGCCCTTTGAAAAGTTATTTCTGGAACAGGTGGATAAGAAGTTGAATTGTTCCTGTTGGATAAGAGAAGGCCAGAAAATTATCTCATCACTGTCTCTGCCTGACCTGCTCCATTCCAAAAGCACATAGTAAGCCCCAGCTAGGTGCCAGGCACTGCGCAATTAAACAATCCCTGCTTTCAAGGAGTTGATATAGATTCTATTGAGTGAAAGCAATAGGTACACAAACAAGTTGATAATTAATTTTTGGAGCTGCAGTGGGGCAGATAAGGCAGTAATGACTGGGGAACCAGAAAAGGCCGCACTAGGAAGGAGGCAGTGTTTGAACTTAGCCTTCAAGGGAGGTAGGGATTCCAAGAGGTAGACCAGGTGAGTAGGGAGAGCATTTCAGATTTGGGGGTGTCCTGGACAAAGGCATGGAGTCATGAAGTGAACTGTGATCTAGGTGGATGGGAGAGGGGAGGAAGGTGGAAAGTGAACAAGTTAGTTTTGTTGGAGTGTAACAGACAGGGAAGTAATATATCTCCCCATGATCCCCCAAGATCATGCTTCACCTCCTATCTAGCCATCACCCTGAACCTCTGGACATTTACCCTGCTGTTGTCTTCTTCTTCTCATTCACCTCTAGACTAGACCTCCAAAGCCCTTACCCTCCTATCCTAGGGGAGTTTGTTCAGGCAGCATTGGAATCTCACCCTGGGGCTGAGCTGTCCTGAGCTGTTGAGACTTACCAAGCCTACTATCCAGCTGGCCCCAAACCGAGCTGCACCTCCTATCTATCCTGGACCTCTTGTCCTCTACTATTTTTTATTATTATTTATTTTTTAACAGTTTATAACAGATAAAGCAATTTAAACTTTTGGTCAGGTGATACTTCTTTCTAAAACATTTACAATATGGACCACAAAAGAATTTTTTTAAAACATTTACAACTGAGACAAAAATAACATTTATGTTGCTAACTTCGCATTTCTTGACCTAATTTTCTCCACAGTATTACTAAGAATTAAAGGACCCTAACTTATTGTTGTAGGTCTAAAGTCCAATGCCTAGTAGCTTAATTTTAGACTTAACCTCAGATGTTCCCCTACCAATAATCTATAATTTAATAGATCTGTATTAAGCTTACAAACATTTTGACTATAGGAAATTGCCACCAAGAGTAGAGACATTGCAGGGATACAATATCTCCCCAACTTCATATCAGTTCCAGGTAGGAGTAGATTGTATCCACTTGCATTCAGTCAGGCTTAAAGTCCGCCAGGTGTCAGTGGAGAAATTGAGTCAGGAGAATCCCACCTCAGCCCATGCTTGAACAGCCACTTTCCCACCCTTCCCTTGAGATCACCTATGCAGTTCATACCAGCATCTCATCAGCTTACTGGCATCATGGATTGGAGGTTCAGCTCTTCTTTCTTGCTACCCATACCTGGAGTTAGACTCAGAAAAACAGCCACTTAATAGTCCCATATCATCTAAAAATGGCAAGTTCCAATAACCAGGTTTCAAATATGATTATAGTTTCACTTTGGCTAAGGAACATCTTTTGAGGCAAGTCTTAAGTGGCTTACATGCCTCTCTATACATGTTAGTTGCTGATTAAATGGCAATCATAAAATCAAATTTACCATTAAAAACTTGACTTTTCCATCAATGCCAAATTTTACCCAAGGTTACCTTCCTCTAGGAAATTTAGACTGAAATTCTTTTCTCCAAACTAAAAATGTCATTGATTTATTCTCAGTAATTAATTCAGTCTATTGTTTTAATACTAATTGCTTTTACCTCATTTTGTAACATGTCCACTTTTTCTCCCCATCACTCCCCTCCCCTGGCTTCCTAATACCTTACATTCTTATTACTCCTTCCCTCAATGTACCCTCCCCTCCATCACACCCCACCCCTCTCCTATCCCCATCTTCTCTCTTTTCTTGCAGGGCAAGAAAAATTTCCATACCCCTATCCCTGTAGTTCTTATTTCCCAATTATATGCAATAAAAATTCTCAACATTCGTTTCTAATACTTTGAATTCCAACTTCTCTCCCTCCCCCACTCCCTCTGCAGCCTCACTGAGAAGGGAAGCAATTCAATACAGGCTAAATATGTGTTCTTTTGCAAAAGACTTCCATAATAATCATGTTGTGCAATACTAATTATATTGCCCTCTGACCTACCCTATCTCCCCTTATTTCCCCCCCTACAATTGGCGTTGTCCCTTCTCGAAAGTGGTTATTTGTAGTGACTCCTTTCTCCCAGTTGCCTTGCCTTCTAATATTCCCCTCACTCCATTTGTTGCCTCCTCTCCTACTTTCCTGTGATGTGATACAAATTTTCTTACCAAATTTAGTGAGCATGTTATTCCCTCCTTCAGCCACATGTGAGGAGAGTAGCTTTATTTTTCCCCCTCTCCCCTTCTCCCTTATCTCCTCCATCAAATAAGATTTTTCTTATCTCTTTTATGAGTTGAAGCCTACCTTGTTCCATTATTCCCTTTCACTTCCCGGAATTTTCCTCCTTCACCCCTTAATTTTTATTTTATTTTATTTGTGTGTGTGTGTGTGTGTGTGTGTGTGTGTGTGTGTGTGTGTGTGTGTGCATATCATCTCTTCTGATATAATATACCCGGTACTCTCTATCTATCTATGTGTATGTGTGTGTGTGTATGTACAATCTCTCCAACTACCCAAATACGGAGGAAAGATTCAAGAGTTAAAAATACTTTCTTTCCATGTAGTAATGTAAACAGTTAAGCTTTAGAGAGTCTTTTATGATTTTTCTTTTCTGTTTACATTTTCATGGTTCTCTTGATTCTTGTCTTTGGAAGTCAAATGTTTAAATACAGATCTGGTGTTTCCCTCAACATGAACTCTTGAAAGTCATCTATATCACTGAATGATCATTTTTTTCCTTGAAGTATTATATTCAGATTGCTGGGTAGGTGATTCTTGGCTTCAATCCCAGTTCCTTTGACTTCTGAAATATCCCACTGCAAACCCTTCAGTCCCTTAATGTTGAAGCTGCCAGATCCTGTGTTATCCTGATTGTATTTCCACAGTACTCAAATTGTTTCTTTCTAGTTATTTGCAGTATTTTCCCCTTGATCTGAGAACTCTGAAATTTTATCATAACATTCTTAGGAGTTTCTCTGTTCAGGTTTCTTTCAAGAGGTGATTGATGAATTCTTTCAATATCCATTTTGCCCTCTGATTCTACAACATCAGGGCAGTTTCCTTGATAATTTCATGGAAGATAATGTCTAGGTTCTTTTTTTGATCATGGCTTTCAGGTAGTCCAATAACTTTTAAATTATATCTCCTGGATCTATTTTCCAGGTCAGTTGTTTTTCCAATGAGTTGTTTCACATTATCTTCTATTTTTTCAAATTTTTGGTTTTATTTACTAACTTCTTGGTTTAACTCATAGTCTTTCATTTCCCTGAACTCTGTTTTCTCTTTCAACAAACTATTTTGTTCAGTGAGCTTTTGAACCTTCTCCTCCATTTGGCTAATTCTGCTTTTTGAAACCTCTTTCTCTTCATTGGCTTTTTGGACCTCTTTAGACCTCTTTTTCCAATTGAGTTAGCCTCTTTTTAAAGTTGTTATTTTCCTCAGCATTATTTTTTTGGTTCTCTTTTAGCAAACTGCTAACTTGTTTTTTAAGGTCTTCTATTGCTTGAGCCCAATTTTAGTTCCCTTTGGAGGCAAGGACCTTGACTTCCTCTGACAGTATGCCTTGTTCTTCCTCATCTGAAAGGATGGGAGAGACACCTGTTCCCCAAGGAAGTGACCTTCTATGGTCTTATTTTTTTTTCCCTTTTTGGGCATTTTCCCAGTCAATTACTTGACTTCTGAGTTTCTTCTCCACAACCATCTCACCTCCAGTTCTGCCAAGCCAGCACTTGGGGACTGAGATTCGAATGAGTTGTTCCCAAGCCTTAGAGGTTTTTGGCGAGGGCAGGGGTGCTATTCAGTGTGAGATGAAGATCAGCTGCTCAGGTGGGGGCAGGACCACCACACAGGGCTCAGTTCCCTCAGGGGGTTTACAAG
>CM053772.1:255043990-255069735 GCA_028658325.1 Potorous gilbertii | reverse complement strand
GAGCACTTGTGGCTGCACAGCTCTAATAATTCCTGTACTGCTATTGCTCAAGACTCGATGACCGTTAGCCCTGCGTCTCCTCTTACATCTGTGTCAAAGATCAGTGACTGCATCTGCACAGAAGCTTCCCCACCACCACTATAAAGGAAGCCTAGGTAGGCAAGGGCAATATCACCATGTGCAATGCCTTCCATTCTGTGAGATGGTTATTCCTCAGGTGTAACCAAGAAGGTAAGGCTCACTTTTCATTTCTGTCTTTGTGCCCTACTTCCTGCACAGCCAATCAGCACGCCTTTATTTAGGATCTAACATCCTTCTCGTTGTGCTGGAGACAGGGGCATGTGGCAAGAGCATAAAAAAAGTTTGTTGCCTGACTGGGAACCTGGACACTGAGGACCCTGGAGTCATTCTGGAGGTCACAGGCAGAGAATGGAGGTGTTGAAATTTAAAAGAAAATGATAAGAGGCTGGTGCCAGGGTCAAGAGAACCAGGGAGTAAGATGGAAGTGGCAAAGGCACCGGTGAGGGCACTATTGTCAAAGATCAGAGCGAGTAGCAGGGGACAGACCTAGGCAGATAAGGGAGGATTAAAGAGTATGGATTGGTCAGAGGTCAGGGGGCAGTAATCGATTACCTATGTGAGCACAGGCACAGAATTTCATCTCTTTGGTGCCCAGTTTCCTAATCTTTAGAATGAGAGGTTAGACTTTTGTTGTTCGGCTATTTCAGTTGTGTCCAATGCTTCACGAACCTATTTTGTGTCTTCTTGGCAAAGACACTGGAGTGATTGGCCATTTCCTTTCCCAGCTCATTTTACAGATGAGGAAACTGAGGCAAACAAGAGCAAGTGTCTTGCCCAGGGTTACATAGCTAGTAAATGTCTGGGGTCCTATTTGAACTCAGAAAATAAGTCCTCTTGACTCCAGGCCCAGCACCCTATCCACTGTGCCACCTAATTGCCCAATGAGAGGACAGACTAAATGGCCTCTAGGGTCACTTTTCCCATCAGCCTATAATTCCTGTTGCAGATGAGAGTTTAGACTAGATGTCCTCTCTAAGAATTTTTTTTAAGATTTTAGAATTTTCTGAAGTCATCTGAGTTTCAACCAGATGAGTGGGCATACCTTTTCTGGTATGTGTAGATGGGTTCTTAGAAGCCCACTACTTTGGGGATCATCTGAATTGGAAGTTAGCTCTGAGGCCATCTGGTCTAAATGACTCCATTTTGCAGGTGAGAAACCTGAGGCCCAAAGAGGTCAGGTTACTTGCTGAGGGGCATATAGGGACTGGGATTCAGATCAGTCTGTTTCACTTACCACCCACTAGCAGGAGAGAAAAAGGCATCCACCAGGCTACGTGTGACGTCTTCTCTACCCAACTCCCCACCTCCAGAATAGAGTGCTGTGAGTAAACTCTCTAAACACAAAGAAATACTTGGAACCTGGAGAGATGGGTTCCCCTGTGAACACATTCCTGGACAGAAGCATTCCCTAAAAATAGTTGCTACTGAAGTGGCAAATCAATTCAGGCTGATTCCTCTTCCCTAATGTCCTACGTGTTGACCTATACAGACTTGATAACATGGCATCTTCCTCAAAGAACATAACACAAAGTGGGAAAAAAATGTGTAAGAGAACACCCGCAGCTAGTAACAGTCACCAGGGATAATAAGGCAATATGTTGGCCAAGTTATGATTAACTTTCTCCTTTACTTCATCAGGTGGATCAGTCTCATCTATGACTTGGGTGCTAAGAAAAGCCTAGGAAGGTGTTACCTGGAATGCTCATTTGATTATTCAGCCACACCCTGCTGATTTTACCTGCACAGAACTGGCCGAGTGTGCCTTAGAAAGAAAATAAGGAATACTTCAAGCAGGGACTGAGGCTACAGCTGGGCTTGGATCTCAGTCTGGGGGCGGCTGCATGGGTTGATCCCTGGCCTGCCTGGGCCTTCCACTTTGCCAAACCTTCCTTTTACAGAGCCATCACCAAATACCCTCTAGATCAGAGGTTCTTAACCTAGGTTCCGTAGATCCTGCCTTTAAGGGGTCTGTGGAGATACTTCAGGGGATAAGTAAATCTGGAACTTTGAATGTTTGATAATGTTTGGATATAATTGTTCTCCTTGTAATCCAACATACTTTATTTTATGCATTTACAAATATTATTCTGAAAAACACTCCATAGGCTTCACTAGATTGCTAAGGAGATCATGATACAAAATGAGTGAAGATCCCTATTCTAGAGTGAATTTAGGGAACCTCTAGGATTTTCAAAAGCAATTAATAAAAATAGCCCTGGTGAAAGAACAAGCAAAGAGGCACCAGGTGAATTTGAGCAGGGGCCTTTTTTTAGCCAGCCTGAACTTAACGGGGAGGGATATGCTGGTCATCGATTGCTCTGACACTGCCCCACTGGAAGGCTCTGTGCTCCTTGGGTATGAGCATTCCCTCCACCAATACAGACAGTAACCTCTTCAGGCTTTAGTTGCCAGATCCATCTCCCTGGGGCCAACCTGGCAATGAAACACTCTGAACTTGAACTCAGCCAGGCTGGTTCTAAGACAACACACAGACACAGGGTCTGGGCTCTTCCTCAAAGCCTTTCCAATGTGACAGGATCTCCTGTCTCTCATGCTTCTGCATGAAGGCCTTAGAGTATCCAGGGCCAATCCCTGTGCCTCTGGGAGCCATCAGAGAAGGACTCTGATGAAATAATGGAACAACCAAAAAGCTGCTAAAACTCAAAATTTCACCCACACTTTCCAACTATCTATGTATATAGTCATCCATATATCTATGCACATGTGTATATAAATTCTGTATATGTGTGTATCCCCATTTTACAGATAAGGAAACTGAAACCGAGGTGACTTGCCCAGGTCACATAGGTAGGAAGTATCTGAGGCTGGATTTGACAAGAGCCTTCCTCTCTGTGCATTGTAGTGCCCCCCCCCACCCCAGTTGCCTCATAATGCAGTTCTGATGCATTGGACAGTGATAACTTCTGGTCCACTAGGATCTTCCACTATCCAAAGAAAGGGAGGGTGGGGCCTTGATGAATTTGTAGGAGGACTGGACTAGGCTGGCACAAGATGGACAAGCGGAGTTGGGTCTATCTGCACTGCCAGAGGGAATCCCACACTGATGAGATCACCCTCTGTGGCCATCAGCCTTTCTGGGCAGAAAACACACACTTTCCCATCCTAGACCACTCATCAAGGTTTCTCCATCAGATTAGGGCCTTCCTGAAAGTCTCTGCTTTAGTGACATTATCTTGAAGGGTCACCTATCACGGATGATCAGAGTCAGCACTGTAGAAAACTTTCCAGGTCACTTGGTCCAATCCCCTCATCAATGAGGAAAACAAGACCTTACAAGGTCAAGAAACCAAGATCACACAGACAGCAAAGAGCAGAGCCAGGATTTGAACCCAAGCCCTTCGACTCCAGATTCAGCAGTCTTTCAACTGCATCACATCTGTGAAGGATCCAAAAGATACTAAAAAAAAAAATCTGAAATCAAACAATCTCATGGTATTGTTGGATTAAAAGTGTTCTGTGAGAGAGGCTCTAGGCTCCTTGAGGACAGGGACTTGTGGTGCCTTTTTCTGTATTGCCAGCATTTAACACATAGTAATTGCTTTTTAAAATGTTGATTGATTGATTGATAATGTATCTCTATTGAAGGGATCACAGAACCCCTGGAGGGTTGAAGTATCCACCCTGGTGTTTGTTATACATAATGTCTCAAGAGCTTTGGTGATGTTTTCAGCTTCAAGTTTTAATGGTGAAATTGAATGAAGACTTTTGGAACAATATATTATATACACATATATATATCAGCTGTTATGTGTGTGCATGTGTGTAACCTAGAGGGAATCATAGGCAAAGGATGGGAGAAGACTAGATCAAATGAGAGTACATGTGTAAGTCTTAAAGTGCTCTACAAATGTTTTTTGCCGTTGCTACTACTACTATTACTACTTGTAGTAACCTCCACCACCACTGCCGCTACTGCTACTACCACCACAAAAACTGCTATGCCTACGAGTCCTACTTCTGCCACCACCACCACTATCATTACCACCATCACTACTACTGCCACTCTCCCCACCACCACCACTACCACTACCTCTACTAATACTACTACTACTACTGCTACTACTTCTACTAGATTAGATGACCTTTAAAATCTCTTCTAGCTCTCTATTCTATGAATGTTCACAAACAGTGTGAGGTGAGGAAGGACTTGTCCCACCTAGTGTGGGGCACCTCTCATTTCTAACATCCTCACCATCACTCTGTGAGACAGAGTATAAGCATTATCCCCCTCTTTCAGGTGAGAAAGTCAGGGCTCTCTGAGCACTGGTGGCTGGTCTCTGCCAGCCTGGAGATCTGCATCTGGTTCTGCTGGTGCTTTGTAAAACTTAAAGGGCCATAAGTGTGTCGCTATCCTTATCCATATTCTATCATTTTTATTTAGTATGTGGGTCTGAGATCATTGACTTCCTTCAAAACGATGAGAGCCTTTTAAAAATCATCAGATAATTATAACATGGTTGCATTTCTGAAATTTGGTGTGAAAATCCTGGGTTCTTATTCAGAACTACAAGCAGCTTGACTTAATGGGGGAAATCCACCGAAAGGGACAAGAAGGTTGTGACAAGTGAACCCAGCAGGTGACCCTGGGGAAACCTGGCTGACTACTGGTGTGATCAAAGAGCGCTGTATTTGAAGTCGAGAACCTGGGTTTGAATTTTGACTCTGCTAATTAGTGGCAGTATCATCTTGAGCTGCTCAGTTCTCAGAGCTTCTGTCTCCACATTTGTAGAACTATATGGAGGACTTTGTATTCTCTAAAGGTTCCTTAACCACCCTGAAGTTCTACGAGACCTGTCAAGACTTCAGGCTATAGAATGTGTCTATGCATACGTATACATTTATGTATATTGTGTATGTGTATGCATGTGCATTGTAGGTATGTATATATGTATAAATTTGTATGTGTATATGGGCACATATACACATGTATATACATGCATATACACATATATGGTATCCTAAAAGTCTTAGTACAATTTTAAGTTGATAGCTTAAAACCGTATTAAGACTTTTGGAACATTTCATGTAATATATATGCACATACAGATAAACACACACGTGTACATCCTATGTTCAATACACAAGGGAAAAATCAAAGTAGATATTTGTCTCCCAAAGCCTTTACCAAAGCTGTCAAAACTGTCTTTGCCGCTAATGTTTTTGCTAAAAAAAAAAATTATTAGAAATCCTGAAGAAGTATGCCAACACCAGAAGATTTGTGGTGATATGGAAAATAAAGGAATGTCACTAGAATTTGGAGCTATGAGGTGGCCTCATCTCTCCTTAGAATGGGGACAAGGGTATTCTGGCTCATTTAGCTGCCAAAGCAGGCAAAAACTCTAAAACTCTAAATGGTACATATTCATTTATTTATTTATTTGTTTGTTTATTTACTTGCTTACTTATTTATTTATATATATGTATATATATATACATATACATATATATATATATATATATATATTTAAAAACAAAACCCTCAACCTGGTTTAATTCAATTTAATTCAATAAGCATTTGTTGTCTTATGTCAGGCCCTCTACTAGACACTGGAGAATAGAGAGACAAAGATTAAACAGTTCTTGACTTCAAAGGGCTTACATTCTAAGGAGAAAAAGCCATATTCTTAGAAAATTAAAAACAAAATGTAGACAAAGTCATTTCTGAAAAGAAGGCCCAATTCGTAAACAGTTTCCAGAAGGCACAGTGGAAGTGTAGGCCAGAGTAGGTTAGGGTTATGGGAGGAAAGGGTAGGACAGAGCAAGAGCAGTGTCCAGCAATGCAGATTGAAGACTGAGTCTCAGGGATGTTGAATGGAGCCTTACCCACCTATGGGGCAGTAGATAGTCAAGCCCCTTCCAGCAGCAATGTCAATGTTCATTTGAATGTCAATTCCTAAGCAAGGGGTAGAAAACGAGGTAGGAGGGGATACAGGTGAAGTGGTGACTGGGTACTTCCTGGTGTTCCTGAGGATTAAGGGTAAGCCACCTCTGCTGCAGAGATTCTCTCCAGTTCTGACTAGATTCTCTCCTTCAGGACTCAAAAGGGTCTTTGGTCCTGATGAGAGGAAGAGCCCTGACATATGTCCCTGTCTGACAGCCAAGCCTTGGCTCACACTCTACTGAGGGAGGGAAAGAGATGAGGACTGAAAGTATGATTCCATCATTATATATGGAGCCTTCCTGCACCAAAGCAGACAGGCTCCTCACCTTGACCCCAGATTCAGAGCCCCTGCACCACCTGATAAAGGATTAGAGGTGATAACACCACCCATATCTGCCAGAAAGAAACAAGCACGTTAGAACATGGCATAGACAGACAGACAGACAGATAGATAGATGTAGTTTTCTGGACTACTTGTAGTTATTTTGATAGATATTTTGTTAAATGATGGAGGCAATAAGAGAAAGAAAATTAATAATGTTTTTAAAGGAACTATCTGATGTATTAGAGTTGCCAAACCTCCTCCCCCTACCCCTAGAGATCGGATGACTTACCCAGGACGACACAGTGTATGTCAGGGGCAGAGCTTTGCCTTCCTGACTCTGAGGCCAGTTCTCTCTTTATTTCTCTGTACATAAATAATAATTATAAATTATATTCTAAATTACACAAAGTACTTGTTGACTGACTGACTTTTGTTTAATAATCTTGAAACCTTATGTAGATATTAATTCAGGGGGTAGCCCTTGAGCTGAGACTTAAAGGGAGCCAGGAATTCCAAGACAAAAGGAGGGGAAGAAAGAAAATTCCAGGCCTGGAAATTACACACACACACACACACACACACACACACACACACACACACACGCACATGCACACATGTGCACACATGCTCACATATACACATGCACACCAGTCTACACTGGTGATCTAATTTTCCCTAGAGAAAATATGGGGGGAATGTCTGTTTTCCGAGGTGTAGAAGAAGCCCAAACAAGTTATAATTAGGTCTGGAGTGAGTCACACAGCTGGTGAATCTAAGCTCCAGATTTTTTGCCCATCAAATCACACCAAAAGAGCCTAGAAAAGAGGACCGAATTAAAAGAGGAATGAAAGATATCAACTCCAGAAAAATGAGTCTAGAGCTCTGAACAAGCACCACCAAGGGCAAAAATCAAATTGGAGAGGAAGAACTGGGACAGGAAGTACAGATGAAATAATAAAATTTTCATTAGGAAAAAACCTTGAATGGTTTCACTTTTAATTGGGTCACTTTTTCTTTGTCTGGACCGGTGATCTCATCTCACAGGGAGGTCCCTCCCAGATGCACGTCAGCATCTTAGGAGCCCAGTGACTTGGAGCCAGGCCCCCTTTTCCTTTTACCAGGATGCCTCTGTTGATGGTTAAAGAAGGACAAGTACCCCATGCTGCATCCATATAGAAAGCTCCTAGAGTCACAGATTTAGAGCAGGAAGGGCCTTTGAGTCCAGGCCTCTCATTTGGATGAGAAGGAAGCTGAGATGCAGCAGAGTTCAGTGACTTTCCCAGGGTCTGATAAAGGTCTGAGATGGGATTTAGACTCAGGCCTGAAGTCCAGGTCCCTATGTACCTTTCAAAGTCTTGAGTTCTGCCCAGAAACCCCCACGGAAATTCCCAGTGTGAGAATGAAATGGGTGATTCCCCCAGGGCTCTTCCAATCTCTAATTCAATCCAATTCAATTCCACAAATGTTGATGAAGAGCTAGGGATTAGACCAGTTATTCCACTATTATGGGGAGTTGCCCTATTTTGGTAATTTAAGAGACTGTGAGAGGTTCCTTAAGGTGCCCAGTTCCATACAGACAGCCTGGATGTGTCATATGAAGGATCCGAATCCGGGGCTTCCTGGCTCCAACAACCACTCTCTATTCAAATAAAGGGCAAAAATAAAATAGTCCCTAACCTCAAGAAGTTGATGACCCATGGGAAAATATAGCATAGCCAGGTATAGGGATGAAAATGTACGCCCCAAGTTATAAAAAGAAATTTCAAGAGAGGGTATTAACAATTGATTGGATTCAGAAAGAACATCCGGCAAGAAGTGGCTGAAGAGCAGCCCTTTGGAGGAAATCAGGAGATAGAGGTAGGAAGCAGCGGCCCCCAAGCTTGACTGGCATGAAGAATAATTGGATGGGTCACAATATAAAATAACACAATTGTTCAGTGACCACTGTCCAGCAGTAGATTGAATGGGTGTTCCCTTGGTCTTTGAATGACCTTGAGCTCTAAAGGACTTCAGAGCCTTCTTAATTAGATCCACAAGCACTCAGAAGAGCCCAGCCTAACAATCTATGTGGGGAGGGGGTGGTAGATGAAGAG
This sequence comes from Potorous gilbertii, assembly GCA_028658325.1. NCBI lineage: Eukaryota > Metazoa > Chordata > Mammalia > Diprotodontia > Potoroidae > Potorous > Potorous gilbertii. The sequence goes on along the minus strand of CM053772.1, from coordinate 255,061,334 downwards.
CACCTGCCATTCAGACTGTGATGCTCAGTAGAACCAATTGCTAGTCAGGCACTACCTATGGACAAGGAGCTAGACACAGCATAGAACAGGAGGAAGGGAAAGCGGTGAAGAACATTTGGAGAAAGGTCATGTTTTTCATGATGCTGAGATGCTTCCTGATGCAAAAATTTCATTTTTTTCTCATCAGAACCAATATTCTCCCTGAAATGCTATATGATTATCAATTATAGAACACTCCAGGCTTCAAAGAGTCAGATTTGCAGAGGATATAAATAATTGGAAGTTTATAAAGAAAAATATTGCCCAGCAATGTATGAATTGAAAGGGAGGTAGGCTGATCACAGCAAAAATATAGCACAACAGATGAACAGGGAGAACAGAAGTGATATGCTGGTACCCCAGGACTTAATGTTGAAAGATCTAGACTGAAAGAAAACCCTTATGGCCTTGGCTGCCTCCTCTGCTCTCATTATCAAAGATAATCTCTATACAGATGATTCTCAGATCTTTATAGGCAGCATCAGGCTCTCTCCTGCATTCACATTACTGTCTATGAATATTTCCAACTGAACGCCCAAAGGCATCTTAGACTCAACAAGGCCCAAACAGAAATGATTATCTTTCCCCCAAAACTCTTCCCTCTTCTGAATCTTACTGTTCTGTTGGGGTCACCACCATCTTTCCAGTCACAGGTTTCCAACCTCTCAGTCATTCTAGATGTTTCTCTCTTCCTCGTCAGCCTCCATATCTAAATACTCCCCTATCCAGTTGGTTACCAAGTCTTGTCAATTACATTCCCATGGCATCTCTTCTACCCCTCCCTCTTTCTCCATTTACACAGGCACCTCCCTAGTCTCCTCCTCATCGTTTCTCAGATGGATTATTTCAATAGGCTGTGAAGTGATTTCACTGCTTCCCGTCTCATCCCTCTCCAAAGTAACCCCCACAGATGCCAAAATTAATCATTTCACTCCCCTATTCAAAAAGCTCCCATGGCTCCATACTGCCTTTGCTTCTAGGATACAAATACCAACCACTCCATTTGGCATTTAAAACCTTTCACAACCTGACCCCAGCATATCTATCTAGTTACTAAATTTTACTTTCCAGGTCATTAGAACACAACGTGGTCCAATCCCAGTGACCCCTTTGTTTTTCTCTATATATTACATAACATGCCATCTCCCGCCTCAGGGCTTTGGCAAGTATAATCCTCCCATCCTGACTTTTAGAATCCTCAGTTTAAGTCCCCACCCACCCAAGACTTCTATTGGTCTCACAGGTGCTAGGGTTCTTTCCTCCATTGAAATTATGTCCTATTGAATTTGTATAGATTTAAACTTCTATGGTCCTGGGGAGAAGAGGTGAGGGTCTGAACTAGGGATGTGACCATGTGAATGTTGAGAAGAGAATGAAGGAGAAAGAATGGACAAGACTAGTCTATAGACTGGCTGATCGATTAAAGGAGAAGGAAGAGTTAAGCAGGACTCACAGGCAAAGAACCTGGGTGGTAAGAAGGATGATGGTGCCATCCACAGAGATGGGGAAGTTAAGTAGAAGAAAGAGTCTGGAGGAAAAAAAGCACCAATCTGGGTACATGTTATTTCTCCTTAATAGAATGAACAGTAAGGCTCTAGAGGGGAAATATTATTTTATGGCTGTCTTAGGGGTCTCTGTGCCTAGGATAGTACCTATCACATAGTAAGAACCTAATCAATGCATAAAGAAAGAAGGAAGGGAGGAAGAGAGGGAAGGAGGAAAGGAGGAAGAAATAAAGGAAGGAAAGGAGGATTAAGTAGAAGAAAGAAGGAGAGAGAGAGAAAGAAGGAAGGCAGGAAAGGAGGGAGATGTGGAAGAAGGGAGGGAGAGAGGAAGGGAAGAAGGAAGGAGGGAGAGAGAAAAAAGGAACAGAGGAAGGAAGGAAGGAAAGAAGGAAGGAAGGAAGGAAGGGTGGGAGGAAGGGAGGGAGGAAGGGAAGGAAGAAGGAAGGGAGGGAGGGAGGAAGGGAGGGAGGGAGAGGAAAGAAAGAAGAAATTGATTGGTCCTTAACAGAATTCTCATAAAAGGATATGGATGAGTCGTATAGCTTGGAAAAGCAGGAATGAATTGTAATCTATACTGTTGGAGGGAGTATCTTTGTCAAGGAGATCACAGATCTATTAAAATAAAGATGCAGTAATCAAGTTCCCCAAGACTCTTAGTATTCTGAGGGAGAGAGGAGGAACAGAGAGAGGCCAAACCAACTCCATGTTTTCTACAAGCCAGACACATCCCACAGTACCACAGGTGCTGAGGCTATTTCAGGTCAGCCAACTCCTCCATCTCAGGAAAACCACTAAAAATCCCAGAAATGGTGAATACTTCTCTAGGTAGATGGCTCATTTCCCAAAACTTCCCACCACACCAATTCACATGAACTCAAATGAGTCACCTAGAGCCATATTCAGCCAAAGGTAATCTGGGAGTCATGACGATGACCTTGACCTTTTTACTTTTTCCCAAGAGGATACCAATATGAGGCAAAAAGTCAGGGAATGATTCTTCTTCTATTCCTGAACCTCTCATTTTATAATTAAGAGAAATGAGGCTCAGTGAGTTTGAGTGATTTGCCCAAAGTCACCCAGGTAGAACCGTGCAGAGGCATGATTTGAATCCAGGTCCTCTGACTACTGAGGCACACAGTGCTCTTTCTCCTGAACCACAATGTCTCCTTATTTCCTTTGATTAATTAATTAGAAGGCAATTATTTTATTCTTTGAGGAGATTTATCAGAGACTTCTAAGTAGCACTTCGAATAACAGTAAATTTCCATACAACATTTCAGGAGCCAATGAGCTAACAAGACATTCTTTAATACTTTTCCAATCTGCTTATTTCACTGATATGGTTAATTCCTCCATGGTTCCAACCCAAGATGGTCCTTGAGAGCTGTGTAGCTAAAATAATGCGTTATCCAGCAGCTGACTTGGTGATGAGCCTCTCTGATATGAGCTATGCTGTTTTACAGGAACCGAGTTTTAGTTCTTGAAAGACCCTCTGAAGACATCTAGCTTGGTATTCTTATTTTATAGATGAGAAAACTAAGGACTCCAAAGGCAAAGTGATTTGTCCCCTCCACCGCCCCTCCCCAATGCCCTGCAATAATAAATTTTCCAGGTAGTATTTGCACCTGAGTCAGTAATCACATCTCTTTCTACTGTACCATGGCTCTTCCTCAGAGAGCAGAAAGATTGACCGTTACTGGAGCTAACCTTAAAGTCTTTCAACCTTGGTAGGACCACTCGGAAATTGTTCTCTACTAGCATAGAATTCAAGAACCCAGGGTCCCCTCCACACGGGAATGAGGCATGGGAAGACTGTTTTAGTGGAGTCCATTTGTAAATCATCTTTCCTTCAGCCTCACAACCCTTCAAACTTTCTCTCAATGCTTATTGTTTAAACTGTTAATGCATTTTGTTTACCTTCCTCTGGACCATATTCAAATACTATGTTCTTCTAGAGCAGGAGTTCATAGCCTTTTTTGGTATCATGCACCTATTTGGTGAAATCTATGGCCCCCTTTTCAGAATAATATTTTATGATGCATAAAATAAAATGCATAGGATTACAAAGGAAACCAATTATATTGAAATACAGTTATCAAAATATTGTTAAGTAAGCTCACAGACTCCAAGTTAAGAATTCCTTTTTAAGAGCTAGGTTCCCAAAATTGATGTAAAATCCTATATATCTCTTTGCTCAAGTCTTGGTTAAAAAGAAGAGACCACACATCCCACTATCCTACTTTTTTGAGTTTCTCTTCATTGTGTGTGTGTGTGTGTGTGTATGTGGTGTGTATTTTAAGAGCCAAATTATGACTCATAACCAGTCTGTTACATAGCAACTCCCTATACATCTTCAATGTGATCTCCAAACTTTTTACCTCTCTGTTCTTTTGAAGGTCATCACCTGAACTGGTTTCACTTTCCTCCTGTCCTAATCAATTCAATTCTTAGTCAATAACTTAATTAGTTAACAAGTTCTTAATACATGTCAGACACTGTACTAAGCCCTGGGGATAAAAAGAAAGTAAAAACTACAGTCCTTGCCCTCAAAGACCTCAATACATGCATATATACATACCAATGTACACATGAATGCACACACACATACAGACACAAAGAGATAGATAGATAGATAGATAGATAGATAGATAGATAGATAGATATTGATGTAAGGTCTATTGAGTACAACTCAGACTTTAAACTTCAACTCAGATGCCACCTCTTCCTTGGAGACTTCCTGGATTCCCTCATCAGTATTTGTGGCCTTTGTACAAAGTGGTGTGACTTCACAATGAGAGAGAAGGATGAAAGGGGAAAAAAATCCCTGGCCCTTGAGGAGTTTACAACCTGGTACAAGATAAACACAAAGTGAATGGAATTGATCTGAGTGGGGAAATCTCGAGTAGTGGGGAGGACCGAGAAAGGTCTCCAGGAGAAGGTGGGTCTTGAAGAAAGTACATAATTTTAAGAGACAGAAATGAGTACGGAGAGTATTTCAAGCAGAGGTGGGAGTTGTGAGAAAGAGGAAAAACTGTGTGTTTATATATATATATACATGTATATATGTATACATGTATGTATGTGTGTATTTGTATGTATATATATGTACGTACATATAAAATGAGAGTTGCTTGTTTGACATTTACTAGTACACCTCTGATTCCAGACATGAGGGAGGGCTAGTGCAAAGGCATACACATATACATACATATAAAATATATGTGTGTACAGATGTATATATGTATGTATTTGTATAAGCATTATGTATATATGAATTTGTATACATGTGTGTGTGTGTGTATTGTGAGGTAGAAATGATAAGGTGTGCAATGGATTGATCACGTGGGGTGAGAAGTTGAAGATAAGCCCAACGTTGCACACCTGAGTGACTGAGAAGGTGGAAAAGACCTGTGAAGGACAAACTCTTAGTTGGCCCTACTGTGTGACTTTCCACAGAACTTTTCTGGTGGTAGCAATGACAGCAAACTTTCTCTTTCTACTAGTCATTTGGATAAGTTCGAAAGGACCAAGAATGATCTATATCTAAAGAACTCTCCATTCTAAGCAGCTCACATTTAGTCATTGAAGTCACTGAAACCTCTGGGACTCAATTTCCTCATCTGTAAAAAGAAGGGTGAGAACTAGATGGCCTCTACATCCTTGAAAGGCTGTAAATATACAACTCCCACTCCCCTGTGCTATGGTAGGAAGATGACAGAGGACCTGGGTTCTAATCTCACCTCTCCCTCTTCCAATACAGCCTCCGACACTAACTAGCTGTGCAATCTTGGGAAATTCATTTAATCTCTGTCTGCCTTAGCTCCCCTCAACTGTAAAATGAGATAGCATAGAAGTAAAGTGCTTAAAGTACTATGTTACTACCATTGTTCTTAGGTCACTTGACTTCTAAAGTCCTCTTCAGCTCTAAATCTATGTTTTTCCATGCTCATGTTCTAAAAGTCATTCCCCCCAGAGAGTTTAAAAATGGCTTTGAGCAGGAGAGGATGAAACATATTATTTCTCACAAAGGCTCCACCAAAGGAGACCACACTGGTTTGCATAGATGTAGTGTCCGCTTCCCAAGCCCTACTGTTTTCATTTGCAAGGGGGACACCCCAGGTTAATTTCAGAACAGCAAAACACTCCCACCCATCCATCCCCAGTTCCTGCTACACACCACTGCATTCACTTACGTTGAAACTCTCTGAACTTTACCTTTTCAAAGTGGGTAAGTTCCCTTTTGCTCAGAAACCTGAGAAAACTCCCCCAGTTCCTTTTTTTAAAATAGAGATTTCTGTACTCATATCCTGCTATATTTTCTCATTCTGTAAATTTTCCAAATATGGCTGACCTGTGTGCTCTTCATAACACACTAGGCAGTGAAAGGGAAACAGAAGAACAGTCTTACTTGAACATACAGGAGGAGAGGACACTGGATGCAAAGAGAGAGCCCTAGATGAAGGCTCTGAAACCCTGCTAGGTGCTGCCGTACTCCACATATGAAATTGACAGTTTATGGCTCAGCTTCTTTGGGCCTCCACTTCTTTCTCTATAAAATTAGTTTGTTGGACACAGTGATAGCTAAGGCAGTAAGAGGAATGGGGCAAGGGAAGGAGCTGGGTTTGTATCCTAGACCTGGTCTTTACTACTTTTATGATTTGAATATTAATTTTTAAAATAATACTGATGATGATGATGATGGTAGTTAGCATTTATAGAGTCCTTTAAGGCTTAGAAAGTTCTTAATAAATATTGTTTCATTTATTCTCACAGCAACCCTGGAAAAGATATACCCCATTTTACAGATGAGGAAACAGATACAGAGAGGTCAAATCACTTATCTAAGGTTACACAGCTAATAAGTATCTGAGACTAGATTTGAACTGATTTTCCTAACACTAGTTCGCTAGTTCCAATGTTCCATCCATAAGGGAGAGAGAAAGACAGAGAGAGAGGGAGAGGGAGAGAGAGAGAGAGAGAGAGAGAGAGAGAGAGAGAGAGAGAGAGAGAGAGAGAGAGAGAGAAATTTCATAGGAATGAATGTCAGGTTGAACCCTTGGGCTCCAGAAATCAACTATACAGTAATTTGTGGAAAGATTGTTCCTAGACAACAGTTTCTTGAAAATGATTCGAGAGTTTTAGTGGACTGCAAGATTCTATGGTCTTAAACTCCATTAAAAGAGAAATGGTATCCAAAATGGAGTCAATGATCCTGGTCAGACCTCAGATGGATTATTGTTTTCAGTAGCAGGCTCCATATTTTAAGGACTTAGAAAACTCAAGTTACCATCTCTGCGGTTGCATTGATGGAGGAAAGACTCATATCAATGCACTCACAGATTCACCAACAAATGGATAAACTCAAAGAATTCCAGAAGAAGGTCACCAGGTTGAGAGAGGATGAGAAGGAAACCATCCCCTCCAGGATCACTTAATGAAATTCAGAATATTTGACTGGAAGAAGACCAGGAGGGTGGGAACAAAAGTTTTCTCTAAGCAATTTGTTGAACTGTTGTATGGTGAGATTCAACTTTTTTTTCTGCTGGACGCTAAAGGGCAGAACAAGAAAATAGACAAAAGCTGAATAGAAAAGATTCAGAGTGGTTCTAAATAATAATTAAAGCTCTCCCAAGGAAGCACAAGGTGCCTTAGGAGATACTGGTTTTCCTTCATTCAGGATCTTCAAGCAAAGATTGGATGTTCATTTTGGGGGAAATCTGATAGAGAGGATTCTCTGATGGCCATGGGTTGGACTGCCCACTGAGTCCTCTTCCTACTTGAAGGTTCTCTAATTCAGATATGACTGCTCAAGAATTTGACCAGTCTTGGACCTTACATGAAAGTCAGACACAGGCAAATAACTGAAGTGATACTGTAAATTAGCAGATCCTTTGAACAAACAAGAGACTTCCTTTATCCAAAGGGGAATAAAAAATAGGGCAACTTGATTCAGGCAAAGATGGGGGAAAGGACCATCCTGAGCTCATTAGAGAGAGAAAGAAGGTGCCTTCTGTCTCCTGGCTTCCACTTGTCTCTTTAGTTCCAGGAGACATCAGAACTCTGGAAGTATCAACTGTATGCATTCCTGCAGAGTCAAACTACCACTCTGCCTACTGTAAGCCACTGGGTCTATGGCTCTCTGTAGTGACCTAGGGAGATGTAGGGACCTGAGCAAAGCACACATTTTTCTCCTCAACCATGGTATTTTGTAGAGAAGAAATCAGGTAAAACAAATATCAAGGGATCACAGATTAGAGCTGGCAGGGTAATCATCAGAAGAATCTGGTACTGGCTAAGAAATAGAGTGGTAGATCAACGTAAAAGATCAGATGAACAATACACAATGGAAGATGAACTCACACTGTGTGATAAACCCAAGGACCTCAGCTTTTGGGAAAAGAATTCACTACTTGACAAATACTGCTGGGAAAACTGGAAAACAGCATGGCAAAATTAGGTAGAGATAGACCAACATCTTACAATATATACCAAGATAAGGTCAAAATGGGTACCTGATCTAGATATAATGGCTGATTCCATAAGTAAATTAAAAGAGCAATGAGTAGTCTACCTGTTAAGTCTATGGATAATGGAAGAATTTATAATCAAACAAGATATAGAAAACATTACTAAAGGTAAAATGGACAATTTGATTACATTAAATTAAAAATATTTTGCACAAACAAAAGCAATGCAACCAAGATTATAAAGAAAGCAGAAACCTGGGAAACTACTTTTACAGCAAGTATCTCTGATAAAGGCCTCATTTCTCTTATATATAAAGCTGGTTCAAATTTATAAGAATACAGTTGGTAGTGTTCAAAGAACCTTATGACCAGGCAGTTTTCAGAGGAAGGAATCAAAATGACACATAAAAAATGCTCTAAATCATTATCGAGTAGAGAACGCAAATTAAAACAACTTTGAGGTACCACCTCATACCTATCAGATTAAATAATGTGACAGAGAAAAGGAAAACGGAAAATGTTGGAGGGAATGTGAGAAAACTGGGACTATCTTTGATCCAGCAGTGCTACTACTAGATCTGTATCCCAAAGAGATTATAGGGAAAAGGACCTATTTGTACAAAAATATTTATTTTGCCTCTTTTTGTAGGGGCAAAGCATTGGAAATTGAAGGGATTTCCATCAATTGAGGAATGGCTGAATACGTTGTAGTATATGATTATGATAGAATATTATCGTGCTATAAGAATTGATGAGCAGGAAGATTTCAGAAAAAGACTAACATGAACTGGTGCAAAGTGAAATGAGCAGAACCAGAACACTGTACACAGTAACAGCAACATTATAGGATGGACAGCTGTGAATAACTTAGTTTTTTATTCTAAGCAATACAGTGATCCAAAACAATTCCAAAGGACTTATGATGAGAAGTCTGTCCATCTCCAGAGAAATAACTGATGCAGTCTTAATGTAGATTGAAGCATACTGTTTTTCACTTTATGGTTTTTGGGGATGTTTTTTCGCTTTGGGTCTACGGGTCTTCTTTTGCAACATGACTAATATGGTAATATGTTTTGCATGATTGACAATGTATAATCTATATCAAGTTGCTTACCATCTCAGGGATAGAAGATGTGAAGAAGGGAAGGAGTGGGGAAAATCTGAAACTCAAATTTTTTTTAAAATGAAAGTTAAAAACTCTCTTTACATGTAATTTGGGCAGAACATTTAAAAAAGAGTTGACAGGTACTTAGAGATGATGACATCTAACCCCTTTTATCTTCATTGCCTATCTTGGGAAGGGTGATGCCATAATCTAGGTAAGAAGTAATGAAGGTCTGAATTAAGGGCTTGAATTCATTTTACAGATGAGTTGAAGTGATTTGCCCTTGACAGCTAGAATGCTAGAGTTGGAGCCAGGAAAATCTAAATTCCAATCCCACCTTAGACACACTATTAGATTTGTGATCCTAGGCAATTCACTTAAACTCTCTCAGACTCAGTTTCCTCATAATATAATAACAGCACCTACCTCCCAGATTTATTGTGAAGCTTGGATATAATGACATTCAAAAAATGACATTTTGCAAATCCCACAACACAATACAAACAGTAGCTATCATTATTGTGTTCTAGTCAAAGTCATACAGGTCATAAACTTGCAAGGACATGAGGCAGCATCATCTTTACATTGTAATAGCTTGATTCTTTTATACAAGGTCCCATGACTAGCAAATGGCAAAATTAGAATTTGAACCTGGGTTCATTACACTGCACTGCCATGATTCTGAAAATATAGCTCCTCGGTGACCCCACCACCCCATGGGAATGGAAGAAAACAAAGACACCATATTTAGTTCCAAAGAGGAGACCACCCTCAAATCATATGTATTTGGGTTTTGAGGGTACACATATACTCAAGTCAGATAGCAAAATCCTTTCCATCTAAGCCCTTTGTGAATTCAGGCATTTGTCATCTAGGGAACAAGTGAGAAGCTCAGCCATAGAATCATCCATGATGCAGTTGCTGGAAAGGTAAAAAGATCAGAGAATTATTTGTTTAGAGATGGAGAGAATTTCAGAAGTGGTAAGGAATGAAGAAACCCCTGGGAAGCTGAAAACCCCAGATGGGGAAGTGGAGTTGCCCTGTCAGAGTACTGACCCAAATATGGGTCAGTACTGGCCCAAATCTCCTTTTCCTACTGGTTGGGAGTTTTAATGTTAATTCCCCAGGACTCTTCCCTTCCCTTCCATTCCCTCTTCATAAATCAGCATAAATCAGCACCAACCTCCAGTTCCAAAGTCCTGATCCTTTCCCCTAATGACCGCTCCTACTGGACCAGATGAGAACCATGTATAAAAGTCCATCACATATTTTGTTGGGGGAAAAGGTGGCTCATTTCCTCTGGGGCCTCAGGGGGTACTCAATGCCATCCAAAGGTCCAGTAGACTGGTTTCCACAATCTTCCTTAACTAATCTGTATTCTGTGAATATTTCCCTTCAATAAAGCTGGCTTGTTTTACTGTCTTGTTGCGAGTTCTGTGTTTCCTTTTACTGAACTTTAGCCTTCTCTCAGACCTTCTTGATTCTCTATTAAGACAAAGTCCATCCTGTCCAACACCCTCATTGTAAAGATGAGGAAACCAAGGCAGAGAGAGTGACCAATATTTCACAGGTAGTAGGGGACAGATAAAGGATTTGAACCTACACCCTCTGACTACAAAGCCAGTGCTCTAGCCACTGGACTACACTGCTTCTGAATGTAATGGAGCTGAGATCATGATGGGTCATCTGTCAGTATAAGAATAATACATGAAGGAAAAAAGATTGGGGGAAAGGGTGGAAAGGTCAGAGGAGGAAGCCAATTAGCTTTGCTTTCATGATGATATATGCTTGCGATTAGAAAGATGGACCATCCCTACTGGGTCTATATTGAAAGCCTTTCCAGCTTGCTAAGACCTGCTGGGTCATCATATTTAATGTCCTAGCTTTCCAGAGCTATCTTTTATCCAAAATTAAGTAAAAATAAAAAGGTTATGGCTAAAATTATTTTTAAAAGATTATAGAACCAGAGACTTAAAGCTAAAGGAGACCTAATAAATCACTTAGAGTCTAGACCATCTTCTTCTTGTACAAGTGAGGAAACTGAGGCCCAGAGAAGTTTAAGTAGCAAGTAGCATAATCAGAGTTCAAAGCCAGGTCTTCTGTCTTCTGATCTAGTCATCTTTTACTGATTTCTCATCTGTCAAGGAAGTGGTAAGTCCATTGGTCTGACCTGTCAAAGAATTTTATGTGAGTCAGAGGGCAGATTATTCTAAAGACTGGGGAGAGAGGAGAGCTCTGAGTGGGAGGGAAAAAGGAATGCCAAGGAGAGAAAGTGGAGCTCATATTAAAAATGAGTTACTGGTGAGGAAAAACATGGAAGCCCAATGGTCTTCAGAGCAAAGACACTCTTTGACCATCCTATTCCAGTACTTCTATGGAGGGAAATCATGGTAAACTAGTGTGAGCACTGATTTAAAGTCAGGAAGGACCTGAGTTTGAGTCTCTCCTCAGATACTTATGAGTTGGGTGGCTCTGAACAAGTCACTTAATCCCTCTAAGTCTCACCTTTCTCATCCATAAAATGGGAGCAATAATATCTGCCTTACAGAGTTTTTGTGAGTCTTAAATGAAATAATGTAGATGTCTAGAAGGACATGGATTGACCAACTGGTTCTATTCCCATCCTCCCCACAGGAGACATAATTACAGATAATAAAGTGTTAATATGTTAAGGTGATGTTAACATTCTGTCATCCTCTAAAAATGTGAATACCTTCCTCTAATTGAATTGGAAGGATTAAAAAAAAAAGTCTATCCCCCTGAAGACTTTTAAATAGCTAAGCCTGTTAAATTTGAAATGAACCAAGGGAGTCCCAGGCTGGGGAATGTGACACCCATCCCTTTACCAGAGGGCTGTGGGGAATAAGGGAGATTTTCTCTCCTTCCCACACGCCCTTCATTGGCCATGACTTCTAGAGGCAATGCTATTCATCCAGTAGACATTCATTCAGTGGTTTGAGAGCTTATCAGTTGGGAAGTGTTCAAGCAAGAGCCAAAAAGTCAAGCCAAGACACATCCTTGGAAAGATCCAAAGACTGAGATGAAGCTACTTGAGGGAGGTGAGAGCTCCAAGGTGACAGGAGGCCTTGGATTTAAGGAAAAATCAGCCCTGGTCATTGAAAGTCAAGCTATGGAGAGGAACTGAACCTGTTAGCCCAGCTGAGCAACTCATCAAGCAAAAATCATGTGCCCAGGAGAGAACTACAGAGAGGATTCCACAAGGAAAGAAAGTATGTTTAGACACTACAGCACCAAGGGCACAGGCACTTGGCTGAGTGTGTTCCTAAATATGTGCCCCAACACTGCTCAATATTGAATTTGTGACTACTCTTCTCTCAGATGTTATGTGTAGCACCCCCTGGTTAATGAGGGAACATGTTCCATAGTTGCTATTCTTGCTATGTCATGTTAGCAAATGCCGTTTTTAAAAATGATTGCATCTTCTGACTGACTATTCATGGGAAGCAAATCACTGGGGGCTTGTGAGCTGTAGTTCAAGAAACAGGTACCACAAAACTTATGAGTAGCAACCACACTTTGGAGATACAGGGCAGTATCAAGGTGCCCAAATGAAGCTGAACGTCTCTGAAAAGAGCCCTTACTATTCACTGAAAATGGTCACAAGTGAAAAATAGGTCTCTCAGTTCTCTTTTTTGAGTTCACTAATCTCTGTTCCAGATCATTTTTAAAATTAAATTTTATTCTGTTTTTCAATTAACAAACATTTATTTTCTTTCAGTCTTACTGGGGAAAAAAGGGAAGAAAAGACCAAACCCACTGGCCATGTCAAAAAATGTATCTCTCATTCCATAAATCTAATCTATCACCTTTTTGTCAGGAAGTGGGTTTGGAAGGACACACAATAACACATCATTAGCCCTCTGGAATCATGGTTGATCATTTGTTGATCAGAATTCTTAAGTCTTTCAAATTTGTCTATTTTTATAGTGTTGTGATAGTACAAATTATCAAAGTAAGTTAACATGTAAGGTGGTTAGCAGACCTTAAAGAGCTAACTAAATGGAGTACTAATAACAATGCATTTCTTTCTTGCTTCTGATCACTTCACTCTGCATCCATTCATAAAAGTCTTTCCAGGATTTTCTGAAACCATCTTTATTTTTTTCTTCCATCACTGTAGTTTTCTATTATGTTCATGCGTCATAGTTTGTTCAACCATTCCCCAACTGATGAACACTCCCTTAATTTCAAGGTCTTTTGTCACCACAATTTGCTAGATGTGAGGTGAAACTTCAGAGTTCTTTTGATTTGCATTTCTTTAATTAATAATTATTTGGAACACATTTTTACATGGTTGTAGTTTGCAATTATTCTTTTGAGAACTGTTCATTCATAACTTTTGAACATTTATTGACTGAGGGTAACACATAGTCTTAGACATTTTCTATTAGTTCCTCTTTGTTGCTGTTTGTCCTTTGTTTTCAAAAAGGATCAATGACATTGCAGGCAACATCTTGACTCCAGGATGAATTGGATTTAAGTGAGGCAGAATTGTCCAAAGTCATCAGCCTCACTCTCTCTTCCAGAGTTATCTAAGTCCAATAACAGGACAAAAGTCAGGACAATTGATGATGGATGCAGTAGATGACCTTGGCATCTTCAATGTCTGGCCAAGTTCTAAGAACTCCATAGCACCTGCTTCAGCTGGCTTTATGACCATTGGAATAAATTGCTCTCATCCTTCCTTTCCACTGGGGGAAGCCTTCACATGCTTGGGGTAGACAACCCGCTGCTCACCAACCAGGTTTGTGATCTGTCAGTTACCCTCAACCTTGGTTAGCCCATCTTTCAAAATGGTGTGGCTGCAGTCACACCCTGGCAGTGTGACTGCTGCATGTACTACACATTGGAGCCACAGGTGAGAGTGAGATGGGCACCAAAGGTGGATGAGCAGCCCTGAAAAGACCCTCCCTTCAGAGGTACTAGTCCTCCCTAAATCTCAGTTTCCTCATATATCTTGGATAAATGAGATATTTTATGAAGATTTTCCCCGATTGGTCACCTCCTTTTCTCATTCTAGTTCACTGATTTTTTTCCTGCAAAAGGTTTTTATTTTTGTACAATCAAAAATTATCTATTTTATCTTGTGTGAATGCCCCTATCCTTTGTTTAAGGATTCTCCTATTTGCCATATCTCTGAAATGTATTTCTAGTATGGCTCCTTTCTAATTTTGTTTTTAATTTTATAGTAGAGATGATGTTTAAATATTCTAGTTGCTATACTTTTTGAGTTTATTGTGGTATATGGTGTAAGATGTTGGTCTAAACCCAATTTCTACAAGACTGCTTTTCATTTTTCTTAAACAGAAATCTAATTCAAGTCTTCCTGACCCCAATTCTAGTAAACAAGCTATTCTGAGATGGAAATACAAAGTCCCTTTTTCTTGAACCAAGTTTTCATCATAAAAACTATAAAGTTTCTTTTCTCCCAACAAAGCCATCTCTATCTCTACCCAACTTTGTAGCTCTGACTGGACCATGAGTCAACCTCTTTGATGTTCTCAACTTAACAAAGGGGCTAAGGTTAATGCTGCCTTTTGTTTGCTTACATTTGCTTGTTCAGAAACATGACTCAGATAGAGCCAGAACCTCCCAGATGTTTGTTCAGTGTTTTTTTTTAATTTCCCCCTCCCCTAGCTCATGACCCTTCCTCCTTCAGGATTCTCAGGACTACCTGATCCACAATTCTTCAGAATTACAAGTTTCACCTGACACTGTTCACTTTCTTTCTTTTTTTCTATTGTGTAAATGTTTTATTGATGCCTTCCAGCTTGTTACTGTAGTCATTTCTAGGAAAATTCCTCTTTCCCCTCACTTTCCCTTCAAATTAAATAAAGAAAAACAGTAGACCAAAAAATGTGAGGGAGTGACAATCTCTGACAATGTAAAAAATATTCCACTCCAGTAACCTCCCACCTTTCAGCTCTGAAGAGGGAAGTTTATTTCTTCACCATCTATTCCCAGGGACCGTCACTGGGTTCTTCAGTTACTCCGAGTTTGGCTTCCATTGAGTGATCTTCCTCATTACAGGCTTGCCGTGATCTCTATTGTTCTTTTGGTTTTTCCTATTTACCTCTGAATCAGTTTATCCAGGCTTCTCTGAATTGTCTATAGTCATTATTTCTGTAGCAATCATTTCCTTTTCTTTTTGTTTTAGTGTTTCTTGGTATCATTAGCTTCCACTTTCCCAAGTCTAATTTTTAAGGAATTATTTTCTTCAGTGAGCTTTTGTATTTCTTTTTCCATTTGGTCAAATCTACTTTTTTTTAAACAGTTCTCTTCAGTGGTTTTTTTGGTGTCTTTTTTACCAAGCTATTGAGTCTCTTTTCATAATTTTCTTTTATCAACCTCATTTTTTCTCCAATTTTCCCTCTACTCTTATTTGAGTTTTAAAATTCTTTTTGAGCTCTTCAGAAATTCTTGTTGAGTTTGAATACAATTCACATTTTTTCTTTGAGGTTTTCCTTCTTGCTACTTTGACATCATTGTCTTCTTCTGAGTTTGTATCTTGATCTTCCCTATTCCCACAGTAACTTGTTATGGTCAGGTTCTTTTATAGATGTTGTTTGCTCATTTCCATAGATCATTTCTTGATTTTAACTTTTATGTTAAAGTTGGGTTCTGCTCTTGGGGCAGAGGGGGCATTGTCCTAAGCTTCAATATTTTCGGGCTGCTGTTTTCAGAGCTAGTTCTAGAGATCTCTAAGTTTTTTGGTGCTTCCAAGGTGACATGATTTAAGGAGAGATGTGGTCACCACTCTCCTGGCCTTTACACAGAAAGGGCCTCTGCTCTCCTATAGTTGACTCTGGAATTGTGACCAGGTGCCTTCTTCTCCTGCAGGCACAACTGCTAGTGCCTCTTTCCGCCTTGGAACTGAGACCAGGGTCTCCCCTGTGAGTGAACACAAACACTACTCTCTGCCCTGGAACCATGACTTCTCTTCCTTCCTTCCTCCTCACTCATCCCCACTGAGAAGGCAAGCAACTCAATATAGGATATATATGTGTAGTTTTGCAAAAGACTTTCATAATAACCATCCTGTGTAAGACTTACTATATTTTCCTCCATCCTATCCTGCCCATTTATTCTATTCTCTCTTTTGACCTTGTCCCTCCCCAAAAGTCACTGTAAAAGTGAAAGTAAAAGTTTACTTCTAGTTACTCCCTCCTCTCATTTGCCCTCCCTTCCATCAATCCCCTCCACCCCACTTATCCCCTTCTCCCCTACTTTCCTGTAGTGTAAGATAGATTTTCATATCAAATTGAGTGTGCATGTTATTCCCTCCTTAAGCCAAATGTGATGAGAGTAAGCTTCACTTTTTCCCTCCTACCTCTCCCCTTTCCCCCTCCATTGAAAAAGCTTTATCTTGCCTCTCTTATGAGATAATTTGTCCCATTCCATCTCTCCCTTTCTTCTCACAATACGTTCCTCTTCTCACCCCTTAATTTTATTTTTTTAGATATCATCCGTTCCTATTCACTCTGTGCTCTGTGTATGTGTATGTGTGTGTGTGTGTGTATAATCCTACCAACTACCCAGATACTGAAAAAAGTTTCAAGAGTTACAAATATTGTCTTTCCATATAGGAATATAAACAGTCCAACTTTAGTAAGTCCCTTATGATTTCTCTTTCCTATTTACCTTTCTATGCTTCCCTTGATTCCTGCATTTGAAAGTCAAATTTTCTATTCAGCTCTGATCTTTTCATCAAGAATGCTTTAAAATCCTCTCTTTCATTAAATGACCATTTTTTTCCCCTGAAGTATTATACTCAGCTTTGCTGGGTAGGTGATTCTTGGTTTTGAATTTGACTTCAAATATCATATGCCAAGTCCTTCGATCCCTTACTGTAGAAGCTGCTAAATCTTGTGTTATCCTGATTGTATTTCCACAATACCCAAAATGTTTCTTTCTACCTGCTTGCAATATTTTCTCCTTGACCTGAGAACTCTGGAATTTGACTACAATATTCCTAGGAGTTTCAGTTTTCAGAACTCTTTCAGGAAGTGATTGGTGGATTCTTTCAATATTTATTTTGCTTTCTGGTTCCAGAATATCATGGCAGTTTTCCTTGATAATTTTAAAAAAGATGATGTCTAGGCTCTTTTTTTGGTCATAGCTTTCAGGTAGTCCCATAATTTTTAAATTATCTCTCCTGGATCTATTTTCCATGTCAGTTGTTTTTCCAATGAGATATTTCACAATGT
>CM053772.1:255015532-255043890 GCA_028658325.1 Potorous gilbertii | reverse complement strand
AATTATCTCTCCTGGATCTATTTTCCATGTCAGTTGTTTTTCCAATGAGATATTTCACAATGTCTTTCATTGTTTTGGTTTTATTTTGTAATTTCTCGGTTTCTCATAATGTTATTAGCTTCTATTTGCTCCATTCTAATTTTCCTCATTGACTTTTTGAACTTCTTTTGCCAATTGAGTTGGTCTATTTTTAAAGCTATTATTTTCTTCAGCATTTTTTGGGTCTCCTTTAGCAAGTTGTTGACTTACTTTTCATGATTTTTTGCATCTCTCTCTCATTTCTCTTCCCAATTTTTCCTCCACCTTTCTTACTTGATTTTCAAAATCCTTTTTGAGCTCTTCCATGACCTGAGACCATTGCATATTTTAGTTTGGATGTTTGGGATGCAGAAACCTTGACTTTTAGGTCTTCCTCTGATGGTATGTATTGTTCTTCCTCATTGGAAAGGATGGAAGAAAATACCTGTTCATCAAGAAAGTAGCCTTCTATAGTCTTATTTTTTCCCTTTTTTGGGCATTTTCCCAGCCAGTTACTTCACTTTTGAGTCCTTTGTCAAGAGGAGGGTATACTCTCGGGACCTGTAAGTTCTCAGTTCCTTCAAAGTGGCACAATCAAGGAAGAGGAGTTACTCCTCTCTTGGCCTGCACTCTGGTCTGGGAGCAACCACAAGCATTCTTCTGCCCAGGACCTGTGAGTAGGATTCCCTGTCAGAGCCTTCACCAGCTCCATGAGCCAATGCTCCTCCTCACCCCAGGAACACCACTCAGGGCTGAGATTGAGATCAGCTGCTCAATTCCCCCAGGGTCTTTAAGTCAAGGGGTCCAAAAATGGATGTTGCCACTGCAGTGGCTACTGTCAGTGGGGCCAGATTGCGTTTCCCTCTCACCCAGGCAAAAGAGCCTTCCCACTAATCCCTGAAGCTGTCCCTGGCATTCATGTGTTGAGCAATCTGGGAACTGCTGCTGCTGCTGGTGCCCTGAAGCCTTCTCTGGTTCTGTTCCTGCCTCATGGCACTCTGCTCCAAGCCCAGTGTAATAGATTCCCCCCACCACCACCATCAGCCCTCTAGGCTTTTCTGGGCTGGAAATTCCCCTCACTCTGTCCTTCTATGGTTTCTGCTGCTCTAGAATTTGTTTAGAGTCATTTTTTACAGGTATTTTATGGGTTATGGGAGAGAGCTTCTACAAGTTCATCCTTCTTCTCCACTATCTTGGCTCTGCCCCTTGTTGCTCATTTTCTTGCCCCAGGGAATGGATCCTGGAAAACTCCCCTTATCCTTGATCCACACTGGGAATCAGTATCCCCAGCTATTTCTGCTTTCTTTAAGGATATAGGTTTCCTGGAAAGCTCACACACCTTGGTGAGGCTTCTATGCCTTTCAAGTTGAGTTGGTGACTGGAGCAGAGTTTTGGGTCTCACAGAGGCACATGGCAGCTGTCAGCCTCCAATGGGGGCTACTGTGCATCCTGGGTCCACTTGGCAAGTGATTAGAATTAATATTAATAGAGCTCATATGTGATTTGATAGGACAAGAAGGTTCTGGAGGAAGAGTAACAGGGAACATCGATTGTTCAGGAAGCTATCCCATTTTTGCAGGCTGCCTCTTACAATGATCTTCAGAGCATCTCCAAACTTAACAAGTAGGATCTGCTCATGAAGCTCATAAGAAGCTTTATAGCTTACTAGAATGGGCCCAAATGTACACTTTCCTGCTCAGGCCTCTGAAATTCCACCTTCACCTCCACAGGTAGCAGCATGCTGGAACCAGGTCTGACCAGTTTTTGAGAGCCAGCTGTTAGATTTCTCAGTGTGAGCATTTACCCTTCAAAAATCAACCAATGCTATAAGTGAGAGCTTCATTTATTGTTATACTGATTGTCTAGACTTAGGAAAGTATGAGAAAAAATGTTTAATAATGCAGACTAAACTTAAAAATGTCCTGTGTACATTTCCCCCCAGAGAACTGGTTTTAAACATTTGCCACACATCCTGTCCTAATGAGTATGAGACACAAACATTAATGGGTGAAAACAAGATTACATGGTACAATTTCCTAGCACTTTCTGGGGCTCAAAGACTTCTCCATACCACCTGGTTCACAGAAACCAAGTGCCAGCTATTACATTATGTTTGCTGCTGCTGCTGCTTCTACTACTACTACCACTGCCAGTACCATGCTGCTGCCATTACCTTTGCTACTGCTGCTGCTGGTGCTACAACTGTTGCTATTACTTTATCCTCAGGGTCTTGCCCTGAGGAGATCAATGAAGGCTTATTGCTTGGTTTGACTGTTCACACTGTTTCCACTATATCAAATCAAGGACTATAACCAGAGACAAATATTTCCATTTGGATACCTAATACATGGAGATTTTTGTATGACACAATGGAAAATGAAATTACTTTGGAGTCTGAAGACCTGGGTTTAAATCCCAGTTCTTGATGGATTGATGCCAATCCCATGACGACTACCTATATGAGCTTGAGCATAACATACAATCTCCCTGGACCTCAGTCTTCATATCTGTAAAATAAAACAGCTGGATTAGGTAGCCTCTGCACTCCCTTTCAGCTGTAGATATAGGATCTTTGACTTTTTGTCTTGATTTGGAATTAGGAGTTCTGGGTTCAAGTCCCTAATCTGCCACTTCTTATCTGTGAGATTTCAGGCACCTCAGTACACCTCTCTTGGACTCTGTTTCTTCATCTGTAAAATAATGAGGTTAGACCAGATACTCCCAATAAATTTCATAAAAATGGAATTTTATATGGCTGACCCCCAGGGTCTATGTCTTCTTTCTCAGCTGAAAAGATACTGGCTTTAGTACTCTACAGAGTGGACACAGATGGCCTTATTTGAACACAATGTGGGTCCTATGAATGATATGGCATAAATGAAACCTGGATAAAGTAAATCCATGTTTTTCATGCACTAGGGAATCTCTTTTTGAGCACTGTCCCTATCCCAAATCCCACTGTCATAAGCCTCTCTCTTTATTGGTGGAGATGAGGGCCCTGCCCTGAGTAATCTGCTCAAAATCCTTAGAAAACAACAATAACAAAAATCTTTGCCAAGAAGAAAACTATCCCTTAATTTGGGATTTCTAAGTGTGACACAGTGGATGAAGCACCAGACTTGGAACTGGGGAGACTGGTTGGAATCCTACCTTGGTTATTTACTGCCTACGTGATCCAGAGAGAGCCAAGTTAATTCTCTGAATTTCAGAGTCCTCCTCTGTTAAATGGGAGGCAGGTAATAGCACCAAGCTCACAGGGATGCCATGAGGATGAAAAGAGAATTCCCATAAAGCACTTTTTAAACCTTAAAGTGTACAAAATTAGTAACTATTACTAATTATTATGATGATGACACCTTTTCCCATAATCAACGATAGTAAGTATTTATATTTAGGATACCAAGTATACCTTATACAGGATCTAAAGATATGGACAGACAACTGTGGCCTGCAGAGGCAGAAAATTTCCCTTGTGAGTCAGTATCAACACAATGAATAGACCCCATAATTCCACCTAATCAGCCTACAGCCTCTCACATCCCGTTCTGCTTTTTCTGTGGTCTCCCTTAGCTGAGGTTCTGCCCAACAGCAAAGGCAATGGGTGCACTTCCCCTTTGGCAGCCCACGGAAGGCAAGTGTTCTACCTTGGCAGCTCCCCCTGCCCTAGTTAGTGTCTGCTTGGCATGAGGGACCGCAACCATTTCCACTTTACTACCCACAGTTAATATTTAATCCAATTCAAACAAAGCAGCCAAGGATGGTGGTATATGCCAGTAAACCCAGCTCCTAGAGAGGAGAAAGCTGGCTCTCTTACATTTAGGAGATCTAAGTTGTGATGGGTTAGGCTGACTGGGTGTCTATACTAAGTTCAGCATCAACATGGCAACCACTAGAAGTGGGTAGCCAACAGGTTGCTTAAAGAAGGGTGAACCTTGTCCATGTCTGAAATGGAGCAGGTCAAAAGTTCTGTGCCCCTGTACTTCCTGAAGATATCTAGTCTTTTAAAAAATAATTCAATCCAGTGAACATTTAAGTGCCTATTATGTGTCAGACACTGTGCTAGGTGTTGGGAATGATTGTTTAGGATCACATAGGGAACTACATCTGTGATTTCACTATTAGGGAACTCCAAGATGAAGAAAATTCCCCCATTAATGGGAAATTGGCATCTGCTCTGTAATTTATGCTCTTATAGTGTTGACAAGGGTAATGGGAGGTTGGGTGTCTTGTCTAGGGCCACAAAGTCACATGTAAGAGACATAACTTGAACCCAGGTCTTTCTGACTGCAAGGCTTCTTTTCTCTACTAGGCCAGATTTCCTCTTGGAAACAATGTATCTGTTTAGGGAGAAGTTCCTTTCAAGTGGATGTTTCTGATGACTTCAGACCATGTCTTTCAATGATCATTTTGCTAAAAATGGAAACTGCAAGCCAGAAGGTCATCATAGGGAAAGAAGACGAAACCCTAGACCTGGAGTCAGAGGACCTGGGCTCAGATTCCAGTTTTACCGCTTACTCTCTGTGGGACGATCTCTTAAGTTCTCTGGGTCCCAACTTCCTCACCCATAAAATGAGGTTTGGATTGGATGGCCTTCCCATTGTAAATTCCATGATCCTGGGATGGAGTGATCGAGCATAGAAAGGTGTAAAGATGAGGGAGGGTCCATCTTCTGTTACCTACCATGCCATTGTCACTTCAGGCTTACCCATCAGTACTAACCATTGCTTCTTTTTCTCCTAGTCTGTGGTTTGGGTCAAGCAAACCTGGGGCTCAATGTATTAGAAAGGTCTGTAATCATAACAATGTGAGTCCTTATCTCCAGAGGTGCCAGTTACCCTCCGTCCATCTCTTCTCCTTCAGGGATCATGCTCCAGGAAATCCTCCCCTGGAGGGATTATGTAACATGGTGGAAAAGGGAGCTTTCCTCTCTAGAGCAGATTATGAACTTAGGGTCCAGAGAATACCATGGATAGATTTTAGGGGGTCTCGAATGGGAAAAAAAATTACATCTTTATTGTAAAAATAATTGATTTCCTTTTTAATCCTATGCATTTTACTTTATAGGTTTAAATATACCACTTTGAGAAGGGATTCATAGGCTTCACCAGACTATGACAAAGGGATTCATGACCCAAAAGTGAAGGTTGAAGGCCCTTGACACTGTATGGAAACCGATAGAGCCCATCAGCTTTCCATGAATGATTCTTCTCTCATATCATATGAACTTTTTCAGTCTATGATTTGTCCACTTACTAGCTCTTCAGTGATAATATGCTTCAGTCTTTACTTCACCTTACATATGATCTTCACCTTCACTTCCTTGCAGACAGTGGTACCCCATTCTTCATGGTCACATAGACTCAACGGAGGGATATTGGTGTGATGAACTTATGTTTCAAGTACAAGTATAACAAAGTACCATTTCCCCAAAGGGGGAATTTCCCCAGTTTTCCTCATCTTCTTCCCTTCTGGTCTCTCAGTTCATTTTCTATTGGCAATGACTGTGCAAGATATATATACCCATAGGCCCACTTCATGGACTACATATCATTTTCTGGACAAAAGGCATTCTTCATCTATTTGGTTTTTTGTTTGTTTTCGTCCAATGTGGAGCATGAAGTTGAATACTTTAGAGACATTGTGGATTTAATTTAAGAGGCTATAAAGTGTTTGGATGCAACAAGTACAATATCTCCCATCATTTAGAGGCCCTCTCCATCTACAGGGAATCCCTTTCTCATTGGACCTTTGTGCTGGACAACCTCCCTGACCATAGAAACTCCTCTGACGAATAAACATCTTTTTGTGTCTTGTGGATATTATCACCACCATTAACAGTAATAATGGCTAGCATTTCTAGAGTGCTTCCATGTCTGTAAAGCATTTTACAAATATTGTCTTGCTTTATCTTCACAATAACCTGGGAGACAGGTGATTCTAATATTCCCACTTTATCAATGAGGAAACTGAGGCTGAGATGGTTTAAGTGATTTGTTCAGGGTCACACATAAGTGTCAGAGGTTGGATTTGAACTTGAGTCTTCCTGAATCCAAGACCAACACTAGCCACCAGGTGCCAAGGGATCTCTGCCGTGGCATCTTTCAAGGACTCTTAGGGGGTTTAATAAATACAGCCTTTGCTCCATAAATCAAATGCTGTTTTCTTTTCTCCTAATGAACAGTCACTATAGGAGATTGCCCTGGACTTCAGCCAATTTCATGAGCAGAAAGGTGCGATCTGCTGTGAGATTGTGTGTTTGCTTCTTCTAAGGCCCATCCCACTTCTGTTAAGCCTACTGATCAATGTAAGGTTGGAAGTGGATTTTCTTTTTGCAAGAATGCAAAATGCAAGAGGGAGATGAGGCTACAAGGTGATGCAGAGTTGTGCTCAGCTGATCCCCAGAACCATTCTCTGACATAGAGAACTCCCACTGTGGGAAATGATGGAGGAGAAAAAGGATTTTTCAGTTCTTTTGCTCCAGGCCTTCTTAGTCTGGGCTAAAAGATGCATTAGTGTCAAACTAGTTGTCCCCGAAATATTCGGTGAGTCACTGCTCTTACCATAAAACGCTTGGGTTCCCACCCATCATGAAAGGAAAACCAGCTCCACAAAACATCTTTCAGAATCATGACACTGGGGCAGAACTTACACCCAAGAGAGCTTTCCTTGCCTTAATCTGTGGATGAAGTTCAAGTTTTAGAACATCTTATAAAATTTTTTTAAAAAGTCACGTCAAAAGAAATGTGTTTGAAGAGCACAGAAGGAAGGCCTGAAAGAATCTCAGACAAGCAGGACAGCTTTGAAAGTTACACTTTGGGGTAGCCAGGTGGTGTAGTAGGTAGAGCATGGCCACAGAGGTAGGAGGACCTGAGTTCAAATCTGACCTCAGATACTTATCAGTTGTCACTGAACCCCAATTGCCTCCAAATAGAAAGAAAAAAATGTTACTTGTTGAATTTATTATATACTTTTTAAAAAAGCAAACTACATATTAGAAATTCATAGCTTTATGCATCATTCTCTTCTGTATATGGGATGATGCTTGTTTTATTTGGAGTTTAAGTTCAGAATTGCCAATAAAGGAGAAAGTTAGTTTAGCAAAGGTTGAACATAAAGTTTGATCCTTTGCCTCTTGTAAATTTGCAAAGGCAAACTGAAGTATAATTTTCTCATTATTTTTCTTGCTTTTTTGGGACATGGTTAATGTGGACATATGTTTTGCACGATTTCACGTTTAACTGATGTCATATTGTTTGCTTCCTCAGCGGTGGGAGCTGAAGGAAAGGACAGAATTTGGAACTCAAAATTTAAAAAGAAAAGAATGTCAAAAATAAATAGATAATAAACCAAAAAAGTAAAAATAAAAATAATCTCTGCTACCTAATAATTCAAATTGTTATTTTCTCGAAGTTAGATGGTAACAAGTGACTTACATGCTTTGATGGGTTCAGTATCAATAGTGGTAATAATGTACTTAATGGTGCTAGTTCTCTCCAATCTTTTCTTTAAGTCCCAGATTTACCACACATACAGAACGCAGCAAGTATGAATACACAGAGAGAGAGAGCATTAGTTTGCTGAACAGTCAATATGCTCCTTACATTTTGCTATGATGTGGATTAATAGGGAGGCCACTCGAATACCAATCAAGAGCTTCTGAAAATATTCCACTACTTTACAGTATATTTGCCTGATAGAACTATATGCACTGAGAAAAAAATTTGTTTCATCTGGATTGTATGTAGGTCATTTAATTGATATTAGCCATTTCACAAATAGTTTTTACCCAAGTAGCTCCTGGAATCTATAAGCTTATCTGATTTGGAAGGGAAAAAAAGGGAATCTTGGAGATCATATGATATAAAAAAG
Source organism: Potorous gilbertii (assembly GCA_028658325.1). Classification (NCBI taxonomy): domain Eukaryota; kingdom Metazoa; phylum Chordata; class Mammalia; order Diprotodontia; family Potoroidae; genus Potorous; species Potorous gilbertii. Next base: position 255,036,003 of record CM053772.1, on the reverse strand, counting down.
GAAAGAAGGAAGGGAGAGAGAAGGAAGGAAGGAAGGAAGGAAGGAAGGGAAAGGAAGAAAGAAAAGAAAGGAAGGAAGGAATTTAAACGTGTCCTGCACACATTTCCTAAAAGAAGCTTCTTGCTAATTCAGCACTTCATAGAACTCAAAACAAATTTACCTTCCTTTGGAGAGCAGAAGGAAGGGAGGGGGGCAGAAGGGAGCGGATGAGTTGAGTTACCCCACTGGCTGCGTTCCCATTCAGGCAGCTTGGTCTACTCATAGGCCTGGGTTCGTCCTTCAAAACGTTTTCTAAGTAGACCATGACATCAGAGAAATGATGACAAGACTTCCACTTGACTTTGTTTTGCATGAGGGAGGGCTGTGCAAGGTCACCAGTCAGAGGATGCCCAGTTAACTTGGGGTTTACTGGCTAGATGTCTTTCTGTCTCTTTCTTTCATTTTCTCTCTCTGTCTCTCTGTCTCTCCCTCTGTCTCTTCCAAAAACCCGGTGTACTCGGTAATCCATACATTGCACACCAATAGGTCCCTGCCCAAACTCCACTTAATGGCTGTTTTCTGGACCCTCCTGGATTCTGAGTGATTATCAGTAGCAACTGTTGCTCTTTCCCTTCAAGCTTGATTTACTTGGATTTTTTTCTTTTGATCACTGAAGGGGACAATCTCTGATTCCTTCTTAGACAGCCTTATTCAGTGAATGGCCTTACCTCACTCTGAGTGAGTACCTGCATAAGTCAAAGTCTCCCATTGCATCCTGGGCCTTTTCCAGTCATCCTGATGAATTTCTGCTCACTGATAAGGCCTCTGTGGAACACAGAGAATACAGATAGTGGTTTCAGCTGTATATCAGAACTAAATTAAGCTTAGTATTTTCTAAGGGTCTTGAATGAAATTAATAACAATAAGTAACACTTTTACATATTAACTACTCCATGCCAGACACTAGGCTAAGCACTTTATAAGGACATACTTCCTTTGATCCTCATAACAAACATAAAAAATAGGTGCTGCTATTATCTCCATTTTCTATATGAGGAAACCAAGGCAGAGAGATTGTGACTTACCCAGGTCACGGAGCTGGAAAGCATCTGGGAATAGATTTGAACTCAGGTCTTCCCGACTTGAGACCTAGTGCTCGCTTCACGGCACCATCTAGCTGAATAGTCTGAGCACTGACTTAGGATGATGAGATGACATGTTTAGAGCAGGAAGGCGCTTTGGAGGGCATCGAGTGTAAAGCCCTCATTTGAAAGATGAGGGAAGAGATCATGAACGATCTGCCCAGTCACTTAGATGATAAGTTGCCCACTGGGGACTTGAGTCCATTCCACACCGCCTCTGGAGAGCTTTGGGCTGTAAGTAAGATAGCTAACAAGTACTTTCAGGTTTGCGGAGCACTTCATGTATGCCTGTGATTACTAGCAGTATTGTCCGCATGTTTCCAGAGGAGTCTGAAGCTCCAATGTGCCCGTGTCACACATCTAGAAAGTTTGGGGGGTTTTGTTTTGTTTGAACTGGGGACTCTTGAGGGAGGAAACTCCTATCAATGTATCATAATCTTAGAGAATTACTTAGGACAATGGCTTTCCGCAATTGGTGCCTCCATTTCCTTTCATCTCCGCTACTGTTGGTCATCGAGCTTCTGAACTCATCATTCAGCCAGCACTACTCACTCCAATGTTCCCCAGGATGGCTTCATTGCCTCACCTTCGTCCTTACTCTTGACCTATCTGAAGACTTTGGCCTTGATGACCCTCTCCTCCTGGATCCTCTCCTCTCTGATGGTTCTCCTCTGCGTGCTTGATCCTTTCTCTCGATCTCATCCACACAGTGCCCACCCATGTAGGCATTCTTCTCTTCTCCCTCTCCATTATTTTTCATAGTGATCTCATCAATTCCCATAAATTAAATCATTAACTCTACACAGATGATTCTTACATCTATTTCTTTAGTTCCATCCTTTCTCCTGACATCCAGTCTTGAAATTCCAATGCATATTGGACATCTAGAACTGGATGTCCCACAGTAAGTAACCTTAAATTCAACATGTCCAAAACAGAACTCATTCCCTTGCCCACAAACCCTATCCTCTCTCTAACTTCCCTTTCACTTCTGAGGGCACCACCATCCTCCCAGTCACCCAGGCTCAAAACTTAGGCATCTTCCTTGACTCTCACTCTTTCATCCCCCATTTCCAATCATTTCCACCTTCCTAGTATCTCTTGTACGCATTCCCTTCTCTCCTCAGACACTGCCACCACTCTGATAAGGCCCTCATTACCTCACACCTGGATATTGCAATAGCCTTTTAGTTACTTCCTCTGCCTTAAGTCTCTCCCCACCCTAGTACATCCTCTAGTCAGTTATCAAACAAATCTTCCTAACATACAGGGTTTGATCATGTCATCCCTTTATTCAATAAATTCCAAGGGCTTCCTATTAATTCCAGAATCAAATACCAAATGACCTGGCTTTTCATAACTTGACCTCTTCCAACGTCTCCAGTCTTCCCCACCTTCACAGCTCTCTTTGCCCTTCTTCATAGGAGTCTCTCTATCTCCCGGCCCTGTGCATCTATAGTGAATGCCCCCATCCCAGGAATGCTCTTCCTCCTCCTCTCTGCCTTCTGCTTTCCTACATGTCTCAGCAGGAGTATCACTTTATGCAAGAAAGCCTTTTCCAATTCTTAATTCTAGTGTCTTCTCTCAAAAATTATCTCCACATAATTTAGCCACCTCTTTCTCATTCCTGGTTGTTTGCACGTTGTTCCCCATGTTAGACTGTGACCTCCTGGAGAACTGGGCCTTTTTGCTGGTGCTGCTGATTTTGTCTTCCCATCTCCAGTGCTTAGCACTAGACTTGGTATATAGTACACATTTAATAAATGCTTGATGACTTGACTCCGCCTGGCTGCCCCAAAGGGGTATCTTTGTTTTCCCAACCAAAAAGGTAACTAATTCAAGTTTTTCTCAATTTAGCTAAGATTTGGAGCAATTACCTCTAGAGGAAATACTCAGTATTCTGCTTTTCTACCAAAAGGCTACTGAGTCACTCGTCGTGGCACTGTGCTTTGTTTTGTTTTCTGGAGACCTTGCAAACACATGAACAAGTTAGAACACCTTGCACCAACATTTCAGGACGATATTGCCACCTTCAGCAAACTCAAAATTCGACTCTTTTAAAGGAATGATTTATGTGTACTATTACTCTATACATGGAAATATAAGGCTCTCACACAGATGTGGCACAAAGATAACTGGGACTGAATTCAGAGGACCCAGATTGGAGTCAGGCCACCGATAATATGTACCAACCATGTGACATCCACCAAGTCACGTTGTCTGCTTCAGTTTCCTCCTCTATGAAGTGAGTGGGCTGGATGGTCCCTTACTACTCACATTCTAGGATTCCACAGTAACTTAAGTGAACCCTTGCACCACTGTAGTTCTTCAGGAAACAGAAAGAAATCATCCTCTTCTGGTTACATAGTCAAATATTTCAACAGGTCTGTGATTTAATCAATGTGGGTAGGTAATCCTCCCAAGGGGCAGATGCTGCCTATTCGGGGCCTTCTTATCCTGGGCAATCTCTGTGTATGTCCTCCCCAAGTCCTCCACAGAGGACCCTCCAAACGTGCCAGAAGCCTTCCTTGGGAGCTCCTGCTAATAATGTAGTCTGGCTGACGTTAGTCACTGTCCTTTTCCCCATCTATTCCAATGACTGCCACCACAGCATGGCCCTTCTAACCATTAGTATAGTCTATTTCAACAGTCTCCTAACTATGGGTCTTGTCAGGTTTCACAACCCTCCTCCATGCTTCAGTCAGAAAAATCTTACTTAGGCCAGACCTGACTGTCATTCCTTCCATCAGAACCTCTTAGCCTACTGCATGAGATTGAAATGCTTTGGTCAGCAGTCAAGGTCTCTAAACTCTAACCCACTCTCCTTTTCACACCTTCTCTCACTATTCCCACTTCAGTCACCACCTCTTTAACATACATCCTGCATTGTCCCACCTCTAAGCTTTTGCTCATGACCTTATTCCCACATAATCTCCTGGCAGCATCCCTTAAAATCCTACCACTCCTGAAGGCCTAGCTCAAATGCTACCTCCTTCATTAAGTCTAACCTAACAAGCATTTATTAAGTGCCTCCCAAATGCAAAGCAGTGGCTATTGGGGATACAAGAGAATGAGTCATTTCTGCCCTCAAGGACTTCATGTTCTACCAAAGAACACAAGTAGACACAGATAAATCAAATTTAAGGAGACAGCACTAACAACTAATGGATTCTACTTTGGTAGGATGTGGCAGCTAAGCTGCGCACTAAGCCACGTTCAGTGTTCTAAGAGGTGGAAGTGAGGAGGGAGGACAACCCCAGTGTGGGGAGCAGTCGGGCAAGTGTGGAGATGGGATGGCAAATATGCGGAACAACTATAAGTAAGCCAGTTTGGTAAAATGTAGAGTGCATGACTGAGAGGAATAGGAAATAAGGCCTGTGTTTCCAGGAGATTCTTTTGATTCCTTTGTGGAGGGTGGAAGAGGGGCAAAATGGAAGCAGGAACTGTTCAGGTAGGACATGATGAGCTCCTGAATCAGGCTGCTGGTTGTGAGTGGAAAGGGCCAGATGCCATGCAGGTGAAATCATCACGCTCTTGACCACCCTTGGACCCTGATGGAGACAGCCCAGACCCCTGAACCTTGCCTAACTTTTCTGTTTGTATTCCCCATGCTTAGTGAGATGTTGTGAATACAGTTTTAATAAATATTTCATTCATTCAGGAGATGCTGAGGATGTAAGATCATAGATCTAGTGCTGGACAGGGCCTTATGAATCATCTTGTCCAAGAGCACAGGAATAAACACTGACTAGAGTGACAGACGTTATAATTATCCCTGTGCTCTTGGAACTCTCCTGGTGCGTAGTTCGTATCTTAGACAAAATACACCTACAAAAGCATGAATTCTGAGTATTGGGATCATGTCTTATTCAATTTCTATAGCTCCCCTCCTTTCACCTCCTTGTCTAGCATAATGCATTAATCATAGAAGATTAGTTAAGGACTCAATCCCAGTTGATACCACCAACTAAATTTAGGAAATAAAATTGCTATTAAAGATCAGATTTGGGTCTCACAAATTGATTCAGCATTTGCTAATCTACTATGCTATTTTAATCTAGATGCTAAGTGCTACATTTATTTTCTCATGACCCAACCCAAGCCTTCTCTCCTCCATACTTCCCTTCATCCAATCCTCTTGTGCCATTTTTTCCAGGTTTTTCATCATTCCCAGTTATCCATGATCAAGGATGGTGGATAAACAATTTCCAAACCAATTTGTGAGACTCCAAGTCCTTTTTGGATTCCATAACTCTCAGGCACTTAGCACTTGTCCCCAGTTCTGCCACCAAAGATATTTTCCTCAAGATGTCCTTGTATGGGGGAATCACCATATAAGACAATGAGAAAATCCCCAGCCAAGGCCACAGGGCTTAGCTGTAATCTCACCCTTTAAAGGGAATTTCCCATCACATAGGTCCCTAATGGGGGGGGGCAGCAATGGGGAAAGAGGGAGACCAGCCCCAACCTCATAGTACTGCTCCTCTTAAAGGGATCACAGGTCACTTAGGCCCAGGGTAGTGGTCCCTACACCTGCTATGGCCTCTTGGCCAACAAAGGCCCACCATCCACTCCAAGGGTTAGAAATCTGTGGCAAAGGGACAGAAGGTCATTAGCTTAGGGCCCACAATGACTGTACAAGTGAAAGGCTTAGTTCTTGGTATCTTTGTAATAATTAAGACTGCCACACACCACATGGGGTTAATAAGTTTCAGGTAGACTCATTTCTTCTGCTTCATAATTCAAACCAAATCCTGATTGGTCTGTCAGGATTAAATACCTGCTTCTGGTATTATGTACCCGCTTTATGTACTCCAGCTTAATGGCCTTTCAAAATAGGGCACTGAGAATGGAACATAATTCAACAAGCTCTGAGGATGGGCCTACAGAATGCAGACAGCGTGCTAGGTAGTGGAGCTTCAAAAACAAAAATGCAATCGTCCCTGCCCTTAAGGAGATCACATTCTCTCTATAGCATTCCACAGGTGAGGAGCCCAGAGCAGAACCAGCATCTTGTTCTGGGCAACGACTTTCTAAATATTGCCTAACATTTCATTAACTTTTCCTTTTTTTTTTTAAAAACAGCCAAGTCATTACTGACTTAAATGGAATCTCAATTCACTAAAGCCCTCAGTTCAGATGAGTTGTTTGGACACATCTCTCTCCTGTACTTAAGACGAGTTGTTATGCATTCCCATGGCGAATGGATATCATCCTCTAATGGTCAGTCTTCCGGTGAGGATGGGGCTGTGTTTTATCCCTCTGAACTGAGTCAACAAGTATTAAGCATGGTGGGTGGGAACGCTGATGCAACAAAGAAAGGCAAAACCTAGTCCCGGTCCTCAGGGAGCTCATATTCTAACGGTGGAGACAGTAGGCATTCAAGATATATCCTGGAAGGTCATCTCAGGAAAGAACCTGAGGGAGGGAAAGAGGGTTATGGCCAAGGGTTCTAGGGGAAGGCAGGGTTTGAGAGGCATCTTGCAAGAAGTCAAGGAAGCTTGTGGCAGAGCTGAGGATGGAGTCAGGAGCAGTGCTGAGGATCACAGAATAGATGGTAAGAGGTTAAAGTGTTGAAGACTGGAAAAATCAGGAGGCATGACGTCACGAAGAGCTTTAAATGCCAAATAGGCCATTCTGTTACTTGGTCATGGTGCTCCCAGGGAGCCAGTGGAATTTTTTGAGTGTGGGTAGTTGGAGGGATATGGTCACCTGTGCTTTAGGAAGATTTCTCGGCTGGGGGAAGGATGGTTTGAATAGGGGAAGAGATTTGAAGCAAGAGAGCCCAACCAACAGACCATAGCAATAGCAAGAGGTGATGAAGGCCTGCACCTGGGTGGGTGCAGTGTCAGACATGGGAGATGCTGGGATGCCAGGATAGGACATGGTGACAGACAGGATATGCGGAGGTGAGAGAATAAGATGTGGAGGATGACAACTCTTCCTTCTCAACTCCATTATCTTCTCTCTGTTCATTCCTATTTATCCTCTAAACAACTTGCTTTGCATAGACAGGCACACCCTTGTTTTACCGCACATTGCTTCACTGTGCTTCACAGAGACTGGTTTTTTATACATTGAAGACCTGAGGCAAGCCGGCGTCAAGCAAATCTTTCAGTGCCATTTTTCCACTAGCTCATTATCACGTTTGTCACATTTTGTTAATTCTCACAACATTCTAAACTTGACTATTATAATCCTATCTGTGATTGTGATTTATGATCAGTGATCTTTAATGTTGCTGTTGGTCTGGGGTGCCATAAACTGCGCTCATACAACGTGGCAAACTTAATCGACAAAAGCTGTTTGTGCTCCGACTGCTCCAGCCATTGCTCTTTTCTGTCTCTCCCCTTTTCCTCCAGCCTTCCCATCCCTAGAAGCAACACTATTGAGGCCAGTTAATAACCCTACAATGGCCTCCAACGGAAGAGTCAATGTGATAAACTTCACTGTTGTCTTAGTTTAAGAAACTGCCACAGCCATCCCCAACCTTCAGCAACTACTACCTGATCTGTCAACAGCTATCCTCATCAAGGCAAGACCCTCTACCAGCAAAAAGATTACAACTCCCTGTTTAGCATTTTTAAGCAATAACGTATTTTTTAATTAAGGTGTGTATATCTTTTTTTTCAACAATACTATTGCACACTTAATTGACTACAGTAGTGTAATTGTTCAGTTATTTCAGTTGTATCTGATTCCCTGTAACCCCATTTGGGGTTTTTTTGGCAAAGATACTGGAGTGGTTTGCCATTTCCTCCTTCAGCTCATTTTACAAATGAGGAAACCAAGGCAAACAGGGTTAAGTGACCTGCCCAAGGTCACACAGCTACTTAAGTGTCTAAGGCCAGCTTTGAACTTCACATAGATGAGTCATCCTGACTTTAGGCCTAGTACTTCATCTGCATCACCTGGCTGAGGAAACACAAAGTTTGTTTGGCTTGCTTTTTTGCAATATTCATCTTAGTGTGATAGTCTGGAACTAAACCTGCAATAGTATCTCCCAGGTATGCCTACATTTGCATACTGTTTTCTCTATTATGTTGTAAAGGCCTTGAGGGCAGGAACTGTATTTTGACTTTTTGTATCTCCAACATGTAACACACAGTAGGTGCTTAATAAATGCTCATTGATTGAGTCCTCTCAATGGTAATAAGGAACTTTGTTACAAGAGGAAGGTCTGGGGGGAAGATAAGTTGTTTGGGACATGTTAAATTTGAGATGCCTAGAGGACATGAAGTTTCAGATGTCCAGGAAATAGTTGGTGATACAAGATGAGCTCAGGAGAGAGTTTAGGAATAGAGATATAAAGAGGCAGAATTTCTCTACACAGTGGAAATACTTGAACCTATGGAAGCTAAATAGTACAGTGTCAAGAGAGACCTCCCTTCAAAAGGACATGTGAAGAACTGCTTTTTGGTTCTGGGGCAGTATCTAATTTTAGGTGAGGAACAATTGGTGACATTTTATTGCTATTTTATGCTGTTTTATATATATATATATATATAATCACTGAGAACCTTATTCTTTAGCACTAAGACCATATATTATCACTGAGAACCTTATTCTTTAGCACTAAGACCAAGAAAACACAATTGTGATTCAATTCATACCAGTCAAATGCCCTGAGACTTGGAAATTCCCATTTACCCATTCACTTAGGTGCTGAAAAAGCAGTATATTTGTCCACTTTATGCACTGAGTGAAAGTAATGAGGTTAAGATAGGCATTAATAATGAAAAATACTTATCACTTTAATTGAATGTAATCATTTTGACATTGAAAAACTAGCCACACCAAATCCCTTATATCCTAAATTTTTCAACTTATAAAAGACAAACAATATTTAATCAAGTAAAATAACTTTACTGAACGGTTGCTTTTTTTCCTCACAAGATTTTCAAAATAAATTATTTGTATTATTTTTAAGAATCCTTTTCTACCCAAGCAGTTCTATACCTGTTAACTCCTTACCCTTTCATTTCTTCACCTCACCTAAAGCCTACCACCTTGCAAAGTGGGATGAGGACAAGCTGTCTGAACTGAGAATTTAAAAGCATGGTATGTTTTCCACAGGTCAGGCATCTGCAAGTCTCTTCCTAATATTAATCCATAGCACCACCTATCTTCAACAGAATGGTTCGTTTTTAAGACAGAAGCCAATCTGTTATCAAAAAAAAGCTGATTCTCATTGTCTTGCAAAAAGTATCTACAACAGAAGACCTACCTAGATTGACATTGATGATCTGAATCCAACCAAAAACTGTGGAGTGTAAGCTCTAACAGAAGAGGAACTGTTTTTATCTCGTCAGTGCCTCACCTGGATCTCGACTAGGTACTTAAAAACTGTTGGTTACATCAAGCCTCTCACTGGTGTAACTCACACACGTCCTTTCACATGGTCTCCTTTCAGAAGGAGGTAAGGGGCAGAGCGCATTGTCTCCATGTCACATAAGAGGAAACTGAGGCACAACAGGATTCCGTGTCTGACTTCTCTAAGTCATATGCCCCAGGAGAATGACTGGCACCTCGGATTACTTAGGCCAAAGAACTGGAAGAACAAGTTACTTCACTGAACACTGTCTTCTTTGTTGTTTGTACAAAACATATCAGTTTCTGACACAAATGAAAGTTGTCTAAAGAATAATGCTTCCAAGCATCCTGCTCTCTCCTTTCTCTCGTGCACTCCGTATATTCCATAATGTTGCAATTTATTCTTTTTACAAGAGTTCATCTCCCCCTAGATGCACTGTGCTGGGGGCCAGGAACCTTGTCTTACCAGTCTTAGTATCTGGGTACCTGGTAGGATCTCATTAAGATTCTTACGAAGTGAATGGATGTTTTCACAACTCTCTTACTGCACTGTAAAACACTGTAAGGAATAAACTTCTGTTTCTTTTGGGGACACCTATCAGGGTAATATAATAAGATCCTTGGAGATGTTTTTTCTTTGTTACAATCTAGGAGTAATTCATTTAAAATATATGTGTTTTATGAGGGAAGACCCATTTTGGCCACTTACTGTGATGTATTTGAAACCTGGCCATACATGGTGAATGACAACATTGGGAACCTAACAGAATAGGCATAATCCTCATGAGCTCGTCCGATCTGTCAATTTCCCAATTTTACAATTCTTATCAAATGTTATACTCATCTATAAAAAACAGTCTGGGAGCCCTTTTCATTTTCTTCTGCCCTAGGAATATTGTCCTGGTACATTTAAGGAGAATGCCTAGTCCATTTCATGATGCCAACAACTTCTAACCTCTATTTTATATGTGAACTTATTTTCCAAAAATATATTATTAAGTCAAGAACAATTCAGAAACACACATACTTTATGTTTAAAGTAAAGAATCTTTTAAAAAAAATTTTAGTGAGAGATTATAATTTATTTTAATATAAGTCAACTTAGCATCAGAGTAAACACTTTCTGAGATTCATTCATCGTTTTTCTACCAGAAGGTAAAAGTGTTCTGGCTACAGTTTTCCATTCAAACATATCTTGCACCTTTTGGGCCTTTGTATAGTAGAATTGTATTGGATTTTTTTTCCTTTTCAAGATGCTCACAGTTATCAATGTCAACAACAAAACAACTGATAGAAACCACCTTGGGAAAAGTATGGCTTTATATACAGAAATAACCTGACAATGTGGTCAAAAGCCTTCAAGAGATGTAATCCTAATTACCAAGTGATCTGTCCTGAGCTGGAATGCTCCTCTCTGGGTTAATTGTTTAGGAATATTGCCAGAGCAGCCCTTGTAAAACTGAAACTCAGCTGTCAGATCGCTGGGCATCTCAATCAAGACTGGCCCTGCTTTCAATGTGAGAAAGTTAGTCATGGTCTTCTAATGCTTTCTTTTCTGAATATTCAGGATCTCCAACATTCTCTTCTAAATATATAATTCCAGTTACATCTAGTTAAGTAGAACCTTTTTGGGCAGCACCAAAGTAGTTGTAAAAGAAGCCAAAAACTAGATGTGCTCTCCTCTGATTAGTCTTTAAAATAGATGCTCTCTAAACAGAAGACGACAAGTCCAGGTTCTTCCATCCCAAATAAATTAAACACTTTGTCCATTTCATACTAAACATTCAAGTGGTATTCCTACAGACTGTGACCGTTCTTTTAAGTAACAACCTGCATGATCAGCTGGTCATTCTGAGACTAGTAGAGCCGGACAGGATTTTCTAGGTTTGCTTTAAAACGTTCAAGAAACTTGGTAGCCAGCTGATCGTCCACCACTCGGCCATCACTAGACATGGAGACGGTCACAAGCTCATGCTGCTGCAGCTTGGAGTTCCCTTCTTCATCTTCAGAGAGTCTGAGCTCCGGTCGGGATCGGCCCACCGCCAAGATGCAGGACTGGGGAGGATTGATCACAGCTCGGAATTCATCGATACCAAACATCCCCAAGTTAGAAACGCTACAAGAACAATCAAAGACATTGAGCAGGAAGATCTTTAGGGACCAACCTTTCTGATCAGATATCAAGAATGTGCTATTGAATCTTCAAATACTCATTTTGGACACTAAAAAACATACACTCAAATACACATAATTGTTTTGGTGAACTCAATGATAATAGCAAAACTAAGGTCTTAAAAACTTAAATGTTAACATTTTTCTCCAAAGTATTTTTTTGTAAAAGGCCACAATCAGAAATGAGCACATAGAACTGTATGCACATCTTTTAAGATTATTTGCACATCTGACATAACTCCTTAACAGTCTTTTAGTTGCAAGCAGGAAAGGATCACGTTAGAGCTAAACCCCCAGCACTATGTTCTTGCTGGACTGAAATGAGGAAAACAAGATCATCTGGTTCCCAGTATGTATGTGTATTAATTTCTTACAAATACCGAATGTTGCAGATTTTGAACTTTTAAAAAAAATCATAAATATTTAGCGACAAATATCTTCAAGATAGGTTTCCATTAAAGACAAGTTCACTTATAACTACTGATGGGTTCTTATTAACTTCCTTGTGACTTTTGCTGCTGTTTAGCTGTTTCAGTCATATCTGACTCTGCGTGATACCATTTGGGGTTTTCTTGGCAAAGACATTGGAGTGGTTTGCAGCTCATTTTACAGATGAGGAAACTGAGGCAAACAGGGTGAAGTGACTTGCCCAGGGTCACACACTTACTAAGTGTCTGAGGCCACATTTGAACTCAAGTCTTTCTGACTCCTGGCCCAGCACTCTATCCACTGAGCCCCCTCACTGCCTTTTTCTTGTGACTAGCGGCTTAGAAAGGTACATTCTAACTACTCAGAAGAATGCTTCCTTTCTATACTTTTGTTATCAAATATAGAAAAACATAAGGCTATTTAGGCAAATAAATAAAACAAATCTACCCTAAATGTATCAGTCTCAGGTCTATCTGATGTTGATTATAATTGATGTGTCTACTTTACCTAAAAGACCCTCCCTGGTATTCTTCTGGTAACAATTTTCCATCTCTTGCTTTCTTTGCCAGAACCTAAATAAAAAAAACACACACACAAAAATGAAATAAAATATTAGCACCAATAAATACTCTGGACAGTTATAACTGCCAACTGGAAGATTCTGCCAAAAAATTTATGTAATTTTGCTAATTAAGTCAAGTTGTTAATTTTTCATGATGTGCTATGTATCTTTTAATTTAAACACAATTAGGAAAAAAACAAAAAACAAATAGAACATAGCAGTTTCCCAGACTAAAAAAGTGAATTTAAAAGTCTATGGGCAACAATACTTTCTGATGTTTTTTTCCTCCTTTTTGTTTTAACAGAGCTAGGATGACAATTCACATTTTTTAATTTCCAGTCCAATGTTACTTTAATTATGCCAAACTGCCTCTCTGTTCCAGTGTTCTGTATATTATTATTTCCCATGATGTCTCAGTGTTGTTTATAAGCAAAGAAATTTCCTGTTCTGAATGCAAAATGTGTTCTTGTGAGAAGTAGCAGCCACCTTAGAGACTTGATCCAATCCCACCTTTGTTATTCACGACTGCCATGACCTTGGTTACTTTTCTCTCTGGACCTCCATTTCCTAATCTGTAAAATGAGGAGACAACCTCTAAAGTACCTTCCGGCCCTAAATTTCATTAAATCTATGAAATCCCAGACATCATTTCAAGTTTATTTTTCAGTGTTACCTTAAAAAGTTGAAAAGATGGGAAGGAAAGAAAGCAGCACTTTTAGAAAGGCAGCAGCTCTATTTCCTATAGACTTATATTTTCTTTACACTGAAAATGAGTGACATTCTTGGGCTCCAAATTTCCTAGTGTCTCAGACACAAGGTCAGGGATGTTGGTCTATGACCAAACCTGACAGACATCACATACCCAGGTCAAATTTTGGGAGGTGTGGAAGAGCACAAATTTATCAATCACAGTTTAAAAGGTCTGGAGCTTAACTTACTGTAATTTATCATAAACAGAATTGACAGGAAACCACAGTTATTCACTAATTAACAAAAAGAAGCCACGGGTTATTTTTTTAAACTTAATCTCCCCTTCCCACTATCAATATGTCATCATGAACTGTTGCCAAACAAAACAAATCACAAATATATACTTGTTACTTGACAAAAGTATTTGGATCTAAAACCTCAAATGAAAGGAGATGGGTTTAGACTTGAAATAGTCCTTGAAAATTAGGACAGAGAAAGACAAACTAGAAACATGTTTTCCCACTTTGGGCAAGAGTACTAGTCACATGATTTGATCAGATATATCAAATGGACTTAACAAGGAATTTCTTTAAAGGCAAATGATCTCATCTCCTCCTGACTACCATAAAAACAGACTGAGAGGAGCAGGGGCTATATAAAAGTCTGAAAAAAAGCAGCAGAATTCTTCTAGGATTTCGGTAGAGGCAGCCAGGGTGGTGAGGCTGGGTGGGGTGGTGTGGAGAAAGAGCTGTCCTTGGAGATAGGGTACCTCCTGACACACGTTAGCGTGTTTGACCCTGGGGAGTCTTTTTATCACTTCTCAGGACTCTAGACATGTGGAAGTACTGGTCAGCGTGGGGAGAGGGAGTATCCTCCCCTGGAAGCTCCCCAGTCCAGGCCTTTTCCCTATACTTTCATTCTTGCCGTAGTCAAGGGCCCTGAGTCCTAGAAAGCTCTGTTCACAGACTTATACTTAGCAGCACAGACTTATACTCCAAGGTGGATGGCACTGAATATACATTATCAGAAGAACACTGTGTTGATATGATTGAACAGCAAGAAAGTTTCACGCATACCTTCACAGAAAGAGAAATTTCTTGTATTCCCTTGGCAGCAGCATCTCTTATGATGGGTGTAATGAGACCTCTGTCTGTTGCCACAGCGACCGAGATGTCAATGGAGGACAACTGCTTTGGGCCCTCTCCATCCCAGCTCACATTCACATCTGGCATTTGCTGAAAGACAGAAGTAGAAGAATATTAAACAGAGTAGAGTTTGACAACAGTGAATGACTCTAAAGACCTAAAATGAATAAACGCCATGCCAGGCTGAGGCTCTTGACTTACAAACGTATCACATAAACATAAAGGTAGAGAAAACACTTTCACTGTGTGAGTCACATCATCTTTGAGATTCAAACTTAAAATGGAGATAACAGTTATTAAACCTCCTCCTCCAACTAGGCAGATATGTAAGAACAAAAATACACATTTTTAAGGGAAGGTGGAGCATATGGGAATAAAATAAAGTTATACTATAAAAATTAATTTTATATGTTCATAAGGCATATGAACTTCCCTAGTCCTTAGTCCCTGAAAATGAACTGATGTAAGTAAAGTGAAAATTTAACTAAAGAAAACTTTTAAAAACAAAAGAAAAAAACCACACCGCTGGTGGCTAACAGGTAAAAACCATCCAGGAAAACAATGACTTTCAAAAAGTATTAATCCATGTCACTGCTGTAAATCCTGTCATTTCAAAATCTGGCAAAATGCTTTGGTGTTAGCAGAAGAATCAGCCCTCACAATGAGCTGCTCCAAAAACCAGAGCCCTGAAATGGGAATGTCATCCAGAATACATCTTATAGTTTGCAGTGATGTGAAAAACTGTGGTTTTGAAAGAATACAATGTGGAAATGGGACTTTCTGTCTAAATCATGGGTTCTTCACCTTTGTCACTGTGATGAAACCATTTTGTTGCCTACAGAAGGAAATGCTAAATTAAAAAATACTATTGCTTTTCCCTGTTCAAGCTCACAAACACCCTGAAATCTCTCCACAGATGCTCTGGGAGTCTAGGGCCCAGGTCCAAACCAACTTGCTTTCGTTCCACCTCCATGTCTTCAATGGCAAGGGAGGGATAGGAACTGGAGTGGAGGAACAGGGAGAAGGAGAAGCTTCCTGTGCTTCTGGGCACGTTCACTCTGCCCTCCAGACCTCCCTCAGTCTGATGGCCCTGGGATAGTAACGTGACCTCGTATTTCATTGGTCTTTGATGCTTGAGCACTGCTGTGAAACCCTAAATTAGCAGGACTAAAATAAAGGAGTGCATTGTGTTTACTTTTTTTGGGGGGGGGGGGAAGCAATCAGGATGAAGTGACTCGTCCTGGGTCACCCAGTTAGGAAGTGTCTGAAGCCAGATTTGAACTCAGATGCTCCTAACTCTAGGGCTGGTGCTCCATTCACTGTACTGCCTAGCTGCCCCAAGGAATATATTGTTAAAAGTTTTGGCCCCCTCCCCCCAACTTGTTCACCCTTGCAATCACATACAAAACCACCCACAACACAAACACACATCTAATGCAATGGGTGTGGAGTCAAGGGATCTAGGTTTGACTCTCGGCTCTGGATGACCTGGGCAAGTCAGTTCCCTGTTCTGGAGGTCACTTGTAAGAGGAGGGAACTGGAAAAGACCATCTCAAAGGCTCCTGCCAGTTCTAAATCTTAGGATCCTGTTTAGGTTGAACATGGGTGAATAAGGTGCTCCTAGCATTTTATGCTCAGAGGCAGGAAGTCCAATGCTCTCCACCAGGGCAAATGGCACCCACTCCCACCACATGCTCCTCAGACTTTAGGTGACCCGTTGGAGTTTTTCAGCTTCAAGGTTGACAGTGATGTTTACTTTAACCAGATTTCACATGTATATAAATTTTTATAAGGGAAGAGGTATGAAAAGCGGAAGGCCAGATCTTAAAATTAAGATTCCCTTATTTACACACAGATATCCCCTACTCTAGACTATAACTTACAAACCTGAGTTTTAGAAAACAATTTAATTAGAAAAATAATTATAAATCTGAACACCCTAAGTATAGCGAGTAACGTATAGGTTTAAAATTATGACTCCTGAAGTGTGCCCCTGGCTATACTAGTGACTCACCAAATGACCTTTTATTCAAGATTATGATAATCCCCAATACGTAACAGTTTAGTAAAAGGCGATTTAAACCACTGTTACTATATAATCTTATTTCTGCCCTGGGTAAAAAGATCAAAGGAGGTTAAAGTCTACAGTTGTTCAAAGAGCAAATAAGAATCAATTTGCAATCACTTTTACATCACCATTGTGCATAAAAATATCAAGTAAGAAAGTAGAAAAATAATCACATGGCACAACTATTTATTACAGTCTTATAATTTATAGCACAAGCGTAGGGCATAATTACATGTTTAAAACCCACACATAAGAAAAAAAGAACTATGCAGTTAAATTTTCATAGAAACATTCCTAAACTATAAACTTTCCCTTCTTTTTCCAGGGGGAGGGGGAAGGTTGTAAAAGAATTATGCTCCCACATTAAGATTTATTTTGAGAACTATTTATTACATTATTGGGAATTTTAGTCAGAGTTAAAATTGCTTGAAACCAAGCAAATCATACTACAAATAAGCATGTGTCAATATGAGGAATTACTTCTAAAGTACAAAATATCCAAGAGACATAAAAGTAAAAAAGCACTTTTCTACACAGTACTATTAATTGTACTTTTAACTTAAACTTATTAGATAGTTATAATAGATGTTTTTTTTTAAAAAAAGGACTGTATACTTAAGGTTCACAACTGGATCTGTGAGTAACAAAATGCTGGTTGATAGCAAGGAAAGTATAAGAATAAAATTTTCCACATTGGATTTAAGTAGTTACTAGTAAGTTGTTTTAAAAAATACTCTTAAGATATACTTCTGTTCTATTAGTCAAAAAGAAAGACAATTCCCAGAAAACCAAAAGGGCAAATGAAATAGGATTAATTTGCTTTTTTTTAAAACATCCATCAGAACTAGCTAAGGAATGATTATAAAAAGTCCTTTAGGAGATAGTACTTCTAGTCTTTAGATAACTTTTCAAACTACTCCAGGAAAAATACGTCCTTTTAACAAAATACCAATAGTGTTGTAAAGTACCAACATTGAAAGAAACATCTGCTAGAGGATGTTGGCTCCAAATTTAATCTCTTTATGTTGTTAAAAAGTATCCTCAAGAACTTTTGGAGAATGAGGTTTTTTGGAAGATCATACAAATCCCCCCTTAATAGACCATATTCCTTCAGGAATCAATTTTTTAAAAATCCAAACATCTAAAAAGCGGCAGATAGAGGCTTCTAGTCCTAGCTCTAGGACCTGTGTGACCCTGGACCACCACCTCCTCAGGGCAGGTTCCTTGAAACTATGACATTTAAGAGATTAGTAACTGTGCCTTCCAACATCTCCAAACAAACCCCATGAAGGTAAACTTCATTATGCATGTGTGTACACTGTGTAAGAGCTGTACAAAGCATGCTCCCCAGAAATGAAGCCAGCAGATAAATCCCAGGTGTCTGGGCTTTGTTACTTACTTTAAGGGTTACAGCTATCGCCTTGATAATAAAATCATTTACTGATACTTTAATATCATCTGAAAGAAAAAAAATATTAAGATCAAGACTACTGCTCACATACCCTTAAGAAGTAACACAACTCTGGATCTCAACTTGAAAATGATAAATTGTTTTCCTGTACTCTGATGACTGGTACTTGATAGAAATAGAAATTCTATAAAGTGTGACACAGAATGAACAGAATAGACTTCCCAGGATGCTAATTAACATCAAGCTATACAGTTATTACTTAGGGGGAAACAATTAAGTGCTCAGCAAGCACACATGATTCAATTTCTTTAGACGCTTCCATCAAAGACAAGAATCGACACCTTTCCAAGTAGGGTCCTGGAATTCTCAGTCTTCTCCAAGTTAACAAACCACGGAACAGAACGATGTCTGAAGAGATGAAGCAACACTGTGGGGGCCTGGTGCAAGGAGTACAAGGAGGGTGTTTTTCTAATTTTATGGTGAAACAGTGAAATCCTTCCGGTGAAAAACAATGTCTCCAGACAAGGCTTTTTATTTGGACTCATATAAAAACAGTCATAAAAAAAGGATCCCTGCTCACCTGTACAGGCTTTGTCTTTCCTTTTCCCAGTGGGAAAGAGGATGGCAAACAAGGTCAGACTTAAAGGGGCTTCTGGTAAAAGTCCGACATCTAAGTGATGACCCAAGCACACTCCTAAGAGACCACGTAACTGACCTTCCAAAGGCGTGCAGGAGCTTTCTAACCAAGTCAAGATGAGCTCTCAAGAAGCTAAACTGTAACTGCTAACTGTAATGGGGCACAGTAAACAGAGATGACTCTGGAATCAGGAAGACCTAGTTTCAAGTCCATCTCTGACACATGCTGCCTTGTGTGGTCCTAGGCGGATCATTTAACCCTGTAGTGTCTCATCAAACAATTCTCTAAGGCTAAAAGTTGCAGAAAAAGTGCTGATCTGAACTGGAAGAGGAGCTTCCTCCCCCAGAACTTCTTAGACAAGCAAAGTCATAAGCCCCAACATAATCTTTTGGCTTAAAAAAGGCGAACAGAATATGTCTCAATGCTGACAAGCTTAAATCAACGGTGAAAGACTTAGCTTTTATCAAGACAATGATCCAAGACGATTCCAAAGGACTTATGATGAAAAATGCTAACTCCCTTCAGAAAGAGAATTGATTGACTCAGAATGCAGAAAGAAACATATTGCTTTCCTCTTTTTCTTCCAGAATATGGCTAATGGGAAAATGTGTTTTGAATGGCTTTATTTGTACAATGGGTATCATATTTCTTGACTTTTCAATGGATGGGGGAAGGAGTAAATGGAGGGGGAGAGTCTGAAACTGATAATAAAAATTAAAAACAAAAAAACTCCACTATTTCCCATTAGATCCAAGTCTTTATTTCTATCACATACGTTTTATCAAAAAAAAATCTTTATGTGGACAGTATTCAAAGGTTCATTCTATTAACTTCTTGGCACATTTACAGAGAAACATAAAGATTTCCCAGGCAAATTTCCTAACATTAAGTTCCTTTTTCCAATTTCCCCAAAACTAGCAATCCAAAAGTCCAAGAAAATGTATGTGAATGAAATGAAGATTTGTCTTTTAAAAAAATGAACATATTCATATTTTAGAAAACCTAAGAAATGTTAAGGGAACACAGATTATTAGAGACAACGAGCACAAAAATTCTACTCCTCATAAAAGCAGAAAATAAAAAGTTATCATTAACCTCACTGGAAATTGCCATTTTAAAATAAAGTTATATCACTAAGATTTAATAATTCTACAACAATCCAAGCTTCAATGTACACAGCTGTTTTTGGAAAATTCCTAATTCTTGTAAAATATGACAGTTTCCAATAATTTTTTTTTCCAAAGTGAGTGTGCATTTCATTTCTTCTTTGAGACAAATGTGATGAAAGCTTCACGTTTTCCCTCACTTCCCCTTTCTCCCTCCATTCAAGTCTTTTTCTTGCTTCTTTCATGAGATAATTTTCCCCATTCCATTTCTCCCTTTCTCCTCCCAATATATTCCTCTCTCACCCCTTAATTTCATTTTTTTAGATGTCATCCCTTCCTATTCAACTCACCCTGTGCTCTGTCTCTCTCCATATAAATGTGTGTGTGTGTGTGTGTGTGTGTGTGTGTGTGTGTGTGTGTAACCCCACTAACTACCCAGATACTGAATAAAGTTTCAAGAGTTACAAATATTGTCTCTCCATGTAGGAATGCAAACAGTTCAACTTTATTAAGTCCCTTATGATTTCTCTTTCCTGCTTATCTTTTCATGCTTCTCTTGATTCTTGTATTTGAAAGTCAAATTTTCTTTTTAGCTCTGGTCTTTTCATCAAGAATGCTTGAAAGTCCTCTATTTCATTGAAAGACCAGTTTTTCCCCTGAAGTATTATACTCAGTTTTGCTGGGTAGGTGATTCTTGGTTTTAGTCCTAGCTCCTTTGACTTATGGAATATCATATTCCAAGCCCTTTGATCCCTTAATGTAGAAGCTGCTAGACTTGTGTTATCCTGATTGTATTTCCACAATACTCAAATTATTT
>CM053772.1:254994521-255015032 GCA_028658325.1 Potorous gilbertii | reverse complement strand
GAGACCATTGAATATTTATTTTGGATGTTTGGGATACAGAAGCCTTGACTTTTATGTCCTTCCCTGATGGTAAGCATTGTTCTTCCTCATCAGAAAGGATGGGAGGAGATATCTGTTCACCAAGAAAGTAACCTTCTATAGTCTTATTTTTTTCCCTTTTTTGGGCATTTTCCCAACCAGTTACTTAACTTTTGGATCCTTTGTCAAGAGTAGGGTATACTGTGGAGATCTGTAGGATCTCATTTCCTCCAAGGTGGCACAATAAGCATGTACCCTGGTCTGGAAGCAACCAGAAATGTTTGTGCCTAGAATCTGTGAGTAGTAGTTTCCTCTCCACAACCACCTGGCCTCCAGTTCCAGCAAGCCAACACTGGGGCCTGAGATTCAGATTAGCTGCTCAATTCCCCAAGGGGCTTTAGGTGGGGGAAGGGCCACCATTCAGTGTGAGATTAAGATCAGCTGCTCAATTCCTCCAGGAGTATTAGGTGGGGGCAGGGCTGCCACACAGGGCTGAGGTAAGGATCAGCTGCTCAGTTCCCCCAGGGGTTTCATGATCCAAAAATGGATGTGGGCTTCTGTGGGAGCTGCTGCTTCCTTATGCAGCCTCTGCCACTGCTACCTAAGGCCAGAGGTATGTGAAGACCCAGCTCCCTTCTCAGCCAACTGAAAAAACCCTCTCACTGACCTGTGGCTCCTGTGGCTTGAGGGATCTACAACCAGTACTACTGTGGCTGGGGATTCGGCTGAGGCCTGCTCAGGTCCTCTTGGCGCCACACCACATGGTCAAGGCTGGGCTGGGCTCCACATCTGGTTCGTCAGACCTTTTCCATCGGCCTTTCAAGTCAACCTGGGCTGGAAATCTCCACTCCATTGTTCTGTGGCTCCTGCTGCTCTAGAATTTATTGAGTCTTTCTTTACAGGTATTTTATGGACTGTGGGGGAAGAGCTAGTGTATGTGTGTCTTTATACTCCACCATCTTGGCTCTGCCCCCCGCCCCCCCAAAATAATTTCTAATAGGACTTCAAAGCTACATGGAAAAAGAAATAAACATTCATAGAATGAACAGCCTCAGTAGATGGCAGGCTTCCCTTCATTCAAAGGAACATAGCTTCAGAGCTGGAAGGAACCTTAAAAGTCATTTAATCCACAACTGTAAAAGTTCTACATAAACATGAATGATGATTTTTATAAATGGAAAACTAAGAACTTTTGGCAAGTTTTCCCTATCTTTCCTGAGTAAAATTCAGGAAAAAAAGAGTTTTGACAGGCCCCTACTCCATGGGTTATGTTTCTGCAATGATTCCAACAGTTTTACTTCTGGTTCTCTGAATGTTAGCAGCTGTCAGGCTGACCTTAACAGCAACCTTGAAGGTCCTTGCTTCAAAACCTACTTATACAACGTTCACCATAGGTCCTGATTACCCTAGCTACTTGTGAGAATGAAACAATATTCCTAGAACTCAATTCTGCAGCAGATACCAAGTTTGTGGGAAAGTCCTCAGCTACCAGTTATTAACAGCTGCCACATGAGATATAGTTAAGCAAAGGCCTTCATGAGGCTCTAAATTACATTGCCTGACATACAATGAAAGTTTACAATGAAGACCACTCTCTCCACAATGCCATAAGATTGTAGTAAAAGCAAAGTAGACAAGTAAATATTTCTCAGAGACTGGTAAATTGTTTATTCAAGTTGGCATTATTATACAGATTGTTTACAAATTAGAATGTGAATGCTTCAAACTATTCTCTTTTTTCTACTGCATCTATATTTCTCTTTAAATCCTTCTCTCTGGCTGTCATTTCTGCAAAATATAGAGACTTACTGTATCCTAAAAATACACAGCTTTCTTTATTTACATAAAGTTAGGTGAATTAATAAATAAAGTGAAGAATAGGATGCTTTGTACCTAAAACACATGCAAGAAGTGCACATCCCACCGAAGAGTAGAAACCTTATCTGTTTATATAAGGTCACCTAAGAAAAACAAATTCAGGAGTGGAAATTATCCACATATTTCCAGTTTATTTTTCTACTCTCTAGTTAGGAAATCTGTCACCTTCAACCCAGTTTATTGCACTTTTCAGGAGCAGAGTCTTCTTGGCCAAAAGAATCACCCAAATCAGCCCCATTGGTAGGCTGACAGAAGTCAGTTAGGTGGTCCCTGTCAAATCAACAAGGTGATGCAGTGAGAAAGACGACTTTTTGTCAGGCCCTGGGGCCCTGCCATGGCCAAGTAATGTGACCACAGGCAGTCACTGAGCCCAAAGAGATTCACTGTACTATCACTAACGTAAAGAAAACAACATCAACACTAAGTGCACATGTAAAGGTGTGATGATTACTGGCACACACTCCCTGTGAGCAGTTTTTACAAGACAGTCTTCAGTTCACTGCAGGCCCTAGGTCTAGCTCCCATAGCCATGGTGGTGCCTGTGAAACACAAGGGGATGAGACAGGGAGGTACCTGACTCGATCACCACTGGCTCTCATTTTCTTCCTCTTTCAAGGCTACACTTTGTATGTTCTTTGACTCAGCCTTTCCCTAAGGGACAAAAGCTTCTATTTCTCAACCCAAGTTCCTCATTTTATAGTAAACCACAAGCCCTTCAACAGTCATTTTTTTAAGGATAGTTTTGAAGAAAGTGAACAATCAGAAAGGAAGGATCTGATGTAGTCAAAATGAATTCTATCTTGTAGAAAAAAGAGAGCCGCTTCTTTCTATACCGACTCAAAAATCCCCTTGCAGTTCTCAAACATTCTTAGAGTAAATAAGTCACAAGTTTTAGAACTCCTTTAAGTCACTGAGATATCAAGGCTGGCTTTGTTTGATTAATACACAAAAGACATTCACAAAGTCATAAAACCTCTTCAGCCAGAGTTCAGTAGATCCTATTTATTTATATAACATTTTACTTATGGGAAGTTAGGAATAAAAATACATTTCTGAAGTCTCTGTTTTTGCTTTACAACAAAAGGAATTCATAAAGACACTAAATTAAAAAAAATGAAGCCTATGTATTTTCAAACTGCCTTTCTGAGAAAGCAGGGACAGGCACTGCATGAAAAATGTTTGAGACGGGGTAAGGAACCTGAGGCCTTTGGGCTGCATGTGGTCTTCTTGATCCTTAAAAGCAGCCTTTTAACTGAATCCACAGGTGGCCTAAAGGCCACAGGTTCCCCCTTCAGTCTCTAATAAAGCCTATTTTTACTGGCAGTAAGCTACGAGAAACAATCCGACAGTCAGGCTTCCCCAACTTGTGCCCAGGTAAATCCTGAAGGGGCAGTCAGACCTCCCCCTCTTTTAAAACCTATCCAGGTGAAGACTGGCAGATAGACTTTACACATATGCCTCTATATAGGGGTTTCAAATTGCTTTTGGTTTATGTTGATACCTTTACTAATTGGGTAGAAGCTTCTCCCTTGCAAAACTGAAAAGGCTCAGGAGGTGTCAAAATTCCTATTAAAGGACATTATACCTCGATTTGGCTTGCCTAGCTCCTTGCAGAGCAACAATGGTCCAGCTTTTATATCACAGATAACCCAGTGTGTGGCAAATACTCTTAAAATCACTTACCACCTTCATTCAGCCTGGAACCCAAAATTGTCAGGTAAAGTTGAAAAAATGAATCACACTCTTAAATGGGTCCTTACTAAACTGTGCATAGAAACTCGGGAAGATTGGATCAAGAATCTCCCAATTGGACTGCTTAGGGTCCAAATCACACCCAGAGAAAGAATTAAGCTTAGCTCCTTAGAACTTCTATATGGGAGGCCTTTCCTAACTTCAGACATCCTTGTAGATTCTGAACAGCATCTAATCACCCAATTTGCAACTCAATTAGGTGCTGTCAGAGATGCCCTAACTAAATATGCCAACGAGTATCTCCAATGAGTATCTTATAAAACCTCTAGACAACAAAAAGGAGTGTCTTGCTACAGTACAACCTGGAGACTGGGTCTATTTAAAGTCACGGAAAATCCAGAAGGGAGAACAATTAGATGTCAACTGGAAGGGACCCTACCGAGCCATACTCACCACTCCAACTGCAGTAAAACTCAAGGGCCTCCCCAGCTGGACTCATTACTCTAGAATTAAACCAGTTATCACCTCTTGCTCACCCCCCCCTCCCCCCAGAGAAACTCCAGAATATACCTGTGAACCCTTGGAGGATCTCAACCTGCTGTGTGGATAAAGAGAGGTGAATCTATTCATCCTTTTCATCTTCACTTTAATCCCCACCCAAGAAATTATTTTCCTTCTATTTCTCTCTCTTGTGAAACTGTGTCCTTTTAAACTGACCTGATAGTGTTAATCCTTTTCCTCCTGCTCCCCAATACTTCAAATATACCTGGCCTCTGGAAATGGGAAGATAACTCCTTGGTCAAACTGGGAAACTCATTAGGTAGGTAGGGAGTTGAAGATTGTTGAGTGTGTTACACCCACAAGGCAACACTCACCTCTCACCATGGGCTATTTTTGCGAAAGCTCCCCTCCTCAATACGACTTCTTCAGAGGTCTATGCCACCCCTTTTATGTTGGCCACCCCTCTATGGGCTACCCTTTCCATCTCAACACCTTGCTTCTTCACAGGGGAATGTTCCCACATGAGTTCCATGGCCACTGAATAAGTTAAGAATCCTGTTAAGAGAGGGCTTGTAGAATCTCAGCTGGTCATTTAACCTGTACCACCTGCATAGATACAAAGAGTGATAAATGTCTCCGGAACTTTACATCTGCTAGTTGTACCAATTGCTCCCAAGGGAGCATTTCCTACTTGCACCTATGATCATATCCTCCCCCTCTACTCTTCTAGTAGGTCATCCCTTTCTAAGTCTCATTCCTAAGTTAAGCCACAGTGCCACAGCTCCTTCTAGCTACAAAACCTTTATGGATCTCGTAAAGACACTCCTCTTAACTGGGGGTTTAATGTGCAACCATTCTGATCCCTGGGGCATCCAAACTCAGAACCTTTTAAAGACTCGCCCCATCTGCGCCCCCAAATGTTATACCTTCCTTTGTGGGGTCGGGAAACCAAGTAAAAAAAGTTCTTGGGGAGAGGTGAAACAGAGCACCACCACATGGCAAGACCCCAGGACCACCATCTTGACCACTCAATGCTTAACTCTTTACAAGGATTTTGGGATGTGTACCCTTGGATTTTAAGCACCCCCCCAATGCCACCCAACCCAAGGTCTCTAAGTTAAAAAGAATGGAAGGTGGATTCTGGGGAAACATCACCTGGTTCCTTAAAAAGGGGACAGAATATCTCATGCCCTGGTATGGTCACCTGCAGCATGAACTCATTCTCTCTAACCTTACAGAGACCATTCACCAGTTGGCAAACAAGACAGCTTTTGGTTTCCTGGAAATCCAGCAATCTCTGAACTCCCTAGCAAAAGTGGTTCTGGATAATAGAATAGCCTTAGACTACCTGCGTGCCTCTAGTGGAGGTATGTGTTCTGTAACAAACACATCTTGATATATGTACATCAACAATTCGGAACAAGTAGAGGTCCACACTGAATGTATCTTGGAAAAGGCAAAATAGATGCGAGAAATCTATGATAACTTCAGTGCCCCTAAATCATCCTCTTCATGGGAATCCTGGCTTCTATCCTTACTTCCTCCTATTCTTATTCCTCTACTGGCCATAATCCTTTTGTGCCTACTTGGTGCTTGTCTGCTTAACATGTTGGCCAGATTTGTCTCCTCCAGGCTCTGAGCCATCAACTTCCAGATGACAGCCCAGGCTATATACCAACCTCCATCTGAATCCAAGGTCTCCAGCCCACTGGACCTGGCACTCTGCAGGTTCTGAAGTCTGACCCCTTGAACAGGACCCATCAAGGCAGGGACAGCTCTACGCCCCCTGCTAGCAGGAAGAAGTTTCAGAAGCTGAGACCTTCGCCTTTTACCCCAAAAGAATTTGGGTTCAATCTGTTTGAGGGGGGAATGATGGGGTTCAGACCCTGGGAACTTCCCTGAGCTCCCCTAGAAATCTCCTCACTTAACCTGCCCTTTCTACTCAAATTGAGCTCTCCTAATATCTCCTCACTTAACCTGGCTTTTCATGCTCAAATCTGTGGCCATTGTCTATTACCTCTTGATTGCCCCACCTGCTTCCCACCTGGGGGGGGGGCCTAGTCCCTAATCTGATGTCTCTTGATTGCCTTCAGCTGTTTCTAGCCTTTGATTCTCCTGGGATTCCCTTTTAGAACTTCTTCTCAGGACCATCCCTAGACCCCTTCTCCTATCACTCTAGACTACCAGACACCCCCCCCCCCCGACCCCATCCCTCCTATAGTCTTTTCTATATTAAAGTTCCATCTTGCCTCTATGAAGGCTCTCAGATTCAATCCAGGTCTGACTGTGTAGCTGAGATTCTATCTGGTTCACTTATCAATGCAAACATCACAAATGCTTAGGCTCCTTAAGAGTCAACTCAATATGGCTAACCTTTAATAAACTTTGTTTTACTTTCACTGGAAAAAAAAAAAAGGCCACAGGTTCCTCACCCCTGAGCAGAGAAAGAATACTGGACTTAAAAAATGAAGAAAGGCCTTTCCAATACACAGCAAAATGACCAGACTTTTATTAAGAAAATAAAACCATGTACCAATAGTTTCATAAAGACTTATCAAATTAAACTGAACAAATGACTACATAGCATGACTAGAACAGGATTAGTCTTTTACATGCAAAGTAATGATATAATAATGTTGTTTCTTAAAAAAAAGAAAAAGTCAGAGTAAACTCTTCCAGGCTAAAAGTTCTTCCTCAGCCTGGGTGAAGGTAAATAAATCTTAGCTACACTGATAATATCCTAAGATAATTTTATTTCAAATGTAATCTTATAATCATTGAATTATAAACATCTGTTCAAAAGAACTCCTTAGACTCATATTTCAGCATTCGTGGAAACACTCAACTGGAATCCTCAGCTGGGTCTGAGATCACCATCTGGATGTTCCCCTCCCATGACATAGCACACAGCCCAACCATGCCCACTCCTCCTGGGCTGCAGATCTCCCTGTCACTCTTCTGACATATTCAAGATAACAGAAGGGCACCAGGCTGCCCACCTGTCATATACCTTGCACTTGCCATGTAGCCAGGTCACTTTTTTTTATTGTCATACATTTCAATGATTAACTTTTTTAAAGTTCTTCCCAGCTGTTGTGTTACAGCAGGCCACATCCACCACATGCCTTTCTTCGATTGCTTTCTCTGTGATATTTGTTTTCATTTCTCCTGAAGGTATGCTCTACATCCATCCATGTAGCAATTATAGCTCAATAATGGCATGAAGAAGCTGAACTCATGCTTCTGAGAGAAGTTTGCAGTCATTAAAGGATCTCCACAATTTCCTGAAGGCCATCCAGCCCACTCTCCTGTTCCTGTTAGTTTCTGTGCCTAAATTGCTGGGCACCTGTCTGTCCCACAGTAACCAACTGATTGACAAAGCTACGTAGGTTGTTACGCATTCAGACAGAAAAGGACACATTACTAAAATGTGAGTCAGCAATGATCAGACTTTTGATGACTTTTTAAAAAAACAGACGACTGTTTTATTGATGTGCCAACACAGCAACTAACAATTGGAAGGGGTGATAATACATTAATATAATCCATCTCCTCAAAGAGGACACACTGCCCGTGAAATATCTTTCCGTAAATGAAGGAAATGGATTGCTCTCTTCCCATTAGAGTTTTTTCATTTCACGTTATTCACAAAAATCCTCCTCTTTCTTCATGGAATAACCTCAGGAACCATCTTCCCTTTCAAAGAGGAGATACTGACAACACCAGCTTCTCCTTGATGACTTTTTTCCCCAAGTAGCAAGGGGGTGGAAAAACAGGAGCACTGTCTCTTCTGATCTAACGAAGAAGCACTGGATGATGCCCTCCTTTCCTTTTACTACATCCACAGCAAAGAAAACAAGTCTGGCACTAAGAGGCCATTGATAAGGGTACAGAAACAGTTCCAGCTCTAGTTCTGTCGATCTATATTCCAGTCTCTAAAATCCTTCTTGTCAAGGTTTTCAGTTGGTCTCCCAGAAATTCCACTGAGTGTGTACTGAGAGATCAGAGGATGAGTCTTCCTTGCACTGCCACCCACAACAGAGACATTGACTCAAAATGGATGTAAGCCCTTCAGTTCTGTTAAGAAAAGTATTTGCTCTGGTGATATCCAATCTTGCTGAGGTTGTACACACTGTTTCTTTAAAACTTCAGAAATGACAGGGATGGTAGAGTTGACCAGATTTGCCAGAAGACAGATCATGGCTTCTGGGCAATGCCTGGGCAAAAGCCAGTGTAGGAACAAGTGTAGTGTTAGTGTTGAACAGGTTATCACGAGTCATTTCTGGCTTCCTGGGGCTCCTGCAGGAATCACAACCACATCACAGCCTTTGAAGCAATCTGGCTCAGATCAGCTGCTACACAAGGAGTGTGAGCCATGTCACAGTGACAGGTGACTCCTCAAAGGGCTATTTTTCAGAAGCAGCAAAATGACTGCTCAATTCCTCTAGAAGCACCTCGCACAGCTACATTTTCATTTTTCTGTGCAGAGGTGGGAAAGGACTAGCGTAAGGGGAGCAGGTGAAGGACTACAGCACTGTGGGATGGACAGAGGGCATAGGCATAATGTAGTCTAGGAGGGTGGCCTGTCACTCCAATGAACTACAGCATTATGCCTTCGATGTCTTTCAATGATGCTTTCTGAGGTCAAGTAAATTCTTCTCCTAATCTTGCTCCATTTGCTCTGTATTAGTTCAAACAGGTTTTCTCAAATTTCCCAATTCTTATTTCCAATGGAATATTATTGTACAGTAAGAAATGAAGTTCTCACATGTGTTCAACCATTACAGAACTAATGGGATCTTACTTTCCTCCCTGTTCTTTATCATTACAAAAAGTACTGTTCTATTTTACTGCTGAGTGACCTCCCCTTTTTTGCTTTTTTGAGGGTTACAGATTTAGTAGTGCTATCAATGAATCAAATGATCTGTATACTTTCGTGACGTTTTAGAATAGTTCAATCAATTCACGGTTCTGCCAAGAGGCTATCAGCATCTGTCTTCTCAGAGTTTCCAACATTTATTTTCCTCTTTCATCACCTTTGCCAATCTGATGGATAGTAAGGTAAAAAGAGAGTTGTTTTCATTTGCATTTCTATTCTTAGTGCCTTACAGAATCCTTTCCTTGTAATGTGGATGGTGGCTTGGAAAACTTCTTTAGAAAACTACCTTTTCAGAGCCTTTTTCACTACTCCATTTCGTTCCCAAAAGGAAAATTTATAAGCAAGGAGTTGTGGAGGGGAAGTGGAATACACGATGTCAGCAAAGAAATGGAGGATCAGAAAAGAAAAGAGGCTGGTCATGTGACAAGAGGAGAGTTTGCTAATGGGCTCTGTGAGCTCCACTTGTACCTCTGCAAAGTAAGAAGAAACAAAGCAAGAACTCTAGCACGTTCAGTAGTCCCCTTAGCAAACTTAACAGAAAGGACAGACATGGGTGGGTTAGGACAACTTCACGGGGGCCTTGCTGGAATTTCTTTAAACTCAAGTCTCCCAGTCCCTGCTTACTATGTGTAGTCTCATGAGCTGACATAGTATCATCTTTCACTATGCTTTCCTGGAAATATATTTTTTTAGCAATGTTACATAACTGGTATATTAAGATGGCATGGCCCTTAGCTGCCTATATTTCTCCACTAGACAAATAAGTCAAGTGTTTGTTGATTCAGGAGGGTATACAGGAAAATGTTTTTGTCACTTTGAGACTCATTACAGCAACTGATTTACAATAGCTAAGTTTCCTTATGAAATTATTAAAAATCACTGTCATCTTTCCTTCCATCCATTTCCCATTTTTCAGTGTCAATAACTTGTTTTAACAGGCCATATTTTTTTTTTCTTATTTAGATCTAAATCTAACAAGTCAGTGATCCGACTGGACAGAAATACGTGATGAAGTAATAACTCCTACACCAGTAATGAGCTACTGATTGCCTGTTATATAAAGGTGGCGGTGGCGGTGGGGGTGTGTGTGTGTGTGTGTGTGTGTAAGATGATGTATAGGAAACAGGTTTCTATGAAGTCTAACAAATCTTCACTCTCTGATTACTTACTCTTAAGTACAATTTTGTAATAGATTTTGGGTAATTCTTACCCACCTGACACTTACACTGACATCATCAATATCAAACTACACAGAAGTACATCTGAACTCTGGGGCAGCTGAGTTCAAAACTGGTCTCAGACGGTAGCTGTGTGACTGTGGGAATGTCATTTCACCACAGTCTGTTTCGGTGTCCTCAATCGCAACAATGATATTAACAACAATAACAGCAGCTGTCTCCTAGGATGGCTGTGAGGACAGAACGAGATAACACTTGTACAATTACTTCCTTTGAACCAAGAAGCTGTTGTTTCTGGTCTCCTCTGAAAATCCAATAAAATTAATCCTTTCAGCTGATTCTCCAAGAAGAACCTGAGCCATCTTTTGCCCTCTTTCCATTCTGCTGCCAATTCCTTTTGTATCCTGGTTTCATTTGGAGGGAGACTGTTAAGGCTTAGCATGGTTCAGTTTCGACATTAGCCTGTCCTCCTATTAGTCACTAGACAAAGAATCACACATTCAGAGTACCAAGGGATAAGTTAATGTGTAAATAATTAATAACAAATTAATGTCTCCAGATTATCTAAAACTGAGAGAATTTTTATACCCTCTGCCTTACTTTTTGCTAAAAAATATATTTCAAATAACTACTGCAAAATGGAGCATGATAAATATGTGAAGGGGCAGGAGGAAAGAGCCAGGTGGATATAAGCTTACAGAAAGCAACAATGAAAAGACCCAATAAATTCCGAGGCAAAAGCTGTTCAAAAATTGATGCTCCTGATTATGGCAATGAATTGTCTTCTGAATCAAAAAGGATTAAATTTTGTTCAGTCTGGTTTTAGTTCTTTCTCATTATCTTTGAATTTCCTGAAAGAGATAATCTGTATGAGCTTGATGTTATTACCATTATATCGTGGCAAAGAAAGAAGATAAATACAAGAAGGAGGGAAGTATCAAGTAATTTCGAGGTTACATAAGCAGGATCAGTCTCTTTCTCTAGAATCCAAAGATGTGATGGATTTCTTCCTTTAAAGGGAGATGAAATGCCATTCAACTTCCCTTACTTTTTCACTTGAATATAAATTATAATTCTATCGCTTGGAACACTGGACAGCGCCCTGGCTTGGGAGTCAGAGAAGATGAATTCAAATCCTACCCTGACACATCATCTGTGACCCGAAGCAAGTCACTGAGCCTCCGTGGGCTGCCATCTCTTCAGTAGTTAACAAGGGGCGGGTCTAGAGTTTCTTCTAACGACTTCAAATCATCTTTTTAATGTTAAAGCTATAATATATGCATACATGACAGAGAATCTGAGTTTCACAATAATATGATTTTATAAGAGACAAATTAGATATGTTCAATGAATACTCAAAGTCATTTTACTAACCTTTGATGAGACTCTGTCTTAGTTTTAAGACAGCTCCAAGGTCACAGTCAGCAGTAGCATATGCATGAGGTACAGTACTTTTAGATTCAGTTAGCCTCTTGGCAATTACTCTTCTAACAGTGCTGGCAGGGATTTCAGTGAATGTGCCCTAAAAAGAAACGGTAATTTCTCTGTTAAACCATAGGGGGCAGAAGAGCGAAAAGCTACCCAATTGGGATCCTGTCCCAATAACCTTAACTTAACAACATTAATTAAGTTAATGTAGAAAGCAGACCATTTAAGAGGGATGAGGTAACCTTATTTCTGTAAGAAAAAGTAAAAAGCTCTACAATAGAGTAATAAAACAAATTAATAAAAAAATAAGAGAAAATGACTTGCATCTTAACTACGTACTAGTATGACTAGAATAGTCAATAGAGAAAATCAAACTTGCAAGTTAGTTTCGTGTTATTGGACTTAGGATTACAAAGAAATCACACTCAAATCTGAACTATTTGCCCCTTTGCAGCTCTATTCTGAGCAAAATCAGTTGACTGTAAAACTACTATTTTCCTAATATTATACAATAGAAAAAAAACAAAATAAGCCAAATACAGACAACAACTCTTACTTATCTGCTATAATAGAGATGAAGGGCATGAATAATTCAAAGCATCAATTAATTTCCAAAATGTTTTTATTTACCTGGGAAAATTCTATAAAATCTGCTTTTAAAAAGGGCAATCTGATTTTTCTGAGACTCTCAAAAAAGCTAACAATAAAAACCGTAAGGTAGACAACGTGGCATTCCAGCTTCCTCATTCTCATTCCTCAACATAAGTAGACATAAAGGACGGCAACCTGACATAACGTGGTGGTTTGCACCTTCCTGGGATAAGGAGTGAGAGCGCTGTGCATTACGCTGACCAGGTCAGGGAAATTAGCAAAAGAAAGCCCTGAAGGTGCTATATGATAAGAACACCTATTTTGTACTAAATACATGGAATTTCTGTGTCAAACAAGATTATAATTCAGTGTGCCAAGCTCTATGCAGAAAATAGCTTAGGATTTTTAAAAAACTATTTTCTTTATAATTAATGCAAAAAACATGGCCAACACAGAGTGTTCATTTTGTAATGTTTCAATCAGTTTGGGTTTTTAATTCTTCATGGTACATTATTCCTGATAATGCAAAATCTGCACAGAAGGTGTTACCACTGCATTAGGCTGCCCTGGAGTAGAGACTGGTGGGATCATTGGCCTTGGATAAGACGGTGGCCCAGGAGCTGCTTGAGGAGGCAAAGGCACTGCAGTCGGAATAGGAGCTGCTGGAGAAGGTCTTGATTCAGCAAGTTTGCCTGACTTTTTTAGCTTCACAAGTTTAAGGGCATCTCTAGAGAAAAGGCAGAATTCAAAGATGCTTACTGGCAACAATGCATGTATAACATTTCACATGGGGAAAAATTCAGATTAAAAGAACAGCTAAAGGTAATTATCAAAACATCTTTTTTTCTGATTTCAAGGAATTGCACCTCTCCACTCTCCCAACTTCTTCTTCCCTCTAATTAAAAATAAGATTACCTAATTTGGTATCCTGGCTAATTGTTCTCTTTTAATTAATGATTTTATTTGATTAATTGTTTTTAATACAAAAAAGTCTGCTCTCCCTGTATTTGGGGTCCAGCCTTAAGCTGAGAAGGTCTATTTGTGATTTGTTATTCAGTTGGCATGCAATTTAACAAACTGATATATTCAGAAACTCAAACTTCTGTTTCTTCAGTCATTTCATCTTTCACTCCACACACGTTTGCATCCAATATAAAGCTATAAAAAAGAACAATACTTCCATTCAGCATGATAACCTGCAATACACAGGAAGATTATTACATCAATCTTAATTACATATTTTATGACCTCAAAGACATCTTCAGTCCAGAGTAGCTTCAGCACAAATCTTGATTTTTTTAGATGACATTATAATGATTTCCAATTGACTCAAGAAATGTAGTACATAAAACAAGACATATTTTTTTTAAGTAATCTACTGATGCTTCAGGAAGGTGGGGGCGGGGAGAAGAAAGACAATACACTTATTCTGAGTTTCAGATGCTTTAAGAAGAATATGGACACACACAATGAAGTTTAAGAAACTTACAGGAGTGTTTGCTTTTAATGCTTTTATTTATACTATTGTTTCAAAACCGGAAATGATTCACACATAGAAATAAGAACATGGAGTTGGCTGAAAAATGACACTAGTATAGCTTCTTGAGCTCCTAAAGGTCAAAGGACGGCAAACAAAACATCTGCCCCCAAAATCCAAAGTAGCATTCATTGCCTAAGGTAGGAGAGGAGGGATAGACTGTGTTTGACCAGAACAGCTTAGTGAAGCAAACGTGAATGACAGGTACAACTGGATCTCAAAAACAAGCTGTAAGGCCTGGCCAAGTGGAGTTTTGAGAAATGGAGCTCCTGACAACGTTATTCTTTATTAAACATGTTAACAGCACTGGCTAAGGTAATGGTTTCAAATGTAGTGCACTCAGAGTTCTTGGGTGGAGGGCAGAGAAATCTTTACAGAACTGCCATTTCCATATTACTTCTTTCATATCTAATATTCAATCCAAGTTTTTGACAATTTTAATTTGACAATTTTAAAAACTAAAAATTTGACAATCTCTTAGTTGTTTATCAAATCAGTTGCATTCTCTTCATTAAGGTTTTAGGATGTAGCAGCAATTGGGCAAAGGAATCCATGGGATGGATTTTGTATTTTATTAAAGTAGTCAGGAACAATGATGAAAGTTTTGAGATTTTTTTTCACTCTGTATAGGTATTTGTGTTTTTACTTTTTCAAATTAAGTTCCACAGAAATCCTACTCCAATGTTACCTCACAGTACAGGGGGTCAGCCTAGGTTCTTAAGAAAGATCATCCAAGCAGGACAGACTCCTTATAGGCACCCTGAGGATGGAGTAACAGCAGCTCATTAAAGACAAAAGGTGAAGAGATGGCTATGACCAACACTTTAAAAATTATGTAATAAAATGTGGTTCAAGGTCAAGAACTGAAAGAATACCAGTCAAATGGTCAGAAGGTTCAAGACAGCACTTCATAAACACCTTACCTTATTCAGTAAGATGGTAAAAAGCAATGGGCAAAGTCAATCTTAAGAAATGAGCCAGATCTGAAAAGACCATTTTAAATTATCAACTGGCACTGTGTATGATGGTAGCTCCAATCTACATTATAAAAGAAAGAGGCTCTATCATAGAGATGCAAAGATAAAGGATTATTACAGCAAGAAGCTCTAATCCCCACCTAGTTCAGAAGATAACATGTATGCAAAGTACTATTAATCAAAATACAGTTAAGGGATATTGAAAGTAACAACTGGGAGAAAAAAAATTACTTTTAACTTCAGAGCAAGGAGTAGGGATGAAGGAAGCCTTCATGGAGGAAGGGACATTTGATCCTGCAATTACAAGACGAATTTCCACTTCAATCTGTGGACTGGAAGGAAAAGGATATTCTAAGTAAGCACTGGGGATAAAATAGAAGGCAACAGTCCCAGCCTCAAGCAGCTCCCAGTCAAAGAGGTCAGACAACATGTGAACAACTGTGTCTAAACAAAACGTATACCGGACAGACTGAAAGTAATCAACAGAGTGAAAAGACTAGCACTGAGGGGGACCAGCAAAGTCTTCTTTCAAAAGTGATATTTTAACAAGGATTAAAAGAAGCTGGGAAAACCAGGAGGGGAAAATGAGGAAGGAGAGTGGAGAGATGGAGTATCTTATACAAGGCATAGCAAGGAGGTCAGTGTAACTAGACTACAGAGTGAATAAATAAAGATGGAGAGCATCTGTGTGTGTGTGTGTGTGTGTGTGTGTGTGTGGTGTGTCTGTGAGTGGTGTGTGTCTGTGTGTGGTGTGTGTGCGCGTGTGTGTCTATCTGTGTGTGTCGTGTGTGTCTGTGCATGTGTTTGTATGTGTGTGTGTGCGTGTTTATCTGTGTGTGTGGTATGTGTCTATGTGTGTGAGGGGTGTGTGTATGTGTATGTGTGCGTGTGTAGGTTATGAAGAGCTTTAAATGCCAAACAGTATTTTGTTTCATCTTGAAGATAGAGTTTAATGAGGACAGGGCTTGAGGGGTACATGGAACGTTTTATTACAGGGTTAGACGTGTACTTTAGGAAGGTCACTTTGGCAACTGGGTGCAGGATGGAGTGGTGTGGGAAGAGATATGAGACAGAAAGACCAACCAGGAAACCACTAATAGTCCAAGGATAAGACTACTAGCCATAATGCCAGAGGAGAGACAGAAGCATATGAGAAATGCTTAGAAGGTACAATCTACAAAACCTGGACACAGGTTGGATAAGGAGGAAAGAGAGAGGGGGAGTAACTGAAGCTAACACCTAAGTTGCAAGCCTGGATGATGGTAGTACTAAAAGTAATGGGAAAGTAGGGAAGAGGAGAGTTTGTGGGGGAAAGATGAGGATGGAAATAATGACAAAGTGATTCATTTGGAGGGCACAAACAGTCCACTTTACCTAAAATGTGGAGGACATGAGTGGGAGTAATGATAGCTTAAGGTGCTAAGTAAGTGGTTGTTGATTTAAATCTAGCACTTGAATTTGCGAAATACTTTTGACATTGTGAGATTAACCTAGAAAGGTGCCACACTACGGACCGGACTTGAATGCCAGGCTAAGGTAATTTTATCTGGTTGGCAAGAAACAGTAGAGGTTTTTGTTTTTTTTTTTAAACGAGTGGTAACGAAATATCAATTCACAGGTAAGATTAATGTTTTACTAATATAGAGCATGACTCCAAAGGGGAAAACCACAGACAAAGAGTCTCATTAGGAAATTCCTGCCAGTCACACTGCGAGTAATCAGGGGCTGAAATCAGGGGATGGCAAAATGATGTGAGAGATGCCCCGAGGTGGCACAGCCTGGGGATCAATGGGGGGGACATGGGGCAAGGTATCTGAAACAGTCATGACGCCTATCAGAGCCGTGGAAAAGCCTGGATGGATGCAGGTTTGAAGAGAGAGATGAGGAAGTTCTTTGGAGCCTGACTAACTCCACGATGTTACGACTAGAAGAGAGAACAAGAGGACTTTGCAATGAAATTCTATAAAATGTTATTAAACAACAGCAGTAAAACTGTTCATAGTTTTACGAAATAAATAGGAAAAAGAGCTAATCGATGACTGGAATAAGAAAAAAAATAAACCATGTAAGAGAAAAAAAGTGAAGTGGATAGATTTTAGATAAGCATGAGCAGAAAGGATTTTCAGAAGAGTTGGGGTTACAAAACAAGTCGGAGGTCTTTCCCTACCTGGGGGGTCCCTGCCCCCCTTAGAGTCCTTGGCCACCTGATCTGCTGTCTCCCAGAGCTCTGGTGAAGGACTTAAAACTTAAAGGGGCGCACTTCCTGGCCGACTGATTCTTGTACCATTCTTTTCTTTCAATGTACAATCAGTTTGTTTTACTTTTTTTTAAATTCTCGTCATAAGAGATGGCTCCCTGGGAGGGGCAGGAAATGGATACAAGAAGAAATCAAGTTTCTGATGACAGATGGCTCCTCAAAGAAAAGGATCCCATGGGCAGTTACTAGCTATAGGACTTCTGGGACAATGAAATAATAACTGCTGCTTTTTGGAAAGCAAAAAGTAATAAATCACAAAGTTTGAAGCAGCCCGATTTCAGCTCCTCATTCATTCTATCTGCAAGCCCAGTGACAAGCAGCGATAAGAATGCTGCAAGAGTTCAGCAAATGCTTATTGGTAGATTAATCCAAAATTGCATCCTCTGCCTACAAGTCTAGTTCACTTCCTCCCTTACTTCACCGCTATAAGCAACGTATAAACTGTATGAATATACAGTTCCCTCATCTATAAAATGAAGATAATACTCAGAAGGTTATTGGAGAAATACACTCTGTAAGCTTTAACATGCCATCTCTACAAAACCCAGTTATTATTTTAAACATTATCTACGGACTTGTGTTCCACTAACACCTACTTTCTTTAAGACAGTCAACAGCGACAACAAAAGAGACTAGGTGCATCATGATTTTCACTAAAACTGTCATTGTTTTCCCATTTCCTTCCCCTCAAACTCTCATAACAAAGCGGGCTGGTCAAAATGCCAGACCAAGCCGCCACAGCCACATCCGCCATTTTGAATATGATCCACCACCAGTGTTCCCTATGGAGGGGGAAGGGCATTTCCCCACTAGTTCTCTAACCCAAGACTGGTTCCTTGCAATGAACCCACATTCTAGTATCTCTCGAGATTCTTCTTCTTTACAGTGTGGGGATCATTGGGCAGACTGTTTTCCTGATCTGGCTAAACGTCCTCAATATCAGTTAATAACAACTTTCTACTTTTTTCAAATGTGCCAATTTTTCTGGCACAATACTATTCTATAACATTCACATACTACAATCTGCTGAACTAGTCTCCAATTTATGGTCACCCATTTTATTTCCAGTTTTTTAAATGTTTAATACCAAAGCAAAGTATTGTTATAAATACTTACTTAACATGGGGAACTTTGGCTTGTCTTTGATCACCTGAGATCACATGCAGTAGTGACCTTCCTAGAATCATGCCAAAGAGCTTTCCAGAAAGTCAGACTAATTCATAACTCCACCAACAGGCCTGCATCCTACCTTATGTGTCATTTGCACAGTTTACCTTTTAAAAAACATGCCCTAAGCTATTCTGGGGGAGCTTTCCTCCAAAGCCTGAAAATCCATCATCATCGCAATAAGAAAATGGCTACTACTGATAGGACACCAGGTGAAATGCCTAATATTAGACTTTGCATGGGATTACAGGCATAAGAATGTCTTAAATATTTCATCTTAAATATTGTAACTGAATCACAATGAAACAATTGACAAAATCTTTTCTTAATGACATTACATAATCTGAATGACACCCTGCTTCATAGTTCACTCAGAAAAGGAATGTTATAGGGAACTGGATGAAAAACTATTACTAACTCTGCTTGTTCAAGGGCAGCTGTACAACTAGAACCAAAGATGGGGCACCACAACCTAGTCCAACTTATACCTGAAGCATGAATTCATTCCCTTCACATGACTTGTAAATGGATCACCAAGACTTCTATTAAAGCTCTCTTAGTAATAAGGAGTTCAGGACCTCCTGAGGAACTGCATTCCACACTGGGGGACTTTCCTAAGAGGTGTGTAACACTTTTGAAACCTCTAGCACACAAATAGCATAGTAAGATTCTGTATCCTCAGACTGTCTCTCAAAAATAACAGAAAACAAAAAAATCTACTTTGTTTTTTGATATAAGTAAAACTCAAAGAAAAAATGAACTGAAGACCTCTGACAGATATGTTTAAAAGTATCGTTTCCTTTAAATAAAAGGGAGTCTTATTTATATAGAGAGTCCAGAAAAATGCCCAGTGAAATAAAATCAGAAGTTACATAAAAAATAATGCCAGAAACCACAGGGGACATGTTCAGAGATACACAAGCAAAGCCACAGAGGCAAGCTACTATCATGCATTCTCTACACATAACCTTGGAAGATTTAGGATCACAGACTTTAACAGATTAATTAAGCAAAGAATGGATAAGCAAAAGCTTAGAGTTGGAAGAAATACTTCCATTAACACACTAAAGTATATTATGTAGCCATATCCAGCAAGGAGCTAGCAACTAGATAGGCCAGCTCGAAAGCAAATGTGATTGGCAGTTTAAGTATTACTAGACAAAAGTGCAAATAGCAATGAACTGCGACTACAAAACAAAGGAATGCCTTTATATGGGCAATGTGGAAAGTACTAACATTTGGCCATTAACCTGTGTGTTAGTGATCACTATCAGGAGCCTCTCACTGAACAAGCAGACTCAGTGTTTTAAGTCTACCAAGTAATCATCTCCAGTAACTTTAAATTACTCTGCAAGAGCCAGTGTACCCCATAAACTAAGCATAGTATCGTTCCATCTAAGATGGAAATCCTACAAGCCTGGAAAGGTGACTCATCCACCTGAAAAGCTCTGTCCTGTCCCCACCACAGCTCCCACAGTATGTACCTATAGCTTAACAAACCCGATAATGCATGGGCACAAACTAGCCCAGAAAGCCACACAACACAAGAGCATGGTGGGGAGAAGGTCAGCATGCACATGGATTTGCTCCCACACCACTGATCACAGGCCCTTTTCCTCTAGTTTGCAGTTCTCGTTCCTTTCTCATCCTGGAATGACATTGGGATAATATTATTTACTTGGACATCTTGCCATTAAACTGATTTTACTCTTTGCTTTAGGAGACAATATGACTCCTAATCATCCTTCTTCACTGGACCTCACAAATGAGTCTATACTGTAATCTAGTGTTCTATGGAGTCAGATGCCTGCTGCCCAAGACGGTTTCTAGGCTCCATTGTTCTTGTTGTAAGGATAAGTCTAGCATGGATTAAAGTTCAGGGTGAAATTATTATAGGCAGCGGCAGTATCATTTCTCTCGTCCATTTCTGACTATTAATCACTTTAATTCAGACCTAAGTTGCTTCACTGTATATATAACTTACCTTTTTCTCATTCTTATATATCACAATAGCTAACTGTATTCTTCAATTAAAGCTATTTTATTATTTCTTGCTTGACCTTTTAAGACTCAAATATCCCTGAAGAGCTAATAGGGAACACTTATTAAATGCACCATCATAATTCAAGAGAAAAAAAAATCCAAGATGACATGAGAAACAAATACATCCACATAATTACTTCACAACTCCTGATATAAACTTAATACATTTAAATCAAAAAATGTCACTATTTAACATCATCATCTGCTAAAACCAAAGACTTGCCCCAATTGATAAATGGTCAAAGGATATGAACAGGCAATTTTCAGGGGAAGAAATTAAAGATATCTATAATCATATGAAAAAGTGCTCTAAATCACTACTGATTAGAGAGATGCAAATCAAAACAACTCTGAGGTACCACATC
>CM053772.1:254970456-254994021 GCA_028658325.1 Potorous gilbertii | reverse complement strand
CTTCCTCCACTACCTTTCACTGTTATATGAAGTGATGCTGCTCATAATCTGCCACCCTTTTATGCACAAACGAATTTATAAACTAACCTATTTTATCCTTAACTGACATATAGTGCTCTACTTTTTGCTGGCTAAGATAGTTTCCCAGAATTTTTGGTCTCCTCATCATAGCAACTTAAATAATTATGTAATAATGCTGTATTGATAACAACATCAGTTAAAAATCTCCTTAGGGGCAGGAAGTGTCTTTTACCTTCTCTTGTATCCCTAACATTGAGTACAGTACCCGGTATGTAAACGCAGTTAACAGATGTTTACTGACAGTGATATTCTGTGATGATATCTGTTCTTTCATCCACTGCCCAGGTTTGCTGTTACTATTAGAAGTTGGTATAAATATGCCAGGATGTATTTTTTCATTTGTATTAGTGCTTCTAATTTGATGTTAATTTTTATTTTTGCTTAAACAAGTTGGTTGTGTGAATGGAAAGAGAAAGCTGATTCATAAATGATTCCCATTTCCTATATGTTAAAACATGCAAAAAATTTGAAGTCTATATTTTATTTTGGTGCTAACCGAGATTAGCGTCTCCAAGCTATTCTCTTCAAAAAGTAATCATGAAAAAGAGGTATGAGATTTCTATGAAGTGTACAAGCCTTTGGGCCCATTTACCGCTTCCTCCTCAACTGTCTCCAAATATATATTATGCTGTCCTCCCCTACATTCACTTTTGCACTGAAATTTCTAAGTATCAAATCATATGTTGATTGAATTTAAAGGCTCTTATCTACCTTTTCATCCTCTCAAACAGATGTTGGTGCTTAAGCTGCAACCATCTTCATGCAGGTAAATGCTTATCATCAGCACTAAAAGACAAGATGACCAAGTGACCCATGAAGTCATTTTCTTATTGCCTTTGGACACACAATTAAATCAATTCATTTCTTCATCTACTCAAAGAGAATTTATGGGCCATCCTTCAAGTTACCTGCACCATCTAATTTTTTTCTTTTCCCTTATAATGAAAATAACAAACTGATAACGATTCAGTTCCGCCAGTACTATGTCTACTTAGTCGATGGAAAAGGACCTCACATTTCTAGTAATAATATTTATCATGTTTAAAGAAACAAATTTTGTGTTTCTTAGTACCAGAAGCCCTTCTGCTGCC
The DNA here is from genome assembly GCA_028658325.1 of Potorous gilbertii. Taxonomy (NCBI): domain Eukaryota; kingdom Metazoa; phylum Chordata; class Mammalia; order Diprotodontia; family Potoroidae; genus Potorous; species Potorous gilbertii. The sequence continues at coordinate 254,992,849 of CM053772.1, read as the reverse complement.
ACTGTGTACCACCCTCACTACCAAAGTAGAGGAGGCCAAAAAGGACAGACTACCATTTTTGGCATTTCTGCCGTTCTGTGGGTTGCCGTGAACAAAGAATTCATTACCAAAAAGCCAGACTCCTAGGGATGAGCCTCTCCACACTTAACAAGGCTAAATCTTAGAAAGCAAACCTCATCTGTTGTTGGGACCTTACTTGAAGTCTTTCCAACATGGTAGATCCTGCCAGATATTACATACAGTTGGCAGAGACTTGAAAAAATCAAGGGCATCTCAGTGCCTTAATGAGACATTAGCATAGGTGATTGTGGGGGTATCCCTGAGAAACCAAATATGGATCAGAACTCTTCTAATAGTAAATAAGAAGGGAAACATGAAAATGAAAGGGGGTTGCAATACTTAGTGCCGTTCTAAGAGGATCCTTGATAAGAAGAAAAACCAAAACCACCAGCAAGCTTTGCCTTATGGAGATCATTCAAAAGGAAGGGATAGTAAAATAAGAGACAATAGAAATATTCTGTTAATCCTCCATTTGATGATTCAATTAGCAACTCATGAAATTTTGTTAATACAAAATGTATGCATAACATAAAACACATGCAAAATGTAAGCATGTGACAAATGTACAAAGAACATCCTTGAATGCATGTCTTTATGAAGGAGTCTAGCTGAAGAGTGGACAGTAAAACATAATGGAAAAAGTCATGGATTTGTAGTAAAAAAACTTAAGATTTGAAATTCAACCCTGCCACTTATTTACCTTGTGATGCCAAAAGAGTCACTGCCCTTGGTGGGCCTCTATTTCCTCACCTGGATGATTCCTGTGGTCCCTTACTAGAGTGAAATGCTGGGAGTCTATGATTTTGAGACCTCACAGAACAACTAGCTAGAATAAGCACACTTTCCTCTGTGCCAGAAATTCAAACACAGGAATTAATTAAATTGAAACAAGGAGTCAAAACCAGTTGTTCTGTTTTTTAAAGTTATCTTCATTTTGTGTCAGTTGGCCAGGCTTGTTATAATGGAAGTCCAAACTCACTGTCTGGAGCTTCTCAAAGGAGAAAAACATAATAGGACACAGTGAAAAGAGCACCAAATCTGAAAATCTGAGTTTAAATTCTGGCTTTGCTGTTTACGACCCATGTGGTCTAGGGTAAATCATAGCACTTCTCCAGGCCTCAATTTCTTCATCTGTAAAATGACAGTTGGACTAAATGGTCTCTGAGGTTCCTTCCACCTCAAGGGATATATTCTGGAAGTGAGAGAAGACCTAGATATACCCACATGTTCTAGAATCTATTTCCAAGAACAAATGAGATAACACATGAAAATTGCTTTCTTAACCTTAAATGTGCTACATAAATGCCAGTTGTTAGGGTTATTAATTTACTACTCTTATTACCAGGTGACTTCTGGATGCAAAAATTGCTTTCTCAGCCCACTCAATGGGATCCTCCTTTGGGGAATTGGGGAAAGCAAGGGAAGGGAAATCAAGGGAGATGGAGAGTCCAGACAAAGAAGTTAGAAGAATGTTCTCTTCACCTCCAAAAGAGAAGGGATTGATGGCTATCCCTGCCTCCTCTGAAGCCATTTCTCCATCTATAAAATGACAGTTACTCTAGGTGACATCCAATGTCTTTCTAAACCCTAGACTAGCCAGAAATGGCTCTGAGAAATCCAACATGGTTTCAGGATCCAAATATCCAGTTTAGTGCCCGGCTTTGAGACTAGTTCACTGAGTACGCCCGAGATGGATGAGCTAGTCACTTTTGTTGATGCCTCAAATTCTTAGGAAAAGAATGAGAGAAAAGGTCCTGTTGGAATGCCATGTGCAATGGGAAAGCCCATCTAAGAATGGCATACTCACGAGAGTTTCCTAGCTGGGTGGGCCTTTGTGGCAGAAGCAGGAACCACGGTTTCAGCTACAGGAGCTGCAGGCACATGGGAAGCGGGGGGTGGCTGAGGACTCACATCTCGGGGAACTTCAACCTGCTTCCAATCTGCTCCTTCCTCCACCATCAATCCAATCAACGATCCCAACCGAACACCTTTACTCCCTTCCTCGACCTGCATTTTGAAAGGCAAAAAAAAGTAAGTTCAATAATTACGAGAGATGAAAAGCGCTCTGCAAGATCTAAGTGTGGCCACACTTAAAGTGGCATCAGCTCACCAGGACGCCTTTTACTCTGAAAACAAGAATTTAATTAATACCGTCACAATTTCTAGAAAGGGTAAATGATTCCATTTTCCTATGGCTCCATTCATCCCTGTTTCTCCATCTATAAAATAAGCAGGCTGGACTCTATGTATCCATTTTAAATGTAATTGCTCTTCACTTTCAAGTAACGTGAATCTCTTTTCTCTGCTTCTTACCTTTCCCTCCTCCTTCCACTCTTCCTCCAGGGGATGGGGCAGAAACCTTGTCACAGAGAGCAAAGTCAAGCCGAACAAATTCCCACGCTGACCACACCTGAAAACGCACCTCCTTCTGGATCTTAAGTCCATTCACCCCTCAGTCAAGAGGCAGATTTTCATCATTACTCTTCTGGAACTGTCACAGCAGAGACAGCAGTGACTTCAGCCTCCCTGACCACCATTCCCTTCTGGGTGCTGCCTCCCCCATTCAAATGTAATCTCTTTGAGAGATTACCCATACTGTCTCTCTTTTGAACCTGTATGCACAGGGTTTAGCACAAAATCTAAAAGACAGAAAGTGTCTAATAAATGCTTTTAAATTCATTCATTCAGTCTGGGAAGTCTTCTGGTGTAATCTCCCATGAGCTACAAAAAAGCTTTTACAATAACTTCAACAAAAGGGTTATAGATTCACAGGTTTAAAATTCAAAGACATCTAGTGAAAAAATCAAGTCATACACAAATGAACAATTTTCAAGGGAAGGAAAACAAGCTGCCAATAGCCATTAAAAAAAAAAGCTCCACATCATTAACAATTAAGAGAAATACAAATTAAAACAATTCTGGGGGCTAAAGCTGTACTAGCAGCAACTACTGCAGCAGCTACTGTGCATACCCTGTGACCCAGCAATATCACTACTAGCCTTTGACCCTAAGGAGACAGAAGAAAAGAAACCAGATCCAGCCCTCAGGATGAATGTGAGCTTGACTGCCTGGACATGGATCAGGTCCCTTCTCAGCTGCCCGCCTACTGTGGCACAGCTAGAGTTGTTTCCTGGGCCCCTGCTGCTTAATTCTCACCCCCTTTTTTAGGCAACTCAGAAAATATTGAGAAAATATTTATAGTGAAGTTTTTGTAGTTACAAAGAACTGAAACCTAAAAGGATACTCATCAACTGGGGAAACAGATGAAAAAATTCTGTCATATGATATAACAGACCATTACTGTGCTCCAAGAAATGACAAAAGGGATGATTTTGGAGAAACCTATTAAGTATGATGCCCAATGATATGAGCAGAGCTAGGAAACAAAGCACACAATAACAACACTGAAAAGACAAACAACTCTGGAAGGTTTGAAAAATCTGATCTATGCTATCGTCAACCATTCCAGAGGACTAATGCCGGACGTGGAGCTCTTGACAGAGAGGTGGATGAGTTCAAGATCCAGAAACAAGTATGTATTTTTGAGAATGCGGGAATTTGTTTAGCTTGGCTTTGCTCTCTGTTACTAGATTTCTGACCCCATCCCCTATAGGTGGAGTGGGAGGGGGAGAGAAAGGAAGAGAAAATAGATCCACATGAAAGTGAAAAAAAATTATTTTTTTAAAGGATATCTAGCCTGACCTCTTCATGTTATAGAAGAAGAAATAGATCCAGGAAATTAACTTACTCAGGTTCATATAGAGATTACATTTCAAAACCAATATTCAAGTGCAGAGCTTCAGAATCCAAAATCATGGCTTTTTCCACTGCTCCAGAATGCTCTGTCACTTAATGTTTAAAATATTTACTATAGATCCCTGCACCAAGTGCTGGGGGAAATAAACTTTAGATAAGATGGAGTTCCTGAACTCTGAGACAGGACATAAACATAACCATAATACAGAGTTACAAATAAATTGCTAAGTACTGAGTAACAAAGAATTTCAGAAATGGAAGAGACCTCAGTGGCCACTTAGTTATAAGTCAGATTATTTTAACTGGAGCCCTATTTATTCCAGTCAACATCAATCAGTGTTCAGTGTGATCTCCTGGGGTAGTAATTGTTAGCAATCATAGCACTGTACTTGTCTATCAATACATATTTAGTCCCTGGTAGCCAATGAGTCACAGGAAATGACTACCGAAACAGTCAAGTGACATGGTTTACATAGAACGTGTATTCTTTTCCCAAAGAGTAAACTGGTTGAACCACCAGCTGAAACTGCAATTTTATGAAATCTCATTGCTATTCTAATGAGCAGAGTGTCTACTTCTGTATTACTGCCTAAAAAATAAAGCACAATCACTAATTCTGGACTGAGTGGAAGTGGAGTTACTGCTAACACTCAATGACTAGATAGAAGTTAATCTTTTCTAAGTAAGAGCTTTCTCTTCAAAGAGAATACAGCATGACCAAGATAAGATTGGAGGGTTCAAATCTGAAATGTTTACAAGAAAAAAATCATTTTAAGTCAATGTGAAGTCTCCACACATAACAACTATTATTAATGGAGCATGAAAAGGCCATGGGATTGAAGAAGGAAAACCTGGACTGAAACCCTGGTCTGCCACCTAATAGCTCAGGGATGAGAAGCTTGAAGCTGATGGTCCCCTAAGGTCTCTTCTATCTTGACACTGTGTGATGCTGTGATCTGTCAACTGCAAAGAAAAACTCTGAACCTACTCTGTTATTTATAGGCATGAGGGGGATAGGGAAAGGAAAAAACCTTTTTTTCTTCAAAAATATTCTCTGAGAGTTTTCACCAATTAAATTGTTATTAGCTTTTAATTAAGCCAAATAACGTTGTGCATATAAATTTCACTTAGTAGACAATAATACCGTGCAATATATTTTAAATCAGATCTACCCAACCCAATTTCTGCTTTCATTTCCCCATAATCAGCAAAACTGCTACAGCCTGTCAGTGCAATCAACCTTAAAAAAGATTCAACTGAGTATCTGAGCGTGTTAGCTGGCTACAGAGATTTTGCTTATTAAGGGAAATCAAGAAAATATGAGTTAGATAAGAAGGTCGCTAATATTAATGATCAGCCTAAATCCATGAAATATATGGAGTAGCCTTAAAATGATAAAATGATTATTTCTCAAGCTAAGAAACTGTGAAAGATTTCTGGTCCCTGTTAAAGTTGAGTAAAATGATGTTTTATATAAAACAAAACTGGAAAAGAAATTGTTATATATTTTTAAAAGTTAGAACCTGCTTTAAATAAACTAATTTTTTTAAAAAACCAACTAGGGTTAATTAGCATTATATGATCTAATAATTTCAGACCTAATATAATTCCCACTGGCAATTACACTTCCTTAACTGTATTTTACAATACAAAATAATTCTAACATTCTTACTTCTACAAAGTCTGCTAACTTTTCTTTATTGTGATTTAAGTTATAAGTTCAAGTCTATTACTGTTTTAACATTTTTCTTTTCTTGTTAAAATGGTTAACTAACTTGTTCATAAATTATAAAAATATTTTTAAGTAAAAAAAGGCAAAGCACTGCTTAATAAAGTTAAATTTCAAGTAAAGAACTTGTTAAACAATAAGAAGTGCAAACAAAGTTAGGTCTTTTCAAGTCTGAACTAGGAAGGAAGTCAATTAAGGATAAACATCCAACTGGGTCAAAAACATTTTCTTTTTAAACATTCAATGGGTCAATATGGATAGTTCTCTGAATATACCTATATTCTCTACAGTATATACTATTCTCTAAATATAAAAGTTCTCTGAAATCTGGATCAAACTAAGTAAAATACGAGACTAAAACTTCTCTTACTACTCAAATAAAAATAAACACATTTGTCTCTCAAACAAAATCTTTTTTTCACTTTCTCCCAAATGGAAATGACAGAGATAGCCATTAATTAAAGCATTTTAAATTTCAGTTTCCAATAAATCTAAAAATCAAATAAAATTTATATCTGTTTTATAAAGTCTTTACAAAAATGCAAGTAACAATAGATCAAATACAACAGAGAACTTCGTCTCAACCCCACTAGAATATGTAATTTTTAGAAATAATTATTCAAAGTATCACCAGAGTTCCATTTTCAAAGTACAGTAAAATCAGTGTGACTGAATATCAAGGTTATCCATCACTAGGAAGAATGAAAAGAAACCTCTATTGAGCCTATAAAGAAAATGCCAAGGAAGGCATCATTGCTGCATTATTAGCTCATACCACGAAGACCATGGAGTTTTTTACAAATCTGCAAACAGATTTTCTTCTCATTGTTTTCTTTTTCATTTCTACTTTTGAGTTAGGTTTGCTCTTGTTTTTCTTTGAATAGTCTTGTTAATAATTAATTTTTTAATCTTTTCAGAAAAAATAACTACTGTATTTATCTTTTGGATTTTTTCTTATTTTCAACTTCACTGACTTCTCCTCTGCTCTGTTACCCCTTGTTGTGTTCTAACAGTTTTGTGTTTTGCCTCTTCACTAAGTGCAAACATTTCATTAATTTTCTCTTTCTTTTATTGACATAAATATTCAGGGCAGTGCACTTGCATCTAGGTAAAGCATGCTCCTGGACAAAATCATGGACTCTGATGACCAAGTCCACCCAGTCTCAGCTGGACCCTCAATGAAGTCAGGCAGAGGCTCCATCACTTCTGAAATGACTTGCTCTTCTTTTCTCCACAGCAGATATTCCAAATTCTGTCCTTTCTCAAGCTGCCCTGCTCTCAGAGGATCCTGTCTTACTAAATTCAGACCAGGAGCTGAGGGTCTGAGCTCTCTTCTCTCCTCCTCATCTCACCTCCTTTAGATCTGCTCCTCCACTCTCCTCTCCTTACCTCCAATCTCAAATGAAAAGTCAGCCCTCTGTTTTCCAAAGCAAATCTTTCTCCACACATTCTAGATCCCTCACTCTCATTACACTCTAAACCCCAGTCGCTCCTAACTTCAGTCTATCCCTGTCTACTAGGCTCCTTCCCTGCTACCTTGGTCTGTAAAACAGATAAACACAGCTCACTTGAGGGCTGCTAGCACAAGTCCACTCAGACAGGAAAAGACATTAAGAAGGGATTAATAATCATTAATAATCTTACTTTATTCTGGTCAAGTTTTCTCAGAAGAGGATAGCTGATAACGCGAGCATAAACTCCTACAGCACTCCCTAATAACCTTTCTTGGAGGGGCTGGAGGGAAGAGGGAGCAAGTACCCTTCCATCTAAATGGGGTCAACTGAGACAGGCACAACTCATGCTTCCCCTAAATCCCCAGAAAGATGAGTTGAGGCAAGGTGGTGAAGCACTTTAAAACCTAAACAAAGGAGTTTATATTTTTCATATAAGCAACAGGAAAAGTAATGGAGTAGGATGAATATGAGAGTTAAATGCTCAGAGATGCATTTAAAGAAAATTACTCTGGACCCACATGTACAAAAATACTTATGGCAGCTCTTTTTGTGATGGCAAAAAACTGGAGAATGAGGGGATGTCCATCCATTGGGGAATGGCTGAACAGGTTGTGGTATAGAAATGTAATGGAATAATACTGCTATAAGAAATGATACACAGGCAGACTTCATGGATTGATGTTGAATGAAATGAGCAGAACCAGGAGAACATTGCCCACAGCAACAGCCACAGTGTGTGATGGCTCACTCTGAAAGGTTTAACTCTTCTCCACAACGCAAGAAACTAAGACAAGTCCAAAGACTCACAATGGAAAATGCTATCCACATCTAGAGAAAGAACTTTGGGGTCTGAATGCTGATGGAAGCAGTGTTTGCTCTCCTTTTCTTTTGTTGTTTTGTTTCCTCTTTCTCATGGTTCCTCCCATTAGTACTAACTCTTCTTTATATCACGACTAATGTGAAAATACATTTAATATGAATGTATAAGTAGAGCCTATATCAGACTGCATGTCATCTTAGGGAGGGAGAAAAGGGGAGAAAATTTAAAATTCAATATCTTATGGAAGTGAATGTTGAAAACTAAAACTATATAGATATACAGAGAGAGATGTGTGTGTGTGTGTGTGTGTATCTGTGTGTATATTATATTTAAAATATATCTACATATATTTTAAAGAGAGGCTATGGAGATAGAGACAGCAAGATGTGGCAATTGATTAGCTATATGGGTTATGATAAGTGAGGAGTCCAGGATAATAGAGATTACAAAACTAAAATGATTCTTCTAGTGGCGGTACCTTTTACAGAAATAGGAAAATTTGAAAGAGAGGAGGATTTAGGTAGACAGATGAATTTAGTTCAGATCCTATTACATTTAAGATGTCATCATGGTAACCAGTTTGAAATGTCCACTAGGCAACTGGTGATCACAGACTGAAGCTGAGAAGAGAGACTGGAGCTAAATTACAGAAAGAGCACACAAGTAAGAAAGGCCCAGGAAAGCACTGGGAGGGGTCAAGGTAGTACAGCAACGTAAATAGCCTGGTACTAGCCAGTGCTGCCTCATTGTTTCAGCTAGGCTGGCTCACCTGTCCTTGGAGGGTCAACTGGTTGTAGTTGCTAGGTATGAAGGAGAGACAACTGACAATGCACTGTACTTGTGTACATTAAAAGACCTTCTCATATGTGGGTATTTATTATAATGAAAACTGACCTGGATATTGCCTGAAGGCAAGGGCCAAAACATCGGTGGGGTAGAACGTCAGCAAAGGCAATCAATTTTTGTCAGATGACAAATGATGTCCATTTTTTTCCACAGTCAACATTTCATTGAATTTAAATAAGTCAGGTTGGAACTGTCATGTGGGCACTGTGTCATCTTCATTCTAATTTATCAATGCCAAAGACAGTACCCAAAGAGAATTGATTTTAAGACTCCTACATCACTAACATCAGTTCCTGTGTGTCCTGAAGACAGTGCCAAAACCTCTATGAAAAGTAAGCCTGGCAAATGCTCCTACTGGGTGACAGGGTACACACACTACCTGAAAGTCAGAAAGAATCAAGTTTAAATCCTGCTTCAGGTACCCACTAGCTGTATGACCACAGGGCAAATTATTTCACCTGTTTGCCTCAGTTTCCTCACCTGTAAAATGAAAATATAAGCATGTACCTGACAAGACTGTTGGGAGCATCAGATGACATATTTGTAAAGCACTCTGCAATCCTCACAGCCCTCTATACATTCTCTTTACTGTTATTATGCATGCTTAATCCTCATCCCTTCAGGTACCCTCTTGTTCTCATCTTGTAGATAATATTCATGATAAAGAGGTATGAGGCTTCTGAATAATCCAGAAGTTTTCTATTTTTTTCATTTATTAATCCCAAACAATATTTCCCATCCTATGTTTTGCCTTCAATTCCTACATCAGAGGCACCTAGCAACAAGGTAGATGTTAACTTGGTTTAGAGGATCTCTTCACATTCCTAACAAAATTTCTCTATTTCTTCATTCTCTGTAACAGGTACTAGTGCATAAAATGCAGTGTTCCCCTCAGCCATGGTCATCATGAGCATGTAAATGAGAGGAAGGATGATGCACTGCCTTGGATGCAAGGTAAAACTGATTTCTTCATTTACTTCTCAAAGCAGAATATGCCAGTTTTCTTATACTTGATTATATAACTTTTCTCAGTCTTGTTACTTTGTGATGCTTATAAATGACTTAAAAGTGGGTTATTTCTTAGCTAGCTTAGTCTTTTGTTCAAACAGATGGCTATTTTAAAATTTGTATGCATATCCTGAGGAGTTATGGACCAAGGATGTATATTCTAGAAACTAAACCTCTCAAGAGGTAGCTAAGTTGGTCCTTGAGCAGCAGACATAATCAAAAGAATCATATGGGTAAAATCTGGGATCTACCAGAAATACTTACATCATGCTAGGGTTTATATAGTTGGCTTCTTAAAAAAATCACTAGAAAAGGTGAGTACGTAATATGAAGAAAAACAATCAAAATAAGTATTTATTAAACACCTACGGTGACAGGCAGTGTGCTAGAAAAAAGGAGCCAATTAACTTCCCTCTATTATTTGAATTAACAAAGACAACAATTTTGTTATCCTCTATCTCCTACAAGGATAGAACAAAAAGAAATGGGCACAAACTTAAGGAAAAGTTTTGGACAAAAACCTCAATGGGAAGGACAGTTACAACACTGAGCCAGGTCACTAAGGGGGTCAAAACTTCAAGCAACTCATTTGGATGTTTAAAGTACTGCTTAACACAGAGGCAAGAATTGGACTAGAGGATATAATTCTTTTCCAATATTTTCTCACCTAGGACACTTTTGAATAAATACTGAATCCATTTAACTTTGTTCTTTCATGCAATGAGAATTCAGTATCACTTCCCATAAAACTTGGGAATTAAAGAGTGTAAGAACTTCCCTTCTCTGATATCTGCATCACATTTTCCTCATCAAGTGTTTTTCCTAATCTTCTGATGGGCTGGCCACATTATTCAGGTGCCCAATATACATTTGTCTAAAATACTAGTTTATGAAGAACTCACTCAGGACAAACACTCACACAGAGGTCAGAAGAAGAGATACAAGAACACTCTCAAGGTCTCTTTGAAAAACTAAGAAAATGACAGTGAGGACTGGGACACACTGGCAGAGGACTGCCCAGGATGGTGTGCCCACTTCAAAGAAGGGGCTATACTCTGGAACCGAAATAATCAAAGTAGCTCAAAAGAAACCTAAGATGCACAAATTCAGACTATCTCCACTCCAAATGTTCACACAGACTATGTGCCTGACCTGTGGTAGAGCATTGCGAGTTGGATTGGTCTGATCAGCCAGTCAGACACATGGCACCTTAATCCCAACACAGCGATGTCATTTTGGTTCTCCGCCAGCATCAAGGACAACAATCAACCAACCAACTGGAAAGTCTCTTCTGAACAGCATTTCTGTAGATGCCATTCTGCATACAAACAGCCTCATAATCCCTTTGTACATGAGATATTTAAAACAATGGAAAAATTCTCTAAAACCTGTAACTCTCCTATATATTACTTTCCTAATTACACAGCCCCCATCTGGATCATTAAACAAGCCATTACTATTGTCTAAGCACCTTTTAAAAACATCAATAGCCACATGTGACATAAATGGAGAATCTTTCAATTCCATCAGGATCATTTTAAAAAGAAATAAAAATAATGCCATTTCCATGGGATACAACAATGTTCTTAAGCACAATGGAGACATGAATTCGATGCTGAAAATTTCTGCTTTATTTATAATGAATGCAAGGGCATGTGACACACAAACATAATTTTAAAATTACTTATGTGCATGTATACATACATACACACAGACATATACATATACCTGCATACCTCAATGAATCTGCAATCTCAAAGGAAAGTATACAATCCTTTACAGATAATTCAAAGATATTTCAAAATTTATTTCTATTTAAAGATAATTTATTTTAAGGACATTATGCTCACTTGAACATAAACGTCTTGATGAGTTTGAAATTCTGAAAGTCTCATTATACGAGTCATATTTTATGTAAAGAGGCATAAGACAGATACATAAATATATTTATGTATGTATGTACGTACATATATTCCTATCATATGGACCTCAAATAAAGTGGAATCAATAAGTGCATACTATGTGTCAGGCACAGTGCTATACATGTACATCCCTAGGCAGGAAAATTTCAAAGTCGATTTTCTCCTCTAATGATGTCAGTTGCTTGGGGGGAGGGGGCATTAAAATGAATCTGTGCTTGCTGTAAACACACCAATGATGGCAAGTGACAAGAGAAGTCAGTCTGTGGTTTCGATTTTGTCACACACTGTCTATAAAAGAAGACAACTCACGCAGGGATAACAGATAACTGCATAGAAGTAATGCCACAAAGAGAGCTACAATCTCTACCCAAATACAAGCAACTGAGTAATTTTGATACTGTGAAGTTGACTTTCAAAAGGAAAAAAAAAACAAGAATAGGAAAGTTTTTTGTTTTGGTTTTGGGGTTTTTTGTGGGGGGAGGGGAGGCAGGGATGCTTTAACTTCTCACCCAGATTGGAAGTTCAGTGGCCACTCAAAGCCCGACCTCCTACTGATCAGCACAGGGGCCTTGACACACTCCACTTCTGACTGAGTCCAATTGTAGCCTGATAATGCTGGTGTCAAATTTAGAGCGGACACTGTACCAGCTTTACCATAATGTAGCTCAGAACTCCTGAGCTCAGGAGACTCAAAGTCTCCGTCAATCCAGAATCTGGTATTATAAGCCCAACAGAAAACATGCATGCTAGCCCACTGCCCAGAAAGTCAGTTAACTGTCATCAACATGTAATTTGTCGGTGCCTTAACCTAAAGACTTTAATAATACGCAGTAGCTGTATGCCTTTGATTTTCAGATAAATATTGGACTTCATTCCAACTGAAAAAAAAATCAGACTAAAATGAAAGCTTGAAAGAGGTTTTTACTTTGTTAATAAAGTACAATAAACTTTCCAATGATCAGAAACTAAATTTCTGCATTATTTGTACAACATAGAGTGAAGACAAATGTGAATATACCTTTACACTATATATTTTTAAAGCATTTTAAATGACAAATAATAGAATTATAAAAGTTCTGTATCTACAAATGGCAACTTACCACTATCTTAGCCAAAATACCATCTTCTGCCGAATCTAACGTGACCACAGCCTTATCTGTTTCAATTTCACATAATGCATCTCCAGCACTCACTGCTTCACCTAGAAAACAAGTGCAGGGTTTGTTTGGGTTGACTTTGTTTTTGAGGTCTTAAAGTGTACCTTTTTTGAGTATTCAAATGGGTGGAAAATGGATATACCCTTAAAACAAGAGCAATCATTTTTCTCCAAGCCATAAGAATTAATTCATAAACAGAAATGCTGCAAAATTCATAGGAAGTACTTGCACTTTTCTCCAAGCCATAAGAATTAATTCATAAATAGAAATGCTGCAAAATTTATAGGAAGTACAAGTAAAAAGATATGAAAGAGAAATTTAGTAATATATTTGGCAAAGATAACAATTTCATAGAGGCATTTTACAAGAAGGATATTCTTAAAAGGCATTTACTGACTGAATTAATAACCATTTACAAGACATATATGCCAGGGCTACAAAGGGCTTTTGTGGCTACAAAAACAAAAAGTAAAATGGCACCTGCCCTGAAAAAACCAACACTCTACCAAGGGAAAAAACATGCACACATATGAGACTATACTGATCCCTAGGGAGGGGAGCAAGAAAAATTCAGATAGAACAAGGTTTCTTAACCTGAAATCCATAAATTTTTTCTTGAAAATATTTTGATAACTATGTTTCGATATAAGTGGTTTCCTTTGTAATTATATATTAATATAATAAAATATATTTATGCATTTAAAAACATTTTTCAGAGAAGGAGTTCCTAGGCTTCCCTAGGCTCTTCAAGGGGTCCATTAAGTTGAAGGTAGCATTTACTCTTCCCTCCAGAGGCAAACAGCAATTCCAAGAGGTGAAGGAGTGGATTCCCAGCACTCCCATTCACATCTGTGAAAGGGTACCAAGGCAGAAAATGGGATGCCATGTGTAGTGAACAGCAAGAAAACCAACTTGGCTGGATACTAGGCTTAAAAATGGAGGCTGAAATCATACCCCCAAGGGTTTTAAATGCCAAACATGGAAAGGTGGAGGGTGGAGTAGAGAAAGACTGGTGATAAGCAGACCAGTTAGAGGAGATGATTCTAAGTCAAGACTAGAGGTGAGGAGGGCCTCAACTAGGGTGGTGGCTGAATGAGCAGAAAGGGCATGGATGTGAAGCAGACATCAAGGGAGAATCAACAAACCTTAGTAACTGGATAGGGAGTCGCAGGAAGGGAAAATGAGATGTCAAAGGTGACTCCAAATTGTGGTACTTGGTGACAGGAAGGAGGGCAAGGCCCTCAACAAAAGGAATTTAAGATCAGAAGAAAAGTGAGTTTGGGCACAAATAATACTGAGTTCAGATTCTCTGAGACATGCAATTAAAAATGTCCAGTAGACAGTTGGAAAGTAATTTGTACATGTGTGTATACTTGCACAGTAAATATAAATGTAAACATAAATAGAAAATATGATTATCTATAAAGGATATTTCAAATCAAGAAAATGTGTTTTAACCTCAAACCGTCTTCAAAACTACAAAATATCTGAGGTAACTAGTCTCAGAGCACATGATCTCATGTATTCTGACTGATTTGTTTTAGAGGCAAATTTCAAATGAGAAGGACTTCATCCCTCTTAAAATATTTCTGTGTGAGCATCTCATCCAGAGATATGGGGTGGAAACTTTTGACATATGATATATATAATATGATAATGCAACAACGAGGAAGATCAGCAAGAGATGAGACATGACAACATCTGAAAAGGGCAGCTTTCTTCTCCAACACTTCTTAACCTGACACTTATTAAAGTCTGGTGACATACATCGCTTTCAGTCTATGATCTCGATTTCTTCACCTACAAATGAAGGTGCTGGCGCAGAGAAGACCAGTAAGTTACCATGTAAATCTCAAAATTGATCCTATTCACAAATTTTAAAACTCCAATGATAGCATTTTTTTCAAATGGGAAGTAACATCCCATGAAAGAAAAGAGGTTTTGGGATTCAAGGACAGTGAACCCATTTGTTAAATTTCCATTCACCTTTCATTTTATCAAAATAAAGGTGTGTTTATGGCCAGCATACTTCTGCAGAACAGTAGTTACAAGTCATCAGAATAACAATGACCCCTAATGGCTTTATCAAAAATTTCTTATAAAAAAGTTTCAACTCTGACCTTTATGGGTTTTTCCTCTTTTTTGCTATTTGTGTATTGAATAAACAGCATACAATATTTAAGACTCAGACCTCTGAGAAATTATCAATTCAATCCTTAAGTTTCTTTAAAGCTGCGTTGCTTACTACATGCATTTCTTCTGTGTATAATGGGTTACAGTTTTTCTTCATTTTACTAATTTGCAATTCAACATCCTAATATGGATTGGCCAAGACCAAGTTGCGAAAAGAATCCAACTGTGGTCATTGTGCATTGTGTCTTAAGTGAAAAGAACAGAATACCACAGAAACACTGAAAAATCTACTGTTTCCAGTTATTCCTCGTTCTTCCAGATTCGCTGATAAAAAGACTTTCAGTTTTTATGGTCTGGCTTAGGGAGTCTCAAGCTGAGATTTCTGAAAATGACTCATCAGGATGATGGCTCTGGAGGAGAAGTGAGGCTGCTGACCTGCACAGCCCTCCCTCACTCAAGACAAAGTCAAGTGTAAGTCATGTCACCATTTCTCTGATAGCATGGTCTTCTTGGGCAACGAAGGACGAACACCTGAAAACGATTACTACAAATGACCAATGAAACATGTTAAGAAAACATACAAATGTAAAAAATCACAATTTCTTAGGGTTAATTCAAAAAGACATTCCTTTTAAAAATCTCAATAATTCAATTCAAAGTAAAACCACCTTCTCAAACAAAGAAAGAGAAATGGGTACACAAATCCTAGTATTCAAGGAAAACTGAGCTACTTTTCTTTTTGTATGGGCCCTGTAACTTTACTGGTACAGAAAACTGCAGGTTAGGAAACTCCCACTACATCAAGGAGACTCAAAATGACCCTCGACTTTCTCATCAACAACAGGTACTGGGGGGTCCCGGGAAGCTGATGAACATGCTTGGGATCACTGCCACTAAGCAGGAGAGGCAGAACTTGAACTCAGAACCTCCCTATTTACCAGACTTGTTGTGTCACTTCTTAAAGAGCTTAAACTCTTGTAATACAGATTAAAAGGAATTTACTCTCTAACGAATACTTCACTGTCATCAAAAAGGGGACTTCCTTTACAGAAGCAGATGACAAGCAGCCCATGCTTTCTCCTCCACTCTCATTATTGTACATGTCATCCTAGTCTCCTGAAAGGATCTGCCCAACAGAGAGGAGATGCCTTGTCTAGTCATTCTAATATTTCTCTTTTTTTGAGGTAGAGGGGAAAGGCAAGGCAATCAGGGTTAGGCGACTTGCCCAAGATCACACAGCTAGTAACTGTCAAGTGTCTGAGGTCATATCTGAGCTCAGGTGCTCCTGACTCCAGAGCCTGTATTCCATCCACTGTGCCACTTCGCTGCCCCTAGTTACTTTAATATTTCACAGACACAAGGGCACACTTGGGCCCCTGGTCTATGACTCTTGCTACATGACTGGCCCATTTCCTCTTCTAGTCAAACTGTCCATGGTGCAGCCTGCCTACCCACAAACCTACCCTGGACCTTTTCACCACCCTTTAGGTCAGAGGTTCTTAGCCAAGAAGTCCAGGAGCTTGCTTTCCCCACCTAATGTTCTGATAACCATATATTTACATAATCTATTTTATTTTCTGCATTTCAAATACAATGAGTCTGTCCATAGGTTTTACCAAACTAATCATGAGGTTCAGAACACAAGGTTAAAAACTGCTTTGGGTCATCTGCAATCTTGACTCTTTAGAAAGCATAGCCATCCACAATTATTACAGCCATATCTGTAATAATCACTGTGAGAATACTATCAGTAAAATGATAATTTCTTTAAAATGCAAAACCCAAAAGCAGGAGGTACATAACAAAGAAAAAAACCAAAACCAAGACGTTGTTATCAAACTGCTACAAACATTTACTCCCCCTGAATCTGTCAATGGGGCATTCTAAATTGACAACTTTCCACATTATTCTGTCAATAACACCTCCTCTACAGGAGGTCAGGATATGTCATATAATATATCCTCAAATGCTCCATCTTGGAGAAATGTCTCTGTCATCAGAAATGAGGGAAAATAAAATAAAAAATCAACAACAGAACTAACATTTTAATGTCATTTTTTTCCTGTAAGACTACAAGCACTTCATAAACATAGCAAAGGCCGTCACATTAGACCATGGGACAAACGTGACCATTTTTAATTAGAGTAAACAATTATTCTCAAGGAACACTTCTGCTGATCTGAACTCTCAAAGATGTAGAATACGTGACCTCAGACCATTCAAAACTGTGACACAATCTTTGGTTGTTCAATCATTTTCAGTCGTGCCCAACTCTTTGTGATTCCATTTGGGCTTTTGTTGGCAAAAGGCACAACAGACAACCTACAGAGTATTTCTTCATTCACTTTCCAGTGCTGATCTGTTCAGTTCAACATGTTTGTAAATTTATTATTTGGTATGGTTCTCAAAAAATAATAAACGAGCCTGTAAATATAATGCCTGCTACTCAAGGATTTTACATCTAGTCCTTCAAAAGAAAACAGAGAGTCATCACCTTACTTCAGAGACAGACAGGTGGTGCAGGGTACAAAGCCCTGGATTTGGAGTCAGAAAAGGGAAATTCAAATCCCATCCCCTAACCTTACTGGCTGTGTGACCCTGGGCAGTCA
Organism: Potorous gilbertii; assembly: GCA_028658325.1. Classification (NCBI taxonomy): domain Eukaryota; kingdom Metazoa; phylum Chordata; class Mammalia; order Diprotodontia; family Potoroidae; genus Potorous; species Potorous gilbertii. The sequence continues at coordinate 254,975,355 of CM053772.1, read as the reverse complement.
CTTAACCCAGCCTGCCCCAGCTTCTTTTATGTAAAATAAGGATAAAAATAGCACCGATCTCACCAGATTGCTGTAAGAATGAGATATCTGTAAAGTATTCTGCACACCTTAAAGGGCTATGTAAACTCTAGCTATTACTATTGTAAGTAACTTGAGAAATATGAAATTTCATAACTAAAAAGACATGAGATAATTTAGTTCAACTGCCTCACACTTAGAAAATTCTACAATCTTAAAGGGAAAGCAACTCATCTTTTGTCATGTCTAATGAGTCCTACAAGGCCAGGATAGAGACCAGTCTTGGTCCATCATGCCCGACTAAGGGCAGCCAGGGGCACCAGAAAGCACACACTGCCAAGGCCTGGAGTCAGGAAGACTCATCTTGGAGAGTTCAAATCTGGCCCCAGACACTTATTGGCTGCGTCACCCTGGGCAAATCACTTAACTCTGTGTGCCTCAGTTTCCTCATATGTAAAATGAGTTGGAGAAGGAAATAGCAAACCACTCCAGTATCTCTGCCAAGAAAACCCCAAAAGGGATCATGGAGAATCAGACACAACTGAAATGACTGAACTCCACCACCAGTACCATACTACATTCTAATTTACTACGGATTTATAAAATCCTGAATATATAAAGACATGTCCTTTCAGTACATATCATATGCACTTAACTGTCTGAACTAAAATGAATGCATGTGTGCATAAATATTCATATATATTTATGTGCATGTTTTATATATTTATATGTACTGACATGAAATTGTGTGTGTGTGTGTGTGTGTGTGTGTGTGTGTATGAAGAGAATATACTCTCCACCTATGGAAGAATACCCCCCCAAAAAACCCCACTGTGTAAACAATAAATCCATGCGGTTAACAGCATCCTTCCGGTAGGCCTAAACACAAGACTCCAATAGGCAAAAAGGATTACTACTGCTCTAGACTATCAGCAGAACTTCTACCAAGCGGCACTGCCTTAGAACAGAGAAGGCTTTTTAAGGGCAACATTTAGAAGAAAGTATTGGCTATCAAAATATCTCTCAAACCTCCAAATTAAGACATAACAGAACACTTCATATGTGAAAATGGACCACGATTCTTGAAATACCATAGGATCTGGGACTGGAAGAAGCTTTGGACATCAGCTGGACCTCATTTCTCAGGTGAGGAAACACTGCCTAAGGCACACAAACAGCAGGGAGCAGCAGTTAGATTTCTTATCTACCACAAATCCAGTCACTGGCCTTTCCATTATACCACACTGCCTGAGGAGGTGATCAGTCTATAAACTTTTAGTATTCCCCATGTTCTCACATATATGAAAGACTTATCAAGTGACAGTGGGCTAAAAGGAGACAAATGTGAGTCCAAGGACTCTTCTCTGGCCATGTCTAATTAGGCCTGGAAATCTGGTGAAATTAATCTTCTTATAATTATCCCTAAAAGATTGTTCTGTGATTGAACCATGACTTGAGAACTCAGAATAATACCAGGCCAGCACATCTAATACAGAAATAACCAGAGCTCTATAATTCATCAGAAATGAGAAACCTAGAAATAGACTCTGAGAGAGTATATTATATTAGGAAGGTGAAACTTTCTTAGAAGCAAACTCACAACAGTTTAACTGCCCTCAAGAGCCAGTCACTCAGCTGTCTAAGGTTCATGACCTAGATCAGTGGAAGGGCCCCAGGAGGGAGCTACCATGGTGCTCTCCAGAAGATGTGATGACAGACAGCAGTTTTCCAGACTCAGGGAGGGAAGGTCATCTGCCTCACCTACCAATGCCCTCCCAATGCTGCCAATGGAGATCTCTGGGCACTTCCAATCAGCAAGGATTTGTGAAACAACTGCTAAGGACAGAAAACTGCAAGTACAGGGATAAAAAGAAAGATGGAAGACATAACAATCCCTGCTCTCAGGAAGCCGACATCCTAAAATAAGGGTTCTTAACACTGCTTATGTCACAGAACCCTGAGCAATCTGCTGGAGCCAATGAACTCCTCAGAATGAGGTTTTAAAATGCATAACGTAAAATATTTAGGTGTATATAGGAAATTAAGTACATTAAAATACAGCTATCAAAGTATCAGAGAAAAAACAAAGCTCACACAGCCCAACTAAGAACGTCTGTTCTAAAACAGAGAAAGGCAATGCGTATGTGTGCATATATTTGTGCACATATATGTGCAATGTGTATACATTTAGAGAGAGAACAAACACATAAAAATACAAAACAGATAAAGTTAGGGAGGAAAAGTTCTGACAATTGGAAAAGAGGAACAAGAAAGCATTCATGCCAAAGGTGATGCCTGAGCTGAAGACGAAGGAGTTAGGTAGTCACTACAAGGTGGTGTGTGTGTTCCTCCTTTGTTGTCAAAGACGATCAATTCTTGAGTAAGAACTGTTCTCCTTTCTGTCTTTGTATCTCAAACACTTGGTTAATGCCTTGTTTACCGCTGAATATAAATGTTACAGTGTGAATGAAAGGGTCAAAGGAAAAAAGCCTGAAAATGGGACTGGGAGTTGTCTTTGATATCATGAAATTAATAACCAAAGTCCAAGTCCAAAAATGGAAACATGGTTTTATTAGGATGTCATTTTTCTACCTCAAAAAAAAGCAGACTGAAACAAGATGGGAAAAATTTTACTTGGTTTTTTATAAGCTGACCAAGTAACTCAATTTACATCAGTTTATACCAACCATGACTGAAAGCAATTACAAACCCAAAAAATCAAAAATGCATACACACACACACCCCACTTACCTTCCTTTTTCAACCATTTCACAACGTTTCCTTCTTCCATCGTAGGAGACAAGGAAGGCATTAAAATTTTAATAGGATCAACTGAAATAAAAAATGGGAAAAATTAGTAAATGTGCATATCCTAAGACTTAGACTCAAATTCATACCCAACTCCCCCATCTGAATATAAAAATTTAGCTGAGAAAGAGAACATCTTAATTCTAGAGGGGGAAAGAGTTGAAGACAACTCTCGATCTCATCAAGAAGCCAGTAAATAGCACAAAGATATAATTCTTCAGATTCTTCAAAAAACACATTTTAGTAGTGTCATAGTCATAACAGGTGTTTAATTTTGAAACGAACTGTGTAGAAGAAGGAGTACAGTACATACAGAATGAGGTTGAAAAGTGAGGACCTGGGTTCAAGTACTGCCTGACACATACTGGCTGAATGACAGTAGTTAAGTTATTTAAACCCTAAGTGCCCCAGGCATCTCCCTAAAAACCTAAGTTGAGGAGCAGGTTAAGATCTGCATGGGTAGAGGAGGCTTCTGTCTATACCAATGAAATGGACCCACCTCAACAGGGTCCTTCCTCGATTTCTCTTGAAATGACAAGAACATCTGAGGGATACTGGGGCTGTTGATCTCTTAGCCTTCACCCTTGACACATGACCAACTTGTTTTCTTTTCTATCATACATTTCCCTGATGATGACACTTTAAAATTTCCCATTGTTTATACGTTGTATAAACCATGTTCCTATTTCTAGACTGTCCTGCATAGAAAGTGATAGACTATGGAATGATTCATCATGAGAAGGAAAACTGTTTCCCCACTGATGATAATTAGGAACTTAAAATGTCTCATAGAATGAGCAAGTGTTGATCATGCTACAGTTAAAAAATTAACAACCAGCAGAACACCAAAGGTATTGTTATTTTATTACTCACTTGGGTAAGCCAGAGTCTAGGACAAAAACAAAACTAGAAACTGAGTCGGCAGTCTTGTGTTCATATATATGTATGTGTGTGTGTGTGTATATATATATATATATATATATATATATATACACATACGTATATAGATACACATATGCATATACATGTACACACATACATATAGATACATATGTGTGTGCATATACTCAGTATAGTTGCGTGAAAAATGGGAAGTAGTATGGTGTAAAGAGACTGGATGAGTCCAAAAGGAGCTCACTGAGTCTGACTAGTAGGATAGCCTTGGGTAAATCCCTTTATCTGTTAGCTGAGTTTAATCACCTGTAAAATAGGGATAACATGGGCACAATGCTCAGGTAACAAGGCTGCTATGAAGAAAGCACTCCACAACCTTAAAGTGCTAGAATATGGTGAGCTATGATTCTGATGAGCTAAAAACAAAGGTTCCACAGTAAAATCCTGGCCATACCGTTTTAGTACTTCCTATATGGTCAAAGTCATTAAAATTTGGGGGGGGGGCCTCAGTTTCCCCACCTATAAAATCAAGTGGCTGATCTTGCTGACCTCCAAGGTCGCTTCCAGATCTACTTCTATGATGCCATGAAATGAGGCACCTTCTCTTCATCCTGAAGTCCAACCACTTTTCCACAGCATGCAAATATTCCTGGTGCCCCGCTCCACCACCTTCCAACACAATCTCTCTGTCCCCATTTCAGAAATCTTTCCTTCCTGCCTGAGGAGGTGTTTACTTAACATCAGAGATAATGAATGGACAAGGCCACAAGCAGCAGGGCAGGCAGCCATTTCTGAAGAACCAATTCTCATAGGAACTGTCAATTATCAATATTTACTCGACCATCATTTACTAAGTGCCTATTATGGCACCAGGGACATGAGGACAAAACAAAACAGCCCACAGATACTGCACAGGCCATGAGGACTCTTGTAACCCTTCCCAGACCCACCATCTATTTGCCACCATATCACCTGCCCTGTGTGCTCTTCACCCTCTAGAGGTACAGGCTTCCTCTCCTGAAATGGCAGTTCCTGGACAGCAGGGGCTGCCTGGCTCACCTGGCTATGGATCCTCAATGCTAAGCAAAGGGCCCAGTGTAGAGCTAAAGTGCTTAGCAAGTGAAGTTTTAGTCATTCACTTCATTCTGTCCAAACACCAAGAATTACAGATAAAGAAAC
>CM053772.1:254948807-254969956 GCA_028658325.1 Potorous gilbertii | reverse complement strand
TGACCTCCCCACAGTAACACATAGCACGCAAACAATTCTATTGATGGGGAATTCATTATATGAGGGGGAGTCTGAATAGTGAGTATGGGGGGAGGGGGTGGTTAGGAATCAACATAGAAAAGGGAACATAAAATATGCACCAAGCAGTTTGGGGGGGTGGAGAAGACTAGCAGTCAGGTGTGTATGGGAAGAGGCGGGGACAGAGATCAGTTCCCTTCCTGTGGGAGGCTGTATCTGAGCTGACTTTTGAAGAAAGGGGATAGGGGGAGGGGGAGATACAGCACAGACTCGGAAGGGATACATTCCAGGCATGGAGGACATCTCATGGGAAAGAGCAAGCCCACCAGGTTACTTGTAACTTGTAAGTGAATGAAGGAAAGTATTCAGCACCCTAAAAAAAAAAGCAGGCTGGAGCCAGAGAACAAAGAAGCTTTATCCTGGAGTCAACAGGGAACTGTTTAGTGACACTGTCAGCCCCAAGCTTTAAGAAAAGTGTATTAAAGAAGAAAGCAGTGGGAGGCAAAGGGAACAATTAGAAAGCTACTGCAATTGTCCAAGCAATAAATGAAGAGGGCCCGAACACAGAGAGTGGCATCAGTGGAAAGACCAGGAAAATACAGGAGACACATCTTGGCTGGAGAATTGATAAGGTTTTACAACTGACTGGATGCAAGGGCTGAGAGAGGGCGATCAGCTGAAGAAGAATGAGGTTTCAAACCTAAGAAACTAGGAACAAAACAGAATCTTCACCAAAAGCAAGGAAATCAGGGAAAGGAGGCATTTGGGGAGAAAGAAAATCAATTTTGTGTTTGGACATGTAGAGTCTGAGGTACCTACAGTTCAGGAAAGCCAGAAGCTAGAAAGAGAAGCTGGAACCCTGCAGTACAAGAGTCAGGGATCCCATTAAAAGGAGACCAAGGAGAGGCCTAGGCCTACAAGCCCCTCATCTAAGGGCAGAGTCAGAATTAGAATCCAGGTCATAAGATTCCAAGTTTGATCGTTTTAATCAACTTAGATCATAGCTATCATATTTGCATTCCAATTTATGCCAAATATGTTCAAAATGGATGCCCTCAACACATGTCAAATATTTTCATAATTTTGTTTCACCTGCTATGACAACTTTTACTTAAATGTTTGTCTCAGTAACAATCTCTCTCACCAAAGACTTTCCAATTTCCATTACTGCTGACATTGAGAACTATATTGAGATCTTTAATTTACTACTGCTGAGTATATGGTTTTCAATTTAACCACTCATCAGTCCCAAATAATTTTCATTTTTATTTAATAAAAAAGGGCCTAACCATACCTCATGTGGCCATCCTTCATGGATGAATTGAAATTGCTTCTCCGAATTCACCATTAATAAAAATTTTAAATCCCATAATAGATCATCATTGTCCTCTCTTTAAAAGTGAAGAGTGATAGAATTCAAAGCAAAGAATTGTTAAGAGTGCGTTCTGATAAATTACATGAGTTTTCTTAGAGTTAAAATAGCCTGGAGAAAATCTTTCTGCCTAATGCCTCTTGAGAACGATCCCAGATCCACAGTGCCAGGTAAAAAGTCATCTGTTAACTACAGGAGGCTCAACTGGCTGATTATACAAAATTATGTAATCCTAGTACTAGCGTTCAGTCAAAGTGCAACACACACTATTAATTTCTCTTCCCTAGCAGTGCCATAAACTATATTCAGAGATGAACTTTTCAGGCTTCCCTAGAGTTTAGCTAATGCCCAACATTATTTGGTTTCATTATTCAAAATAAAATTTGTTCCCCTTTCTCCACTCCATTAAGCGCTGCTTTTTAGCTCTTTCCTGCTTAACTGTCACTGCTAACTGTGGCCCCAATTCCATCTTCTACTAACGGTTCTTGTTCAATTTAAGGGGTGTTGGGGGGAGATGTGGTTTCTCCCTCTCAATAGTCCTGGGTATTGTTTCAATTATAATCCATACACATCCAGTTATAATCCAAAGATAATCCATCCATATAACATAGCCATGGGGCTAGAGCAGAATGTAAGGATTTCATCATCATTTTAAGTGTGGCTCCTTTTACACACAGCTAGCAAAAGAGCAAACTGGCTTAAAAGACAATCAGAAGATGCTCTAAAATATTCTTCCAAGTTGTATGTAACCTAATTTGGTGTGCGGTAGCTCATGCATAAAGAATACCATTGCTGTCATTAATAAGGTTCAACAGAGGAAAGGCAGTGGAGCTGCCAAAGCAAGTTCTGGTGCTTTTCAACAGAAGGCTGTGTATAACAGGTAACGAACGAAGTCTCTTTACTGAGTCTGTGCTGTTGTTTCATCTGTCACAAAGCTACAGGTACAGGCCATAAGTCCGGAGGCTGAAAAGTCATGGAACTTTACAGCAGCTTTTGGGGACATTTCCTGCATTGTTTCAAAAAACTATTTGTGAATTTCTAGAGCAAGAGTTTCCAGTCAGTTTCAAACAAAACACCCAAATTTCATTTTCCCTAGAATGGACTTCTGTCCCCCAGACAATTAACTCTCCAAGCCTAATGGCTGTATCACATTTCTAAGAGCTAGTGCTTAATCACAATGACACTAAAGGGTTTCAAGACCAAAAAAGATTCCTATGTTAACATACTGTTAAAGGACAAATGCAAAACAAACTACTCCGCAGTTAATACAAAGCAGATCTAAGCTTCATTACTCTGACTAATGTAATTAAGGAAATTCAGCGGGTGACATATGGTACTGCTTGTGTTTCATGCTTAGGTCTCAGTTTCTCAGCTATAATCCAGGAAGACAAGAACCATGAAATGAAGACAGAGCAATTCAGAAGTAAATCACCAAAGCTTTTGCAGCTTAGCTCCCCACTTTACCATCAACTTGCATCTTTTATAATCATTACGGGAGAGATGCAGTTCATTTAACCAACTACCTTCAACACAAGAACACATTAAATAAAACTGAACCGCCAGACAGCAAAAATGAACCACTTCTGCCACCTGCAGGTTAGCTGAAAAAAAAAATAGAAGGAAACGGAAATTTTTAAGTCAGCACTTTCGAAGCAGAGATCCTTAATACTTAAAAAAAGGAGCTTTTGAGGAAAGTTAACTGAGGCAAATGGTTAACCTCTAGAGATAACAACAGTTTAGATATTTGTTTTAGCATAAGTCTTCTCTATTCAAAGAACTGTTTTAAAGCAGTACTGAGGGTTTTCATGTACCAAATAAGAATCCACTTTTTAACTTAAGAGTATCACTACAAAAGTCTTATTCTGAAGTTCAAGGGCCTCAGATATAGAGTAAAGGATGGCTATCGATCAGCTATGTTTCTTGAGTGGGACTGAAACAGTTATTAAAAAGTCACCAATTCCACATCAATCCTATGGAACTAGAGCATATTTTAGATGAAAGAAAATATGGAAATCTCGGTCCAACCAATGCATTTTAGAGATGAGAAAGTGGAAGCCAAGACAACTGACCTGGCCAAGGCCATCCTGCTGGATTGGAGCATTTATTTCTGATCCCCAGAGCCTCCCCCAGTCTACACCACTGGAGGAGAGTGGAACTGGAGAGAGGGAAGGTGGTCAGAAGGCGGCTGGGGGGCGGGGGGGAGTCATTGCCATTGTGTGTCCCTAAAGCTGCCTCGAGCTTAGTCATTTGTCAAGAAATATTGGCTGATGATAAAAATGAGAAAAATCTGGGCTTTCCTCAGCAGACCAGCTAACATTTATCAAGTGCTTTCACGTGTGCAAGACGTTTTACATATATTATCTGATTTAATCTAATGGCCCTTTTACAGATGACGAAACTAAGACCGAGGGAGGTTCAGTGGCCAGCCAGGATCGAAACTAGGATTCAAAACCCAGGCTGGTAGACCTGGCACCCGGCCCTTGTCGGATAATCATGGGGACAGCCTGGGCCACACATAGTCTTATAGCTCTATCAGGTAGTATTTAAAGGCAGGTCTTCGGGATTCCAGTCCACAAAGACTGCCATCTTCTGATAGATGATAATCTAATCTGCCATGGATTCTTCTGAAATGTAGAAAAAGAGCAATCATGCACATGGGGATAAAACAAGAAGGCTTTCTCTGCTTGTATATGAGGCCTAGTGCTGTGGGCAGATCCCTGGCCCTGGAATCAGGATGACCAGGGCTTACTCCTACCTCAGATTCAGCTATGCACAATGGCCCAATTCAGTCTGCTGCCTCACCTGAAAAACTGGAGGAGGGCTCTGACTCGACCTCTAAGGCCTCTTCGAGCTCTAAATTTATGATGCAAAAGAGGAAATGAAGGCTGAGACGACTACATGATGTCCCAGGGTTGCTGTGAGGCTCAAATGAGATTAATCTGTAAAGTGTTTGGCAAACCTTAAGGGCTAGCTGCTGTACTATTCATAACCTCAAGTCCTTAACTATGGCAAGAAAACATCCTACTAGGTGACTGAAAGCTCTTTTAAAGGGAAGTAAGCATGCTAGAAGAGAAATGTTTTCAGGAAGTTAATACCCATGAGTGCTCTGAAGTGGTCACTGTGCCCACTACCCTGGGACAAAGGCTCTCCATGCTCTTGTGGCAAAGAAATTACAAGCCTGGTCCTCATCGCTCATAATCTAGGGGTAGTCTGAGAACATCTTAAAGAATAAAAACACCCTCTTTATCAGTCAAACAGCACCCCTGAGACACATGTCTTTCACTGAATCCTAATTTCAAGGACAGGCACTCTGGGAGCTTACAGAGAAACACAAGAATCAGTTCTGTCTATGAACACCAGTGTCTATTTTTTTTTAAATAAGTGATGCAGGCTGATTAAACGGGGCCCCTTTTTTCAGAAGCAGTGGAGCAGATGAAGACTGGAAAATTTATGGCTGCTGCATCTGTCCTTATCTGACCAACTGGTTACATTTCCCAATCACTGTTTCAAAACACCACGGGGAAAAAAGAGCAGGTTGCATTTAAAATAATAACACCTATCCATTAACTTCTGGCTCCCTTCTTCCTGTTGCATATGACCCCCTCATAAAATGGAATATAAAGGCTCACATAAGTCTCAGAGATGTTATCATAACTCCAAAGTTAAGTTTCTATTACATCTTACTGTTTAAAACTGCTGGCCTGGAGTCTGAATCTTGACTCTGACACCTATTAACTATGTAACCCCTGAGTTCCCTTCTGTACTTCAACTTACTCACCAGTACAATGGAGAGAATATTATTCCACCCACCCACCCACAGAGTTGTTCAATTCAACAAGCATTTACTAAAAGCCTACAAGATGCCAAGTCCCGGGTTTTGTACTGGAGCTACAAAGAGGGGCAATGAGAGCCCCACCCCACCCAGCTCCCAAGGAGCTTACGCATCCTACAGGAAAACAACATGCCAAAAAAACAAGTAGAAAAGAAATGTGGTCTAGATCTGGGATGTTACTGGTGTAGGGCCTCCTCTAACAACGCAGATCAGCACTTGTTCTGAAACTTACAGTAAGAGAGTTACCTGAGGCCCTAAGCGTACATGACAAGCCTGGGGCACCAACACTCAGATCTGTCAGTCTCAAGGTCAGCTCTCTGCCCACTGCCCCAGCAGCTTCCAACGAGCTGCTGAGAGACAGTGCTTTATGAACCTTAAAATACTAAAGAGGGGCAGCTAGATGACACAGTAGGTAGGGAACCGGCCTTGGAGTCAGAAGATGAGTTCAAATTTGACCTCAGATACTTACTAGCTCCATGACCCTGGGCAAGTCACTTAACCTCCTATTGCCCTGAAATAGTCCTATGGTTCAAAAATCTTTTGGGGGAAGAGACAAAAATCTAATGCAAAGACATACAAGGTAACTAGGGTTTTTGAGGGGTGCAGGGGTGCATGTGTAGCCATGTCAAATGACTGGAACAAAAGATGTACTACATAGTCGGTCGGTTGGTTGTGCTTCATTTTCAACCATCACTACGATAAAGGCAAGTTTCAATATGTCTGACTGTGGCCCATCAGACCAATATGAGCTTGGAATGGTCTACATAGGCTGGGCACAGAGAGTTCCTGTGAACATTTGAGGTGGATACTACAAACATTCACATCCTGCATTTCCTTTGTACGTCTCAATTCTGTTTTGCTCATAGAGCACACCATGCTGAGCAGTCCTACACCAGTGTCTCTCCTTGTCACACAATCAACTCTAAAGTTCTTGAGAGAGACCCTGAGAGTGTCCTTATATCACCTCTTCTCACCACCATGTGATTGCCTGCTCCATGCGAATTCTCCATGAAACAGTCTTTTGGGTAAGCGTACATTTTGCATTTGAACAACATGGCCGGCCCACTGGAGTTGGGCTCTCTGAAGCATAGTTTGAATGCCTGGCAGTTCAGCTCAAGCAAGGACTTCAGCATCCGGTACCTTATCCTGCCAGTGATTCTGAGAATCTTCCTAAGACAGTTCAAATGGAAGGGATTAGGGATTCAGTTTCTTGGCATGGCTCTGGTAGACTGTCCACAGGCATACAATAATGAGGCTATTTGATTCTACAAATAATAAGGAGTCAATACAGTTCATTGAGCAAAGAGGTGTTCATTAACTGGAGAACAGTCCCATTATGAAACCTGGGAAGCCTCCTATGGACCGATGCAGGCTAAGAGCTGAATCACAACAACGTAGAACCACAACAACTCCGCTATCCACTGGAATCTTAACACCTTCCCTCCCCATCCCCAACCCCTCATCATTCTGTGGCAATGTGCACATCAGGAGCCAAGCAGAGCCAGGATGCAGACATGGTTCCACAAGAAGGCCAGCAAAGAAGCTATAGGGTTCCTAAGAGGAGCGTCTTCAGTATCCCATCAAAAGTGAGAAAAGGACTTGCAGCAACCAGCCCCGACCTTCCAGGATGCCCACGACACTGTTCTGGGGAAATGCCCAGGCTGACCACCCTTCCCTTTCTCTGCCCTGCCCCCTCCATGCCTCAGGTACCTTCTCACGGAAGGTCCTGGCTACCCCCTTCCACAGCTTTCTCTCCCCTTGTCCTTTCAGTGCAGGCCCCCCACAGCTACCTCCACCATGAGCTCTGCTGGGTACCCCCACCCTTTCCATCGCCTTTTCCCACTCTATCCTTCCTTGCTTATACTGACACCCCATTTACACTGTCTACCAGGCACCCTGGCACACACAGCTTGAACTTAAGGCACGGCGATGGCACTGGTCCCGCAGGAGCTATGCTGGTGTCACCAGACACCCCTGAAGCCTGGTAATCATTTCCTGATGGAAGAAAAGGCCTGTGAGCGGAGTGAGCCGGAAGTGGAGGATGTGCTTGCCCTGTACACATCTTAAAGCCAGGGTTGTTGTCTTAGCGTGAACAACCGCAGTGGCCTTTCCGCTTGACGCTGACAGCGGCTGACAGCGGCGGGGCAGGTGGCAGCAGACCCAGGCTCTGGACTCCCCCCGGAAGCGGGTCCGCCCCTGGCACCGGCGGGCGCTGGGCCCAACACCACCTGGAAGATTTACGTCTGGGCCTCCCCAGGCTGACGGCGCCCAGGGCGGCTCGTCCTTCCGTGCCAGCGCAGCGACGACCACGGGGCGCTGGGTGAGGGAGGCCGCGCAGGGCACCGGCCCGCTGCTCCTCCAGGGCCGTCTCAGCCCGGTGACCAGACCCTCATCGGAGAGCGGAGATGGCCCGGGAGGAGGCCGCGGGCCAGGGAGGGGCCAGTGTGAGAGGCGGCATTCGCACCAGGTGGGCCCGACCCCTGCCCTGGGGCCCGACCCCTGCCCTGGGGCCCGACCCCTGCCCTGGGGCCCGACCCCGGCCCTGGGGCCCGACCCCTGCCCTGGGGCCCGACCGCCCGGGGCCCGCATCCACAGGGCAAACGGGGGCACAGACTCCGAGGGACGGTCCGGCCCAGGGGCTCATGCCTGGCTTAAGGGGAGGCAGCGCTTGAACGCCGGACTTCCGGACCAGGTCCTGCGGAGGGGCGGGAGGGGGAGGGGGTGGTTAATAGAATCACGCCCGGGCTCGGGGACCTCCACGGCCGCCCCCGGCTCCAGGCCGCCCGCCGCGGGCCTCGGGGCAGCTTCGCCCCAGGATAGGGAGCGGAGGCCCGCCCTCGCCCTCGCGGCCTGTCCCGCCCGGTCGGCCGGGGGCTCCGGCTCCCCCGGGGGCCCGGCCCGGGACCGGGACGATCCACCCCGTCCTCCGCAGCACTCACCCCGCAGCCACGCCGAGCCGTGGAGCGCCCGACGTGGGCCGCTGCGGCCGAGCCACGTCACGACCGCCTCGGCTCGCCGGCCGCTCGCGGAGCCCAGGAGGTAGCGCAGCGCCCCGCGGCCGCAGCCCAGCCTCAAGGAGGCCGCCATCTTTGCCGGCGGGCGGGCGCGCGTCCTCCGGGGTCCTCAGAGTCGTCCTTCCTCGGCCACGCTCGCTCCTGATTGGTCCGCGCTCCGCGCAGCCCCGCCCACGACCCCGCCCCCAGGCTGCCCGCCGCCCTGCCTGAGCGAAAAGGCAGGAAAGGTTCTGGGAGGCGGTCTCGCGGTGCGGCTCGGGGAGCCATGGCCGCATGCCGAGCTCCGGAGGGCGGCCTAGGGGAGGTAGGACGGGAAGCGGCCGAGCGTGGTCATTATTATAGTAACGGGCCCGGGGGAGAGGAGGAGGAGGAGGAGGAGGAAAGGGAGGCTCACGGCCCCCCGGCGGGACCGGGAGGGGGGGGGGGGGGGCCGTCCGGAGGCCGCCGGGAAAGCGGAGTCTGCGCCTGCTCACTGCCGTTCTCCCGCCCCCACCGCACGTGCCAGCTGTTTCTCTTAGCGTCCCTTCCCCACCCCCAGCTTCCTCCCAAACCGCTGAATGACCTCCGACCTTCTCTAGTCTCCCAGAACTTGGAAAAAGACGGGCGGGAGTCCGGGCGCAGGGGTCCGTGTGTGTTCTAGCTAAACCTTAGAAAAGGGGGGGTCAGAGAAGGAAAAGTGGGGACCCGGAGAGAAGCGGGCAGCTGGGTGGGAAGAGAAGGGTGTGGAGGCCCGGGGTGCGAAGCCAGCCCCACCAGGCGGGGGGCTGCCCCTACCCCCTGGCGTTGGGCTCCAGCGGCCGTGGTGCCCCCTGGTGCCCCGGCCGCGCCCCTCTGCTGGCACGACCCGCTCCTTCGCTCCTTCGCAGTCTCAGCATCTCGTGACCCAATACAGCCGAGGCTCCCCCAGGCAGGGGCTGCGATGGTTGAGGCTCTTTAGTCTGGGTCTCTCCAGTGCCTGCACCTGGGGCGCCCCGTGGTGGTCTGGAGTCGGTCTGCGCTCGCCGCGGGGGAGACAGAAGGGGTCAGCAGTGCGGTCTCTGCGGTTAGGAGCTCTCCACCCGATGGCAGAAACAGTGCCTCAGCTTGGGTGTGCCCGTCCTGTCAGTGGCGAAGACCCCAGAGGGTGTGACCATTTGCTTCTCCTTTGCGTAAGGCAGACAGATAAAGTGACTCGCCCAGGGTCCCACAGGGAGTGAGTGGCTCCTCCTGACTCCAGGCCTGGCACTCTATCCATGGAGCCGTTCAGCATTAAACAGCATTTATCGTGTGCTAGGCAGGGCACCAGGACAAAAAGTGAAACAGTTCTGCTTTCAGGGAGCCTATTTTCCGTTTAGTAGGATCAACATGCAGCAGTGACTTAGGGGGGAAGACCAAGAGCAGTTCTGACAGTCAGGACAGGCTTTCCCTAGGAGGGGGCACTGAAAATGAACTTTGATTGAATATACAAGGAAGTGTAAAAGATGGGAATGAGGAGATGGCACGTTCCAAGCAGGGGAAACAGCTTGTACAGAACGCCAGAGAGACGAGAGATGGGTTGTTAAGAAACAGCAAGCAGGCCAGTTTGTCAAGAGCAGAGAATGCCCGAGGCAAGCATGCTTTCTCCAGTGGGTTCAGCAGTATGTGTACCAGGGCAGACCTGCAGAGTGATGCCCCCCAGGGGCCTTTGGAAAGGAATGAATGGTCATGAGGAGAGAGCAGCGCACAGTGCTGATTTAACAGTAGGGTTCAGAGGCCAGAGCAGGCGTTCTACCCCAGTTAGAGGTTTGGGCAGGAATGCAATGTGGGAAAGTTCAGCACAAGTAGAGATGGAGTAATAGGTGCTTAATCAGTGCGTTTTGGTCATTGGAATGGAAGAAAATTGCAGAGGTTGAGAAGGGGCCAGGTTATGAAGAACTTTAAATGCCAAATAAAGAACTTTACGATTCTGGAGGCAATAGGGAGCCACTAAGGTTTCTTGAGTGAGGGGCTACTTGGTCAGACCTACACTTTTTGTGGGGAGAAGCTAAAAGATTTGACAAGTGATTAGATATGTGGGGTGAATCGGAAAGAGGAGTTGAAGACACTAAGGTGTTGAAAAAATGGGAGGACGGTGGTGCCTTGGACAGTAATAGAGAAGTTACAGACAAGGGGAAGAGCTTGAGGGGGAGAGGTAATGGGTTCTGTCTTGGACATATTGAATTTGAGGTGCCTGGAGGACAGCCTGTTTGAAATGTCCTGGAGGCATTTTCAAAGCTGGAGGAGAGCTGGGGAGAGAGACTAGGCCTGGAGAATTTGGGAATGATCTGTATGGAGCGAATGAGAGGGTATAGAGACCAGAGAAGAAGCACCCAGGGTGCCAGGCATGGAGATCCAGCTAGAGAGACTAGAGGAGCAGCAGAGGGCAAGGTCGAAGGCTGCAAAGAGGTCAAGGAGGATGAGGAGTGAGAACAGCCCACTGAATTTGGCCCGTGGGAGATCACTGCTAACATTGGGGAGAGCAGAGGCTATGAGAAGAGAGGGAGAGCCCCAATTGTACACCATTTCCTTCAGGTTTTAACTCCAAAAGGGAGTGTAACTGAGAAGAGGAGGAGGAGTGACCACTGAAGAGATCTATCAGAACTTTGACCTGTGTAGCCATTTCTCTGTCTAGTGGGGGCCAGGAGGAAAGCCTGGTCACTCCCGAGGGCCACAGCCCTTGCTGACCTCTTCCCATTCCAAGCCTCACCCTCCTCCTCCCGTAACCACTAATACATTCAGAGGTCCTCAGGTGACTCCCTCATCCCCTGGGCTAAAGTCCCTCTGGGATTGCAAAGGATCTCCTCCTATGGCTTATCTGCTGCAGGAATGCTTCTACTGTGGAGCCCCGGGCAGGACGTTGATGATCTGTGACTGCAGCAGCCTCAGGGAAACATCAGCTGGGCATTTCTTCCCCCTTTCTCCTTATTAGGGGCATGAAAGGAAATAGAGGTAAAAAGCTCACCTTTTAGAAGGAAGCACCTCTGGTTGCCTGTCTTTGTTAGCCAAGAAGTTACAAACAATAAATTTTTATTAAACCTTTGGTGACACAAATAAAGATAGTCCCTGCCCCCAAGGAGCTTACAATCCATGAGGGAAGACGTCACAAAAGGAAACTGTAGTTGGGGGGAGGATACCCCAGGTGTTCAGCCATGTGGATGGTGGGTTTAGATCCAGAGTTGTAGTTTGTGGGAAAGGAAGAGTCATCTGGGCCTTGGAACCCCTTTCAACGGAGGCTTTGTAGGTTTTGCTCTACTGGTGTAAGTAACACTACCAATTATCTATGGTGATGAGCTGAGCGGGTGGAAAGAATTGTGGTGATGAAGTTGAATCCTAGAATAAAGGCTCGGGTTTGAAAAGGAGTCCTGTGCAAAGTTTAATTGTTTATTTCCCAGAATGTTTTTGTTTGACGAATAATGCCTATTATGATTGGATATTCAGTAGATATTGTTTAAAACTGTTTCTTGAGTGTACAGCTACATGTTTTAATTTGTTTAGCATGTGGGTTTTTGTTTTGTTTTCCTAATGTGGATGGTTAGTCTTTCCCTGAAGAAACTTAGTGCTCTAGGGGCTTGATGAAATTAGTTTAGTGTCACCTGAAAATAGAGATATTTAGAGAGCGTTGATTTCAAACACATCCTTGTTTGTGTTTGGGAGTTCTCTCAGTTGAAAAACTGAGAACTCTTTGAAAAGACACACTGGTTAGCTGGGGTCTGATGACTGTGGGCTGAAGACTGGAGGCCAAACAGAAAGCAAAATTATTTATTAGCATGCTAAAGAAACTGCTGATTACCACTTGGATTTCCTGGAGTATAGGATTTCGTTTTTTATGATTTTTCAGGCCCATCTAGAACACAATCAGCAAGTTAGATCTTTCACAGAAGAGAGGGTGGTAGAAAAGAGAGAATCATTCAGTAGAGAAAAGGAAGGCTCTAGGGGAATATTTGCCATTCAGCTGGCACGGTTTGTTAACAGAATGGAAAGGTGTTCCCTGCTCAAGAGCGAGACCAGAGGAGATGACATGAAAGAGGGTCTTTTAGACAAAATTCAGGACTGAGGTGATCATTTAGACTACTTCAGATGTTTCTTACTTGAGGACAAGGAGTTGTCACGATAGTGAATGAGACCATCTGTTTGATGTCGTTGGGTATATTTTATTTCTCCTTACTTTCCACTGTTAGACCACCAGGTTGTCATGGGATTTCTACACTGCTAGTCAAGTTGCCACGGAGTGATCGCAGTTCCTATTTTCCTCTACACTTGCCTTCTGCGTAAAATGTTGTAGATGACCCTGAGGAACAACACGTTAGGTGAGGAGGTCTCTCTTTACATCTTGTTTCATCAGTACTCAGCAGACTGTTGAACTAAGTTACCAACGCAGTGGCATCTGTTTTGTAAGTGGAAGCCATCCTGAAAGCTATGCCTTGTTCTACTGAGTCAAATGCTTAATAAAAAAATTGGTGAACAGTGGGCAAAATGGAATCTCGTATTCTCTCCTCGTCTGTCAGTTGTATAACCAAATCATTTAACACCCGTTTATTAAGTGCCAAGGGTTGGGCATACAAGGCCAAAATTGAAATTTTCTTTGCTATCAGGGAGCTTATTTTAATCCCCTGGGGCATGTGTGCACCAACATGTAGTCAGATGAGTGTAACACAAGATGAGGAACTGTGGGGAGGGGAGGAGATGAAATAATCGTGTCGATTCTGTGTCATCTTTTAATTGGTCCTTTACAGTTAATTTTGTCCTGTGCCTGTGAAGTCCTGGTTCTTTGACTCTGAACCTAGTTCGAATTCAGTTCTCCCTGGTCACTGTTCCATTGTCTCCTCAAGAAATCTGTTGTTCTTGAGTGATGAAGATGGACACCAGGGAGTTTGTTCTGATATCTTTCCATCATCAAGCTGTCCTTCAGGGACGTCGTTTGTCTGATTTCTCATCTGGCAGGTAAACAAACAGTGAACATTTCTTAGCCACATGAGGGAAGCGGGGAGATCTTACTAACCGTCATTCCTCAAATTCCAACCAGTCATATTGACCCCACTTCTCAGCTCTGCAACTAATTATATTGATTTCACTATTCGTGTTGTTTTAACTCTTTTAACTAATTATAACTTGTTCTCTGCCTACAAAGGCCTGTTCTTTGTTCTTTACTCCCCAAAATTGTGAAAGAAAGCTCTCCTCCTCCATCGGGGGTCTTAGCTTTGCTGGTGAAACTGAGATCCTATTTATTAGTAAATTCATACTTTACCAATAATTTCATCATGCTGGGAACTTTGTGTCTCAGTCTGCCTTAATTTTAACTGTCAGAAAATAGCAGACATCAAGGGATTGGGAGGAGGGGGAGGCTGGTCCCCCAGGTAACCCTTCCAGAGTGCTCAGGTGACATTTTCACTGGGAGGATTTCACTGCAGAGAATTGCACCAGAGGCCTGACCCTCCTCCCACCCACCTCCCAGGCCGTCCAGTCCATCCCAGTCTGCCCCAGTCTCAGCCATTCCAAGCCAAGTGAACCTCCCTGCTGTTGGGGAAGCTGCATCTGTGTTTGTTTGTCTTCCTGTGTTAAGTGTGATTCCCTGGCAAGAAGTGGCAATAAACCTGGGAATCAGAATTAGAGATTAAGACCCTTGGAAGTTTTTTTTCCTTTTAAAGAGTTCTTGGTTCCCTTCCAGGAGAGGCCAATGTTATTGATGTCAGCATCCCTTTAGGGAAGTGCTTTAACATGGGAATACCCCTTAGGGAGTTGCCCACTTCCGTAAGAAACAGGAATAGTTCCTGTTTAAAGAAGGGATGAGGGAAACATGTCACAAGTAACCATCACTGGTGAGTGATGTGGCTGGCAGTCACAAATAACCGTAGCTGGTGAGTGACTGACAGTCCGGTAGAGAAATCTTCCCGGTCAGAAAAGGAAAAGGGGAAACCAAAATTATGAGTCTAAAAGACATAATTGGTACCTGAACTGAGTCATGGAGAAAGATGAGGATTCTGAAGCACAAAAGTGAGGGATGGCATTCCAGGCATGAGATGAAATGGAAAATTTGTGAAGGAGCATGACTAGAAAAGGTAGGCAAGAGCCAAACTGTAGGAGTTCTTACCTTACCAAAGAGTTCAGTTCTTACCCCTAAAGCAGGAGTGGGGAACCTGTGGCCTGTAGGCCACTTATGGTCCTCTAAGTCCTCAAGTTCAGTCAAAAGACTCAAGGACCTAGAAGGCCACATGTGGCCTTGAGGCCTAAGATTCCCCACCCTGCCCTAGAGGCAATAGGGAATTAAATAGGTAGAATGCCAATTTGCCGATGCCTCTCCTAGAGGTATGTTGTAAAGGGAGAATAGGCTAGATTTGACAGCTGGTGGGATGTAGGGATTAAGTGAGAAAGGATGACCTCAAGGTTAAAGAATCTGGGTGACTGATTACGTTATTATATGTATTATTTATATGTTATGTATAATTAGAATTATAATCCTCCCCACAGAAATAGGCAGGTTTATAGGAAGAGCTCCTTTGGGGGAATGTGAGGAGGGCTAGAGAGTTATCTTTTCAACACATTTTATTTGAATGTCAGTGGGAGATTCAGGCCCTGTCTGGCAGGCAATTGGAGATTTGGGACTAGAGATCAGGAGATAGGATAGCTGATAGAGACTTGGGCATGGTTAAGATGGTATAGTGTCTCATTTGATCTCATGCTACCTCTTAATACCCATTCGATAAATTTGATAACTGAGGTACAGAAAATTGTTGTCTGTCCATAATCCACACAGCACATTAGAGGCAACGCTAGGAATGATAATTATAGTTCACATTTATATACTTTTAAGCTTACAAATTGCTTTCCTCACAGCAGCTCCATGGGGTATGTAATGAAGTGCTAAAACCTTCATTTCAGATAAGGAAACAGATTCTGAGAATTTAAATGATTCACACAATATTGGGGTTGGGAAAGTTTTTGTAACTTTTGTTCTTACTGTACGTTCTTTGAAAGCCACTGTTGTTAAAGCTAATGGAGTTCAGCTGCACAGTAGTGGGGGCTCAGGGGTTGCTGTGTTAGAAGCTACAACTCTTCAGGGTAAATCTTAGAGCTTTGAGCTGGATGAGTAGTAGTCAGACACCCTCTGGGCTGAGTGAAAATGCAAGCTGAGGAAGGAAACATGGCAGTGCAAGGACATGAACTCGGGTCTTCTCATTTCAAATCCTGTGCCTTTTCCACTACTTTACATTCCACTAATTTCCACAGTAGGCCTCTCAGTTTGGCAAGTTTTTCTGCTACACTGCCATTTAAAACCCAGTGTAGTGATGCCTTTCCAGCTGTCCTTTCAAATTAAAGAATTAGATCATAATTGGTCATGTATATTGAAAGCCATGACTAACATTGTGATTGCCAATCCATCATTACTCACAAAAAACCAGGTGAGTGGTACAGATATTTTTCCCTAACATGGCTTGCCCATGAAACTGCAGTACTGGTCCTAGGACCTGAAACTCCATCTTCCCAACTCCAAGTCTTTCTACTCAGATATGCTGTATCTATAATACATCTCCACACTTGACATGAAGCACATACTGTGTGCCACACCCCACACTAAGCACTGAGGATGCAAAAAGAATCAAAAGAGTCCAGCCTTCAGGAAGATTACCATATGATAGAGAAGAAAACAAGCATACAGGTAGACATGCCGCATACAGGATATGTGTGTGGCATGGGAGTAATTATAAGAGAAAGCATTAGAATTAATTCAGTTCAATCAATACTAAGTACCTACTATGTACCAGGTGCTCTGGGGGGCTGTGTTAACTCTCAGGTAGCTTATAGCAGGGGAAGACAACACACAAGGAAACTGAAAGAGGGGATGGGGGAGGGATGGTCCAGAGGATGATGGAGTTTAAACCAAGCAGAACTGCAGGTGCAAAGTGGAGAGTGAGCTGGAGAGTCCAGCAGGTCCTGTCTTCTATAAAGGAAAGCTCTGGAAGGAGGTGAGTATTCTACCCTCCAGTAAGAGGTCAGGAGAGGAGACTGGGGAGCTGGGAAGGTGTATCTAAAGCTTGGGTTAAAGATATGATGATGAGATTTCCGGTGACCAACTTACCCTGGGAAGGGCATCATCTTCCAGAATTCTAACAAAGCAGAGCTACCAATGAGGCGTAGAGAGAATTAATAGGAGGAAGGAAAGCCTTTTCAAAGAAGGTGGGATTTTATTGGGAATTAAAGGAAGCCAGGGGTGATCATAGGTGGAGAGGAGGAGGGAGAATGTTTCAGGTATAGGAGACAGAGAGAATGCCCAGAGCTGAGAGACAGAAGAGCCAGGAGACCAGGATCGCTGACTCAAAGAGCACACGTTGAAGAGTAGGGTATAAGAAGACTGGAAAGGCAGGTAATGGTGGTAAAGGGGTATCCAGTCTTTAGTCCTGATATCTTAAGTCATTAGACTATAAGACTTACGTGTGTCACATTGGATTATGTTCTACTGATGGCATAATCTGTAAACTGAGAGAGACCACAGGGGAACATGACTCTTAGGTAGCTCCTATTGTATCAAACAACCCTAGACCACATAATCCCAGAAGGAATCAACCTGTCAAAGAACATTTTTGAACTCTGTGGCATTACACTCACTCACATCAAGGATTATGACATTTACCAAAAGCACAAGTCCCAATTCTCTGTGAACTCATATTTCATATATTCCTTGTTAGGCATACTATCCTAAGGGTATGCCTTAGCATGCCTACTGATTGCTGGGTACATGCCATACCCACAGTAGGAACTTAGTCAAATGGTTATTGTATTGCTAGGCCAACTGAGAGGTGCCATATAGTAGAGGAAATAATGCCTCCCCTTCCAGTATTATATGTTATTTGAGGGAAATATATAAAGCCTGGGGGTAAGGCCGTGTCTTCCTTTTTGTATCAGTAGCATGAGAGACAGTGTAGAGTTCAGTTTCCACAAGAGTTGCTAGTCCAAGTCATTGAGAAGAAGTTGTGTAATAAGAAAGCTAGCAGGCTGCTGATGGGTTCAGCCAATCAGGAGACAGACAAGACAGTGGCCTTCAGAAAGTCACAGAATTTTTGATAAGGAGGTCCAGGCCTGGAACCAGTCGGGGAATATGACCAGGAATAACCGGGAGAAAGCTTTCCTTCTTTGCACTTGCTTAGTAAGCTGCTGCACCTTAACTTCATCTGGGGGGAAATAGCACAAAATTAGGCAGAAGTCATATGTTGGGGGGAGAAACATGTCAAGAAGATGTGTAGTAGGCATGTAGAGAAGAAGGTGACCTAATGGAGAACGGACCAGTCCTTCTTCTGGTGGGAGGCCCTGTCTTGAGCCTAGCGTATGGCTCATCTGGCCCCTGTATTCAGCGTCTTCCTTCCTAAGGAGGCAGTGAGTCTGCTTTGGCCAAGGCATTCAGTTCCTCTGAACTCTGCTGCAGTCGCTTGTCCTTGATAGCTTTTTAGTGTCAAGCATGTTTCTAACAGTCGTATCTGTTACGGGAGATTTAAAGTAAGTGACACAGTAACATGGATAATAAGTGCCATGTTACTTTCCAGCTGGCATCAGTGGTGAAGTTTGAGCTGGGCTTCGAAGGACAGGCCGAATAGTGATTCTGACAAGAGTATTCCAGATAGGGGCGTAGCATTAGCAAGGATAGAGTAGATAGAGCGGTGGAAAGTACCTCTAGCAACAGGCAAATAAGCCAGTTTGGCTGAACCAGAGATTTCAGGTAGGGGAGAGTGGGAAAGAATACTAGAAAGACAGGTTAAAGCTGAGTTGTGGAGGGCTCTTAATGGCTAGAATTAACAGAATTTGATGTTTGGGTGTAGGCATCAAGGGGAGAAGAAAGAAGCTTAAAAAATAAAAATACTCCAAGGTTTCAAGCCTGATGGAGGATAAGAATATTCTCACCAGGTGAATGGGACTGAATCACATCTTGTTTTTGTACAGTGCTTTATCGTTTCTGAAGTATTTTCATGTTACTCTTTTCATGAGCAAAAGTAATAATAAAAAATGAAAACCAGTATCAGGCTTGTTTTCCATATGATTAAACTAAAAGGTCAGTAGGGTTTATGGACCATTGATATAGAACAATCAGGAATCTTCTAAGATCTTTCATTTATAGAAAGGAAACAGTGGCCCCGTGGAGTTTAGGTTCCCTTCTCAAAGTCACATAGCAAGTAAATACATAACAAAACCAGAACTTACACTGGGTCCTGTGGCACCAAATTCTTTGTTCTTTCTGTCACAACCTGCCTCATTCTAGAGAAGTAACTTCACAGAATTGGCGTGACCAAAAAGACCTCCATCAGTGTCCTAGACATCTTAACTTTCTGCCAAAAGAATTCTCCTATAATGAGGATTCTTAACTTTTTTGTATCAAGAACATTTTAAGCAATCTGATGAAGCCTATGGAATCCTTAGAATATTATTTTTAATGCATAAAATTCTGAAGATTAGAAAGGAAACCAAGTATATTGAAATATGGTTTTCAAAATATTTTTTTTTAATGTTCCCAGACCCCAGGTTAAGAACTCTCCCTAAAACATAGCCATATAGTGTTAGAACCAGGAAGGACTAAACCAAGATCTTCTGATATCCATTGTGTTAACTTTTCTTACCTTTTTTTGTTTACCTAATGCTTTAAACAATTTAAATGTCTACCTTTTCACCAGACATCTTTGTATTGGCTTTTTCTGTTCAGTGATTATTTTCCTTGGAAAATGTCATTTCATGTTATGAACGATTTGAGTCACAATTCAGCAACACAGCTGCATTATCAGTTATTTCTGTATTGTCTGAGTTCTACTGATTGCTATAATTGAAATGATTTGAAAAAATAAAAGGAAGAACAAAGCTGTTTTCAATAGTGTTTTAACTTACTATGCCAGTTGATAGTTTTCACAGATTTTAAAGACTGCAGAATTCTGCCAATTTGATGGACCTTTAGTATGTAATTAAAATATTTTGTTCCTAAAAATACTGCAAATTACATAGAGTAATAGATAATAAGTTCAACTAGGTGTTATGTAAAGGAGTCAGTATGGTTTTACTCTAAATGATAAAAATTCAGGAATTTTTATTCCATTAATTTAGCAGCTTTTAAAAAGTTTCCACTTTCTCATCTCTAATTTTATATTTTAATCAATTTTAATTCATATTTTAAATGTAAAGTTTATTTAAGCAGCCATAAAAATCACTCTGTTCATTTTAACTAATAAAAGACCTTTTTCTGAATAGTTCATTTTTTCTTGGGATAACAAGTAAAACTTCATTATAAAATATTTCTAAAAGATGTTAAGTTTTCGTGCATGTGTGTGAAGGAATTTTGCTCTAGCTGAAACATCGTGGAAGTAAACTAGATTAATTATGGGCTTCCCAGTATTAATTTTTGTGGGAGTTAAATCCAAGAACCTAAAATAACTGTCACCACATCATCCATATCATTTATCTGGAGTTCATTTTAATAAGCATTTATTAAGGACCTTCTATGTGCAAGGCCCTGCGTAGAGTGCTGGGCATACAAAGATAAGAAAAATTACATGCTCTTAAAGAACTTATAGTCTAATGGATGAAGACTCCATGCACATAAAAGAGGGGAGGGGAAGTCAGATAGAGTACGGAGGGAGTGCTCACTGCGAGAGAAGTCAGACCCCATCATTTATTGTTCGGCTCTGACTTTGTTAGGGTGTCATAGTGGGTTTTGTCTTGAAAAGGTGGCTAATATTGGCAAAAATGGTGCAGTAAAAAAGTTAACTTTTGGTTTATTAGAATTTTTTTTTAAAGTTTTAGAATTACTGTCAAGTATTTTTCAGAGCCATGGATGTGAAAAAGAATTCTTAACATGAGAAATCTTGGTGTGGCGAGGCAACGTGTTGTCATGAAAGGAGCATTGCATTTAGAAGGCCTGGATTCAAGCCTTGGTGTCTAGATTTAGGAGCATTATGACCATGGACAAGAGGCTTGACTTCTCGGCCTCAGTTTCCCTTTCTGTAAAGTAGCTTTGATGAGGGCTAGAAAGGGGTTGTGAGACCCCCCACAAAGACGGGGTACCAGGGGCAGGTTGTCTGGAGAAGAATTCACGGACTCAAGCATTGTTGAGGTCAAGGTAAAGATTTAATAGGCTCTTCAGCAGGCAAGAGTTCTTAGGGAACCTGCAACCTTAGAGGGGTACAGGGAAAGTTTTTATAGAATATTCTATGGTATCACTTGGGCCAAATATGCTAACTAGGTGTTTTGGGGTGGGATTAGGGAGTGGTCAGTTCTTAAAGGAACGTGCACTTTTGGTATCTACTGCACAGGTATTTTACCCAAAATTCATCGGGAAATAGCCCAAGAGGGGGCTACCTGGAGGTGTGGTTTTAAGCATGAAACATCACTAAGGCAACCATTGAAAATATGAGGCTTCTCTCATAAGTGATTCATTAGACAAGAATAATGTGAGAGAGTATAGGTATGTCCAAGTCTAGAATACATGTGATTGGTCGGTGAGTAGTAAATGTCTTTATGACCCAGTACACGGCCAGTTTACTACATAGGTGATTCAAACTAATGAGTCCTCTAGGTACAGCTGGCTACTATAGCAGGAAGGGAGATAATGGTTGTTGCTGGGTCAGGCTGTGTCCTTGGGCTGGGGAGAAATGTGATTTTAGAATTGGGGCCTAAGTCCATGCACCCAAGCACCCCATCAGCTTTAATAATGGTTGACAGTACTCCCTCATTGATGGTTCTGAGAAAAGTGTTTTGTCTGCTCTGTGTAAATGTAGCTGCTGTTATGTTTTCACAGTGATTGAATAACCATGTATTTGCAGAAATTTACAGTTTCATCTTTTCTGATTGTATTTTAAAATTAGATTCCTATAATAGTGCACTATTGCGAGAGTAACTGATGTTTTGTGAAAGTATTACTCAGAAATTACCAAAGCACTGCCTAACTAGC
>CM053772.1:254909421-254948307 GCA_028658325.1 Potorous gilbertii | reverse complement strand
TGATATTTTAAAAAAATGAATAAAATATTTGTTTCTAAAAGTTAGAGAGGCAAAGCACGGGTTTAAAAAGAAAGAAAAGAAAAAGAAACCTTAAAAATACGTTATTGTTGTTGAAGAATGGTGAATCATCTCCAGGCCACCGCAAGGCATTGCAAGGAAGACTTTAGTGGAAGAATTTATCACATTTTTCACCCAGTATGTGCTTCAAAAAAGAAAACAGAAAAGAAAAATCTCCATGCTGGAGAACAATTCTTTCTTTCTTTAGTATCAAAAGTACTACTAAGTACAGTACCAACGTACTGGTGGGTGAGAGCTCATGTATTCTCAGGGTTAACCTATAAGACATTTTCTAAAAACCAGTCACAGGCTCAATACCTGGTCACAGGAGAAACCTGGGGATACACTAGAAAAATGCCCTGGGTTTACAGTCAGAAGACCTGGTTTCATATCCTGACCCTAGAACTTGCTTCCTTTGTGACAATTCGTTTCTCTGTTTGTTTATCTGTATCAGCATGGGGTGGTACTAGGTCACCTATAGATAACCGTTTAGCTTCAACCTCCTGTGATTAACCCAATGTAAAGCATATTCTGGAAGAGGAAAAATAAGAGATAATAGTAACTACTATTTATATAGTGCTTTACAAATGCTATCTCATTGGATTCTCACAACAATCCTGGGAGGTAAGTGCTATCATTATCCTTATATTTCAGATTAGGAAACTGAGGCAGGTTGAGGTCAAGTGACTTGCCCAGGGTCACATAATTGAAAAATGTCTAAAGCAGGATTTGAAATCAAGTCTTCCTGACTCCAGGTCAAGTGCTCCATCTACAACACCATCTAGCTGCCTATTACTATTTTTCATCTAATTATTAACCGAAGACCTCCTTCAAGGCTAGGGATAGAGTTTGAATTTGCATTTGAAGCAATCCTCTGGACTCACTCTTCCTAGGCAAGAATGGCTCCATGTCCCTCTCAGGGTTCTAGAAGCACCCTTGTAGGATTCTGGTGATTCATCATTAATGCCAACTCGAGCCCCTATCCTGGTGTATTCTGTCTTCACTATTAGCTGCTAGTAGCTACCACTGCAGTCCCCTTTAACTAGTTACCATCAATTATCTTTTATAAATTCATATTTACTTCAAAGATATGGAAAGAACAGAAATATAAACTTTTCACACACACCAGCAGTCAAGGACATGTATAATTTTGCCTCACTTAAATCCAATTCATGCACAAGTCAAGTTATCACCCTGTAATGTCACTGGACTTCCTCAAAAACAAAGGACAAACATGATGCCTTTTGAAGATGTCCCAGTCTCAGCTACTCAGTCAATCCAGTGTCCTCCTTTCCATGAAGGGGTTCACAGGTCAGAACTAATGACAAAATATTTATGCAAGCTCTAAATTG
Source organism: Potorous gilbertii (assembly GCA_028658325.1). NCBI lineage: Eukaryota > Metazoa > Chordata > Mammalia > Diprotodontia > Potoroidae > Potorous > Potorous gilbertii. The sequence goes on along the minus strand of CM053772.1, from coordinate 254,946,898 downwards.
GGGAGCAGGATCCTCTTATAATATCTCATCACACCTTCCAGGAAGCTGATTCCTTGCCTTCTTCCACATGGAAATTGCATCTGCTGAGAAAACCTGAACCTCATCACCAACCCTCCCACCCCCAATATCTAATCCAAAGGCCTTTGACCATATATTCAATACTGAAGCATAGCTTGTAGCTGGCAGTTATTTCTCATGATTCTATAAGGCATAGGGATTCATTGTTGTTGCTGGGTTTTGAAGGTAGTGAAGGGTTGGGAGAAGGAAGCAGGCCTAACATTATAGATCAGAGTAACTGAGTCAAAGTAGGAGAATAGTCATGGGAGTGAGTGAGAAGCAGAAAGGACTGTGGTAGAATAAGGATCAATTCACCATGGGGGAGGGAGAGTCAGGAGGTGGGGAGCCATTTGTGGATGAGTATGTCCTTGAATGGGTGTGACAGTAAGGGGCTGGGTGGTCTGGACTTTGGAAGCCCAGAGTGTCAGGGAGTTGGATTCAACAAGGTTGGCAATCTTAGTGGGGACCTGTGAGACAGCACAGTTTTGGCAAAGACTGTATTCAACATCCTAATGCTCCCCTCCTCCATAGCAATACTAACATTTGAGGACATCATGAAAGTGAGAAAGTCTTGCCAGGTTCTTTTTCAGATTGTCAAGTTTCTGATTTCTCCATGGTCTTAACAATGGAAGAGAATGCATTTAGGAGGCATCTGGGTCCTCAGAGCATTAGGTGTTATTATACCAGCAATGTGACTGAGTCCTTGACAGTGGGGACTAAGTCTTATCTAAACTTTGTATGAACCTACAACTGTGCTCTATATGCAGCTGATGTTTAATGCATACTTGTAGAATCTTGTAGGATCTAAAGTCTTTTTTCCAAAATTTTCTCCTTTATCCCTCTTCCTTCCTGCACTCAGAGAGTCATCCTTCCCAAAAACTATTGGAAAAGTGAAAAAAATGTGTTTTTTCACAACATGGCTAATATAGAAATATGTTTTGCATAATTTCACATGTACAATTGATATCATATTTCTTGCCTTTCCAAAGGGGAGGGAAGAGTCTGGAGGGAGAATGAGAATTTGTAACTCAGAATGGGAGTGGGGGTGGAGAACTTTAAAAATAAATAATAATTTGAAAAGAAAAAGAAGATTTGAATAGAGCAAAACTGATAAATATATTCAAAAGATCTGAGAGTATATGCAGTGTTTTTGTTTTTTGGGTCTTTTTTGAAGTCAACAAGCATTTATTAAAGTCCTACTGTGTGCCAGGCATTGTGCTGGAAATGCAAATACATACAAAAAGATAGTCCCTGCTTACATTTTTTTCCATAACAAAGTACTTCAAAAAAAAAAAACCACACATTTCCACAGTAGTCATGTTGTAAAGAAGAGTTAGAATCAAATGGAAAAACCATGAGAGAAGAAAAGAAAAAGAAAAATAGTATGCTTTGATAAGCATTCAGACTCCACAGTTCTTTTACTGTGGATAGAGCATTTTTCATCATGAGTCTTTTGGAACTGTCTTAGATCATGGCATTGCGCAGAAGAGTGAAGTCTATCAAAAGTTGATCATTGTTACAATGTTGCTGTTACTGTGTACAGTGTTTTCTTGGTTCTGCTCACTTCATTAAGCATCAGTTCATGCAAGTTTTTCCAGATTTTTTGGATGCCTGCTCATCACTTCTTATGGAACAATAGTATTCCTGCATTCATGTACCACAACTTGCTCAGTCATTCCCAGATTGATGGGCATCCCCTCAATTTCCAATTCTCGTATGCAGTGTTTTAAAACTATGGATTCCCACCACTGAGGATTTTCCTATATCTCTTCTTTGGGGTCCAGCTTATTCTATGTGTTTTTGCAACATTCATTTTCATTTTGTGTTGGTCCTTCTTTTTACTTACCTTGTGGTCATTTGCACATTTTTATTGCTTGGGTAAACACTAAAAAGTTGTAAAAGTAGCTCTCTGCCATAGTCAGCTTTATTACCTGTCAGACATACATTACCAGCCTTTGGCCTCGCTGCCTTTTATTCCTGGAATTCACTCCCTCTTTATCTGTCTTTACAATCCCTGGCGTCCTTCAAGATTCATCTTAAAATTTTCTCATCTGCAGGAGGCTTTCCCTAGTTTTCTCAGCTGCCAACACCTTCCCTTTGAGGATAATTTGCATCTATTCTGTATGTATTTTGAATGACTTTTGTCTTGCCCTGAGACTTCAATGACTCTGGAAGAGAGAGTGAGACTCACAACTTTGACTCACAACTCTGCCTCACTTAAATCCAATTCAGACAGAAGTCAAGAGATCATGCATGATGTCAATAATCCTCTTTGAAAAAGGATGAACAATAAAATGGATCTTGAATGCACCAACTTATACAGATGGGTAGATATGCTCCTCGTTGAGGTCGAGAACTGATTTCACTTGTTCTTCCTATCCTCAGAGCTTAGTACAGTTTTTCAGTGGTTTAGTCATACTTGATTCTTTATGACCTGGCAAACAATACTGTACATTTTGTTTTGCTTTGTTTTAGGGGAATTTTTTTGTCAGATACTGGAATGATTTGCCGTTTCCTTCTCCAGCTCATTTTATAGATGAGGAAACTGAGGCTCAGGGTCACATAGCTAGTAAGTGTCCAAGGCCAGATTTGAACTCAAGTCTTCCTGACTCCAGGTCCAGGGAGCCACCTAGCTGCCTGACACATAGTAGGTGTTTAATTAATACATTGCTTGATCAATAGAAGCCATGGGATTCTAGAAAACTGTATTTGTTGGAGTGAAGAGGGGTTATTCTCTATTAAGATGAGATTCTTTTCAGCCTAGTTTATGTATCTAACTTAAATAAGCAGGAAGAGCAGAAACTCTCTGTGCCCAGTAAGCAATACCTGAAAAGATTAGAAATGAGTCACTTGATTTCTCAAAACCCTAGTCCACTTAGTATGTTTCCCAACAGCAGGTCCTGGAGTAGATGTGAATATGACTGGCAGAAAGTCAAGGCCCATCAAAGAACAAAGAAACCACAGAAAAGACTTCATGCTTTTGGAGAGAGTCTATTTTCCACTCATGGTAACAGGAAAGCGCATTGCTGGTGTTCCACAAGTGTCTGACCCAAAACAAATTGCCCCACTGTAAAGGCCTCAGGGTAGGCCCAGGGGCAGCCCAGCTGATTTCCCCACTCAGGTGACCAGTTCCTTTTGGTATGACCATCAACAAATTGTTATGTTACTTCAGTTGTGTCTAACTCTTCATGATCCCATTGGGGTTTTTCTTGGCAAAAATACTGGAATGGTTTGTGATTTCCTTCTCTAACTCATTTTAAAAAAACTACTTTTTCCCCAATGACATGTAAAAACAATTTTTAACATTGTTTTTTAAGTTTTGAGTTCCACATTCTATCCCTTCTTCCCTCCACTCTCCTTTCCTATATCAGCAATCTGATATAGATTATACCTGAGCAATCATGTAAAACATTTCCCTATTAGTCATTTTGTATAAAAAAACCAAGGAAGAAAGGAAAGAAGGAAGGGAAAAAATATGCTTCAATCTGCACTCAGATTCCATCAAGTTCCTCCTCTGGAGATGGATAGAATTTTTCGTCATAAATCCTTTGGGATGATCTTGAATTATTGAATTGCTGAGAATAGCTAAGTTATTCACAGTTCATCATATAATATTGTTATTACTGTGTACAATGTTCTCCTGGTTCTGCTCATTTCACTTTACATCAGTTCCTATAAGTCTTCTCAAGTATTTCTGAAACCATCCTACTTGTCATTTCTTAAAGTATCATAATATTCCATTATACTCATATATATATATATATATATATATATATATATATATATATATATATAGCACAACTTGTTCAGCCATTCCCCAACTGATGGACATCCCTTCAGTTTCCAATTCTTTGGCACCACAAAAAGAACTGCTATAAATATTTTTGGACACTTGTTTAGAAATCTCTTTGGGATATAAATATAGTAGTGGTATTGCTGGGTCAAAGGGTATATAGTTTTAAAGCCCTTTTGGATATTGTTTCAAACTGTTCTCCAGAATAGTTGGATCATCCAACATTAGTGTCTCAGTTTTTCCACATACCTTCCAACATTTATCATTTTCCATTTTTTGTCATATTAACCAATCTGATAGGGGTGATGTGATACTTCAAAGTTGTTTTGGTTTGCATTTCTCTAATCAATAGTGATTCAGAGAATTTTTTCACATGACTATAGACAGATTTGATTTCTCTGTCTTAAAAATGCCTGTTCATATCCTTTGACCATTTATCAACTAGGGAATGACTTATAAACTTGATTATAAATTTCACTCAGTTCTCTATATATTTAAGAAATGAGGTCTTGTAATGGTAAAGGAACTTGAAGATCTTTCCTGCCCCTTGATAGGCCCATATGACTTGCTTGAGCTTTGATCCAGCCCACAGTTTGAGTCACATGGAGCTGATGGTGGGAGGAGATTGCTGAAGGGTGGAGCTGGGAGAATAAGGCAGAGCTGAGCAGAGCAGCTAGCATGAGTGAGAGAGGGAGTGATTTTTGTCTAAGGGAGCTTGTTTGTGGGGAGACTTAATGGAGGAAAGGCTTGGAACTGGCTGTGCTCCCTTTATTGGTAATGTGTACAAACTTTGTTTTTACCATGGTGGTATTGGCTTTCGGATGCGTGAATAAATATTTTGGCTTTATTTTTGAGGAAGAGACTTTATATTTTGTGAATTTAGCCTGGAAATACACATGCATACCTATGGTGGCTGCTGTGGGTATTGCATTGGTGTTATAGGCCTTTATCAGAGATACTTGCTGTAATAATTTTTTCCCAGTTTTCTGATGTCTTTTTCATTTTGGTTGCATTGGTTTTATTTGTACAAGAACTTTTAAATTTTATATAATCAAAATTATCCATTTTATATTTTAAAATGCTGTTTATATCTTGTTTGGTCCTAAATTCTTCCTTTATTCATAGAACTGATGGTAAATTATTCCATGCTCTCCTAACTTGCTTATGGTATCACTCTTTTTGTCTCAATCACATACCTATTTTGATCTTACCCTGGTATGGAGTGTGAGAGGTTGGTCTATATCTAGTTTCTTCATTGCTCTTTTTCCAGTCTTCTGAGCAATTTTTGTCAAATAATGAGTTTCTGTCCCTAAAGCTTGCATCTTTGGTTTTCTCAAACACTCAATTACTGTGGTCATTTACTACAACGTGTTATGTACCTAATCCTTTCCACTCATCCACCACTCTGTTTCTCAGCTAGTACCAAATTGTTTTGATAATTACTACTTTATAATATGGTTTGAGATCTGGTATGACCAGGCCAACTTCCTTCATATTTTAAAAAATTGATTTCCTTGATATCCTTGATTTTTTGTTCTTCTAGATGAATTTTGTTATTGTTTTTTTCTAGCTCTATAAAATAATTTTTGGTAGTTTGATTGGTATGGCTCTGAGTAAGTAGATTAATTTAGGTAGAATTGTCATTTTTATTATATTTGCCCAGCTTACCCGTGAGCAATTAATATTTTTCCAGTTATTTTGATCTGACTTTATTTTCATGAAAAGTGTTTTGTAATTGTGTTCATATAATTCCTGAGTTTGTCTTGGCAGGTAAATTTCCAGTTATTTTAAATGGAATTTCCCTTTCTATCTCTTCCTATAGGACTTTGTTGGTGATATATAAAAATGCTGATGATGTGGATTTATTTTATATCCTACAACTTTACTAAAGGTGTTAATTGTTTCAACTATTTTTCAGTTGATTCTCTAAGAATACCATCATGTCTTCTACAAAGAGTGATACTTTTGTCCCCTCAATGCATATTCAAATTCCTTCAATTTCATTTTCTTCTCTTATTGCTACAGGTTAGTATTCCTAGTACAATTTTGAATAATAGTGATAATAGTGATAATGGACATCCTTGCTTCACCCCTGATTGTATTGGGAAGGCTTCTAGCTTATCCTCATTAGAGATATAATTTGCCCATGGTTTTAGACAGATGTTACTTATCATTTTAAGGGAAGCTTCATTTATTACTATGCTCTCTAGTGTTCTTAAATAGGAATGGGTGCTATACTTTGTGAAAGGCTTTTTCTGTATCTATTGAGATAATTATATGGTTTCTTTTGGTTTGTTATTGTTGTGGTCAATTATGCTGACAATATTCCTAATATTGAATTGTCCCTATATTCTAGATGTAAATCCCACCTGGTCATAGTGTATGATCCTTGTGTTATATAATTATACAATCGTAATCTTTGCTAGTATTTTATTTAAATTTTTTTACAATTAATATTCATTAGGGAGATTTATTTATAGTTTCCTTTCTCTGTTTTTGCTCTTCTTGGTTTAGGTATCAGCACCATATTTGTCTAGCTCATTTTACAGATGAGGAACTGAGGCAAACAGGGTTAAATGATGTGCCCAGGGTTACATAGGTAGTAAGTGTCTGAGGCTGGATTTGAACTCATGAAGATGAGTCTTTCTGGTTCTGAGGCCAATGCTCTTATCTCCTGTGCCACCTGCCTGCCCATCAACAGATTATTAGTCATTTACTTTGCCTGTGATTTAGAATTCTATCTCCACCAAAGTACTGTGTTGTGTTGATGTGATAGGGATTCCCACAAGTTGTCCACAGAGCACAAGTTCTAATAAGTCAATTCAACCCTATTCAACCAAACATTAGTTAAATACCTACTATGTGCAAATCTAAGTGCTGCTAATTGGGCTATCCTTTAAGATTTTCTGAAATATGATGGCTATGTCTTGTTTTGGTCATGCAATTCAGACAGCCCAACAATTCTTAAAATTTTTTACTCTTTGATTTGTTTTCTAGATCAGTTTTTTTTGCTCTTACATTTTCTCTCTATTTTTCAATCTTTTGATTTTGTTTTAATATTTATTGTTATATCATGGAATCATTGACTTCTACTTTATTCTTTTTTAATTTTCACGTAGTTTGCTACTTGGGCAAGACTTTGTACTACTCCTTGTGCCAAGCTATTAATTGTCTTTCTAATGGACTAAGTAGCTATTTCTTCACTCTAACTCTGCCAAATATGGGGAATAACTTTACATTAGATCATCCTTTGGTCCCTGCACTGGGGCCCCTTCCAACACTGGCCCACATGAACTCTTCCCCCTCCCCTGCAAACCTTATGAACTTTCCTGGTCTTCTCTTTCACCATAAGTGGGGACTTGGCCCAGGACCTGCCTTTCACTCCAGGGTAGTCCCAGTCCAGAATGTTCTCCAATGCTACAAACAATACCTCTCCCTATTCTTCCACTCCAGGGCTTTCTCCAGGATAGGCTCTCAGTCTCTATGGTCTCTTACTCACTGTGAGGCAAGCCTCCTCAGGTCTCATAGGACACAATATCTTCATCTCTCAGGAGATTGACCCTCAAAGCCAATATGCAAAAAAATATCTTCAGGGAAAATATGGGGGGAATGGGCAAGCCTTGTGCATTGTCTAATATTATGGCTTCCTCAACCAAATTCTTTTCAATAACTGATACTGTCCCTAGCCTAAGTACACAATGGTTAACATAGGCTCACCCCATCTCAGTGGTCCTGAATATACAAACACTATTCTCCTTCTTTGATGTCTATCGCCCCAGGCCTATCCCCTAGGGGTCCATTCCACAACTATGCGCTCCTTCCACTGTGCCTTTTGGAATGCCTCCTCCATAAGTAACAAACTTCTTTTCATTTTAAACCTCTTTCTTTATCACTCTTTCCATCTTGTGGCCCTCACAGAGATATGATTCTTTCCCAACAACTGTTACTGTTATTATTGTTCAGTCAGTCATGAGTGATTCTTTGTGATCCCATGGACCACAACATGCCAAGCCTTCCCATACTCCACTATCTCTCAAAAGTCTATCCAGTTCGTATTTGCTGTTTCTGTGATGTTATCCATCTATCTTATCCTCTGTCATTCCCCTTTCCTTGTGCCTTTAATCTTTCCCAACATCAGGGTCTTTTCCAGTGAGTCCTGTCTTCTCATTACATAGCCAAAGTGTTTAAGCTTTGACCTTTCAGTAAATGGCCTGAATTAATTTCTTTAAGTATTTACTGATTTGATCTCCTTGCTGTGCAAGGGACTCTTAAAAGTCTTCTCCAGAATCACAATTCAAAACTGCTGATTTTGTGGCATTCAACTTTCATTTTGGTCCAACTCTCACAGCCATGCATAGCTACCAGAAAAATCATAGCTTTGATTATAGGGACCTTTGTCAGCAAGGTGATATCTCTGCTGTCTGAATTTACCATAGCTTTCCAAGGAGCAAATGTCTTTTAATTTCATGACCATAGTTTCTTTCTGCAGTAACTTTTGAGCCCAGGAATATAAAATCTGACACCACTTCCCATTTTTTTCTCTCTCTATTTGCCAGGAAGTTTGGGATCAGTTGCCAATTTCTTCTTCCCATATACCTAGGTCCCAGTTAGTGTGAATAATGCAGAAATGGTCACAGAAACTCCTTGTCACTTACCTTTTGAGGTGAGTTGGCAATTCCATACAGATTATCTTTTTAGTGATAGGGATCTATGAGGAGAGGTTCATAGATCATTAATTTCAACTCCTTAATTTTACATATGAGGAAACTGAAACCTGAAGCCAGGTAAATGTCTTGCCCAAGGTCACATTGATAAGTTTCCAAGGTGGAACTTGAACTCAGGGACCCTCTGACATCAGAACCAGTGCTCTTTCCATTGTACTAAGTCTAAATTCTTTAGTCTGGTATTGAGGACCCCCTTAGCCTGGCCCTAACTTTATCTGAAACTGGTCCTTGACATAAATTCTGCATTCCAGGCATAGATCTCTTTCATTTCTGTCTTTTGGCCTTTCATGTTTCATATCTTTCATTTGGAATGCTCTAAAACCCCACTCTCACCCCATCAGAAGTCTGTTTGGATTGGTCAAGGTACTTGGTCATATCCTGTGGTACTTACATAGAACCAGAAGACTAGTTTGGCACTGGGGATCCAAGAGTCTAAAAACCTAGAATGGAAACTTTCCAGTCAAGCCCTGGAGAAGAAATTCCTTTCCCCACTCAACTGGAAGAGGACATAGTGCACTTTGGAGAACTTGAGGATATGAACTTTCCATTGCCATCCTGTCTCCAGGACAGCCACTGGCTGATGTCAGTGTCTTCATCTGGAGCCAAGGATGTGATAAGGAAAGGAAGATTAAAGGCTTTACAGGAAGCCCCTTGGAGAAGCTACACTATGTCTAAGGGGAACATCTAAACACTCCAGCAAAAGGATTTCCAGGACTTGAGAGTTATCCCTTTGCTTCCTGTATTCTCTAAGCTTGATCCCACATTAACCTGGGCTCTACTGGAAGGAAAGTGTCACAGACTTTGGGGGGGGAGGGAGTTTTTAATAGTAACTGCCACTGGCAATAAATGTCATATTCTTAAAAAGTTAATAGAGTTTGAATGACTAATTGATATCAGCTGAGGCTCATGGGAGGCAGCATATTACTGGGAGTTCATGAAGCACACCACTAGAAAAGACCAACCCCACCCCACTAGTCCCCTGAGGGTTACTTTTAGAATCCTTAGGGGAATGTGGTAGCAGCCCTCTAGATACTCAGTATACCAGTGCAAATGGAGTTTTTAAAGAATAGCCTCTGCAAGAAAATCATGAAAAGCAAGTCAACAGCTAAAGGAGACCCAAAAAAATGCTGAAGAAATTAACGCCTTTAAAAATAGACTAACTCAAATGGCAAAGAGGCCCAGAAAGTCAATGAGGAGAAGAAAGCTTTAAAGAGTATAATAAGCCAGATGGAAAAGGAGGTTCAAAAGCTCACTGAAGAAAATAGTTCTTTAAAAATTGGCATGGAACAGATGGAAGCTAATGACTTTATGAGAAACCAAGAAATCACAAAACAAAACCAAAAGAATGAGATAGCAGAAGACAATGTGAAATGTCTCATTGGATAAACAACTAACCTGGAAAATAGAACCAGGAGAGACAATTTAAAAATTATGCGACTACCTGAAAGCCATGATCAAAAAAAGAGCCTAGACATCATCTTTCATGAAATTATCCAGGAAAACTGTCCTGATATTTGAGAACCAGAGGGCAAAATAAATACTGAAAGAATCCACTGATCACCTCCTGAAAGACATCCGAAAAGAAAAACTCCTAGGAATATTGTATCCAAATTCCAGAGTTCCCAGGTTAAGGAGAAAATATTGCAAGCAGCCAGAAAGAAACAATTTGAGTATTGAGGAAATACAATCAGGATAACACAGGCTCTGGCAACTTCTCCATTAAGGGATCGAAGAGCTTGGAATATGATATTCCAGAAGTCAAAGGAACTCGGTTTAAAAACAAGAATCACCCAGCAAAAACTGAGTATAATACTTCAAGGGAAAAATGGTCATTCAATGAAAGAGAGGACTTTCAAGCATTTTTGATCAATAGAGCTGAATAGAAAATTTGACTTTTAAACAGAAGAATCAAGAGAAGCATGAAAAGGTAAACAGGAAAGAGAAATCATAAGGGACTTACTAAAGCCTGTAACTCTTGAAACTTTTCTCAGTATTTGGGTAGTTGGTGGGATTACACACACACTCACACACACACACATACACACACACATAGACAGAGGGCACAGGATGAGTTGAATAAGAAGGAATGATATGTAAAAAAATAAAATTAAGGGATGAGAGTGGAATATATTGGGAAGAGAAAGGGAGAAATGGAATGGGGCAAATTATCTCTCATAAAAAAGGCAAGAAAAAGCTTTTTCAATGGAGGTGGGGAAATGGAGGAGGTGAGAGTGAAAAAGTGAAGCTTACTCTCATCACATTTGACTTAAGGAGGGAATAACATAATCAATTTGGAATGAAAATCTGTCTTACACTACAAGAAAATAGAGGAGAAGGGGATAAGTGGGATGGTGGGATGATAGAAGGGAGGGCAAATGAGGAGGGGGATAATTAGAAGTAAACACTTTTGGGGAGGGATAAGATCAAAAGAGAGAATAGAATCAATGGGATGCAGGATACTATTATGGAAGTCTTTAGCAAAACTACACATATATAGCCTATATTGAATTGCTTGCCTTCTCAGCGGGGATGGGTGGGGAGGGAAAAAGGGAGAGAAGTTAGAACTCAAAGTTTTAGGAACAAATAATGAGAATTGTTTTTGCATGTAACTGGGAAATAAGAAATACGGGTAATGGGGTATAGAAATCTATCTTGCCCTACAAGAAAAGAGAGAAGATGGGGATAAAAGAAGAGAGGGGTATTATAGAAGGGAGGGTAGATTGGGGGAAGGAGTAATCAGAATGCATGGTGTTTTGGGGTGGGAGGAGGAGAGAGATGGGGAGAAAATTTGAAACTCAAAATCTTGTGGAAATGAATGTTGAAAACTAAAAATAAATGAATAAATTGGAAAAAAAAGAATAGCCTCAAAATGCTTTAACAAAGCTATGTTGAATTATTTTTAATTGAATATACTCCTTCCTCCTCCTCTCCCAATTGGTGCAACTCCTCCCTTCATAGCACCCTGTCCACAGCACTATCCCTTAGCCCTTTCTTCATTTAACAAGAAAATGTTCTCTCTGATGATGCACCTCATAGTGAGTCTTCCTTTAATTCTGGTAGCGTCTCAGTCTGCCCTTCACAGTCTGTCTTGATTAACATCACATCTCTGCCAGATAAGACAGAGATAAAAAAATTGGAGCAGCATTCTCTTCAGAAATATTTCTGGACTTGTCTTTGCAAGCCAAAGGATTGAGAAAGATAGTTTCAGTAGTGATTCATTTATAGTGCTCCATGTTTAGGGAAAACATTTGGTTTTTTTCCCTTTTAAAAATTATTGATTATATATTGATATTCATACATTTATGTGTTTAATAAATTTATTCATATATTGATATTTACATATGATATATATTTCTTTCCAAATATATTTACTCTTCTCCTTTACCCCTTGTAACAAAGAATAGAAAAAGAAGAGACTAACTGCTAAGTAAATACTAATTAATAACAAAACTAATTAATGTATCAACCAATGCTAGCAATAGATGCAACATGTGATACTGTCACTCACTTTTCCAAAGAAGGATTATCTTCTCATCTCCTGGTCATTATAATTGCAAAGTATTCAGTCTTTGAGTTGTGAGGTTCTTTTCCACACATATTCTTGCAGTTGTATATTATGTTTCCTGTTTCTGCTGACTTCGCTTTGCATCAATGTGCCAAATAATTTTCCTCATGCTTTTCTGATTTCTTCATATTCAAGATTTCTCTTGATGTAGAAATATTCTGATGCATTTGCATCACACATTTTGTTTTTCCATTCCCCAGTTCAGGGGAATCTGCTTTGTTCCCAGTTTCTTGCTATCACGAAAAGTAGTCCTATGAGTATCTCAATGAGTATGGGACCTTTCTGTCTTTTACATCTTTGGGGTATGTACATCCTGGCATGTATTGGGGTATTTTACATCCTGGTAGTAGGATCTCAGTGAAACTTTAAGAGCTACATATGTTCTTTAAAAACAAATGTTTTCCTATGCACTTTAGAGGCTACACTTCTCTTCCCAAACCCTCCCTCCAACCAAAGTGATCTAATCTCTGTTCCAAAATATCAAGGCATGAGGTAGTAGAAATAGTGCTGTTTGGACTCAAAAACTGGGATCTGAAGCTGGCCCTGCTATTTACTGTGCGACCTTGACCAAGCAACTTAACCTCTCTGGGCCTCACTTTCTTTATCTGTAAAAGGAGGGGATGGGGCTAAATGACTTTGAAGGACTTCCAACTCTAAATCTATGATCCTGTGATCCCTCTTTGATTTCCTCTCTCCATGCTTTTGGTCACTCTGCTCGCCATTCCAGGAGTGTCCTCCCTCTCTTCATCTATCAAATTACCACCCATCCTTGAAAACTGAAACCAAATCCTTACACCTCAACACCAAGTCCTCAGACCAGTCAGCACTTTCTTTTGCAGTTCTAATGGACACATCATGTGCTATTGTGCATCAGCGTTTTCTGTGTTTGTGTCTTACCTCTTGTTGTTGTTCAGTTATCTTTTATTAGTTTGCTTATTCAGTAAATTCATCAATTCAACATACAGTGGTTGTTGTTTTTGCTGTTAGTAGTTTTGCAGTCATGTTTGACATTCTATGATCCCACTGGGGGCTTTCTTGCTGGAGTGGTTTGCCTTTCTTTCTGCAGCTCATATTGTAGATGAGAAATCAGGGTTAAGTAATTTACTCCGATGGACTGGCCATGTTGTTCAAATGCAAAATGTATGCTTGCCAAAAAGACTATTTTATGGAGAACTCACATGGGGCAGGCAATCACATTGTGGTCAGAAGAAGCAGTACAAGGACACTCTCAAGGTCTCGCTCAAGAACTTTGGAATTGATTGTGAGTGGAATTGTGGGAGTTTGACTGTGGGAGTGGGATTGTGGGAGTCGCTGACTCAGGACCACCTGGCATGATCACATCAGAGAAAGTGCTGTCCTCTGTGAGCAAAGCCAAATTGAAACAGGTCAAAGGAAATGCAGGATGTGCAGATTTAGAGAATCCACTCCACATATTCATATAGATTATTTGTGCCTGACCTGTGGTATGACATTCTAAGCTCATATTGGTCAGATCAGTCACAGTTGGACACAGTAACTTGACTCTAGCATAGTGATCATTTCACTCCTCTTCTAGAATGAAGGACAACAACCAACCAACGCAGGGTCACACTGCTACTAAGTGTCTGAAGCCAGATTTGAACTCATTGAGATGAGTTGTCCTGATTCAATGCCTGGCTATCTACTGCACCAACTAGTTAATCACACATTAAATGTACTATGTGCCAGGTACTTTACTAAGTTCTGGGGATGCCATAAAGGGCAAAAACCCTCAAAGAGCTTCTAATCTAAGTTCAAGGAGAACAGGATTTATCTTACTTAGATTTGTATTTCTCCCATGCATCTAGCATAGTTCTATGGGATACAACTGAACCCAACTTCATCAGCATTTAAGTGTCCTATGAGTCAAGCTCTGTAATAGATATTGGGGACCAACAAAAATGAAAAGTCCTTGCTCTCTACGCTAGAGGAAACAACATGCATACAGATATGTACATGCAAAATCAATATGTAACCACAGTTCAGACAGCATCAGTTATTTAAACTGTAGCTACGAGTGCAGTAATTGGGGAAAATTGGCACTAACAGGGGGATTAGGCAAAGCTTCCTGAAGATGTTGACATGAACTGAGTCTTAGAGGGAGCCAAAAGGAAGAGAGGAAGAATATTCCAGAGATTTGGACAATCTGTGCTGAGGTACAAAGGCTGGAATCAGCACCTTAGTCTCACTCACTCATCCCACTAGATGTCAGGCATTATGCTAAGGTCTGGGGTTACAAAGAGAAGCAAGCCCTCAATTTCCTGCCCTCAAGGAGCTCACAATCAAATGGAAGAGACCACATGCAAACAATTACACACAAACAAGATAAATTTAGAATAAACTGACAATCGATGGAATGCATTAAACAACATTAGGAAAGGCTTGTTGCAGAAGATGGGACTTGATCTGAAACTTGGCTTGTTCATTCTTCATTCTGGAAGAGGACAAGTGACATCATGGGTGATGTTTATCTCTTGTGAGTGAATTGGATTTAAGAGAAGCAGAGCTGCCTAGAAAAGATCTTGATTTAGAAAGGCCAAGGTCACCCATTGCATCCTTGGCCATTATCAGTTTTCTTGACTTTTATCTTGCCTTGGACTTCCATGACTAGAGGAGAGAGTGAGACTGAGACTTGTAGGAATCCAAGGAAACTAGGCTAGAATAGATAGATGACTGGGAACAAGAATATTAGATTATAGTGTGAGGAAGAATAATATGAAATCAACCTAAAAAGATAGATTAGAACCACACTAAAGAGGTGAGAGAGCTTAGTATTTGATCATAGAGGCAATAAGGAGTCACTGAATCTTTTACGGCTGGGGAATGTGTGATTTGGAGCTGAATCATTCAACATCTCCCTACCTTACTATCACCTTCTGTCAAATGGGAACAATATTAATTATTTCCTGAGGGTTATGTGACTATTCCTAAAATCATTTTAGATTGATGAGAAGACACTAAGTGAAAACCTCATTGGCAGAAACCCAGGTATAAGGCCATCATGTGATGACTCCAGATGGGAACTTATTAAAACTCATGCCCAGAAGAGAACCATTTTGCCTCTCTCACTGCATTTTTAGGATGATGTTCATGTTGACTTTTTGTTTGTGAAGACCTAAAGCAGATGGGGAATGAGAGCAAGGTGCTAGATCAGTGGTTATCAGAGTGGTTTTCAGGTGTCCTGTAAGGTCAAAACTATTATCATATTGGTGAAAATTGTTGTTGTTCCATCATTTCACTTGTATCTGACTCTTTGTGATCCCATTTGAGGTTTTCCTGGCAGAGATCCTGGAATGCTTTGCCATTTCCTTCTCCAGCTTATCTTACAGATGAGGAACTGAGACAAACAGAGTTAATAGACTTGCCCTAGGTCATGCAGCTGACAATTATCTGAAGCTCGATTTGAAGTCTACCCACTGAGCCTGCCCAGCTGTCTGTATTAGAAGGCTTCTCCATTTTTCAACTCCATATCTGTGTGAGACCAGTTGTTCTTCATAGACTTCAACCAAAACAATGTTAAAACTTCAGATTGAATGCAGAAGCTGATAGGGGAATCTACCTGTTTTCCATGAAATCAATTGGTTTTTTATTATTTTTAAATGAATGAATACATTTTATATGCTCAGTTTTCATTTCTAATACAGTAATTATCAATAGATATAACCCATGAAAACAAAAACTCTGGGGAGGACTCAGTAATTTTTTAGAAGCATAAAGGTATCCTGAGACTAGTTGATTTCTAAGTCTCCTTCCAATGCTATGTCCATTTCCCTACATTCTTGTGATTCATAGTGGACTTATTTTTGGTATTGGTCTCCTCATCTTTGGATCACAACTTCCTTCCAACTCCCACCTTGACCTTGAATTTGGATACCTGATGAACTTTGGTTCAACTTGGCAGGACATGGCCTTCCGTTGACTCTCCTGGACCCTAATTTGGAACACACCCTCTCTCCCCAAGAGATTCTTACTGTCAGGCCCTGTTGATTGACCACATAATAACCACATATTGGTATTCTTCCACCACCACCCCTCTAGGGAGCAAAATTCCAATGTGTTCATACCTAAACTGACCCCTACCTCCACTCACTACTCTTTATGTGGCATCCCTACTAGAAAATTCTCATCAACAGAAAGCATCTACTATATTAGAAATGGAAGAAAAGAAAACGCTGATAAAGCTGAGGGTCAGACCAAACATGAGGACTGGCCCAGGGGCTTGAGAGAGAGGAACATGGCAAGGATTTTATAACTTGTCCTGGGGGTAAAATTTGCCCTGGTTGATATATATAAATATTAAAGATAGTAACCACTTGACAAAGATGCCTCATGTGCTTCATGGAAGCCACAGAAACCAGACTGCAAGGTTGACATGTCACAAGTGAGCTAGACTATTAGTCACTATCATTAAAATGATATATTCACATTTGGAAATGATCTTGCCATTTCCCAAACTCCGTATCCTATCTCCCACCTCCATACCTTTGCAACATCAATTGTTCTAGTAGAAGTAACACTGATTCCTCCTTTTCATTTTTTTTTTAATTTCTGGCTTCCTTTAAACATATCTCATGGTCATTTCCTCCATGGTGCCTTTCTTGAACCCTCTGGAGTTAGTGCTTTTCCCCTCCTTATCTGATTACATATATCCCATTATTAGAATGGAAACTTCTTAAGGAAATGGGATGTTTTTCGTTTTTCTTTGCATCCTTAGCATCTAGCATAGCCTTGTAAATAGTAGACACTTGGTAAATACTTATTGGTGGGGGATGGAATTGTATTAAAATGCTATATTAAGGGTAACTATTAGTTGTAGTAGCCTTAATAGAATTGAGTATCCTGAGATCTGTTCATGTATTCATTCAGATGCAAGGTTATAGCTTTCTTGGTTAGCTGACTGGGAACAATTGCCTATTTAGGAATCAATGAACTCTGTAGCTCAGGTGCAATGATAATTGTATTTTAAAAGGTGCTTAGTCACAATCCAGAGATTATTCCAAAGGCCTAATTGATGTGGAGACTGACTTCCTGAGAAATCTCAGCTGCACCAACTTCAAACCAGCCATGTCAGTCATCCAGGACAGAATTTAATTGTACATTGTATCAGGCCAGAATCACAGCTTGAGAAATAGTGTCTTGTATCTACCCTGGTTACATTTTAGTTACAATCATTCCATCAAACCAAAAATAAGAGTTGGGGAAGGGTGGGGTGTGAGTGTGTATTGGCACAGTGGTGTAATGGAATAAGCTGTAAAATTCAGATAACTGAGTTCAAGTCAAAAATCTGATTTTAGCTAGCTAACTGACCTTGGGTAAATCACTTCATCTGTCTATAACTAATTTGTTCCCTCAAAAAGATGAAGACATAGGGTTAAATGAACTGCAAGTCTTTTCTACCTCTAATGGTTCAAAATACTTGTTCCTCATAGGATGATAGATTTAGAGATATCCAATCCAACCCCTTCATTTTACAGATAAGGAAACTGAGATTCATGAATGTTAATTGACTTACTGAAGATCACATGGGTAGTGTCAAAGGTGAAATTTAAACTTAGGATTCTAGGCCCTTTCTAAATGTATCATGTGTCATCTCTAAAAATGCTTCCTTGGTGCTTTTAGGAATCAATCCCAGGACATCTTTCTCCAATAAAATAAGGGGGGCTTTTGCAGACCCTATTTCAGCACCAGACTTCCAATGTTCTCCAAGGAGAGTTGTTGGTATCTTCCTTGTGTTTTATCTCAGAATCCCTACCTGGGGCTTGGTTGAGGACTGAGATTGACACCACACTCAGGTAGGCAGCTCTAAGCTGATTTGGGGGCACATGGCATCTATCATCTGCCAGTTTCCCATGGGATGAGAGCTGTAGCAGCAGAACAAAATGGCAGATCTGAGGGGCATGGTACCAGTTGAGTGCCCCTTCTTGAGCAAGACACCTCCCTCTGGGGACTTGCATTTCTCTCCTCTCTAAAGACTCTGGTCTGTCTTCTTTCCTGTCTCAATCTTTTTTGTTATACTAATACTTCCTACTCCATGTCACCTAGACCACTCTTTGGGATAGAGGAGGGAGCTGGTAAATAGAGCTACTTTTATCTCCTTAAAGTCTTGAGCTCATACGGTCATGGGATTTAGAGCTCATTAGAAACTTAGAGACCATCAACTAACTACCAAGGAGCAAATCAGTTTGTCCAAGCCTTGCCGATAGTAAGTAGCAGAACTGGGAATTGAGTTCAGCTCTTCTGTCTCCAAATCCAGTGTTCCTTCCTACTGTGATGTGTTGTCTAAAAACAGGCTAAACTCTCACTTGTTTTCTTAACTGTCATGGTTTGTCAGAGACACAGGGCTACTGGTTTCTCATTATTCATTCTAAAGCTCTTTCAGTGGTTTGGGGGTATCTCGGTTGAATAAAAAGAAAAATGAGTAAAGGTTGCCAAGAAATAGATTCTAGTATGACATAAGGGAAAACTTCTTAAAATCAGGGCTAACCTAGAGTGGGGTGGGGACAGCTTAGTGGGGCAGTGGATAAAAGACTGAGACTGGAGTCAGGAAGACTTCAAGTCTTCCTCAGGAAGACACTTCTTAGCTTGTATGACCCTGGGCAAGTCACTTCACCCTGTTTACCTCAGTTTCCTCATCTGTAAAATAAGCTTGAAAAAGAAATAACTAACCATCCCGATATCTTTGCCAAGAAAACCCCAAATGGAGTCACCAAGAGTTGGTCATGACTGAAAATGACTGAACGTCAACAAAGAGTGTGGCGGGCTTTGTCAGGAAGTAGTGGGTTTCCCTTCCAGTACAGGGTGGCTGACCATGTGGTAGATAGTAGAGGTATTTGTACTGGTGTCTTGGAGCCTTGCCAACTCTGAAATTCTCTGATGGTCTGAACTACCTGCAGACCAAGGAAACTCCTGGGATATGACTGTTGTTCCCTGAGCCATAACCAAGAATGCTGAAACTCAATGAAAGGGATAGAGATCCTAATTCCCCACATCCTGGGAGATAGGAAATAAGCATGGAGTAAAGGAGGGCGGTGGTAAGGAGAGCAGTGCCATTAAGAAAGGACCCTAAGGTAAGGACATCAGATTAGAATAAGTCAGTAGAGACCGCTTGAGGACTAGAAGAAAAATTATCCAGGAGATCAATCCCAGACTCCTAGATGTCAGCCCCCTAAAGCTAAGGCTCAATTGCCTTGCGCTCATTATACCTGTTTCCTCCCTAGGTTCCCATGTGAAACTACTAAATTACCCCAAAAGCCACCACTGGGCGATGCTCAAGTGGATTAACATACTTGAGAAGTGGTATGGAGAAAGTGGAAAAAGAGTAGGAGATTGTCATCAGCCACATCACTGAGCTGCTGGCTCACAAGGTCTAGCCCCTTTTGACTTGCCCAGGATTCCTGCTTTCTCTTGCCAAGTGAGCCATAGTTTGGGGACTGGAAAGGCTTAGAAGCATTTTGTGTGTGTGTGTGTGTGTGTGTGTGTGTGTGTGTGTGTGTGTGAGAGAGAGAGAGAGAGAGAGAGAGACAAAGAGAGAGAGAGAGAGAGAGAGAGAGAGAGAGAGAGAGAGAGAGAGATGGGGGTAAAGACAGACTAACAGAAACAGAGACAGAGAGAGAGTGACAGAGAGAGAAAAAAAGAAAGAGGCACAGAGACAAAGAAAGACAGAGATAGAAATATAGAGAAGAGCCACAGAAAGAGGGAAACACAGAGACAGACAGAGAGAGAATTTCCCTACTCCTTTTCTATCCTTGTGATCCACAAAGTAAACCTCCCTACTCAAGAAGTCTCCTCCTGTCCCACCTCACACCCCCAACACACACACACACACACACACACACACACACACTGCTCCAATTAATCTGTTTCCAAGTCAGCAAAGCGACATTCTTTTGGGTGTCTCCAGTAAGTCAAGGGGATCAGAGCCAACTAAATACTTGGGCAGTTCTGTCCTGATAAGTGGGTATTTGTCATGTAATTTGCTGTGACCCTCCTCTTCCATTCATCTTCCCATTCTGTTGGTCATTGGGCTCCAGATGGCTGCAAACCTACAGGGAGGAAAAGAAATGCAGTAGAAGGAAACTGCTTAGTAAAGGATAGCTAGATGAAATAAATCTGCCCCTCAAGCTATGACTTGATCCACTGTGGGCCAGTCCAGAGTGAAGTCTAGAAGATATAACATCTTTATTTTATTCCTCCAACAATAATAAGGAACAGGGGGCAAAGGAGACTTTCTCTCTTCTTTTAGAACACATCTTCCAATCCATTGTCTTGCCAGAACAAAATTTCTCTCCACAATCAAGCTTTGAGTGTTCAGTATTGTGAGGAACAATGAATGCCTGGTACAGGGCTCGGTGTCTAGTACAGGTCTCTCACCTCATATTTTGGGGACAAGCATTGTGTACCCAACCCCATGCCAGAGGAAAACAGAAGTGTGACTTATCTCTTCTGTCCTCTAAGAACTTCCAGTTTGGTTGGTGAGAGAGAGAGGGTTGGACTTAGGAGTCAGGAATATCTGCACTCATATTCTACTTTGGAAACTTTATAACTGTGTGACTCAGGGCAGGCCACCTAACTGATGCCTACCTCAGTTTCCTCAGCTGTAAAATGTAGATAATAAGAGTACCTACCTCTTAGGGCTATTGTGAGGTATGTGTGTGTGTGTAAGAGAGAAAGAGAAGGAGAGTCCCTCCAAAATCTTAAAGCAGTCTTAAGCTTTATCTGTAATTGTCTCTGCATTTTGTCCCCTGTATTTGGGGGGGGCTTTACTAGCTTAAAACTGCCCCCACTCCATTTTAAAGTGCTATCTAAATGCTAGCCATTATTATTATGAAGATGAAGTAAAGCTTCCCAAACCTTAAAGCAATACATAATTCTAGCTATTAATATTGAGACATACTTAATGAAACAATTAGAGAGTAGGATGGGGAAATGCACCATCAAATGCTAAATTATGTGAAATTGAAAATAATTGCTATAAGAGTTAAGAGAGAGGTCACTGTAGACTGGAGAGAAAGAAAAAGAGAGAGCAAGCATTTATTACACACCTGCTGTGTGCCGGGTACTGTGCTAAACACTTTGCAAATATTGTCAACCTTGTGAAGTAGTTACTATTGTTATGCCCATTTTACAGACAAAGAAACTGAAGCAGAGTCTAAGTGACTTGCCCAGTGTCACACACTTACTAAGTGTCTGAGGTCAGATTTGAACTTGGATCTTCCTGACTCCAGCTTCAGCACTCTATCCGCTGTACCACCTACCTGCCTAACTCAGACCAGGAAGGGAAGCTTCACTTGGTCCTTGAAGGATGGGTAGATCTTGAAAAGGAAAAGAGGAAATACATTTGCTGGATAACTGTGTTCAGTTCTAAGCACCACATTTTAATTCAACTCTTCTTTTTGGTTTTCATATTGTTAATTCTTTTAATGCTTAATTTGGATTAATCTTTTCCTTTTTATAATCACTTCATCTCCCAATATGCCCCTATATCTAGTAAATTATCCTTTTGCAAAAAAAGATAGGGGTCGGGGAGAAAGGTTAAAAATAAAAGGCAACTCAGCAAATTTTTCAATATTTCAATGGAGTTTTATATTTAATATTTAATTTATATTTAATATTTTCAATATTTCAGTGGAGTTGGAAAGTGTGTTTAAGGTTACACACCCATAGTCTCCTTCCATCTCAAAGAAGTCAGGAGGGTACATTTTTCTTTCTCTTCTTTAGGTCTGAGCTTGGTGAAGCATCACATTTTAGGAAGGACATTGGCAAACCCAGACACTCCCAGAGGAGGGCAGCCAGGTTGTTTGTTAGACTTCAAGGCCATTGGATGAGAGTTTCACTGGAAGGAACATGAATGAAGGCAGTTTAGTACAATAGAAAGATTGTGGACTTTGGCGTGAGAGGACCCAGATTCAAATACTGGCTTCTTCCTGGTCTTTTAACTTTGGACAAATCACTTTATATCTCTGGGTCTCAGTTTTCTCATCTGTAAAATGAGAGGATTGGACCAAATGACCTCTAAAGCATCTTTCAGTCCTTAATATATGATCCTATGACTTGAGAGAGCCTTAGTTTTCTTATCTGTCAAATGGGAGAATTAGATGAATTCTAAGTTCCCTTCCAGCCCTTAATCTATGAGCCTATGACTTCACTGGGACTCTGTTTCCTTATCTCTGTTATGAGAGAGTTGGACCACATGACTTCTAAGGCTTCTATCCAACTCTAAGCTCTATAATCCTATCACCATCTTCAAATATTTAAAAGGTCCTAATTAACAAGGGTTAGATTTTTTCATCTTGATACACGTGCACTCCCTCCACTCCTACTCAACCCAGAGATCAAAGAAGGAGGAAAAGGACCCCATGTATGAAAGTATTTCTAACAACACTGTTCAGAGTAGCAGGAAGCTGGAAGGAGACTGTTCCCATATTGGGAAATAGCTAAACAAATTATGATACATGAGTGTAATGGAATATTACTGCTCCACAAGAAATAATGACATGGATAATTTCTGAGGTAATTAGGAAAATTTGTCTTTGAACTGATGCAGACTTGAGTAAAAAGAAAGAGAAAAGCTGATACAGTAGAAGCATTGTAAAAATAACAACTGAAAGACTTAAGAACTCTGATCAATGGGTGACTAACCCAATTGATTCCAGCGAACCGATGATAAAGCATGTTATCCACCTCTGTTACAGAGGTTGTGTTCTTAAAATGAAGAATGAGATATGTTTTCAAAAATGAACAATATAAGAATTTGTTTTATTTGCCCAGGACTATTTGCTACAAGTTTGTTTTTTTTCCCTCTTATTGTTCTGTGGAGAAGGATGGGAATTAATTGTCAGCCTAGAGTCCATGAGAAGTAGTTTTTAAAATGTCACCTTGAGGAGGTAAAGCCAAGATGGCAGAGTAAAAGCAGGGACTTTCTATAGCTCTCACCCCAAACCCAGCCAAATACTTGTAAAAAATGACTAAACAAATTCTGGAGCTGCAGACCCCACAGAATGACAGAGTGAAGCAAATCTCCAGCCCAAAATACCCTGGAAGGTTGATGGGGAAGAGTATATCAAACTGCACTGGGAGCTGAGCCCAGTGCATCATGGGCCTTGCCAACACAGCACCCAAACTATGCTGGGGAGGTGGGGGGAATGAATCTCTGGTACCTGTGGCAGTTTCCAGACTTTAGAACCCCCAAACACTGAGGACAAATTGGAAGGTCAGTGGAGAAAGACTGTCTGAGAGAGTAGAGTGGTCTGGCCCCAGCCTTACAGGAGTGGAGGGGGTGGAGGAGCCCAAAGCAGCCACAGCAGCAGTAGTGACTGTTTCTAGAGCTCTAGGCCCGCAGACTGTGGGGAGATCAAACAGGTGACACCCCCACCCACACTGGAAGCAGAGAATTATGTTGACAAAGAGCTCAAAAGTCAAGTGTAGGGCTGGGGAAATGAACAAAAAAACAGAGAAAGAATCAGACTATAGAATCTTACTTTGGGGACAAGGAAGATCACAACATAACAACTAGAGGGAAACAACCAAGTCAAAACTTCTACATCCAAAGCTTCCAGGAAAATTATGAAGGGGTCTCAGGTCATGGAAGAGCCCAAAAGGGATTTTGAAAATCAAATAAGAAAAATAGAACAAAAATTTTGGAGAGAAATGAGAGAGAGGGAAGAAAATCATGAAAAAAAAGTCAACCACTTGCTTAAAGGGACCCCAAAAATATTGAAAAAAATAAAACCTAAAACATAGACTCAAAATATATCCAAAAAGTCAGTGAGGAGAAGAATGCCTTGAAAAGCAGAACTGGTGGAATGGAAAAGGAAGTCCAAAAGCTCACTGCTCCATTAGAATGGAGCAGATGGAAGCTAATGACTTTATGAAAAATCAAGAAATTATAAAACAAAACCAAAGGAATGAAAAAATAGCATACAATATGAAATATTTCATTGGAAAAATAACTGATCTGGAAAATAGATTCGGGAGAGATAATTTAAAAGTTATTGGACTACTTGAAAGCCATGATCAAAAAAAGAGCCTACACATCATCTTTCAAGAAATTTTCAAGGAAAACTTCCTTCTAAATATTCTAGAACTACAAGGTAAAATATATATTGAAAAATCCACTGATTACCTCCTGAAAGATTCCAAAAGGAAAACTCCTAGGAGTATTGTAGCTAAATTCCAGAATTCCCAGGCAAGGAGAAAATATTGCAAGCAGCCAGAAAGAAACAATTCGAGTATTGTGGAAATACAATCAGGATGACACAAGATCTAGCAGCTTCTACATTAAGGGATAGTAGGGGTTAGAATATGGTATTCCAGAAGTCAAAGGAACTAGGATTAACTCCAAGAACCACCTACCCAGCAAGACTGAGTATAAAACTTCAGGGGACAAGGTGGTCATTCAATGAAATAGAGAACTTTCAAGCATTCTTGATGAAAAGACCAGAGCTAAATAGAGAATTTGACTTTCAAATACAAGAAGGAAGAGAAATATGAAAAGGTAAACAGGAAACAGAAATCATAAGGGACTTACTAAAGGTGAAATGTTTATATTGCTACTTGGAAAGATAATATTTGTAACTCTTGAGACTTTTCTCAGTATTAGGGTAGTTGGAAGGATTATATACACATAAACAGAGGGCACAAAGTGAGTTGAATATGAAGGGATGATATCTAAAAAAATAAAATTAAGAGGTGAGAGAGAAATATATTGGAGAAGGAAAAAGGGAGAAATTGAATGGGGTAAATTATCTCTTACAAAATAAAGAGGCAAGAAAAAGCTAAATTTTCTATGGAGGGAAAGAGGAAGGAGGTGAAAGGGAAAGAGTGAATCTTACTCTCATCAGATTTGACTTAAGGAGGGAATAATATGCACACTCCATTTGGTATGAAAATCTATCTTACCCTACAGGAAAGTAGGTGAGAAGGAGATAAGGTAGGGGGAGATGATAGAAGAGAGGGCAAATGGGAATAGGAAGATAATTAGAAGTAGACATTTTTGAGGAGGGATAGGATAGAGAATAGAGTAAATGGGGGCAGTATAGGATAGAGAGAAATAAAGTTAGTCTTTCACAACATGATTGTTATGGAAGTGCTTTGCATGATTACAGAGGTATAACCTATATCAAATTGCTTGGTTTCTCAATGAGGGTGGGTGGCGAGGTGAGGGAAAAAAGAGAATTTGGAACTCAAACTTTTAAAAATGAATATTAAATATTGGTTTTATATGCAATAAGACATACAGGCAATGGGGTATAGAAATCTATCTTTCTCTACAAGAAAGTAGAGGGGAAGGGGATAAGAGAAGGGAGGGCAGATTGGGGGAAGGGGTAATCAGAATGCACTGTGTCTTGGGATGGATGGAGGGGAGAAATGGGGAGAAAATTTAGAACTCAAAGTCTTGTGGAAGTGAATACTGAAAACTAAAAATTAATTAATTTTAAAAATTTGAATACTCACTAAAAAAAAAAGTCACCTTGGAAGAGACATATTCAACAAGATCCTAACATATAGTGCTGTTTAAATGGAAAAGCAAGGAGAGGAAGGAGGAGGAAAAATGAATGTTTTTTAAATTGAAAAATGACCAAATTAATTTTTTAAAAATTGATTCTGGTTGGTACTAGAGGTCAGAATTATTACCAATGGCTGGAAATGGTCAAGAGGCAAAATTCGGTTCAATGGAAGGGAAAATTCAGGTTGCCCAAAGTGAAATGAACTGCCCTGGGAGGTGGTAGCTTCTCCTCTCCTTGAAGGTCTTTGGGTAGAAGTTCACTGAGCATGTTGCAGAGAAAATTTTTCTTTAGGTGTGATTATATGAGGTCCCATATAACTCTGAAATTTTATGATTGTATGAGGGACCAGGCATTGCAAGTAGAATTGTTGTTACTTTACAGTCACAATTAACTTTTGTTAACTTTTTGTGGTTTTCCTGGCAAAGATACTGGAGTATTGGGGATTTCTTGCTATTTCTTTCTCCAGTTCATTTTACAGAACAGGAAACTGAGTTAAATAGGGTTAAATAACTTGCCCACGGTCATACAGCTAGTGTGTCTGAGTCCAAATTTGAACTCATGAAGCTGAATGTTCCTGACTCCAGATCTGGTGTTCTATCCCACTGTGTCACCTAGCTGACCGTTGCAAGTAGAAGGAGTCACAGAAATAAAGACATGGAGGTGGAAAGGAGAGAAAGGATGTGGGCTTACTAAAAGATAATCTTTATACCACCACAAGCAAAATGTTTATGAAGCCCATTTCTGCACCAAGTCCTCCATATTCCCCACCCAGGACATTCTCCAATGTTCTGCTACCATTTCTTCTTTCAGAGAATTTGTGTAACATCAAGTTCTCTGAAGGAAGTAACACCATGGAAACTTGGCCATGAGAACCTGTCCTGAGAGTGACGGTTAATGGCTTCCTTTTACATGAGCCAATCATTGGGCTTTATTCCAATGAATAGTTAGTTCTTGGATTCAGCACTGTGAAAGTTGGAAGCTCAGCAGCAAATTTGCCAGGTGAAATCAAGGTTCATGACTTCCCTGAGAGCATTTCTCATTTAAAGCTGAAGGCGGAAAGAACACCCAACCTGGGCTCAGATCCTTCCTCTGACACATCACCTGTGTGACCCCAAAAAAAGTCACTTCCTCACCCTGGGACTCAATTTCTTCATCTGTATAATGAGGGAGTTGAGCTAGATGGTCTCTTTACCTCTGTGCTTTTCCATTAGAACTGAAGCACAACTCATACATCATCTTGGAAACCGGAGCCCAGGACTTGTTCTACTAGAAGATTCCCCCTCCCACTTTTAACATTTTAAGTCAATGTGGGTCCCATAAAAATAAAAATAAAATTAAAGTGAGATAGATTCAAAGATTTTCAGAAACTCATTTGACAAGAGGATTGGCCTAGAAGACTGGGACTTGGAAAACCGGAGTTGTAGACTTGAACCTGTTTTTAACTTGCTGTTGGTCTTGAGTCAATTGCTTAACTTCCTTGAGCTCTTGCTCTCTCACTTACAATGTGATACACACACACACATGCGCACACACGCACACATGTATGCATGTATGTGTGTGAATGTATGCATGTATGTACGCATGTGTATATGTATAGGTATGTGTATATAAACACATATAGGTATACATTATAAAGGTATGTGTGTGTGTGTATTCCTAGGTGTAGGTATATACATATATATAATTGATATAATTAATCGACCAATGAGCATTTATGTAATTCCTATTATGCCAAATATAGCGTTAGGCACTGGGGTCACAAAGACAAAAGTGAAGGAAGTGCCTGCTCCCTAGCGTACAATCCCACTGGTGGTGGGTGGGTGGGTGCGGTGATGACATATTCATACATAAAGCATAATCTCCAAGGTCCCTTCTAGCTCTGAGACTGTATTATTCAGATCAATTCCAATCATTTCACCAAGTCATTATTGAGCATCTACTTGTGTGCTAGGATCCAAGCCCTTGCAGAGTTTATAATCTCATTAGGGTGACAGAGCTTAAAACAGCAGATAGAAAGCAATGCAAGGAAGGAAATACCAAATATAAATGAACATTTACAGCCTGAGAACCTGGGTTTTAGTTCCACTTTGAGAGAGACTACATTTGATTTGGAACTCTCAGACCAATTCTGGACCTCAGTTTTCTAATCTATCCATGGGTGGGTTCATAGCATCCAAGATTTTGAGCTGGAAAGGACCAAAGGATTTATCTAATCCAACCCCTCTTCTTTTTATAGATGAAGAAACTGAGACCTCTACAGGGGCTTCCCTGAAGTCATACAGGTAGTAAAAGGCAGAGCTGTGATTTGAACCCAATGCTTTGTTGGCAAATCCAGTTTCTTTCTCACTCTAAGATCTTTTGGTCCTAAATGCCAGAATGAATGGAAAGGCACCACCATTGCCTATTGTTTCCCTTTCTTTAATAGGCTGCTTTTTACTATTCTGCTCACAGGAGCTGCTTGGAAAAGACCTATCTCTCCCTTCCTCCTCAGTTTCCATGACCAAGTTTCCTCAGCATTATAAATTCATTTGTAGCATTGTGCTAGAGAGCCATTTCTAGGAACACCTGGTGTTTAAAAACTGGGACAGTTTAGAGACCCTTCTGAAGGTCTTGGTGTTAGTGTGAGGGAAGGAGTAGGACAAATGGCTGAATACCAAGATAGTTAAAACCTGCAAACTTTTATGATGCCCCTACCCTGCAGAAGGCACAGGGCCAGGTACTGGGAATGCCAAGAAAAAAATAAAGTGGTTACTGTCCTTAGGGATGCTCTAGGTGAAAACAATGGTGAGCAGATAAAACAAATAAATGTTTGAAAATTGAGGAGTGGGCAGAAGAACTTACAACAAAGACTTATCAAAGGAGGTGACTCATGTGCTGTGCCTTGAAGGAAGCTTTTCTCATCTTGTGTGACCATGGGCAAGTCATTTAACCTCAGTTTCCTCCTCTGTAATATGGGGATCATAGAACCTGTCGAATCCACTTCAACCAGGCTGTTGTGAAATCAAAATAAGAAAATGTATGTGAATAACTTTGCAAACTCTACTATGAAAATAATGATGATTGTTTTAAGTAATGTTGCAAAGTGGAAAAAATAATGAACCAGAAAGGCCTGGGTTTAAAGGTCGGCTCGGCTAACTCTAAGCTCTACAATACTGAGCAATTGTTATCTTAGGATCAGAGCAGTCTTGAGTTCAAATTTCAGCTCTGCTTCTTACGAGCTCTGTGGATAAGACACACCATCTTTCTAAGCCTCAGTTTCCTTATCGGTAAAATGAGAGAAATGAACTAGATGACCTCTGAGGTCCTTTCTAGCTCTTCATGATCCTTATTATCAAACAGAACAATAAACTACTTTCCTGGTGAAGGCCCAAACCACTGGAGTTATCCTCTGTGCCGTGAGAAGGAAATCGCGAGGTCTTGATGACATCTTGGAAGGAAGGGGAAAGAGCTGGCATATTCCTGATAAGACAAAGGAGGAGGGGGTCTGATGAACACATTAGTGTCCTTCATGAGCACCTTTTCAAAAGGGAGCCAGTGAAAGAGCCAAAGACAGGTTTAGAAAGACCACAAACAAAAGCTTGGATTGTTGAGAAATGGAACCTTTTTTAGAAGCCTTCAAAGCCACTCTTTGAAAAACCCTGGCATTGACAGAGTATCGACCCTGGGGAAAGGCCAAGCCTGGCCTGAATTCATAATTGCCAAACTGTTTGTTGCCTTTATTTGCCAAGACTTACTAATTGAACTTTTGTGGGTCTGGCTTGCCCATAGGAGAATTGGAGCTATTGTTTGGCCTGTAGTGAGCATGTGAGTGGTTTCTTCCACCTGGGGCAGAAAGTCAAAGTTAAGGTTCTGATTGTGCTGGGGGTTACAAAGACAAAAACCCCAAAATAGTCATTGGATTGTAAAGTTAGAAATGGAGGCAACTGTGGAGATCATCCAATCTGGTACATCATTTTACAGATGATGAAATGGGTGCAGAAAAGTTAAATCAGGGGTTTGTGGGTTTGTGAACCTTTTTGGAAGTCTGGTGAAGCCTGTGGACCTCTTCTTAGAATAATGTTTTTAAATGTGTAAAATAGCAGAGGTGGGAGATGACATATGGAGTTTGGGGACAGCACCAGTTCATCTGGAGTAAGAGTTCAGTGAGGGGCTGCAATATGAAATTAGTGTGGAAAGATAGATGCAAGGCAGGTGGTGGGGCAAATCCATCTTCATTTTCTGGCTTCTTTTATGGCCTCTACCAATGCCCAGATCGACTGAGTAGAAATCATAGCTAAGCCCATACATAGAGTAAGTAAGAATATTTTATCTCTCTGGCCATGTAGAGGGCAAATTAGGGAATGACTCAACACATTATAGTGTGTGAATGCAATGGAATATTATTGATTAAAGGGACAATTTTAAAGAAACCTGGGAAGATTTATATGAACTAAAGTAGAGGGAAGAGGGCAGAACTAGGACAGTTATTCATAAAGAGATAACAAATTGCAGAATGAATACATAGTGTATGAATGCAATGGAATATAACTTTTAGCAATGCATTTTATAGCATTAAATATTAATGATTTACATTTTAAAAATTTAACATTCATTTTTTTGAAATTTTGAGTTCCAAAGTCCCTACCTCCCCCACTTTTGAGAAGACAAGGAATATAATATCATTTATGCATAAAAATCATGCAAAATATATTTCTATATTAGCCATGTTGAAAAAGAAAAAGAAAGAAAGTTTTTTAAAAGTATGCTTCTGCACTCAGAACTCATCAGTTTTCCCTCTGGAGGTGGATAGCATTTTTTATTCTGGGTCCTTTGGAATTACCTTGAACTATATTGTCTTCTACTGAGTCTTTCCCAGCTGATCATTGTTACAATGTTGCTGTTCCTGGGTACAATGTCTCCAGGTTCTGCTGTTCTGCTCATTTAACTTTGCATCAGTTCATAGAAAATTTCCCAAATTTTCCTGAAACCATCTTGCTTGTCAGTATTACAATGGGACATTATTGATATAAATGGCAGTTTCAGAGAAACCTGAGAAGACTTTTATGAACTAACATAGAGGGAAGTGAGCAGAATCAGGACAACATTGGTCTGGAATCAATTACCATATTTTTATATAATTATAACTTTGAATAGCATATATATGGCAACAGTGTATTGGAATAGTGTGGGATTTCAGTAGCAGCCCTCTTCCTCCAAAGGCTCTATTCCTTTCACTTTACCACCACTGCAGCGAGATCAGGCAGCATCACTGTTATTCTGGGGGAGGTGGTTGTTTTGCTTAAAGCACTGGCTTGCACAGGTCAAGTACAACAGACAAAAATGCCCGCAATGATTTTGGTTTGTTCCTGCCACTATCATTCCAGAGAGTAGCAAATCTCAGATTTAGTATCATCAACCATGCCAAAGAGGAATTCCAAGACATTAAGGCAAGCTGTTGGTTATAGCAAAAAACTTACTGGACTTTAAATGGTTGTATATGGATTTCATTTCTGGCTCTGATTCTTCTTGTGTGACCTTAGACAAAATACTTCCCCTTTCTGATCCCAGGGTATTTTATTTATAAAATAATCCTAGGTATTAGATGACAGCTAAGAACTCTTCTGGCTCAAAATCTAGGAAACTGAATTTTTTCTTGAGGAATGATATTGGGAGATGAGGGAGGGATGAGGAGAAGCATCTTCACATTATAAATAGCCCAAGTTGAAATAGGTTGTCTTATGAGTAGTAAGTGATCTCCCCTTACCATATCAAAGCCTGGATGACCATTTGTCAAAGTTTTTTTTAGGGAGATAGGCTCTCTGCTTCCTTCCAACTTTGAAATTCAGGGTGATTTATAAGAAATAGAACTGAAGAGTGGAAGGGTGAGAAAGAAACCTTGGCACCAGTAAATTGGGGTTGGGAGGCTCTGCAAGAGAAATTTGTGGCTTTTGACACCTTTTCAGATGTAATCGTCCAAATCCATTGAAATTCACCCCCACCACACCCTGTCTCCCTAACAGTAGATTGTGTCCCATGAGAAAAAAACAAATACTTTTCCATTTCCTGGACATGAATGAGATGAGTGACAGCTGTCAAGTGAGCTTGGCCATGGGGGCTTAACGAATAAGCAGCTACACGTTTTTCAGGTTTATTGGAAATTGTCCTAGTAGAAAACAAACAGGGTTGGTGTGAAGCCCATTAGGAAAGCAGCTCTGAACAAAGACTCCATTTGGCAGCTGTTGTTCAGTACTGAATAGACTAAGAGTCTGTTAAGCAAATACTAAAGGATCCTAATTGAGGCAATTAAGATGAAATTAAATAAAGGAAGATTTTAGATGGAGGCTCATGGAAAATTTTCCACCCCAGTGTCAGTCAAGTGGTCTCACACAGAAAGGCAAGGATCAACTTAGCCTTAAGGGCTTTTCAGCAAGGACTCTGAGAAAGAGATCTGAGAAATAGACCCACTCATTGTGGTTGCCAATAGAAAGTATATGTAACATTTTTCAGACTTGAGGTTCAGTTTCCCATCTCCACACCTTTGCACAGGCTGTTTCTTCTCCATCCCGTGCCTTTTGCTTCTCCTTCTCCTCCTTTTCTTCCTCATTTTCCTCTTCCTCCTCTCTACAAGTTTGGTACAGGGCTGAACCTGGAATCAGGAAGACCTGAGTTAAAATCTGTCCCAGACTCATACTATATGACTTAAAGCAAGTGTCTTTAGCCCTCTGTGCCTCTGTTTGCTTATCTTTAAATAATAAAAGCACCTCCCTCTCAGGGTTATTGAAAAGATCAAATGAAATAGCAGTTGTAAAGTGCTTTCCAAACCTGTAAGTGCTTCATAAATGCAGCTATCAGCTTTTGTCTCCTGGAATCTCCACCTTCTTCCAACCTCAGTTCAAGCACCCTTTCCTGGTTTTCTCAGTTTCCCCTGCAAATTACTTTCAGGATCTCATGTATACTGGCCTGTGAACATGTTGCTTTTTATATGAATGTAATGGAATACTATTATGATATATGAAATGATGAACAGGAAGACTTCAGAGAGGCCTGGAAGGACTTATATTGAACTGATGCTGAGTGAAAGGAACAGAACCAGGAGAACATTGTACACAGTAACAACAGTGTGCAAGGAATTTTTCTGGTAGACTTAGCCCTTCACAGCAATGCAAAGATGTAAAACATTCCCAATGAACTCTTCAGGCAAAATGCCATCCACGTCCAGAGAAAGAACTATGGAATTAGAACACAGAATGAAGCAGAATATTTTCTTTTGTGTTGTATTTTGGTTTGGTTTGGTTTTTCTCATGATTTCTCCCATTCATTTTAATTCTTCTATGCAACATGACTAATGTGAAAATGTGGTTAATAAGAATGTACTGTAGATCCCATATAAGATTGCATGCTGTCTTGGGGAGGGAGGGGGAGAAAATCTAAGATTTATGGAAGTGATTGTAGAAAACTGAAAACAAATTAATAATAATATAATGTTTGAGAAAAAGAAAAAGAACAAGAACATGTTGTTTTTCTCCGAGTAGAATGTAAGTTCTCTGAACACAAGAGGCACTTTGTTTTGGTCTTTGGATGGCCAGCGCCTAGCACAGTGGCTATCTCAGAGTAAGGGCTTAATCAGTGCTTTCTGATCGGAACCAAGAATGTAAAATTGAGGATAAGCACAGGGTTTGGGGAAGGAGAACAAAAGCAGACCAGAAACAAAAGTACCTACCAAGACCACATTTTCTTGTAAAGACCCCTCTCCCCTGTGGAAATGTAATAATAATAGTTTTTATCTCTAAAAGGAGAGGCAGTATAGAGTAGTGACTAGAGAGTGACCCTTGAAAAATGTGGGTTTGGGTCCTGCCTCTGAAACATATTATCTGTGTGACTCTAGGCAAGTCACTTAACCTCCAGATGACCAATTCTCTAAGATCAAAACTTGCAAAGAAGGTGCTGACTTCGCATCAACAGAGAGAGTTTCTCTACCAACCTCCCTCTACCAATGAAATTGAAGGTCTGCTCCTCTCTATTTATTAAGCACTTACATCAGGTCATTTTTGTAAGTCCCTGTGACATAGGTAATACAGACTTCATTATCTCCATTTCCCAGATGAGGAAACAGTTTCAGAAAGGCTTAAAGATTAGCAAGTTCACATGGTTGTTTGGTGGTTTCAGGAAGGATTTTAACCCAGGGCTTTCTAACTCCAAGTCTGGTCCAGTACTCACTATGCCTCACTGCACAGGGCTTAATAAATACTTTGGGGTTCATTGATTGTCTCTCATTTTTGCATTCATGGTGCCAATGTTTTGGAAGGATACTTAGACAGACACCCTCCAAAATGACTACCAACTCCAAGTCTAGCAGATTTAAATCTAGAGGATTTAATCAAATCCTCTCCTTTTTTAGATAAGGAAACCCAACAATGGAAAGAGGCAAGTAACTTGCTCAGAATCACACAATGAGTAACTAACAAAACTAGAAAGTCAGAATCACATGGTCCACCTGGACAGAAGGAAGAATCAGATGAGGAGTTTGAAAAATGGATTACAAACCAAGCATGGAAATATGATATTGTAGTAATATTAATTCTGTTATCCAGTAAATGCTAGAACGCTCTCTGGGGGGAAAAGGCAGAACAGCAGATACATTTGTAACTTGGCCTAAAAATAATTTCATTCTTGGAATACTCTTGTTCCATAAAAAATGATGAACAGGCAGACTTCAGAAAAACCTGGAAAGACTTACATGAACTGATGCTGAATGAAGTGAGCAGAACCAGGAGGACATTGTAAACAGTTAACAGCAACGTTGTGGAATGAACGACGTTAACAGACTTAACTCTTCTCAGCAATACAAAAATCTAAGACAATTCCAAAAGCCTCATGATGTTCTCCACATCCAGAGGAAGAACTATGGAATCTGAATGCAAATGGAAGCATACCACTTTCTCTTTTCTTTCTTTGTTTCTTCTTTCTCATGGTTTTCCCTTTTGGTTCTAATTCTTCTTACTACATCACTAATGTGAAAATATGTTTAATATGATTGCACATGTATAGTCTATATCAGATTGCACACTGTCTTGTGAGGAGGGAGTGGAGGGAGGGACAGAAAATTTAGAACTTAAAATCTTATAGAAGTGAAAACTAAAAGCAAACCAATAAAATTTTAAAACAATTATTTCATCCTTTAATAGGTAAAGAAAATGGTGTTCCAGATGCCAAAATAACCATAAAGTAGATTGGTTGCTTAAGTAGCAACAACAGGAGTCTAAGAGTCTGATAAAACTCTACCATAAATCAATGCTATTCCCACCCATGATTCCCAAGGTCCAGTGATGAAGCATGTTACCCCTCTCCTTACAGAGAGGTGATAGACTCAGAGTGTGAAATGAGATAGATGTTATTGAACATAGTCAATGTGGGAATTTATTTTGCTTAGCTATTCATATCTGTTACAAGGATTTTGGTTGTCTTTTTTCCAACTAGTGGGAGGTAGGAGAGAAAAAAACAAATTTTATTTGTGAAAAAATGTAATAGAATTTTAAAAGGAAAAAATCCTTCATCACAATGATATAGAAATAGAGGAAAGCAAGACATAGGTTGACAAGAATCCTTTATCTGAGGGAAGCAAATTTCAAAGGATTCATAGAAAAGAAAGACAAAAGAGCCAATGATGGAATGCAATGCAATGGAAGTGGGTTTTGGAGGAGAGATTTTTTTAATTTAATTCCAAAAACAGAAGCAGAAATAATTCCAACTCAATTTGATTCAGTATTTGTTTAGTAAACACTTCCTATTTTCCATGTACTCTACATAATCCCTGCCTTCAAGAAGCTGACATTCTATAAGGGAATACATCCTATTCACAGGTAAATGGATACAAATCTGACATGTCAGTCAGAAAGAGTGACACTGCCCTGGGTTGCATGAAGAGAGAGACTGCATGAAGTAGCAGCCAGAATAAGAGAGCTAATATTTCTGTTCTCTGTTCTTGTCAGATATGTGGAATATCATATTGGTTCTGGGCACCATGTGCTGGGAAATATCAGATGAAACATGCTCAGAGCCTGGCAAATAGAGATTCAGAGAACATCTCATATAATGATCCATTGAAGGAATCAAAGACATTTATCCAGGAGAAAAGATTTAGGGGGAGATACAGTAGCTGTGTACAGCTAGTTAAAGGATTGCTCTGTGGCAGAGGGATTAGAATTATCTAACTTGGCTGCAGAAGGCAGAACCAAGAATAAGGGGAAGGAGTTAGAAAAAAGAGCATTTTGGCTGAATGAACTGGCAAGTGTGATTTCTGAGCCACAGTTAGTAATCTTTGAAAGGCTAGAAAATTGGGAGACATGCCACATGATTGGAGGAAGACAAGTGTTAACCTGGTTCTTTTTTTTCTCTTAAAGGAAAAAGTAGAGTCTGCAAACTACAAAATGGTGATTTTTGTCTTTGATTACTGACAAAGTTCTACAATATATTGCTAGAGGTTAGTTAGTGAACAATTAGAAAAGGAAATGCGGATTGCAGTGAGACCACACATCTTCATCAAGGACAGATCATACCAGACTAACCTAATTTCCTCTTGTGATAGGGTTACTAGACCAGCAGACCAGGATAATGCTGTTTGTTTAGGGTTCAGCAAAACATATGAAGAAGTCTCTCTTGCTACCCTTTGGACGAGATACAGAGACATGGGCTATTAACTAGGACAGCTGAGTGAATTTAAAATTGGTTAAATACCGTGACCATAAGAGCTGCCAGTAACAGGGAGACATAGATTCAGTGAGAAATGTGTCCTGGAGCATCCTAGTCACCTATCCTTGACTCTGGCTACTGAATGTTTTTATTAGTGACTTGAATGTGGCCTAGATGGCACATTTATCACATTTACAGAGAGCAAAAAACTGAGAGGAATAAGTAACATTCTGGATGATGGAATCAAGACTCAAAAAGATCTTGACAGGTTGGAATGTTGGGTGGAATATAGGACAGAGTGGGAACAGATGTAGCCTGGATAATGGTTAGAGCGCTAAGAGTCACATCTTGGTTATGTGACCATTAAGTGACAAGTCACTTAACTGATGTTTTGAACAATTCTCTAAGACTATGAGTTACAGAAAAGGTACCAGCCTGTACTAGGAGAGAGAAATTTCTCACAAAAAAAATCCTCCATGCTAATAAAATCACAAGTTAAGTTCCTCTCCCTATTTAAATAAAAACTCAATTGAATTTAAAAAAATAGCCTTACAAACCCAAGTCAAAGAAATGCATAAATATAAAGAAGTTCATCTAAAAACCAACTAGAGGTTTTTGTGGGTTGCAAGCTTAAGATGAGTCAACAATGCAATATGGAAAGCCCCAAAGCTAATAAGTTCTTAGAGTATGTTGAGAGGTATAGGCTCAAGAATGAGGGAGGGAACAATCTCTCTATACTCCACTTTTGCCAGGTCACACGTAGAGTATGTCGTTCCATTCTGGGCTCCACATTTTACGAAGCACAACAAAAATCTGATGAGTGACCAAGATGGTGAAGGATGCTATATGTGAAGACTGATAAGGAATTCAGGAAGACTTTCTGGAGTATGTAGTCCCTGAAGCAAGCCTTGAAGAAAGGCAAAGTTTCTGAGAAAT
This sequence comes from Potorous gilbertii, assembly GCA_028658325.1. Taxonomy (NCBI): domain Eukaryota; kingdom Metazoa; phylum Chordata; class Mammalia; order Diprotodontia; family Potoroidae; genus Potorous; species Potorous gilbertii. The sequence continues at coordinate 254,909,632 of CM053772.1, read as the reverse complement.
TCCTGGTCAGGGATGGAGGGCAGATAAAAAAGGCTAGTATTTGCCTGAAATTTTGCAAATCTAATTGGTCTTTGCACTGAAAAGTAAGGAAAGTAGAGAAGGAAAGCTACCTATATTTATCCACCAAAGATGAGCCCATATGGCTATAATGTAGAAAAAGAACGCTAGTAAAGATTTCACTTATTTGGGGAAGCCAGGTATCATGGCAGAT
>CM053772.1:254839833-254909321 GCA_028658325.1 Potorous gilbertii | reverse complement strand
TTGGAATTAGGAAGCTAGGTATCATGGCAGATACAGCACTGGGCTTAGAATTAGGAAGCTAGGTATCATGGCAGATACAGCACTGGGCTTGGAATTAGGAAGCTAGGTATCATGGCAGATACAGCACTGGGCTTGGAATTAGGAAGAGTCACCTTCCTGAATTCAAATCCAGGCTCAGACACTTACTAATTGTGCGACCCTGAGTCAATCATTTAACCTTGTTTGCCTCAGTGTCTTCATCTGTCAAATGAGATGGAGAAGGAAATGGCAACCGCTCCAGTATCTTTGCCAAGAAAACCCAAATGGGCTCACTTTTTGTGCCATGACTGAAATGACACAACAACAAAGATTTCCACAAATTCACAGGAGATAAATTTCACAGAAAAGAGCCACAAAACCCATAACCTCAGATCTTTGTACACACAGGCACTATATAAATGCTAGCTACTATTGTACTAACTACTTTGACACTCTTAGTTGTGAGAGCTTATGAAAAATTACGTCAAATTTTGGTTGCCTAGAGAAGTTCATCAATATTGTACATCAATATCATGATGGCATATTTGCCCAGGTTCTGGATAATGGACAAAGCTCTTGTGCCTTCCCAGTCACCAATGGAGTCAAACAAGGCTGTGTGCTTGCTCCCATGTTTTTTACATGATCTTTTCAGCCATGTTGAACATGTTCAGCAATGTTTTCAATGAGGATGAACATGACATCAAGGTTAACTACCACACTGATGGCAAGTTCTTCAATTTGAAAGGCTACATACAAGTCAAGACCAAACTGGAGGGAGTGTTACTGCGTGATTTTCTGCTTGCAGATGATTGTGCACTCAATGCAGCCTCTGAAGCTGAGATGCAACAAAGTGTGGATCAATTCTGTACTGCCTGTGCTCATTTTGGCCTAATAATTAACACTGAAAAAACACAAGTGCTCCACCACACCATCTATACATGGAACCATAGGTTACAACAAATGGAGAAGTTCTAATTGCTGTGGATAAGTTCACTTACCTTGGTAGTATACTTTCCAGGGATGTGCACATTGACAATGAGGATGATGCATGCATTGCCAGACCTAACTCAGTGTTTGAGAGGCTCCAAAGAAAAGTTTGGGAGAGAAGAAGTATTAGACTGACTACCAAACTGAAGGTCTACGGAGCTGTTGTGCTGACCTCATTGTTATATGCTTGTGAAACATGGACAGTCTATCAGCACCATTCCAAGAAACTGAATCGCTTCCATTTGAACTGTCTTAGGAAGATTCTGAGGATCACCTGGCAGGATAAGGTACCAGACACTGAAGTCCTTGCTCAAGCTGAACTGCCAAGTATTCCAACTATGCTTCATAGAGCACAGCTCCAATGAGCTGGCCACATTGTTTGAATGCAAAATGTACTCGTGCCGAAATGATTATTTTCTGAAAAACTCACATGGGGCAGGCGATCACATGGTAGTCAGAAGAAACGATATAAGGACACTCTCAAAGTCTCTGTCAAGAACTTTGGGTTTGACTGTTTGACATCAGAGACACTGGCACAGGACCGCTCAGCATGGCATGCCCACATCAGAAAGGGTGCTGTGCTTTTTGAGCAAAGCAGAATTAAGACAGTACAAAGTAAACACAGGATGCACAAATTTGGGATATCCACCCCAAATATTCACACAACCCATCTGTGCCCAACCTGTGGTAGAGCATTCTGAGCTCATACTGTTCTTATCAGTCACAGCTGGACACACTGAAATTTCACTTTGTCCTGGTGATGTCATTTTGAAAGTGAAGGACAACAACCAACCAACCAACCAACCAACTATGGCTATTATCCAAATCCAGCAGACTTTCCATTGCATCACAAACTGTACAGTTGTAGGTTATTATTCTACTTCAATACCTCAATAAACCTCTGGTTTTCTTCATTGTGGGTCCTTCTTCCAGAGATTATAACTCCTTTCTAACTTGGCAGATGGTCTTCAAGAATGCTTTTCCCTGCAGCCATCCTGGGGAGAAATCTACAGCTTGTCGTGGGGCCAGTATTTGTGCTCTTTATGATTGGTTATTAAAAGAAGGGATTGTAGCTGTAGGCAGAACTAAAGCAAACTCACTTTTTCAGTGGTATGAGCAATAGACCCCTTGGAACTTCTAAGAAAAGTGACCAGGGCCTTTCTGAGGCTGCTTTTCAAGGCAGAAGTATGTGTGGTTAAGCGTGAGTTGCAGTGAATGGATTTGAAACAGTAGAAATCTTAGTTATTGAATGTAGTGCTATGGGTGTCTTTGCTGTGATCCGTGAATGGACATTTACCCTGAAAAAGAGAAGACCAGAGAACAGGATAGTTTTCCTCATTGATCTGAGAGGTTAAAGAAGAAGGAATGAACATATTCTATTTTACATCATAGAGAAGAGCCAGGAGCAGTGAGGTGCCAATTAGACTGTATTTTTGAGGGGGGAGGGGACTTCCTATCAATTGGAGCTGTCCAGAAGTGGAAGGGGATAGGGTCCCCTCTCACTGGGGGCCTGTAGGCAGAGGCAAAATAATCAGTGCTGCAACATACCCAACAACTTGTCATCCTGCCTCTAGGCACTTGTTGAGTGTATAGCAGTGGACAAGATGGACATTGACGACCCTTCTAACTCTGACATCCTGTGTTTCTGCCTTGGCCAGGGTCACAACCAGCAACTGTCTGAGACTGGTTTGGAATTTGTCTTAGTGACTCCAGGACCAGCATTTCATCCACTGTACCACCTAGCTGCCTCAAGTAAAGTGTTAGGATCCTTATTTTATATACAAGAAAAGTGAGGTCAGGAAAAATTGTGACTTCTCCAAAGTCACAAAGATATTAAGTGATAAAAGGTTAAAAATGTGGTTTCTTGTCTTTATAATGCATTATACCACTCTGCCTTTTTTAAATTAATTTTTTTCCTAACACTCATTCTTATCCCCCTTCTCTCTCCCTTTCTCCCTCTCCCTCTCCTTCTTTCCCCCTGTCTTTCTCTTCTTCTCCCTCTCCCTTTCCTCCCTCACCCCTCTCTCTTCTTTTCTCCTCTCTTCTTTCTTTCTCTTTTTCTCCATCTTCATTTCTCCTCCCTTTTCTCTTTCTCTGTTCTTGCTTCTCTCTCTCTTTCTCCCCTCCTCCATTCTTCCCTTCCTCCTTCTCTCTTCTGCTCTTTTCTTTTCTCTTTTTTCTCTTTCTCCCCCTTCCTCTTCTCTTTTTCTTTTTCTCCATTTTCCCTCCTCCCTTTCTTTTGTTTTTCTCTCCTCTCTTTCTTTTTCTTTCTTCCCTTTCTCTCATCCCTCTCCTCTCCCCCATCTTTATCCCCTCTCAAAAAAACAAAACAAAAAGTTAGCAAATGTACATAGTCAAGCAAAAAAAATTCCTGTTTTGACTGTGTCCAAAAATGTACAGTTTATTCAGCACCCTGAGTCCTCTTCCTTGGCTGAAGATGGGTAACATACTTCACCATCCATCATCTGGAATTGTGGTTAGTCATTTCCAGGTCAAGTTCTTAGCTCATTCAAACTCATTCAAAGCCCTTAGTCTTGACAATGTTGGTACTGTATAAATTACTCTACACCTCTTTGCTTTTCATTGGACACTTCCATGGGAAGCATTATGGGAAGACTACTTGGGGTTCAAATCCTGGCTCTAACCCTTACTACCTGGGTGACCTTGGGCAAATCAATGAACCTTTCTGGAATTCAGTCTCCTCACCTCTAAGATAAGGCTTTGGACTAGACAACCTCTAAAGCTCTATCTAAATCCATGATCCAGTTCTCTGAACAACTATATCAACAGCCTTCCCACTAGCCTGAAGAAAGCCTATTTAGCCATTCAAAACTGGAGAGAAATTGGTTTGCTGAATTTCAGTTTGTTAAAATGGTGCTTCTTTGTATAATATTCCTTAGTTACTCTTTAAAATCATCTCCTTAAAAAATCAGATGACTGAGTCACTTACCCCCAGAAGGGTAGAGGGAAGTAATTGAAAACAGGAGCACCAGTTACAGTATCATCCAAGTCCCCATTATAAAAAGCAGAGCATTAGAGTCAAGAAGGATGTTTCTTTCAGAGGGAACCAGTGCTAAGGCTACTTCTGAAGACAAGGTATAACTGATCAGAAGCCATTTCCTTGGAGAAAGTACTCATCAGGATGAATTTGAGACCACTATGACTTTGTGGTAGTTCATCACCAATTTCCAAAAGCTCCCTTTTCCTTCAAGGCTAATAAAATTACCCACCTCTTCCAGGAAGTCTGCTCTGGGTCCTTAGACCGAGACTCTTCTCCTCTTCCTCTTCTAATTTTCCCAGAGTACTTTGTCTACATCTCTCCTTTCCCCCGTTCACTCTACCTTGCTTTATGCTTTTTGTGTGCACATATCCTATCAATTGAATATAAGTTATGGAGAGAAGCAACTGCCATTTCCCTCTTTGTAACCCCAATGTCTTTTATACGTTGTCATGAGACCCTACCTGCAATTTCATTGCTGCAGAGAACTCCCAAAGCATAACTTATGCTCTCAATGAAAGCCCGCACTTCCCCCAAGCCCCTAGTCTTAGGCTGTTTCCTGAGAAGTTATGTGACTTACTTAGGATTCCACAGCCAGTACATGCTTGAGGAAGGACTTGAACCCAGGTCTTCCTAACTGTGAGGCTGACTTTCTAGGTACATAATAAATATTTGTTGGTATTTTTTCATGAGTAGAAAAGTAGTATTAATGTAGTATTTAAGCTCTCAGGTCTCCACTGCTTGCTAGCTAACCATAAGCCCAGGTAGAAAGGGTCCAAAGCAGTAGAAAAAAAAAAAAAAGAAAGCAAACTGTAGGTAGGCATAAGATCAGCCATCCAGGAGAGATTTGGAACTTTATCAAATGGGCCAAATGTGCTGCCCTCTCAACATGGCTGGAATGCCCTTAAAAGGTTATCCGATCCCATAATTAGATGAATGACTCCAAATTGGAAAGCCAGGCAGCCAGGGCCTGGTCTCCTTGACTTCCACCCCCCAGGGGCTCCAGCTTGCCAAGGTTGGAATGGTCTCACAGAAAGGCAGGGAGGCCGATGCACCTGGCAGTCCCATAATGCTGTTTATCTGGCAACCATCTCTGCCAACACCCCACTCCTTTGTTCCCACAAAGCAGGCCTGTTTTCTTCTTCATGGCTGTCACCTGTCACCTCCCTCTCCACCCCATTCTTGAATCTGAGGTACTTCCCCCCATGGCTGCTTCTGGCACCTCTCCCTGGGCCCCCATTTGTGATGGACACACAAATGGATACCTCTCCCCGAACGTCTCCCTCCCAGAGGCCTGGGAAAGGTGACATCGGACCTTTGGAGCAGTTTGCTCACTCTAAAGGGTGAGTGAAGGCAAAGCCCAACAAGGCTGGATTCTCACCTTGTTTGTTTTCAAGGGGAGAGCTGGGAGGAGGGTCAGAGGGGTCACAGGGATAGGAAGCCACTCCAAACTAAGGGGAACAGCTTGGGGTAAGGAGGAGGAGAAGAAGGCAAGGAACCTCTGAATATCTTTAGTCACCCAGAAAGACCCAGAACCAAAGACCAAAAACACCATCCATCACTGAAAAATGAGACAAAAAAAAAAGAGATGGAAAGAAATGTAACATAAGATCTCTCAAAGTATTTCTTAGACTCATGAAAAGAATCACAGATTTAGAGTTGGAAGTGACTCCAGAGGCCCTTTAATTCAACCCCTCCACATTTTACAGACAAGAAAACTGAGGCCCAAGCAAATTAAAATTACTTGCCCCCAATCACATAGGCAGTCAGTATCAGGAACAGAATCCGAACCCTAGAGCCAGTGCTATTTCCACTGTGGCATGCTGCTTAATGTTTTCATAGAGCACAATATCATGTATAAAATCAGCTATTTTTCAATTACCAACTAAGTGTGCCCAGTATTTTGCTGGCAGATTCAAAGTTTGGATAAGTAGTAGCCCTAGCATTCGAGAGCTTTCAGGATCTAAAACAGAAGATAACTTCAACACGCAATGTTAGGCAACAAGATAGTTTTTATTAAAAGTTTACTGTGTGCTGGGCTCCATCCCAAGCACTAGGGGTACAAAGAAAGCTGCAAGAGTCCTGCCTTCAAGGAGCATATGTTCTACCAGGAGAGACAACATGTAAGTTACTAGGTACACATGAAGGGTGTATAGAGAATAGCTGGGGAGTTATCTGCATCGGGAAGACATTAATTAGCAGCTGGGAAAACAAAGTTGGAGATGAATCATTGGAGAGGGTCATTATCAGGGAAGTATCCATCACAGATGTTAAAGCTGGAAGGGACTTTGGAAGCCTTCCAGTCAAACCCACTCATTTTGCAGTTTGAAGAAAAATTGAGGCACAAATAGGCTTAAGAGACTTGGGTAATAGCTACTGTGTATCTGAGACAGGATTATGAACACAGATCTTCTTGATTTTTCCAGAATCAGTCTCTACCCGTTATACCACCTAGCCTTCTTTTTGCTGAAGGGGTAAAGGTTTGGTAGCATTTCAAAGAATGAATAGAAGTTGAATGGGCAAAAATGAAGAGGAAAAGAATTCTTCTTCACCTTCCTGTGGACAAGAGCCTCGAGTAACACAGTACTTCAAGGATCTATTGATCCTTTTATTTGTGAAGACAGTCCCTTCACTAATACTGAATGCTCCCTTTCTGTTCCTGAATCCAGGCAGTGAGGTGGCTCAGTGGATAGAGCACCAAGCCTAAAGTCAGGAAGATTTATCTTTCTGAGTTTATATCTGACCTCAGACATTTGCTAACTCTGTGACCCTGGACAAGCCACTTAACCCTGTTTGCCTCAGTTTCCTCATCTGTTAAATGAGCTAGAGAAGAAAATGAGAAACCACTGCAGTATCTTTGTCAGTGGAGCCACAGCTGAAATGCCTGAACAACAACACATTCCTTAAGCTTACTAATAATGCATTTATTATTAGCTTGAAGGTCTCTCACAACTCTGGGTAGTAGATGATTCCCATTATAATGGGATGAGGAAACCACGACTGAACAAAATGAAATGATTTGACTCGTGAGTGTCAGAGCTGGGATTCAAACTGAGGTCCTTCTGACTCCAGCTCCAAGTCTTTTCACTATGCCACATTGTCTTAGTAAATGATTTATGATTTGTGGTGACTGAAAAATCATCAACTTGTGTAACTTTATTATTAATTTTATTTATTTTTGCAAGCATTTATTCTCCCTTCTCACTGCATGAATATTAAAATAAAAATGAAAAAGAAAGCCTTCCTAACAAATATTCAAGATCCAGCACATTGACCATGTCCAAAAATGTGTGTCTCACCCTGTGTTTTAAGGTCACCACCTGTCTGGCAGAAGGTGAGTGGCATGCTTTATATTCAGTCCTCCAGATTTGTGTTTTGTCAATGCAATGCTCATAGTTTTAAAGTCTTTCCAAATTGTTTTTTCTGCAAGATTGTTATTCTATAGATGGTTCGCTTGGTTCTGCTCACCTTGCTCTGCATCAGTTCATTAAAGTCTTCTCGGTTCCCTCTGAAACCATCTATTTCTTCCTTTCTTATTGGATAATAACTTTCCACTCCATTCATTTACCACGAGTTATTCATCCATTCCCCACAGGTGAGCACCCGTCTTCATTTCTAATTGTTCTTGGCTGCCACAGACAAAATCTCTTTAAATATTGGTACATGTGGATCCTTTTCTGCTTTCCATGATCTTCGTGGTGGGATAGGTCTAATAATGGTATCAGTGGTTCAGACAGGATGCACAGCTTAATGACATCTGCTCTGGGATCCTTTTTTTGATGATGGGCCTTGACAATGTCATCAGGCTGGACCTGAGACAAAAGGCTGCTGCAGTCAGTCTCTGGTTCCGTACTTAAAACTTTCTTTAGGTTGTTGGAACATTTCAGAGCTTGTGTTTCATGGCATAGACTTCATGAACTACACAATGAAGTATTTGAGTAAGACTTTATTTAATAGCTTTAAAAGTCCCTACCACCCACCACCATTTGACTTTGGTTGGACAGGTCATTTAAACTTTCAGTCTTTGATAGCATAACCAACTATAGTTGGTGTGTCCATAGTTGTGGTCATGAAAATCTTAGGAGGAGGGGTTCTATCAGTTTGGTGGGGTGGGATCCTACCTTGCATTCCCCAAATTCTAGTCATCTGCTTCTGGCCTTGAATGAAAATGAGCAAAGCAAGAAGAAATGCAGTCAACCAGAAGTAGCAGAGCCGTCAGAGCTGAGGAGGCCATTAGAGGATAAACCCGATAGAATATAAGCTCCTCTGGGACAAATCTCTTGGGAGTAGTGTCTGTGATTTGATTGCTCATTATATCCCCTGTGCCCACCATAATATCATGTAGAGTACCTTCCTTGAACGTGTGATCAGTTGTTAAGTCGTGACCGCATGGACCAACTATCCATGGGGTTTCCTTGGCAAAGATACTGAAGTTGTTTGCATCAACTTCTCCATTTTTATGCAGGCAGGGATTAACTGACTTGCCCAGGGTCACACACAGCTTGTGTCTAAGGTCAGATTAGTAAGTGTCTAACAGTTATTGAGTTTAATCTAGTCCATTTGAATGCAATCACATCATAATGAATCGAATGCACTCTGATAACCAACAAGGACAGATCTGAGCCTGAATATATAAAAAATGAGCTATTTAGCAACTATCCCATCTGTGACAGATCCAGTGTGACCCTGGACAAGTCATTTCCCCTGTGAGATGGGGATAATTATAACTGTGGTATCTTCCTCCCAAAGTTGTTAAAGAGCTCCATTGAGATCGTATATGTAAAATGCTTTACAAAATTTAAATTGTAATGAACGATGATGATGGTGATACCTAGACAGTCGGTCAGCAAACATTTGCTAAGTGCTTACTATGTGTTAGGCATTAGGATTCCAAAGGAAGCCAAAGAAAGCCAGGGCCTGCCTTCAGGAACCTTACATTCTGATGGAGGAACCATCATATAAAAGCTGAAAAAACCCTTCTCCAAAATGGAGAACTTCCCAATGGGAGAAGTCGACATTTATAGGTTGTTTTAAGGTTTGCACAAGCTTTACAAGGATTATCTCATCCTGTTTTCCCAGCAAACCTTCCCCATCTTTTTTTGTTGTAGTTGTTCAGTCATTTCAGTAGTATCCAAATCTTCGTGACCCCATCTTGGATTTTCTTAACAAAGGTACTGCAGTGGTTTGCCATTTCCTTCTCCAGATCATTTTATAGTTGAGGAAATTGAGATAGAAGTTAAGTGATTTGCCCTAGGTTACACAGCTAATAAATGTCTGAGGCTGGATTTGAACTTGGGTCTTCCTGACTCCAAGTCTAGTACTAGGACTCAGAATACAATTCAGAGTCTTTTACTGAAGAAAAAGAAAAAAAGCCAAAATGTTATTCAGCAAGGAAGCACTGGAGATAGAGTATTTGACTTAGAGTCAGGAAGACCTGAATTCAAATTGTACCTCAGAGACTTATTAGTTGTGTGACCCTGAGGAAATGACCTCTCTGGTCCTCCATTTTCTAATCTATAAAAGGAAAGGGCTGGACTGGGTGGCCAGTAAGCCCCCTTTCAGCTCCCCCTGGATGATCCTATGATTGTGTGCCCTAGTGTTTATTGTCTACCCTGGGGCCTCAGTCTTTAACACCACAAGAAATGAGTTGACAGTGTGTGTCAGTTACCCCAAATCCCTTTTCTAGACTACAGAATTCTTTAAAAATTAGACCTAATTCACCAACAAGAAGTTGAAAGGGCAGGGGAGAAGAATGTCCAGCTGCTGTGGGGGGAGTTCATTTCCTAGAATATAATAAGTATCTAGAGGGGCAGGGGTAGGTTGATCAGCATATTTAAAAACAAACAAATTCCATTGCTGACTGATTTTAAAGCTGGGATTTGAACCAAGCCAAATACCAGAACAACATTACTAATTAGCTGAGCCCCAAACTACACCCAAATATTATTGTTTCTTACTGAACCTTGAACCAAGAACCCAAACACTAAATTAACTAGTTTGAACTGGAACTAGTACCAGACCCGCATTTTTCTGAGATGATTGAATCAGGAAAAAAGAATGTCGACTGAACCAAACAGTATAAATACAATATTTCATTCATTCCAACACAATCCTAATGGGAGCCTACTGTGTATTCTGTAGAGAGGCAAGGAGGAGATTTAGTGGTGGAATGAAAGCTGGAAGCCCTGACCAATGGCAAGTCCCAACCTCTTAAGTTTCTCCTTAATATTTTCATCACTTAGATAATAGAGCTAGAGGATGACAGGAACTTCAGAGAACACCTAGCCCAACCCCTATCATTTTACAGACATGGAAATTGTGACCGAGAGAGTTTAAAGGCCAGCTAGGTGGTGTAGTAGATGTATATTGCACGTAGTAGGTGATATATAAATGGTACGATGATTATGGTGACTTGATATTGATATGGCTTACCCAAGATCACACATAGTAGGGATCAGAGATCCAGAGTCTACTTCTTTCTCCACAATACATGCTTCTGACCTGCAGTAAGAGATGGAATTCCCACACCAACAAAATCAAAGTCTTTGACAAATCAGAATAGATAAATTGTGGGTCAGAGGATGGGGGACAAGGCAAGGGTCTTGCCTTCCTTAAATTCACAAGACTCTGTGGAGACAAGACCCAGACACCGATGAATCTAATACAAATTGAGATAAGTAGAGAGAGAGAGTAGTGTACTAGATAGAGAGTCAGACAAGAAGACTTGGCTTCTGGCTCCACCTCTGAGACAGGTTTAAACCAAATTTAAAATCAGGACCCTGGGAAGTCACTGTCTCTTAGGATCCTTGGCAGCTAAGACTGTAGTTAACAGAAAAGGTACCTACCTACCTGAATGAGTACAGAGAGTTTCCTTACTAATGAATTAAGTGGTCCAGCCACTAAGTAAAAATATAAAGTCCTATGAGATCAAAGAAGGGAGGTAAGTAGATCTGGGCTCTAAAACAAATGAAGCAAGTAGGGCTGGGGACCATCTGCCATGTGAAAGCAATAGCAAGTTGTGCTGAACGCTGACTGGTTTTTGAGCCAAAGAATTAAAAGGTCAGCCTTTTTAGAGGAAGAGACAACTTAGAGGGATCACCCATATCATTAACTGAAATGTGGATGCATCCAGGAGCAGGGGAAATGGGGATTCTGGGGAAGAGGGGCCTTTCTAAAACCCTATGGGTGCTTAACAAGGCCGTCTGGTCTGGAGACAGCTCCCCATCAAGGGGGTGTTGGATCAGATGCCCCACTAAGTTCTGTTTAACCAATATTAAGGGGACAGGAGAGGGGAGGAACAAGAGATGACTTTTTCCTAGAAGCTTAACTTGAAACAAGATTTAGCATGATAGTTTAAAGGTATGACAAGGACAAATGAAGGATTATTTTTTTTTTAATCTAAGAATAGGGGAGACTTGGGCATGTTTGTAGGAGGCATCCGAGGAGCCAGCAAATGAGGAGAGATTGAACTGGATGGAAAAGATGGATAAGCTGAACCCTGAAGGGGGAACGTATTGAGTGATGTTGCAAAGAGATTGCCAAAAAGTGAGAGTGAGGAGCCGGGAGTCGCCTCCCCCTCCCCCTCCTTCCTTGAGGCACTGATAAAGATGTCTTAGCCACAGACAAATGTAGACATAAACAAAAATAATCATAGAGTTGGAAAGGACTTCAGTTTTCCACTAGTTCAACCTTCCTTATTTAGAGATGAGGAAATTGAGACTTAGCTCTGCCGCAGATTTCCATAGTCTGAGTTACTCCCACCAAAATCCACCTGATTTCTGTGTAGGCAGTTGACACTTACTAATCTGATCCCAAACACCAAATGCCTGCCATAGGACCAGAAAGTGAGGTTCTCCATTTTCTAAAGTCATGATATCCCATAACGTAGCTCTAGGGATTTGTACAAGCTGCCCCAAATACCTAGGGTCCCTCCCTCCTCACCTCCACTTCCTAAAATCCCCAACTTTCCTCAAAGCTCAATAAATCACCATTTTTTACAAGATCTTCCTTATCCCCTAGGTACTAAACTTCACCTCAAAATTCCTCTGTAACGATGAAGTATAATTTATATATTTAAATTTTATATTTGCTTAATTTTGTTGCTGTTGTCCAATCTTATCCACCTCTTCATGACCCCATTTGGGGTTTTCTTGGCAGAGTGGTTTGCCATTTCCTTCTCCAATCCATTTCACAGATGAGGAAACTGAGGCAAACAGAGTAAGGTTACTTGCCCAGGATCATACAACTAGGTAGTGTCTGAGTGTGGATTTGAACTCAGGAAGGTGAGTCTTCCTGACCCCAAGAAGGGTTCTCTATCCATTTCGCCACCTAGCTGCCCCATTTACTTAAATAGTAGGGTTGAAACTCAGTATGGTAGAAAAATGCATAGTCCTGAGTTAGAGAACCTGAGTTCAAATTCTACCTTTTATGCTTACCACCTGTCTGACTGGAAAGTACTGTGTGTCTGTTTCCTCATCTGTAAAATAAGGAAATTGGACTAGATATCTTCTGAGATCTTCTCTAGCTCTAGATAAAATCATACTTATATCTATATATTATATCTGTATAATTATATATAATATGATTTTTCCAATCTAGAGTTAGAGTCCCAAATGTTACTTCTATTGATAGAACTGGTGGCAGGGATTACTTCCCTTTACAAAAATCTCTGGTCTTTGGGCAACTAGGTAGCCTCGTGGGTAGAGTGCCCAGCTTGGAGCCAATAAGGCTCATCTTCCTGAATTCAAATCCAGCTTCACAGACTTAGTAGCTGTGTGACTCTTGGCAAGTCACTAATTCTGTTTGCCTCCATTTTCTCATCTGTAAAATGAGCTGGAGAAGAAAATGGCAAACCACTCCAGTATCTTTGCCAAGAATATCCTGAATAGGGTCATGCAGAGTCGGACCGACTGAAGGACAACACAACATCAGTCCTGCGATTCCAGATGTGCTTTCCCCTGATAGAGTATAAGCTCCTTGACGCAGAAAATGTTGGATTTTTTTCTTTGCATACCGGAGCACATTTAATCAGTGCTTATTGAGGGTTAGAGTAAATCACTTCCCTCCCAGCCTCAATGGGTCCCCTTCTAGAACAGAGATCAGGAAGCTTGTCTCCTTCCTCACTCTGCAACAACATGTGATAGGACCTGAAGTGACAGGCTCTCCTTAGAAAAGAAGGATAAATGCAGACCAGTTCTTGTCCTTCACCTGAGAAATTCTCTCTTTTCTATAGAGAGGCTAATTACCTCTTTGGACCAGAGAGCTCTCCTGGCCCCCTTTCCATGGCATCCTATTAACCTCTTTTTTGTCATGGCTCTGAGGGGAAGAGGAAAAAGGGGATGGACAAAGGTAGGTTCTTTCACAGGCATTATCTCCTCCCCAGGTGCTAGAAGTTTAACTGTGTGGGGGACAGGTAGGTGAGGTTTGACAGAGAGCGGCTGAGCCCCTCAAAGGAAAGGTGCTCTCCACAATGCCACCTTTATGATTCCTGCAAATCACACAGAAGTGTCTGTTATTCAAGACTCACCAATTTCAGGGAGGCTCAGTTGGAACAAAAGGAAAAAAGAATGGCTTTGCTCCAGCTCCCAAGAGCAGGGTCATGCCGGATAAGGGAGGGAGCGCCAGACTTAGTACTGGCAGTCCTGGGTTCGAATCTCAGCTCCAGCCCTTGCTGGCTGTGGGACTATGGGAGAGCCATAGTCAGGAAGACTTGGTTTGGAATCTGGACTCTGACACTCATGAACTGAGTGACTGTGGGCAAGGTATCTACAGTCATCCTCTCTGAGGCTTGGTTATCCTCACCTGCAAACTGGGGATAATCTCCTTGCAGAAAGGAAAACATTTTGTCAACCTTTATTAAGGGGCTCCGTAAATTCGAGCTGTTGTGACGTTTATTATTGGTGTACACAACCCACCCTCGGCAAATTTGGGGGGTCTATTTTGATTTGCCCATCGCCCCCCTGCCCTTACCTTTTTTATACCCTTCTGACTGGCCTCAAAAAGTTTCAGGAAAGGCCACACTGCCACTGAGAGGATGAGGGACTCCCACCCAGCCAGCCTCAGTCTGGGCCTGAAAGATATCAGAACTTCAGATCAGAGATTTGGAGATGGAATGATAGTGACAGTAATTATGACATTTGTGTAACACTTTCAGGGTTACAAAGCTACTACGTGTTATTCCACTTGATGCTCACTGCAGCCCTATGAGGATGGCGTACTTGTTATCCCCATTTAGCAGATGAGAGAAAGTAACTTCCCCACAGTCAAGCAGCTGGCAAGAGTCTGAAGAGGGAACCTGGGAAGTCATCTGGTTCAGTCTCCTTTTTAGTCCGTGGTGCCCCTGGTTTTCCTTTGTGGGCATTGTGTCAGCCAAGCATCATGACTGTGTTCACCAGCCCTGTCTCCCCTTACCTTCAGATGAGGAAACTGAGGCAGGTGTGGGATTTGAACCTGTGGTCTCTGATTCTAAATCTCCTCTTTCCATTGTACCGGTGGATAAAAGGCTGAACTTAGCATCATGAAGAGGTGGGCTCAGACCTGTTACCTGTATGACCCTGGGTAAGTTAGTTCATGTTTCTTTTGCTCTGTTTCCCTTCTGTAAAATGGAGCTTAATAATAATATTTTTTGTTTTGAAAATAAAATGAATTTATTTCCCTATACACCCGTACATACATTGCTTTGTAAAACCATGAAGTTCTCTATAAATGCTGGGTAGCATTAATGGGGAGGGAAAGCTGTCATGTGTTTTAACTCTGGTCTCATGGAGGCAAAGTTTCTCATGTTGAACTGATTAGTAGCTCCAGTAGCAAAATCTTCTGGCAAAATGCCTGGTGAGTGAGTAAGGTGTTTTGTTTTTATTCGGGGGGGGGACATTTATATTTGTCTGTTTTTGTGTGAGTGGAGGTGGGTTGGTGGGTGGGTGTGTAGGGGCAGTGCTTTCTGAGGCTACTTATCTGTCAGCATGGATTTGGGAAAGGTAAGGGTTTCCCAACCAGGAAATCTGATGAGGAAAGTGGTTCCCATAGCAGTGATGTCTAAGGCCACATGGATCATAAGTGGTAGAGCCAACTCTAGTCCTCTGGTTCTGTCTAGGAGACCTTGCTGCCTACTGAAGAAACTAAGAGAGGAACAAATCCTTTGTTCCTTATTTTCTTAGTTCTGATCTCCAACAGAGCATCCTCCTTTACCTTGAACAGAGAAACAATATGGGACTCAGAGAGACTGTGACACACAAACACACACAGAGAGACACGCGCACACACACATGCACGCACGCAGACACGCACACATACACACACATACACACATACAGACATGCACACAGACATGCACACACATACACGTACACATGCACACACACATACATGTACACACGTGCACCCATACATACAAACATACACGCACAGAGACATGCACACACAGACACACACACACACACACACAGGCACACATACATGCACTTGAATTCCTTCGTAGTACTCCTTTTTTAGGGAGAATAAAGCTCATCTAAAAGACGGGCCCTGCAGAAAGTTCTCGTCTTTGGATAGAGTTTGGAATTTGGAGTCAGAAAGAGTCCAGTTGGGAGACTGCATCCCTTAATAGCTGTTCCTTATTTGTGTGCCCCTGGCCATCACCCCTTCACAGCTCTGAGCCCCAGTTTTCTCATCTGTAAAATGGGTCCAATAACACCAGCATCCTCTTCCTCCAAGGGCTAGCAAGACTTAAATGAGACAAAGGACCTTTGGCAAACTATAGAATGCCATAGAAAAGTGTTAGCATCTTTACTCCTTAGCAAACTCTAAGGGCACCCTGTTTCCCAGTGCTCTGGGTGTGCCGTTGCCCCTCAGCCCCCTTTCCTGTAGGTAGCTGTGTGCTTTCGGGATGTCTCACCCCTTAAAAGCTGCTTGTTTTCCTTTGATTTGTTGGCAATCAGCCCAACTAATCTCCCAACGTTGAAGAGCGTTATGAAAGGTAAGCTGCCTGGAAAAAGAATAATAATTCTGTTCTCCAGCGAGGCGCAGGGTCAGTGCTGCCTTTATGAGACTGTGTGTGTTTCTTGGCAGGAGCAGAATGGCTTTTTGAGTCCCCCTCCCTTCCCCCCGCTCTCTACATCATCGACCTGTTTACTTGGGTTAGAGAAGTTGGGCTAGGACGGCTGCCAGAGCATCCTATTAGGAAGCTAAGCTTGTTTACCCCCAAACCAGCGACAAGATTGCTCAAAGTTATCTCCCTGGCCTGGGTTTGCTGCCTGAGAAATCCCAAGACTATTTGATGGGATTCATGGCATCATCCATGTAAAGCTAGAATAAGCTCACAGGATTTTTTAAATATTCAAAGCTGGAAGACACTGTTGGGACCATGTAGTCTCCCACCTCCACGCCCTTACTTTACAAATAACTAACATTTATATAGCACCTACTATGTACTGGGCACTATGACTTTACAGCTATTATTTCCTTGGATCCTCACAACATCTTTGGGAGGTAGGTGCTGTTGTTAACCCCATTTTACAGATCAGGAAACTGAGTCCCAGAGGGGTTTGTAACTTGCCATTTAGGGGTCACAAAGGTAACAAACAGCATGGCTATGATTCAAACTACGGTCCTCTGACACCAAATCCAGCACTGTCTGTCTAGAGTATAAGCTGCCTTTGAAATGATGTGTAGTCCAAAGCTGAGGTCCAGAAAAGGAAAGTGACTTCTTCAGGACCATGCAGGTAAACTTTCTAAGCCGGAACCCTTAAGAAAGGCAGCTATAAATGTTAAATAATAAAATAAAGTATTATTAAATAAAAATAAGACTGAAAAAAAGGCAGCTTGGTGAAGTAGGATTTGGAGTGAGAGAGAGCCCCACTGTGTGAGCCCGGATAAGTCAGTAAACGTCTCTGGTTCTCAATTTTCTTGTTGGTACAATAAGGGTACAGGGGGCTCACTGGCCCCTAATATCCCCTGCAAGTCTCACCTAGGATCCTATTATCTCCCTAGGCCTCAGTTTCCTCATCTGTAAAACAAGAAACTAGATGACTTCTGAGGTCTTGCCTAGTCCTAAGTCTATGATCCTTGTATAAATTTATCCTAAAAAATAAGTTACTTTTTGAAGTTTAGGGTGGAAGGATAACAGAGTCTTGGATGGGAGGCAAAGGACTCAGGTTCAAACTTTGCCTCTATTATTTGCTTGCTGGGTGACCTTAGGCAGTTACTCCTCAGTGCCCCACCCCACCATGCCTCAACTGGACCATCTGTAAGACGAAGTGATTTCTAAGATCCCTGCCAGCCTGAAATACCATCAAACTCTACACTTAGTACCAGAATAAATACTAAAACCCAAGTGTTGACTCCCAGTTCAGATTTTCTCTCTTTCCCTTATTCAAATACTCTTACTAGTATAGTTAAGTCAGGCCTAGCTTCCTGATCTAAAATGGGCTGCTAGGGTGCATAGACCACTGGGCTTGAAGTCAAGAAGACTTATCTTCATGAATTCAAATCCGGCCTCAGACACTTATTAGCTATGTGATGCTGGGCAAGTCACATAACTTTGTTTGCCTCAGTTTCCTTATCTATGAAATGAGCTGGAGAAGGAAAAGGTGAACCACTCCAGTATCTTTGCCAAGAAAACCCCAAATGGGGTCAAGAAGAGTTGACACAGCTGAGATGACTCAACAGCCAAATGGGGATAATAGCTTCTACCTCACCAGGCCACTGGGGAGCTCCAGTGAGGAAACATGTCCATGGCTTGGTAAACCATAAAGGTCTGAGTCAGCAGCTACCATCATTATCCCCAGTTCAGTGCCCCCACCCCCTTGTTTTTAATTTCACCTTGGGTACTTCTCCAGTTATAACTTAGAAATATGAGTTAAGTGAAGGGGTCTAGAATCAGAGATGGGGAACCTGTGGCCTGCAGGCCACATGCGGCCCTCTGGGTCCTCAGGTACGGCCCTTAGTTTGATCAAAGAGCCACACTTGAGACCTAGAGGACCACATGTGGCCTGGAGGCCAAAGGTTCCCCACCCCTGGTCTAGATCCACCAGGCGTAACTCAGTTGCCACTTCACATTAAGGAAAGGGACAAGGGCCTTTCTGAATTTCTGCTTTATCAGCTTACTTCTGTTCATTCACTTAGGTTGGATGAAAAGGATATAAGGGCTCAAATACCAAGGTCAAGTCTCCTAATCTTTTTCCATCCTTCCAATTAAGATAGATTTAATGAGAATTAAAGTTGAGGGCTTAGGGGGAGGGCTGAGTAGAAGGGGAGAAAAGGGTGAAGTTGGAGTCACCCAAGGCTCCTTTCCTCTGCCCAAAACCTCAAATAAATCAGTTTTTCATTTCAGTCTCTTTGTTGGCATATCCTGGGCATCAGCAGCTGCCAGAATCAATAGCCCCAAGCTTGGGTAAGTAGAACAGGTTTTCTCCCTATAGGGGGAGGGAATCTGGGTAAAGTGCCAGGGTTCTTTGGGTAACTCAGGGGCCCTCCTCCTTTCTTTCAACTGCAGAATGACAATAGAATTCATTTAGTAGAATGGGAGCTTCTTGAGGACAGGAAATGTCATTCTCTTTTTGTCTTTGCCTGGTCAGTGCCCCGTGCCAAGAGAGAGTGATGGTGGCATAGCTGATGGAGAACTTGACCTTCATTCAAGTCCCTTCTCTGACTTATACTGTCAGTATGACCTTGGAGAAGTCTCTTAGCCTCTCAGTGTTCTGATCCATGCTCTAATAATCTAGACTCCAGAGATGGTGCTGACTTGCATTGGTAAAGGGAGTGTCCTCACCTGGGAGTTTCTCTTACTAATAAATCACAGCTCCAGTTCTCTATCCCCAGAGCCTCATAGAGGGTTAAACTAGGAGCTTAGGAACTGGAATTGGAAGCAATCTCAGGCATAGGCTAGTCCAACCCCTTCATTTTATAGATAAAGAAACTGAGGCATATGACACATGGTTAAGTGATTTGCCTAAGGCTCTCTGGTAATAACCATTATACAGATAAGGAAACTGAGGCACGTGGTGGATGACTAAGTGATTACCTGAGGTAGTAGCCATGAGAGGTGGCATTTAAACCCAGTTCCTCTGATCCACAATCAGCATTCTTTCGACTGTATGTATTCATATTATTACCATGTTGAATATAGGATTACTGAGTTGAATGAGATGGAATTATTAATGTGTTCATTTCTTGCCGACTTCCCAAACATCGGACGGAATCTTCTGGTGCATCTCCCCTTCAGGCCCAAGATCGCTCAGCAGTCCCAGAAAATAGACCTGCTTGATCCTTCTTTCCCTTTCTTTCTTTTTCTTGTTCTCTCTCTGTGTTTTCTTTTGCAGGTTGGCTAATGTGAAGTCTGTTTTGCATGACTTCACATGTATAATTGATATCACATTACTTACTTTCTCAGGGGGTGAGGGAGGGCCAGGAACGAGAGAATTTGGAACTCAAAATTTTTTAAAATGAATGTAAAATTTTAAAAAAAATATAACTGGGAAATATTTAATGAAATAAATCAATGTATATATGTCTATATTTAAAGACTTGCTTAGTTTTTCTCTGCTTACTCTTATTAAATTAGGAAGTTCATGTTTAAGCTGGTAGGGTGCAGTAGAAGCTAGATATTAGGTATCAGAGGCCCTGGTTTTCATTTCTGTTTCTACTGACCTCAGGCAAGTGACTTTCTCTCTGCCTCAGTTTCTTTTCCTGTAAAATGAAGGGATTGGAATCAGTCATCTCTAAGGTCTCTTCCAACAGTCTATGATCCTATATGTTAAGGGTCTCCAGAAGCCCCTAATACAACGTTCTATGCCCACTCCTCCAACTGCATCCCTACCTCAGACACATACAACTGCATGATGGGAGAAAAGACTGGTGAAACAATTTTGGTACCAGGGAGAGGCTCTCATATTTGCACATCTGGGAGGGTTGCTGATTTAAAGTCTTACAATTTCTTTAGGTTAGTGCAGAAAAGTTGCCAGAATGATTTCTTTTTTATGGCTAGGAGAAACAGTTTACCATAGGCTACCCACCAAATCACTGATCAATAGGGATATGGAATATCCCTATTGCCTTTGGACACTCCTTCCTCATTTCTTCCACTGAACAATTTTAACTTGGAGTGAAATGATAGAGCAAGAGCTTTATCCTAGAGCAAGCAAAGAGAGTTAAAGGATCATAGATTTAAAGCTAATGGTAGTGCTATGTTGGGACAAAAGCCTATTGTTGAATTTTCAGTGTGAGTGTTTATACCTTGGAAATATGCTACAAACCAGGATTTCATTTATTGTTTTATTGATTGTCTGGACTTAGGAAAGTGATGGAGAAAATGTTCATAATATATTGATCTTAAAAATATACCATGTGTACTTTTCCCCCCTAGAGAGCAGGTTGTTAAACATTTATCAACACACCCCTGACTAAAAGGGCTCTTGGGTATCATTTAGTCCAAGAATGTACTAAATGGTTATTTTAACCATGAGAAGACCGACTCTAAGAGGAGATATCAGATTATAGATTTTAGAGCTGGAGAGGAAACTGGAGACCATTATATCTAACTCCCCTTATTTTATAGATGAGGAAACTGGGTCATAGAGGAGCTAAATGATTTGTCCAACTTCACACAGATACCATGAGATAAAAACTGGGTGTAAACTGAGGCCTTCTGACTCCAAATCCAGGACCCTTTCATGTACCTTAACTGCCCTAGATCTCAGTTTCCTCATCTGTGAATGAAAGCGTCAGACTGGATGCCCTGTGATTTTGTGACTCTCCCACTTCCATGGAATGCTAGCCAATCTCTTCTCTGTCCTAAAGTTCAGCTTACTGGGCTCACTGGAAAGGAGAATCTAGTTAGTCAGTAATTTATTAAATGCCTACTATATGCCATACACTGAGCTAAATGTTAGGGATACAAAAAGAGGTAGAAGACAGTCCCTGGTCTCAAGGAGGTCACAGTCTAAGAGAAGAGAAGACATACAAACAACTATGGAAATTATATGCAGGATGAATGGAAAATAGTTGGCAGAGAAAGGATGCCAGAATTCCCAGGGCTTGGGGAGGGCTTCCGGCAGGAGATGGGATTTTAGTTGGGACTTAAAAGACATCAGGGAAGCAGAGAGGAGGAGGGAGAGTGTTCCAGGCATGAGGGCTAGCCAGTGGAAAGTGCCAGGAGAGCTGAAATAAATAAAGAGCTGAAAGGGACCTCAGACACTAATAACTCCAATGCCTTCCTTGTACAGAGAAGGAAAATGAGGGCCAGAGAGGCCAAGTGATGTGCCCAAGGCCACACAGAGAGTGAGCAAAAAGGCCAGGATTTGAACTCAGATCCTCAGATTTTTGTCTTCTCCCTCATAGGCTGCAAGAGAAACTAGAATTCCAAGTTAAGTCTTTGCTTCACCCAAACACCTTCTATCTCTGTGCCTCTAGCCCCCAGCCCTCAAATTCCACCATATCTTTGATGGTTCAAGTCCCATCCACAACTCTCCCAGCAGGCTCAGGACCAGGCTCATGAAGACCAGTGCTATTGAGTCATGCTTGGGACTTCATCTTCAGGAGCAGCTGCTAGGGTTTCCAGAAGGGCTGTGTACTCCCTCATTTGCTTTAGTTGAGCCTCCTTTTTCACAGAAGTCCTGTGTGTTCCTGAAGGCAGGAAGCTGATTGTGGAATCAGATAACAGAGAGGGAATGTGTCCCATATTCTCAGGACATGCTGCCAGGGGATGGAGAGCTGATGCCACCCAAACATCGGCTCCAAGAAGTTGTGTGAGGGACTGTCCAGCTTGTCTCTCCAGCCAGACAGTAAGCTCCCTATGGTCAGGGTCTTATCTCACACTGTACTGTTCATTTCCCCCAGTAGTACCTGGTGAAGTGTCAGTCACATAGTGGATAATCAATGAATATCTGTTAATTGAATAATTCCCCTTCTCTGGCAGTAATTATGTCATAGTGATAAGATAGTGATAGCT
Source organism: Potorous gilbertii (assembly GCA_028658325.1). Taxonomy (NCBI): domain Eukaryota; kingdom Metazoa; phylum Chordata; class Mammalia; order Diprotodontia; family Potoroidae; genus Potorous; species Potorous gilbertii. The sequence continues at coordinate 254,887,377 of CM053772.1, read as the reverse complement.
AACATTTTTATAAGGCTTTAAAGCTTGCAAGCCCGGTACATGTATTATATCATTTAATCTGGAACCTTGCAACAACCCCGGGAGGTAGGTGGTATTGTTATCCCCATGTTACAGATGAGGAAACTGAGGCTCATTGGGGTTGTTTGACTTGCTCAGGGTTACTCAGCTCTTACAGTACCTGAGGAAGGATCCAAACTCAAGTCTTCATGACTTGTAGTCTCTTCTATTCCGATCTAACTACTTCCTGAGTCCTTTATGAACGTGTATCTTCAGACAGGACCTGCACAGACGTCAGACCAGCTGGGTCCTCCCAGACATTTCCTGGCAATGTGTTCATGTTTCAAAGGATGAGTGGTCTTCCAACCTTTGCTAAAGAACCTCGGGGGATGGAAGAATCACTCAATAAACCAACCAACCAATTTATTAAGCATCTACTGTATATGCCAGGCTCTGTGATACAAACACACAAAATGAAACCAGTCTTGTCCCCAGAGTTTGCATTCTAAAGGGGAAACAATATGGACACATAAAAGGGGGTGCAAAATATAGTCAAAATCAAAATATTCCGGGGCAGCTGGGTGGCTCAGTAGATAGAACATTGGGCTAGGATTCGGGGAGACCCGAGTTCGCATAAGGTCTCAGACACTTACATACTAGTGTGTGACACTGGGCAAGTTACTAACCTGTTTGCCTCAGTTTCTTCATCTGTAAAATAGGAATAGTAATAGCATCTGTCTCCAGGGGTTGTTGTGAGGATCAGATGAGATACAAATAAAGTGTTTAGCACAGTACATGGCACAGAGTAAGGGCTATGGAAATGTGAGCTCTTAATACAGGGTAATTTGGGGAAGGCAGGTGCCAGCATCTCGTAGAGGTGGGGAGGAGGGAAGAGACAAGCAAAACCTCATACAGGATGGAGCTCTTGAGACTGAGCATTCTGGAAGGAGAAGGCACCAAGTCCATTACTTTTATAAGCAGACAGTTTTTCAAGTTTTTGTTTTCCTGAAATGACATCTAAATTTTCCCTCTTTGCAACTTACCCCCATTATTCCTGGTTTTCTCTTCTAGGACCAATCAGAACACAACTCCTCCACCCATTGGAAGTCATCCATTATGTTCTCCCAAAACTCTCTCTGCTCAAGGCTAAACATCCCCAGATCCACCAACTTCTCCTTATATGATATGGACTCAAAACCCTTAAACATCCTGGTTGCCTTCTTCTGGATGATCTCCATTTTTTCCCTAAACTTGTGCTGTCTCAGACTGAACACAATATTTCCAATGTGGTCTGGCCAGAGCAGAATACAGAAGGACTATCATCTCCTTTCTGGAAGCTCGGCTTCTCGATGTAGTTGAAAGTCTCATTAGCTAACTTGACTGCCCCTTCATATTGCTAACTCATATTGAGCCTACAGTTCATTAAGACTCTCAGATCTCTTCCCTACAAACTGCTTTCCAACCACACCTCTCCCATCCTATGCTTGTAAAGTTGATTTTTGAAATATATTTTATTTTTCCCAACTTCATATTAAAGCAATTTTTAAACATTTTTTAAAAGTCTAGAGTTCCAAATTTTCTCCCTCCTTCCCCCTCCTCCACCACTCCAAGATGGTAAGCAATTTGATATAGTTTTACGTGTGCAATCATGTAAAACATTTCCACATTAGTCATTTTGTACAAGACGACTTGAATTAAAAAAATGAAAGAAAGTGAAAAACAGCATGCTTCAGTCTGTATTCAGATCATATTGGTTCTTTCTCTGGAGACATCATGAGTCCTTCGAGATTGTCTTGGATCATTGTGTTGCTGCCATTCAGAGTTCTTTATCATACAATATTGCTGTTACTGTATACAGTGTTCTGCTGGCTCTCCTCCCTCCACTTTTCATCAGTTCATGTAAGTCCAGGCTTCTTTGAAGTCATTCTGTTTATCATTTCTTATAGCACAATAACATTCCATCACAATTATATATCACAGCTTGTGTAACCATTCTCCAGTTGATGGGCATCCCTTTGATTTCCAGTTCTTAGCCACCACAAAAAGAACTGCTATAAATATTTTGTACAAATAAGTCATTTTCCTTCTTTTGATGTCTTTGGGATATAGACCTAGCAATGATATTGCTGAATCTAAAGGTATGCTCAATTTTATTGCGCCTTTGGGCATAGTTCCACATTGCTCTCCAGAATAGTTTTATCAGTCCACAATGAAGTTGGTTACTTGTATCCAAATTTAAAACTTTGCATTTTATCCCTACTGAAACAACTGCTCAGACTCAGTCTCATGTACAAGCTGGTCAAAATATCTTTGTGTCCTGACCAAAATCTATGTTAGATCAAATATTAGATCAGTCAGTCAAAAACATTAATTAAGCACCTACTGTGTGTCCCAGGCACTGTGCTAAATGCTGGGGATACAAAGAAAGACAAAAGACAGCATTTAGAGGTCAAAGTTCTACTGATCCACCTGCCACCAGCTATGCAAAATTTTTACAAGGATAATCTGTACCCATCAAGGGCATCCCTGATGAAGGTATATGAAGGGAACAGGAAATTAAGTCTTTCAAACAGTGTTCTACAATCGACCACATCTTTATATTGAATCCATTGAATGAAAAGATATTGGGAACACAAAATACCACTATGCTTATTGCTTAGTGTTAAATTTTATTTTTAAAACAACAACATTTAATTCAGTAAAACAAAACACTCCTTTAAAGGTCTTCTCCAACAAAGTGCTTCCCATAAATAGATTGAAATCATACAAAATTCCTTGATTTCAAAATTCCTTAGCTGTCCTTCTGATCATTAATATCAAGTGACCTATAGAACAGGGAGACGTTGACTCCCCAAAGGTGTTTGCCATTGTCATGCAGGAGGGCCAGCACAGAGTTCAAGGTGAACAGCATTCCCTCCTACTGTTCCTTTTGATGGATAAGACTGTGCTGATTTCATGGATCCCTTAAACATTGCAGTGCCTTCTGGATAAGCCTCATAACTATGCAAAAGAGTCTGACCTAACCTTCATACAGGACAAACAACTCTCTCTCTCAGTCTCTCTCTCTCTCTCTCTCTCTCTCTCTCTCCAGTTATTCCTTCCATATTGTATGAGTTATGGATATAGTTCCTCCATGCCCTGCCCCTCCTCCATGATCTAGAAAATCCACAGAAAATTTTTGACCCTCCATTCCTACCGGAGATGAAGTCTGAATTATTGGTATTAAAAGATAAAATATGTCAATATTATAAAACACTACACATATATTTTATATTTTATGCATTTCTGAGTTTCTAAACTTTTTCAGTGTCATCTGTTGGCCTTTGTATGTCATCTGAGGCTTCTGCAAAACTCTCCAAAAATTCCCATTTAATTTCTTATGCCAATCTGCGATGTTGAAACCATGATGGGTAAAGTCAAGATGGGGAAGGGATAACTGTATATTCTTTAGACAACAATTTTTGACAGTCCATTTTGGTAACTTTCCCTTTTTCCTTCCAGCAGTCACTCCTGTCATCACCAGCACATCAACTTCTGTTTCTTCATCCTTCTTGGATAAAAATTAACTGAGTTTTCCGAGGTGGCCATGGATAATTATCCCTAGGTGATTCATAATGAGTTTAAACCTTTCAGGCCTGTCTCTGCTATTTTTTCTCAATCTGTGTGACCTTGAAAAGTGGTTTCATCTCTCTGTGCCTCAGTTTCCTTCTCTATAAAATAAGAGAATTGGACTAGATGATTCAAACAATTTCTTCAAGCCCTAAATCTTCTGATTTCTCAAGACAGAACCTTAGGTGATACCTATTTTTCTGTCACAAAATCCTGGGTCTGTTTGGAACTTTAAGAAATCATCTACCTTGATCTTCTGAATGAACCGTATCTATGGGTGAATGTGTAGGTGTATGTATGAGGAGGCAAAATAAATGATTGTCAATAAGGCATCATTTAAGGAGAACTGGGAACTTCTGCCTGTCCACAAATGTCTCTCCCCCCACGTCTGCAACTTCAGCAGTAGGGCTTCATTGCTTTGTTCTTTCTTTGCCCTTTCCCCATTTCAAACACAAATGAAAGAGATAAAAAATCTACTTTCTAACAACTTAATGGGGATTATTTTTATCAGATCATTTTCTTTCCTGTCAGTCAGACTGGGGCAACTTAAGGGGACTGAGTTTCTGAGTGGGGAAGAAGAACTGAAATGTGGGCTAGAGAGGGAAACTGATCAAAATTTGCCACATTCCAGTCTTGAAGAGGTTCAGTCCTCTTCATCAGCTCTTCTCCTCCAGGTTCATAATAAGGGCCCACATTGTGACAATAATTTAATGTTTACAAGTTATCCTCCCCACAACAGCCAGATAAGGAAGAAAGCACAAATACTCTTGACCCCATTTTACAGATAAGGGACCTGAGAGCCCGAGAAATTAAGTGGCTTACCTAAGGCCTAATAGCCAAGCCTGCCATTCTTTTCATCAGGTCACATTTTTCCTCACCAATTTTATTCTGTAAGAATTTTGTGGAAGGATCTGTGACCTAACTTGTAACTTTGCCTAGGACTTCCTATCTTCAGACGTGTTATTCAAAGTTATAATTATGTTAAATATTATCATGGAATCCATGATAATGGAAATATTCAGTGTGAATTTAACTAATGAGACCACTTTAGGGGATGCGGGGACTAGGCTATCGTCCTTCACAAATTTTAGCATTACCCATTGCAGAGTGAAAGCACCCTCAGCTCTACTCCTCCAACATAATTGGTCTATGGTCCTTTTTGGATTTATTCTCAAATCCTTTAATCATTTGCATTGTTTTTGGTCATTTCATTAGTTCCCTTGGCAGCTAGGTGATGGAGAGAGTGCCGGGCCTGGAGTCATGAAAACCTGAGTTCAAATCCAGCCTCAGACACTTATTAGATGTGTGACCTTGGGCAAGTCACTTCACCTCTCTTTGCCTCAGTTTCCTCAGATGTAATAATAGCACCTCCCTCCCAGGTTGTTGTGGGAACAGAGAAGATAATGCTTATGTAGTGAAGTGCCTGCTACGTAGTAAATGCTGTATAAATATTAGCTATTTCTATTCCTTTTCTTTTACTATTACTATTATTGGACAGTATCCCATATTCTGAGCAGCAGGAAAAAAACAACTCTCTAAATAAGGTCTTATTAGTAAGCTATAGTATAGATTCCTTAGTAGCATGTGTGTGTATACTTATTATATATATTTTAATTTATTTAGTATGTGTATATTTGGATTCTTATTACTTTGTGTGTGTGTATAGATAGGTACTTATTACTTAGTATGTATATGTATATATATATATATATATATTCACTACTTTGTGTGTGTAGATACTTATTAATTAGTATGAATATGTATATTTGGATACTTATTAGTTAGTATTCATACATATTAAGTAATAAATATACTATGGTAGATCTATTCAGTCATTTTTCAGTCATTTCCCATTCTTTATAACCCCATTTGGGTTTTTTTTTTTTCAGCAAAAAGCCTGGAGTGGTTTGCATTTCCTTCTCCAGTTCATTTTACAGTTGAGGAAACTGAGGCCAATAGAGTTAAATGACTTGCCCAGGGTCACACAGTGAGTAAGTGTCTGAGGCTAGATCTGACCTCACATGAGTCTTCCTGATTCCAGGCCCCAGCTCTGTGCACTATGGCACCACCTTGCTGCCCAATAAATAGAGAGATCAGTTCAAATATACACCGCTCCAGAGGAGGAAAAGAACAATAGATTTGGATTGAGTTCCCAAGTTCAAATCCCCCTCTGCTTCTTTCCACCTAGTTGAATTTGAGAAAGTTTATGAACCTCTAGACAAGCCCTCCTTTCATCTGCAACGTGAGGAGATTTAACATCCTTTCCAGCTCCACCTCTAGGGTTCAAAGATCACTGGGAATTTGGGGTCCAGGGAAGGCTTCATGAAGAAGCTAGATTTGAACTTGGCCATGAACCATGGGGAGGATTTGGAGAGACAGAAAGACAGGGGAGACAGGAAGGACAGAGAATGGCACAGACCTAGGCACATCAAGTCCCAGGCTGATGATGGTTCCCTCCCTGAGAAAATCGTTCTCTACCACATTTCTTTTGCATTACATTGCATGCTGTCTATTTGTCATGGCCAGATGTACTTGCTTCAAGGCCCCTGCTTCATCTATTGATCTCTCACAATTGCAAGAAAACTTCTGAGAATCTCACCTCCTCTCAGGAATCTCCTCTGACCAAGCAGAAAGGAGGTGATATTTCAGTATTAATGGCATTTACCCCAAATCATGATCAGAATGTCCACTTCTCAATCATTCTCTTTGCTAAGCATTCATTTTTTTATGTCTTTCCTATGGATGTCTGCACTGGTCTTACCTGTTTTGAAGTATCACCTTGAGGCATAGTGACTAGAACAGCTTTTCTTGAATAGACAGGGCCAGCAGAGCACTATAAAAGTACAGACCAAAGAGGGACAGTTTGAAAACAAAGCTCATAGGATTCAGAACTCGAAGAGATCTTTAAGATTATTGTCTACTCCAATTGTCCCATTTATAGGAGGAGGAAACTGAAGTCCATAGGGAGAAATGCCTTTTTCTTATCAGTCTGCAATCCATAAGGATCTCACAGTAAAGCAAGCAGTCAAGGTCAAAAGAAGAAAAAAACCGCACACTTATGAGCTGGGCACCAGGATCTTAGGCATACAAAATCTGTATAAGCCATGTTAGCTTCAGTATTCACACTGGGTACACAGTAATACAGTAGATATCAATGCAGAAGCATTCAAGCAAGCAAAAACCACAAACGAAACTGGTTTGACTTGTAAGGAAATGTACCAGAAAATGGACTGTACAATTACAGCCTGAAACAAAAGATAGAGAAGGGGACAGGGCAATTTTTCTCTAGTGAATCCTGAAATGTAGAGTATCCCAAGTCAATGGAGTCCTATGGAAACGTCTGTAACAGCAATTCCCCCTAAAAGCAAAGGGTCCATTGCTTATCTCAGGTAAGATCCTACATTGTTGGGTCATAGACTCTGGGCTAACTCTCACTATCCCTTTTGGATTAGCAGGATAAAGTTCTCAAAGCTTGGCTATTACTTTTCCTCTGAGAGTCTTAGGGGTAACATTGAGATGTTGGAACTGTCTCTAATATGCAACCCCCACTCCATATCAACTAACCAGTTAACATCTCAAAAACCTCAACTAACATCTATTAGCTTTTACAAAGGAATATTTGCTAGAAAATATAGCACAACTAAAATATAAAAACTTCATAAAGTCAAGAGCAACCTTCCCCTCTACACATCCATTCATTCTCTAGGAAGAGCGGAATCACACTTGAAGTGCCTGCTATAAAACATTCCCTCTTGGGAGTCCCATTTTCCTTTTGCAAGGTGCTCATCCAGTTCACTTCTGGGCATGGCATAGTTGAGGGCTCTGTCCCCTTGCTCTAAGGACATGTCATCTTAGTTGCTAGGTCAATGCACTTCTAGGTTGAGTCAAGCAGGCTGCTGCTCAGGGCTGACCAGATTTGGCTATTACTGCTACCAGCTCCAACTGTTGAGGGGATCTTGGATGGCTGAAACGTATAAGATGGTAACCTGGTCCATTCCATCTACAATACTAATTCACCTAAGCCTTGGAAAGAAGAAACATAGATGCCCCCCTCAAAAAAATATTAGCAGCAACATAGCTTCATGGCACATACTGACTGAAGATTTGAAGACTTGTTGCTACTGGTGCTACAATTGCTATCCAGAGACCCAGGGTATTTCTTTCTTTTTCCTTTTTGTCATGAAGGAAGAAGGCCAGAATTCTTCTCTTGGACCTTCTTGTACACCCACTCAGCAACCAACTGAAAGGCTTTAACATACTTATGCCTGCTCAGAAGCAGGGGTCAGGGACACCCACCCCCCATTACACCTGTCTGGAAACAGCTTCATCCAGCCTCCACAACATATCACTCATGCTCTGTAGCTTGGGTCCTCACTGGGCAATCCCCTAGTTACACCCCACTCACCCCCCTAGAGTGTATATTTTTATATATGATATGCTATAGATGTACTTGTATAATATACATATTTTATATACACATATTTATTTCAGTTGTTGATGTTGTTTCCCTCAAAGTAAAGGACAAATGTCAAGTAGTCCTAGAGTTGACCCGAACTCTCAGCCAAAGCCTTCCAGTCTGCTGTGTGTCATAGCAACTACTCTGAGGGACTTCCTACATTTGGCTCTTTAGGTAATCGCTGCTCTTGTCAGTCAAAAACAGTCTCAAAATAACAGCAAAGGATAGGAATTCACTAGGCCCCAACATACGTACACACACACACACACACACACACACACACTCATACACTTACACTCATACACACACTCATGCATCCCCACATATGTAGTGGAGGCACACACACGCACACACACACTCATACACATACTCATGCATCCCCACATATGTAGTGGAGGCACACACACACACACACACACACACACACACACATACACATGTAGCATATATTTTTTTCCATTTTACTTAAAAACTTCATTTGGTAAATGTGAATTTCATTTTTACATAGTCATATTTACGAGGACAAAACTACTACCCTCCCCCCAGGTTCCTATAGGACAGACAGAGGAGGCACACACACATACACACACACAACATATGCACATCTGTGTGTATGTGTGTATACATATGCATATATATGTGGGGGGTATACCTACACATACACACACATATCATGATATGCCTGGCGGACCTGGTCAAATGCATCTCTCCATGGTTTGAGTTTCAGTGGTACAGGACAGGAATTACTCCAGAGCAAAGACAATTGTTGGTTAGTTAAACATGTTCCACCTTTCCATTTTGCTCCCCAGCACCATCTTTCCCAGGTACCATATCCATGTTACAGAGGCACGGGCCTGAGTCATGTTAGAACAGGAAGAAGCCTCATTACACAGAACAGGTACCTTCAAACATAGAACAAAAACCCCTGAGAGGGTCTTTAGAACCTAGAATATCGGAATTAGAAAGGAGTTTGCAAGGAGACTGGAATGTTTTCTGAAGTGCCTCTGCCTCTGGGGCCCTCGAGGGAAATGGAAGTAGTAAGGGTCTTCTTGCCTTCTCATAGCTCTCTTCAGGAACCAGCCCACGCCCTCTAGGACCTCAGGAATCACATAGAAGTTGCTGTAAGTGATCCTGTCCTTTTAAAAACCTGGACTGATAACTTCCTGGCCAGCCCTCGGCCCCTGGAAGGAGCTCTGGGCTCTTACTTCTATTTGAAACAAACGAGATATAATCAGAGTCTGTGTTCCAGACATGTTTTATCTTTTGGTTCCCCTTCAAATCCTGAAATGATCATTTGTGTTTGCGATTGTTAAATTAATTATACAAAAGAAAAAATTTTAAGTGGAGTAAAATGACAATATTTTTCAACATGGTAAAGCTTTATGGGAAGGCTGCGTTAGGGAGAAAGGTTCAGTCTGACACCCCCTCCTGGGCCTCAGTTTTTTCATCTGCTAAATAAGAGGTTTATCTAGCATTTTGCTCTCCAGCGTTCAAAAGTTCTAAATCCAGTGGTGATCTAGAGAAACGTTCTTTTCTTTTAGAACTGAAGTTTCTTCTCTTTCTGTCTGTTTGTCTATCTATCCGTCGTTCTGTCTGTCCCTCTCTCTCTGTCCCTCTCTCTGCTTGTCTCTGTCTCTCTGTCCCCCTCTCTCCCTCTCTCCTCCCTCCCTTTCTTAAAAGTTCAATGTGAAATACCAACCTTAATCCCCTAGTAGCAGCAATGTTTTTCCTGCCCCGGCATTGCACAACTTGTGGTATGGCCCTGTGCCACCCATTACCCATGAAGCGAGGTTTGACGTCGCTAAGGAACATCATGTACAATACCCATGTTTTATCAAAACCAAATAGCAGAACAATGCATACAGGGCCTCGCACAAATCAGACTCATAAGATTTCACCACGATAAAGACAATGGAGGAGAAATATATAGTCTGTCTTCATTAGAAAATAAATAGACCCAGTCCCTCCTTCCCTCCCTCCTTAAGCCCCCCTGCTCCCCCTTTACCTGTTGCCACACCCCACCCTCTTGTCATCAAGTGCTTCCTTTGGTCTCCAACTGTTCAGGTTTCACCAGTCTGGTGATCCAGTCGTACCTGGTTACGCCACAGTGGGGTGAGGTTTGGGAAGGGGGGAGAAGGGGAACAGAAGGACTCCCCCTGACAGCCCCACTGAAGGTCAGCCCTTGGACTCTTCTTCCATCTCCCTACTGGAACCCTGGTGGGAGTGTGAAATCCGAACTGGCTCAGTTTACAGGAGATGGGGTCAGTCATGTGATGAGCTCTCAAGCAGGAGCTTTGTGACCTTTAAGTGGAGGCATTGATGGAGCAGAGAGGATTGTGAGTTTCTCTTCAGAAAATCTTTACTGTGGGCGTCTTATTGTTAGCACTATTATCTGGATCATCATTGTAGAACTATAAGGAACTTCAGAGACCATGGAGTCCAACCTCCTCTTTTTGACAGAAAAGGAAAATGAGGCAGCACAAAAGAAAAGAGTTCCCTAAGGTCACACCAGTAATAAGTAGGGGAGCTGTGACTCATTCCCATATTTGCTGATTCCAAAGTCAAAACCCTTTCTACTTTACCACCTGTGACTTTAAGCAAGTCAATCCTTTCTTCTGGGTTTCTCTCATCTGTCAAAAGAGAAGATCAGATGGAATGGTCTCTGAAGTCCCTGCCGTCTCCGACATTCTGAGATGTGGTACTATCCCTGTCCCAGGGTTAAGGACACCAGACATAGGTCAGAGGTTCTGGTTTTTCTCTTTAACTAGAAGCCTCCAGGAAGATCAAAAAAGATAGAAAAACTGTTGCCAAAAGTCTTCCTTGATGGCAAGTCAAGGAATCCTGACTTATCAAGGACTTATTCAGAGGTGACTACTACCTACTTCCTGCAATAATAACCTGAGAGAAATAGGGCAGAAAAGGACTTTAGACCCACCCATTGCCTTCAGACAGTGGGGACCACCCCAATTTCCAATATGGGGCAGTGGCAGAGTAGTTCAAAATCTATGATCTTTTCAAATGGGCCAATAGAAGAAAGGAAATCTTGTCCCCCACAGTGTCCATGAGGCTCCAGAAGCAAAGCCTTTGTTTTGCTCAAGATATAAGCCACTTATTTATAAGAGTGATTAGTCAGACGCTGAAGGGCCCAGTCCTTGTGATTAGGATTCATGGGATTTAGAACCAGAAGGAACCATTTAGTGATAGATTCATAGATATAGAGGTTATCTAGTCTAACCTTCTCATTTGACAGATGAGGAAGCTGAGGTCCACCGAGGTGAGAGGACAGAATTATATGGACCTCCAAGGCCATAGGGTCCAAATCCTTTCTTTGGTGATGAGGAAGAGATTCTGAGAGGCTCAGTGATTGGACCACAAGCAGCTGCAGAGGCAAAATTCACACCCTGCTCTCCGAATTCCAAATCCAGTGCTCTTTCTACTAAAACATAATCATCAAAATGGAGATCTCATTAAATCAAAGGCTCCTTCTAGAGCAGTTTGCTCCCTTCTAGACTTCCTTCTGCCTGCTTATGACTTTTTCAAAAGCCTCAGTGTGAAGGGGCCTTAGATTCCCTCAAGCAAGCTTTTTCTAAAATGCTGGAAAGGCTTCAGACATGGTCCCATCAACAGAAAGAGCCTGTAGCTTAGCTAAGTCTAACACAAGCTCTGTGAGGAATCTGCTCCCACGCACCAGGACGAGTCTGAGCTACAGAGAGCGGCTATTCTCCCCCCTCAGGTCTCAGAAAAGCTAGGGGATAGCTTTCCAACACTAAATTAGAATTGAACACCCAAGAAGTGTGCTTCTCCAACATCATAGAACAGGGACAAAGTTTTTCTACTTTCATTGTATGGCCAGGTCTTAGTACAATTCCTGACACTGTATATATTTAACAAATGCTTGTTGACTGAGAGTCGAGACTTGTAGCTTTTAGAAAGGGGTATTTATTAAGGCAGTATAATTCATGTAAAATATCCCAACAAAAGTCTGTGACATGCTTCCAATCAACTACACCTTTACCTCACAAATAGGCTAACTATTTGATGATGAATTCTTTGGTTATGAAAACCCATAAAACAAAGAAAGATACAAAATGGTTCTTAGTCAACAGGAACAATCCTTTTTTTCAACCTGTCCCTCCTATTTGCTAAGTTTATATAGCTAATTCACATCCCAGGGACTTATTTGGGGATCTTTTTGAGTTTCCTGATTGGGGGGATATTGATGATCCCTAGCTTCTTGTCCATGTTGCCTGCCTTGAGACTCCTGGGCTATCAGACCCTTGCCTCTGTGCAACTATTAACAAGTTAGCCCTTCTGGGTGCAGCCCTTGGGTGTGAGACTTAACCTCCTAATTCCAAACCATTACAACATGGGTGTCAGATTGCTGCTGAATACTTAAAATGGCCTGTTTGTATATGCCAACCACACCAGCCCTTTTGGAAGCCAAGGCTTTCACTCCTGGGTTTAGTTCTGAATGAGTCTTATGCTGATTGAAATCTTAGTTTAATTAAAACAAGTAGGCTAATTGAAGAATCCAGTAGGTTCAGAACACTTTAGTAAAATGCCTTTGTAATTATAACTTATGGTTCATTTATGGGAAAGGAAAAAAAATATGAAAAGGAATACCAACTCACACAGCATTAGAGCTGGAAAAGAAATTAGAGGGTATCTAGCAGAACCACCCCTCCATGCCCCCAGTTTTAGAAAGTGAGAAATCACATCTTCTGCCCAACTTCCAGAGACAAGGGGCAAGAACCAAAACTGGAACCCAGGACTTGTCCAACTCAATTGATGAGGAAGCCCTTCCCAGCTAGACCCTCTGCAATCTCCCATGAGGACAAGAGCCATCATGTCACAGAACTGAAAAATAGGAAAGGACCTCAGAAGTCACCTGGTCTGAGTCCCATCTGAACAGAAATCCTCTCTGGGTCACAGCTGCCAAGTGGCCATCCCACTTGACTTCAGTACTTCCAGAAAGCTCGGAGTCTCCAGCAGTGTCTATACAAATGGCCCCTTTGGGTGAACACCTAATGACATTTGTTATTAATGAAAATTCAAGTGTTGAACTGATTTGAATTCATGAACATTCAAGTGTCTGGTATATAGCATAATATATGTATGTATATGTACACGTGTATACATGTATGCATGTATATGTACAATATATACATGTGTATGTACATATGTGTGCATATATACCTATATGTGTGTACATGTATGTGTGTGCATATATACCTGTGTGTGCATATATACCTATATGTGTGTGCATATATGTGTGTGCATATATACCTATATGTGTGTGTACATATATGTGTGTGCATGTATACCTATATGTGTGTGTATATGTGTCTGTGTATATTTGACCCACACGTAATTTCATCAGTGTAGACAACACCCAGGGTAGGAATTCCCTCCAAAGTCACAGATTATTGTCTTATCTATAACCTAGAGAATTGTCCTGGTGACTGAGGAGTTAGGACTTGCCCAGGGTCACAGAGTCAGTGCCACACAGTCGAAGGTGCGACTTGAACCAGGGTCTTCTTAATTCCAAAGCCAGCCCCCTAACCACTACACCACACTGTCTTCAGACAATTGTGACTTCGATCCCCACTGAGAAAAAGTAGGAACACATAAGACAGGCTCGAAGTCTAGCTCAGCCACTTTCTAGTTGTACCGTCTTAGGCATGGGATGGTTATGTTCATGATGTTAACTCAGTTGGGTGACGCATGACGAGAATGAGGCCAAGGTACTGGGTTCAGTACCATTGTTGGTCATTAGTTATAGATCTATGCCAGGACCCCAGCTCTCCATCTTATAAATGGTCACAAGGAAGAAAAAGGCAAGAGAGTCCAAATATCTGTCTCCACACCCTTCCATCCCCACCACTGGCATGACAACTCAAAGTCCATGACAGGGTAAGAAACACCATCTTCATCTGTGATGAAGCCATCATCTTATCGTGGAGTATCATAAAATGCCCTTAATCCAAATGATCCCCAGATGCCATCTCTAGTCTTGGCAAGAAGAGTATCTCATCTACAATTCAAAATACTTGAGAGGATCATGACTTCCGAGATAGGAGGACCTTAGATTCCTATGTCCTCATTTTATAAAGAAGAAACTAAGTTTAAGTGATTTACCCAAAATAAGTGTCTGAGGTGGGACAACTGAGCCCAATCCGTTCAGACTTCAGACCCAACCTGATGGTCCATATACTCTCTCTCATCTGAGAGTACTAAACAGCCTTCTTTCTAGCAAAACCTTTTTCCTTCTTGTTGCAAGTTAATCTCATGTCCTCTTGGTCTATCCTCCCAAGAGATGGAAAGGAGATTCGTCCTTAACCCCACATTCCTGGGAAACTTCTTCCAGCTCTTGGGATAATAGATGTAGAGACCCAAGCCTCCCACCCTCTCTACATCAAACATTCTTGACCCCACTTGTAGGCGGATCACCGAGATACCTTTGGCAGCTCAGTCTCCTGATGAGGTCATAGCCCTCTGCACAATCCCAATGACTTCTTTATAGGGGATTTGAGGTCATGCCACACTATTGTGTGAACATATTGTGTGTATGAAGGGTATGAAGGTTCTTTCTTTTCACCTGTTCCTCTCAGCTAGGTCAGCTTCCCCTGCTTCAGTCAGCAAAAGCCAAACTCAATAGATAGGCCTGCCAACAACGCACAACCAACAACCCATGCACATGGTTCTCTCAGAAAATGGAGACCAAGACCTATTGTCTGCAAAACCAAAGGGTTTTGTTTTGCCAAAAGAACCTACCAGTCCCTCAACCTCTGGGGCCGAAAGTAAGGCTTTTTATCTGAGTGCTGCTGAGAAAGGAGCATATCAGTTCAGTTTCTTTTCAGGAATACAAGACTCAAGAGAATTGAGGGTTTAAGGGTGGGGGCTGGAAGGGGAAGATGGATCTGTGATATCATTGGTAGAAGGAAGCTCTCAGAAAGGACACCCCTACTAATGCAGATTGGCAACTTGAAGTCTTAGAAGGTTGTCTGGGGGACAAAGGTGAAGGTACTTACCCAGGGTCTCATAGCCAATAGGTATGTAACTTCCTGACTCTAAGGCTGGCTCTCCATTTACTCTGACATGTTCCAAGAGAATTATTATTTTTTGATATTATGGGAAAAAAATACTTAAAAGTTCATAGGGTTAGAGCTAGAAGAGATAATCAAGCCTATCCTTTCTCCCTCTTTTTACAGATGAAGAAACTGAAACACAGAGAAGTTAAATGACCTTGAAGACCATATAGTCTCATTTTAGAGATCAGTAAACCAAGGCATGGGGAGATATAAATGATAGTTACTGACTATTCAATTGAGGACCAGAACTTGGGTCCTCCTGACCCCATTATCCAATGATGCTGTCCATGATTTTATTTTATACATGAGTTTACAGTTTATATATACACAAGTTTCATTTAAACTTGATTTATTTGGGATTCTAACATGTCCCACTACAAAACTGTGGGGCAGAGTTTATTTTCATTTCTCATTTAAGATTTTTATTTTCAAAAAGAAGCTTCCGCTTTCTAAAAATGTTAGACATTCAAGAGTCTGAGTCTTGACAGTCTCCCGTGCACCTAACACTGGCCTGTTCACATGAAACTTATTTTGTTTTAAATATGTGCTATGTCATATTTTAAGTATAACCTGCTATCTTCACCCTTGAAAAGTCCAGAAAAAGCATATATTCAAAAGCATCAAACCAAAATCTAAGCAGAAATCTTGTCTTCAAAGGAGAAGGAGGGAGAGAATCTTGAGAGATCATTTCACTTTCTACCTCTGACATCCATCCTGGCCCCCTTATGCTCCCCTCCACCCCCACCATCGTGTCATAGATTCAATGCTGGAGGGAGCCTGGGAAGCCATTTCATCCAACTGTCATTTTTATAGCTGAAAAAGAGGCAGCTAGGTGACTCAGGAGCCAGGACAATCAGAATTCAAATTCAACCTTAGATGCTTCCTAGCTGTGTGAGCGTGAACAAGTCCCTTCACCTCAGTTTCCTCACTTGTAAAATGGAAGCTATGTGGCACAATGGACTGAGTGATGGTTGTGGAGTCAGGAAAACCTAAGCTCAAATCTGGTTTCAGACACTACCTGAGTGACCCTGGACAAGTCACTTACCCCCTGTTTACCTCAATTTCCTCGTCTGTAAGATGAGCTAGAGAAGGAAATAGCCCACTACTCCAGTATCTTTGCCAAGAAAACTCCAAATGAGGTCATGAAGAGTTGGACAAGACTGAAAAATGCTCAAGAGTATCAACAAAATGTGGACAATAACAGCACCCATATCCCAGGTGGTTGTGCAGATCAAATGAGATAATTGTAAAGTGCTCAGCAAGCCTTGAAGCTCTATATAAATGCTGGTTGTGGTCGTTAAAAAACTCTAATTTACAGAAGCCCAAGTCTATAAAATGAGGAGGCTGGCCTCCTCAAAGGTCCCATCCACATCTAAATCTATGGTCTTGTAACTCTGTACCTCTAAGATCAACTCTGCTTGTATTTGTATGATTCCATAGTCATAGCATCATAGATTCAGAGCTAGGAGGAATCTTACAGGTCATTGAGTCCAGCTCTCTCATTTTACAGATGAAGAAACTGAGACTTAGAAGAGTTGAAAGTATTTGCCCTACACTACACCAGTAGTAAGTTGGATTTAAATTCATGTCCTCCAACTCTATATCCAGTCCTATTTCCACTAGTCCATTCTAAAAATTATTTTCTTTTCTTTCTTTTTTTTAACCAAAAAGACAAATTAAGGGAAGGTTGTGGCAACCAAGACTGAGAGGATGACCAGTTTCCCCTTTACCCACCATCTTCCGATCCCAGGTTCCTACAGCATCACCTTCAGAAAACTCAAATGAACATGAGGAGGAGATCAAGTATTGGTGATGGCTACTGGGGTCCTGCCTACCCCTCTAGGACAGCAAGTAATTATTTGCTCAGAGATTCTGTAGCCAGTATCCATGCATCTAGGCTAGAGAGGTTGTGGAGAGGTCAACTAGTTGAGGACTTTTTCCCCTAACTAAGGTGCTGATCAGTGCAGAAAGCCCTCAGGAACCGGTTGGTTCTGTAAGTAGCTCCCATATCTAAAATTATGCATCTCATCCACCCTCAGGTTAAAGAAGGCTGCCTCCTTGATGAATATTGAGCAATTAAATGGCATCTGCCAAACAACGACCTTGCCCTTCTCTGAACTCCCGTAGTACTTGCTGTCTGTACCTCTCATGTTGGCATTGGTTATGTACAACCTGGCATCAAAGCTTAAGTGTTTCATATTCATATTCAATTCTCCATGAGGAAAATGTTAGCCTTCCCTCTTCAATCTGTCCTCTACCCAACAGTCAAATCGATGTCCTTCAAACACAAGGCTGACCATATCACTCCCCTTGTGACTCAGAAAACTTCAGCCACTACTAGGTCTAGACACTAAAGAGAGCAAAGAAAGAAGAAAAGGACCCCTATGTACAAAACAACTTAGAGCAACTCTTTTTGAAACAGAAAAATTGGAAACGAAAGGGGTCCTCATGTGGAACGACTAAACAAGTTGTGGAACATGAATGTAATAGAATATTAGTGTGCCAAAAGAAATGACCAAGTGGATGATTTCCTAGAAACCTGGGAACTGCTGCAGGGTGAGGTTAAGACAAGACAACAAGCAATTATTAAATGCTTACTACATGCCAGGCAGAGCCCTAGAGTGAGCAGAATGGGGGGAATAATTTACATAATCATAATACTACAAAGCAAAACTACTTTGAAAGACCAGAGAACAAGTGGATGCGAAGACAGTGATTGCTGTCAAGTAACGATCAAATACATTCCCATCTCCTGAGAGAGACAGAGAGAGGATGGGGTTAGGATGCAGAATGAGACCAATTTTCAGATATGGCCAATGAAAAGTGGTGTTTGATTGCGCATAGTTCTTACAAAAAGGCTTTTAATTTTTTTTCCAATGAAAGTACATAGGGGTGAGTAGAATGGCAAAAAGGGATAGGGACAGAGAGGAGGGGAGAAGAGAGGAGAGGAGGAGAGGGGAGGGGAGAGATGAAGAGGGAAGGGGAGGGGAAAGGAGGGGAGGGGAGGAGAGAGGAGAGGAGAGGAGAAGAGAGGAGGGGAGGGGAGAGGAGAGGAGAGGAGAGGAGGGGAGGGGAGGGGAGAGAAGAAGAGGGAAGGGGAGGGGAGGGGAGAAGAGAAGAGAAGAAGAGGGAAGGGGAGGGGAGGGGAGAGGAGAAGAGAAGAGAAGAGAGGAGGAGAGGGGAGGGGAGAGAAGAAGAGGGGAGGGGAAGGGAAAGGAGGGGAGGGGAGAGGAGAGGAGGAGAGGAGGGGAGAGAAGGAGAGGGTCACTAAGGAATCTTTTTTTTTCTTAATTCAGAGAATAGAAGGAAAGCTAGAAAGAAGCACAGACAAGCAGGACAGCTTTGAAAGCTCCAAGTTCAAATTAGTGTTATATTTAAAAAGAGAAGCAAGTTGTACATAATAGAGATCTGTAATTACCTTTGCAATCTTCCCCTTTTTTCTACCATGTATATAGAAATGATCATTTTATTTGATGTTTGTCAAGTTGAATATAAAAATAAATTTTAAAAATTAAAAAAATTAACATAACTTTAAAAAACAAAACTGTGAATAATGAAAATTCATAGTTTCCTATGTGAGGCTCTCTTTCTGACCTATTATGAAATAAAATCTTTATGCGAGCAATCATTTATGTTCTTGTTCTCCCACAGAGGAAAATAAACAAACAGATACATATAGTGAAGCAAAACAAATTCTCATTTTGTCTTTGTTTGTTTCATATCATTTTTAATCCACCACCTTTGTCTTAGGAGGTAGTGATTCTTTCAATATGGTGCTTTTGAAATCATGGCTGGTCATTGCATTGATCAGAGTTCTTAAATCTTTCAAAAGTGCTCATTTTTAGAAAGCTATCGTTGTACAAACTGTCCTGCTGGTTCTCCTCACCTCATTCTGTATCAGTTCATACAAGTTTCTGAACTGGTTTTAGTCATCATTTTTACTGTCCAGTAATATTATTCCATTCCATTCATTTACCAGACCTAGGGGTAGATCTACTGTCATTGCACTGTTTAATGACTTTTGAAACATCATTCCACATTGTTTTTCAGAATGGCTGGACCAGTTCAAAGCTCCACCAATAGTGCATCAGTCAGTGTATCTGTTTTCCTACCTCCTCCCACTTCATCATTTTCCTTTCGTTTTGGTCAGTTTCACCAAACTTAGGGGTATGAGGTGGAACCTCAGAGTTGCTTTAATTTGATTCCAAGGTCTGTTTTCCAGGTCAGTTGTTTTATATCAGATAAATTTGTTTATCTCTTTCTTTTCTTTTCAGTCTTTCTATTATTTCTTGCTGTCTCATGGAACCATTGGTTTCTGTTAGGTCTTTTCTAGTTTTCTATTACTTGGTAATATTTATCACTTTCTATTCTAAGCTATTTAGTCTCTTTTAAAATTTTTCCCCCAAAAGTTTTTATATCACTGTTTATCTCATTTGCTTCTTTTTTTCCACTCATGTCATCCTTGTGAAAATCTACATCATCCTTTGAGTTTCTGCTTAAAATTGTTACGAAGTTACTCCCTCCTTTTTGTTACTGGTTGGTGTTTCCTGTGATTTGCTCATTTCTTCAGATTTAGTTCCTGAACTGGGGCTTTGTGCCAGGGTCATATTCCCTACTTGGTGGGAGAGTTGACTTTGCTTAGTTTTGTCCTATGTATTTAGGTTCCTGTGCTGACCTCCTTCTTTCAAGGTGAAGGTTCCCCATGCTCTTTGAGGTTCAGAGTACTGAGTCTTCAGGACCTTTTCCAGAGTCTCAGAGAATTTTAGAAATTTAACAGCCCCAGTTTGAGCAGGTTGTTATCCATTCCCAGTACTCCCAAGGTCCCAGCCCTGGGATTTTCTGACCATATTGGAACTTTTGGAGGTAGAGGAGAAGTCCTCTGAGTTTCTAATTGTGCTGGGAAACTACACTGTGCTGGAACTGGTGAAAGGTTGGGGGTTGAGTGCCTTTTCTTATGCCCTTCAGCTTCTGGTTGAACCTGCTGGGTGGTTCTGAGGTGGATGAGATCACTTGGAGTTTTTCATTGGATTCACCCATCATTGTTCTGTCTGGTGTGAACTTCTGGTTTTGGTGTAGTTGATATTTAGGACCTAGGAAATCTGCCTCCTGTTCAAGCATCTGCCTTGGCTGGAAGTGCACCAGAGTTGGTGTTTAATACTTTATTTTATTGAATTTTAGAAGATGAAAACCATGTTTTCTACATTGAGAGACTGTGCATTTGCATTTGTATATGCCATCTTATTACCAGACTATAAACTTCAAGAAGTAGAGACCCTGTCTTATTCAAATTTTGCCTCTCCCTTAGCAACTCTAGCTTTATACAGAGTAGATGCTTAATAATGTCTAATGCTGTATTTTGTTGTAGCTGAGTGGAAATATAAGTTTAGGAGAAGGATATCTATCATCTGTCTCAGTTTATCTTTATTGTTTAGATCTTTTAACTTTTCTATTTATCTATACCTCTCCATCTCTATCTTTATCTCTCTCTCTCCCTCCCTCCCCCTTATCTATCTTATCTATCTATCTATCTTATTTCAGGAGAACCTGAGCTACAGGGTTGAAATAATTCTCCCAATGTCTGCCATGGGTTTGCCTTTAGGATGGTGCCTTGCAGCATTAACAGTCCTGCCTTGATTATCTTTTGTACTTACTTTGTTATCTGGCACTAGTTATGGGAGCCATTTTAAAGATTTAAAATACCATTGGAAGGCCTACTTCTTCCTGCCTTTATTTGCTTCCTAGAGGTAAATCTAGCCCAGGGAAAATGCTGGTGCTCTCCTTGGTTTCTAATAGCAACAGTTGCCTCTTGACCCTATAGCTCAGCTACTTCATATTTATTTAGTTGCTGAAAAACCTAAAAATGACTCCGCTCTCCATGGATCAAAGTCCAGATTTCATTCTATTAGCAATTTATAACAGCTAGCATTCAAGGCTCTAAATGGCTGTCTCCAAATTCATCTCCCACTATTCTACTTACAACCCTCTGCTCTCATGGCCCCTTCATGCTTCCCTGAACATACTGGGAATGTTCCTACTTCCACACCTTCACTCACAGCTTTTCTCAGCCTGAAATAACTGTTTCCTTCTCTGATTGTTGAAGTCCCGCTCTCCATTTGTGATCCAGACAAAATCCCAAGAGTATGGAATAGTGGCATCCATAGGGGCAGCTTGGTAGCACCATGGATAGAGTGCTAGACTTAGCCTTAGAAAATCTTAGGAAAGTTTTAGGAAAATGTGACTTCATCCACTGCCTTCAGGTAGTTACTATCTGTGATACCCTAGATAAGTCATTTAACCTTCCTCAGCGGCAGTTTCTTCATCTGTAAAGAACTGATGTAATGAGCTAATATATGTACAATGATTAAAGCAGGATATAAATGCTAAGTATTATTATTATTATTTGAAATAAAAAACTCAGGGTCAAATCTTGCCTCTACTTCTCCATACCTATGAGTCCTATCATTTGTGAAATGAAGGAGTTAGATTCTTAAGGTCTCTTGTAGCTCCAAATTTTATCATTCTACATCTTTCCCAGTTTCTACAACTCACAGAGTATTTTCCATTCTTTAAGTACCTGTAGTACCTTTTAGTAACTTTAAGTTACTAAACTTTAAGTTCCATTCTTTAAGTGTCTGTAGTACCTTTTAGTAACTTACAGTAACTTGTATTCATTATATGCACATACATAGATACATACATATATATCATACATCTTGTTTAATCTAGATAGCAAGGTCCTTGAAGGCAAGGACTATATCTTAAGCTTTGCTGTAGCTCTCCTGCCTAGGATGACCCTCAGCACACAGTAGGAGCTTGATAAGTTTTTGTTGATAACCGTAAAAAACTGATTTGGAATGAAGGGAGAGTAAGGGAGTCTGGTGCAACTGGTGTTACCAGGGAATGGGGCAGAGTCATAAGAGACTGGATGGATGCAATGCTGGACCTGGTCAGAAACACCCAAGCTTGAGCTCAAACTCAGCCTCTGACACTTCGTAATCCTGAACACATCATTTACCTTCTACCTGTCTCAGCTTCTTTATCTGTAAAATGGAGATAACAGTGCTTAACTAACAGAATTATAAAGATCAAAGGAGGTAATAGTTGTTTTAATTTTTTAAAAAAGGCATTTAGCACAGTGCCTGACACATAGCAGGTACTATATTAAATGCTTATTCTCTTTCTTTCCCATTTAAAGATGAAATGGGCTTTTAGAAACCACTCAATTTAGGTATCATGTTTTATACATGATAAAACTGAAGTCTAACAAATCAAAGAGGTTAGCAAAAGGATAAGGAACCTGTGACCTCAAGGCTGCAAAAGATTTATTCTGTAAAACTTGGACTCAGTCAAAAGGCTACACCCAAGGACTTAGAAGGCCACAGGTTCCCCACTCCTGGCCTAGTCCAAGGTTGCACCAGTCAAGAGTGGCACTGATAACTTAAAGTCATCCTTCTTGACTTCTTTACATCTTTTGACACTGTTTACCAGCCCTTCATCACGGATGTTCTCTCCTTTGTTTTT
Organism: Potorous gilbertii; assembly: GCA_028658325.1. NCBI lineage: Eukaryota > Metazoa > Chordata > Mammalia > Diprotodontia > Potoroidae > Potorous > Potorous gilbertii. Next base: position 254,864,703 of record CM053772.1, on the reverse strand, counting down.
TGTGGCATTGCTTTCTCCTGCTTCTCCACTCTCTTCCCATGTCCTTTCCTGTCTTATCCTATATTTTGGCTATTCCTGGAGGTCTCATCCTGGGCCATCTTCTATTTTCTCACTACATTTTCTCTTTTGATGACCACACCAACCTCCATGGGTTCAATTGTGACCTGTAGGAAAATGACTCAAAACTCCATCTTTCTCCTGACTATATCAATGGAGGTTTGCTGGACATCATCATCATCTGTATATTCTATAGGCATAGCAAATTCGATATGTCTAAACTAGAAGTTTAGCTTTCCTGCTAAATCTGACCCTGTTCAGAATGCTGTTTTTGTCAAGAACAGCATGATTATTCCAGATACTTTTATTTCTCTTCCACATAGCTAACAAAGTGATTTTCCTAAATCACAGGTCCAATCCGGTTACTCCCCCACTCAATAAACTCTAGTGACTCCCTACTACATCTAAGACCATCGACCTTTTTGGACAATACCCCCTTTTTTTCCCTTCTACGACTCGATTCTCTTTGAGCCTTAAGAATTTTTCTTGTAAATTTCTCATTGCTCCTGGTCTGACTTCCCCTTTAGTTCTGTAGGTAATGGGATTCTATCTAACTTTTTCTCTAAAACCATTGAAATCTTTTCGCTCAAGGTGGTTTCACTAGAAACTTCTTTTCACTAGAGGGTGGTTCAGGCTATGCCAGGTTTGCTCTTTTCTATCACTGATTTAAAGATGGGATCATACCCATCATTTGCAATTCAACAGTCATTTCCCTTTTGTTAATGAGAATCAGATACAGAAGAGCATTTTTCCTTATCTCTCAAAGGATACAATTATGAAGTCAAATTAAGAAATTATTAGCTGCTTTGCTTTTGGCAGAGAGTGAGCTGAGCAGATGCCAAAGTAACTCATCATTACTATCTCATGTTTCCATGAAACACTTGGGATCTATTTCCCCAGCTCTTCATCTACTTGCTCTTATGGTCCAAGTTCTGTAGTATAGTTCAATGACAATATCACATCTACTTAAGCCTCTGTTGATCTTTATCTAAGGACTCTGCAATAGGTTTTCTCTCTGGGATTCTTAGATCTCCTTTTATGAACATACCTTCTTACTTTAATATACAATACTTCGGTTCCCCTCCACCATCTTTGATCTATCCTATTCCTTCTAGAGCCAAATTCCAGTCATGGTCCCCAGTTGATCAAGCCTCAGTAATATATATGAGGCTAAATTTGCTTCTTTTCCTTGGGATCTCTTCTTCATCATTTTGTTACTCAAACTTTGAATATTTTTTATAGATAACTAAAGTAAGGGATTTTATTTATGATCTCTCTCTTGTATTTTGTTTTCTGTAAATAACTGATGGGTGGGGAGGAAAACCAGGGCTTTGTCTCAGAGTCTAAAAATTAACAATTGAGTTTAGCACTTTATTAGCGAAAATAATTAATTAAAATAGGAGGCTGTCAGATGGCTACACATAGATAAAAACCCATGTGTGAGTTATTTTAGTGACTACCTCCCCCTCTACTCAACTGAATTTGGCTTAATTACTTCTTGTATAATTGTCACATCATGAATTACAAGTTGTTAGAGGACCATTTAGCACTGCTTATCTCAGTTGTGTTGCTTGCCTCAAGGCCCAAAATTGTTGTTCCTAGTTATGGCCCTTCTTTCTATACTGTAGTTATTCCTTATGGTTATAGGGGCTGTCATGGTGGATATATATATATATATATATATATATATATATATCCACCATGACAGCCCCTATACATATGATATATATATATATATATATATATATATATATATATATATATATATATATATATATATCAACAGTTTTCTTCTTTTCTTTTCGTTTTAAAACCCTTTGATTATATTTGTAAGCTTCAGGCTAATTCATTCTATTTTAAAATTTTTAATTCTTTTTGCTATTGTTTTGAATCTCACTTTTATCTATGCCTCCATGATCATATCCATGCCTCCATTGTCATCTTAACTACTTAAGTAACCTAAGGACGTCTGCATCCCACCACTGCACTTTAGGACTCCTGACCTTCCTATGGCTGAATTTTCTTTTATATGTTATCTCTCCTAATTAGAGGCTGTGCTCTGTGAGAGCAGACTCTAGAGTATTTTCTATTTGTATCCCCAGAGCTTGATTTTCACATACCTTTTCCATCTCACCTGCCTTGTGAATGACATGTTGTAACAAGAATTTTAAAAAAGAAAAACCCATTCAATGTATCTGCTGAGTCTGAGAGAGTAGGAAAGTTCCAGACCCATAGTCCACTCACCTCCCTAAAGAAGGGAATGAGGGACTTTTTTTTTTTACACTTCTTTAGAGATAACCCTCTTGGTCATTATAGCTACACAGAGTTTGTCTTGTTTTTGTTCATTTTGGGTTCTTTCCATTTTTGTCATTATTGTCATTGTGTAGGTTATTTTCCTGGTTATGCTTACTCCTCTTTGCATCAGTTCATAGGTATACATTCAGGCAAACTCATTTCTACCAGTCCCTGTTGGGTTTACTGCATCTCTGGCTAGGAGTCTGACAAACTTCTCAGAGTCCTAATCCAATCCAGTCCAACAAGCATTTTTTAAGTACCTGCTAGGAGCAAAGCCCTGTACATGGCTCTGAGGATACAAAATCAAAATTTAAAGCAATCATTGCTCTCAAGGAACTTAGTCTACTGAGTTTCGTTTTTGAATTGTAATGGCTGGATGCATCCAACCAGTTTAATTGAAAGTGGCTGTCAGGATTTCACCCAGTAGTAGCTGAGATATTAACTCATCCAGCAGCAATGGACACCACATTTGGACATGAACTCCAGAGATCAAGGTGGTAGAGAAGAGATTTTTACCCCAAAGTGCTGAGGGAGAATAACTGTACCTCTCTCTTTGCCAAGTAAATATTGCTTTATCAAAGCTAAGAGATGACAATTTGTTAAAAGGAAATGGTAACCAAGTGTGGAAGGACATCTATAATTGGGGCTTGAGCTTTTTGGAGAAAGACACTCCAACTGCTAGTGAGGGGTACTTGCTACAGTCTCTTCTTTTGATGCTCTTTTTCTTACATACTATCACTTCCAAATGACTTTCTCTCTGCCTTCCATAGAACCCCCACTTATAACGGATAAGTACAATCAAGCAAAATAGACTATCCCACTGTCCACATCTGGGAATGCATGCCTCATTCCACATTTTAGTCTACAGCCTCTCTGAGCAAGTGAGGGGCTTCATTATCCGTTGTCTGAATTCACAATCACCTGATGCCTTAAGCAATTCTGAAGTCTTTCATTGGAGTTTTCCTTGACATTGTCGTAGAAACTGGATAAATTGTCCAAGGTTTGCTAATTTTGCTCCAAATAAGTTCACCCAAATTTTCCCAAGTTTTTTCTGTATACTCTAAGTCTGTAATTTCTTAATTTTAACATTCTTTTGAAAAAATTTTTTTTGAGTTCCAAATTCCCTCTCTCACTCCTCCCTCACCGAGAAGGCAAGCAACATAATATCAATTATACATGTGAAATCATACAAAATTAGCCATGTGCCAAGAAAGAAAGACACATAAAAAAAGTTAGAAAATTCTACTTCGGTTTGCACTTAGAGTTTACCGATCCTCTCTCTGGAAGTGGGCAGCATTTTTCATCATGAGTCCTTCGGAATTGTCTTTGATCACTGTGTTGATGAGAGCAACTCCTTGACCTGCAACACTTTGTAGCTCTTTTTACACTATTGTCTTCTGAGTTTGTGCCTTGATCTTCTCTGCCACGTTGCAGCTTTTTATGGTAAAGTCTTTTGTTGTGGTTGGCTCGGTTTTCTAGCCTATTTCTTGTCTTTGAGCTTTATGTTAAAGTTGGGCTCGATTCCCTTGGGAATGGGAAGGCACTGTCCCAAAGTTCAGTCTTTTTCATGCTGCCGTTCTTTAGAACTAGTTCTGGTGGTGTGCTGGTCTTCAGTGCTTCCAAGATAACATGATCTGGAGAGAGGTATAGTCATTGCTGTCCTGGTCTGCATTCTGGTCTTTTCTCAGGAAGGGGCCCTGCTCCCCTCCAGCTGTAAACACTTGTGTTCCTCTTGGCCCTGGAACTGTGGCCAGGCTGCAGGCTTTCTTGCAGCCATGAGTGCTAATGCTACACTCTGTCTTAGAACTGTGACCCAGAACATCATACGGGCAATAGAGTTGCCAGTCAGTACTAGCTACACCCAGGGTCAGCAAAGGGTCCCCTGAAATCTCTTTTTGACCTGTTATCTGACCCTCTTACCTTCTCTGGACTGAGACCTCCCAAAGCTGCTGCTGTCACCGTTGCAGCCACCTCCAAGGCTGGTCACTGGTGTTGCCACCATCTGTGCTGCAGACTGGCACCTACCCTGGTGTCAAAGAACTCTACTGGTGACCTCTTAAGTTGTCTTAGACTGGATAAAATGTCTCTTCCTGACCTTTTTTTGGCCCTGCTACTCTAAAATTTGATTTGAAGAATTATTTTAAAATGATTTGAGGGGAAATGTGAAAATTCTGCTAGGTCGCAGACTGTCCTCTGCCATCTTGACTTCTTTTTATGCCTGTAGTTTCTGATGTTGCAATAATATTCTGTTATATTAATGTACCCCAATTTGTTCATTTTCCAATTAATTGATTAATATGGCAATGTTCAGACATTCCTGAGAACATTGGACCAAGTTTCCAGGATAGAAGTTATTCCAAGGCTCAGAGATTTCTCTTTTTACTGGAATATCTAATAAGATTTGCTGAGTTGTGTTCATGTCCCAGGCTCATATCCGAGTTCCCCAATCTGGTCTGTGGAATCAGCATTAGTTTTTCATTGGCAAGCATTCAGAATTAAAGTTGTCCCTTTTTCCTAAGCACACCCAGTTTGAATAGACCATTGTATACTTCGGTAGGAAACGTGTAGAGCCTTCAGTAATACATGTGGCAATTTCTTTTTGAAATATTGTATTGATGTTCTCTTTAAATACCTCTATCACTTCTCAGTGTTCCTCACCTCTAGTAGAATGAGCCCTTGAACAAAGATGGCGTCTTTGGCCTAGGAAAGGATGGTCTCAAACTTGGCTTAGTTTTCCCTTTCAGTTCTATTCCCAAAAGGAAAGAAGTAGCTTGGGCAGCATCACAGACCAGAGTTCATGTTAAGTGAATCATACCAGCAAGGACTTTTCTTCTGTAAACAGAGGGAGGCCATCCCAATTCTCATTACAAAGGATGAGTTGATCACCTCTCCTGAGTCAGGTCAAACTTTTCCAAATACTTGTAATAAAAAAATGCAAGTCTTCTTTGTCTTAAGATGAGGAAGAAAAATACCATTCCCAAATGACACCAAGCCAGCACCAAGAAATCATTCGCAAAGAGTAACCTTTTGTCCTTTCTCAAAAGACTCAATAGATATTTCATATTCCTGTCACTCAGCCAGACTCCTCCTTCCACAGCTAACCAGCCCTGTTTCTAAACATGAAAACAACTGTCAAAGTGCCCCACTAATCACTCGCTGGCCTCCTTATGCTGGAAGGGATAAAGCAGTTAAATAAATCTGAACAACGTGAATAATCCCTGCATATGTGGCTGAGTGCAAATACGCTTGGCTGCTGAGATCAAGTTTTTCAGATTCTACTCTGGCTTCTTTTCTGTCAGGGAAAAGAATACTAATAGTCACTTCAAAATGGATAAACTTCTCTTTATCCTAAATGTCTTCACTTCTCACTCCTTCCATTTTCTGGTCCTTCTTGAAACCTGGCTCCCTCCTAATGACCATTTTTCAGGAGACCTTATCCAGCACTGTTTGAACTTTCATGCCCACCACTGATTGTGGGGGAAAGTTGGAATATTTCTTGTTTGCCATTGCCACTTTCAGATTCTCCTTCTTCCATCATGACTCAGTAACCTCTTCTCCTTTGATATTCACATAATTCAAATTTGTCAACCAATCCAGATGCAGATGTCTATCTGTCTTCTCTAGGACCTTCTCCTTCCTTCCTTAATGAGTTATAGTACCTGGCTCACTGTTTCTCTTTTGTCCTCCTGCACTCATACTTAGGGGACTTCAACACATATTGACACACCCTCAAATCCCCTAACAGCCCAGGTTTTTAATGTACTCTATTCCCATTACCTACTTCTCCATTCTAACATGGAAGAAATGGTGCCATAACCCATCACTCTCTTCTGGGCTAGTGAAATCTCTAATTCCTTTATCTGATGATGGCTTTTTATCATTCCATTTTGCCCACTGGTTCCAATCCCTCAGCTCTTTCCCAGACTCCTTCCCTCCATGGGCTATACTCTCCTGTCTTCCTTATCTCTTTCTTGTCTTTGGTGAACCAACTTCCACACTCCAGCGTTCCCTTATTCCCTTGTTCTATTACTGCTCACATTTGGTCAACACTCCAACCCTGGATTATGCCCACTAAAGTCATCCTATTCCCTTCTCCCCCACTTTTTGGCTCTCTTTATTTTTTTCCCAGCTATTACAATGTAAGTTCAAATCTGGCCTCAGACACTTACTAGCTGCAAGTTTCCTCATCTGTAAAATAAGCCAGAGAAGGAAATGGTGAACCGCTACAACGTCTTTGCCAAGTAAACACCAAATGGGGTCATGAAGAGTTGGACATGATTGAAATAAATGACTGAATGAAATCAGGAGGTAAGCCCCTTGAGGGTAGGGATTATCTCTCTTTCTTTTTTCTCTTCTTATCTTTGTTTTGTATCCCTAGTGTTTACTTTGGCTCTTGTTGTCTGGGTGGTTGTTCAGTCTCGGGTCCTGCCTCACTCTTTGTTATCCCATGCACCATAACATGCCAATGCCATCTATGGAGTTTTCCTGGCAAAGATACTGGAGGGATTTGCAGCTTCCTTCTCCAGTGGATTAAATCACACGGAGGGTGAGTGACCTGCCCAGGGTCATCTGACTAGTGAGTGTCTGAGGCCAGATTTGACCTCAGGTCTTCCTGACTTCAGGCCCAATGCTCAATTCACTGAGCCACCTACCTGGCTTATTGTAAGTAATAAATGGTTTACGAATGCATCTAATGTCTATCTAGCTACTTGTCTATCATCTTATCCACTTGATCTTGAATGGAATTAGAGGAAATCAGAAATTCATGCTAAACAGACCCACTACCAATTTATCTTACCTCAACTGAGCTCACACTGTAGCTAGGCAAATATTTTATTCCTCCCTAAATGGATTTGCTAACCTACTCCCCACAGAAGCTCCTCCAAATCTCCTATAGCCTCTCTCCTTCCAAGACAGCTAGGTAGTGCCGTGGATAGAGCACTAGTGCAGGAGTCAACAGGACCTGAGTTCAAATCTCACCTCAGACACTTGACACTCACTCACTACCTGTGTGACCTTGGCAAGCCAGTTAACCCTGTATGGGATGGCAAGACCCTAACTCAGATTGACTACTCAGAGGCATCTCAAGGTAAAAACAGAAAATCTCCTTTATTCGGTTCTCAGGAAAAACTGGGCGGGCAGTCCCTTCACCAGTAAAGCTGGAGAAGGGAGGTGACTTACAAAAGCAGAATGGCATTTTTATATAGACCCTGACACAAAAATCCCCCTCCCACCACTGACTAAGCAAGGTCTTACATTCTAGGCATGAAATCTAACCAATCCCTTTTGAAACCCAGTTCAAATTTCCCCCTCCTGGATGTTACAAAGCCCATGAAAATACATGTCATTAGGCATTGAGGAGTTAGTGAATCATTGATCCTAAAACAATACATAGTCTTATATGGAACTCACCCGACTCTGGAGGAAGGGACACCTGGGTCCAAGGTCTCCTCCACTCCAGGGAGAAGGCTCCTGAGAAGTCTTCACTAAATGTATTCCCATTCAACCCCAATTACCTCATCCTGGGTCATCTCCAGTCATCCTGATGAATGTCTGGTCACTGGATTCAGATGGCTCTGGAGGAGAAGTGAGGCTGGTGACCTGCACAGCCCTCCCTTTCTCCTTCTCTCTCCTTCCTATTATCTACTTCCTCCTTCCTTGAAATCTACAAATGTGCCCATATTTCTCCCTTCCTAGATCCCCAGTAGCTATGTCCCTACACCCAATGACTCTACTTCCTCTTTTCTCACTTTCTTCTAAATTCCTTCAGTCTAGATTCCAACCTCATCATTTAACTAAAACTGTCCTTTTCACATGAGCAGTAATCCCTTAATGGCCAAATCTCAGGACCTTTTGCAGTCCTTCTCCTCGACCTCAGAATCAGGGTGATTACTACTGTTCATCGGCCTTTCCTCCTGTATCTTCTCTTTCCTGGATTCTGTGGTACTACTCTCACCTGGTTCTCCTCTTAGCTGTCTGGCGGATCCTTCTTGGTTTCCTTTGTGAGTTCTCGTGTTGACATCACACCCACTAACTATAGGGGTCACCTGAGTTTCTGTCCTAGGCCCTCTTTTCTTTTCATTTTATACAAGGAGTTCTTAACCTTCTTTTGTGTCATGATCCCTTTTGGCGGACAGTCTGGTGAAGCCTATAAACCCTTGACCAGAGTAATGTTTTTAAATGCATTAAAAAAAAAAAAAATATATATATATATATATATATATATACACACACATACATATATACACATATATATGCATACACATACATATGTACATGCGTGTATACATACATACATATATAAAATCTCCAGAGCAGCAGCTGTGGGGAAAATCCCAGGGGAAGGACTTACCTGAAATCACTCAACCTGATCCACATTTTGATCTTAATTTGGCACGTTTGTAGCTTGTAAAAACATTCACCGTACCATTTCCTTAGCTGCCCTTGAAAATTCATTTAAAAGCCAAAAAGCTAAAGACACATTAGCCAGTCTAATGGGGTGAAGCCAAGAGACCTCCAGAGGTGTGAAGGCTGGGCTAGTGATGGTGGTGAGAATGAGAAATGAGTCAGGAGTGGCAAATGCACCAGGGCAAAAAGAAGTACTCGACGTGAGACTTATATACTTTAGGGACTATCCCCAGTCAAGGGGTTTATTCTAAATGCCTTTATCCATTCCCTGAGATTGGATCCTCCATCTTCTACACACCTCCATATCCTTCTTCCATCAAACAATCAACAAGTATTTGTTAAATGCCTACTGTGTGTCTTAGAGGCAGCATGGCCTAAGGACAAGTCTAGCCTCTGACATACACTGGCTGTGTGACCCTGGGCAAGTCACTTAACCTGTAGACTTCTAAGGAACTCTCTAAAGCTGTAAGTTGCAGAGATGGGATGGTTCTGCATTTAGAGAGGGAGTTTTTATATCAATAAAATCGTAGTCTCTATCCCTAGGCCTAGACTGATCATTAAATTAGGCCCTGGAGGTACAAAGGCCAAAATGTCACAGCCTAACTGTCATTCTATTGGGGGAGACAATTTGTACACACACACACACACACACACACACACATACACACACACACACATGTACACATATGCTAGCATACTCATATATATTTTTAAGTATACAGTTAAGTCAACAAGTATTTTTCAAACACCTACTATTGATAAGCAGTGTTAATCATGTGTTAAATGTACATGATAATATATGATATGATGTAATATAATGTAATACAATGATATCATGTAAATGTAATACAATGATATGATCTAAAGATGTAATAGGATATATACATATGCATATTTACAAGTCAATACACATACACTTACATGTGTATATAAATATATACATATACACACATAAAATATATAAGAAACAAATATAAATTAATTTTGTCCAGGGGAGGGATCAAGAAAAGGCCCCTCCATCTCTGGTTGGTATATGAAATGCCAGCTCCTTCTTCATATCAACTTGGACAGAAAATGATTAAGAAGGAAAATGAGAGGGCCCAAAGGGCAGATCACATATCCCAAAGCCAGGTATAAGTGATTTTTGTCAGTCACTGCCCCTCCCTGGTCCCTTGTTAGCATAGCAGATAATTGAGAGTTGACTTGAAGGAAAGGCAATGCCATTTTTATAGACAGGCAGCTGTTTTATTGGATGCTATTTGTCTTCTCCCCTCCCTTCAGGGCTTACCCCACAGAGAGCTAGTCATTCATGTTGGTCATTCTACCGTATGGATGCATACTGAGCCACTGTGAGTCAGGAAGTTTGGCATAAGGTGTCAAGCCTGTGTGGTATAGGGCATCAAATCATAGAAACTCAAAACAAAAAGGGACCTGAGAAGTCACTTAGTGTAAAACCTTCAGTTAAGTAGTGGTAGTGGTGGTGGTGCTGGGCCTGGAATCGAGAATATTCATTGTTCTGAACTCAAATACCAACTCAGATATTACTAGCTGTGTGACCCTTGGCAAGTCACTTCACCCTCTTTGCCCAGTCTCCTCTTCTGTCAAATGAGCTAGAGAAGGAAATGACAAACACTCCAGTATCTCCACCAAGAAAGTCTGGAAAAAGGGAGTCACAAAAATTTGGAGGCCACTGAACACAAAACAACAAACAATGAGAACACAGTGGAGTCATGACAACATGTAGGCCTCCTTGTGACTATGGGTGTTAACCACCACAAGATTAAAAAGTAGTAGTAGTAGTAGTAGTGGTAGTGGTAGCAATAGTGGTAGTAGTAGTAGTAGTAGCAGCAGTAGTAGTACAAGTAGTAGCAAAAATCTTTGGAAGGTCAAATGTTGAAGGTGAAACTTAAATACTTTGGCCACATGAGAAGACAGAGCTCATTGGAAAAGATCCTGACGATGGGAAACATTGAAGGAAAGAAAGGAATAGCAGAGGATGAAATGGAAACAAGGAAGGTGAGCTTGGCCAGACTTTGAGAGACAGTGGAGGACAGAAAGACCTGCCGTGCCGTGGCTCATGAGGTCACAAAGAGTCAGACACAACTGAATGGCTGAACAGCACTAAAAATGAGTGGTGTGTTATAAGAGTAGTTAGGGAGCAAATTCTTTTTCTTCTTTTTCCTTTTTATGGAATACCATGGTCACTTTTGATTCAACAAATCATATTTGCTTTTCTGTACCTTGTTCCAATATTATCTCTAAATATAATTTCACATATACACATGTGTATACGTGTGTATACATACACATATATACATACATACATGTATACACTGTATATAAACATATATAGTGTGTGTGTATGTGTGTAATTTGAATCTAAAACATTGACAGCACTAGTTAGACCCACTTAGGTGCAGGAATCAGTAAGGACATTACCCTTAAAGGAGGATAGAATGAAGAAGGAAAAAAGATGTCTCACTCAAAATCTGTGAAATATCAGTTCAGTTTTCATTTAATTTTCTGTCCCCTAACTACTTACTTCTAAAATATAATCAGTATATTATTGAGATATAATCAAATATAATATAAAGCATAATCAATATATCATTAAGAAAGCATTGCTAATATCTTTTTTAATACCACAGTTTTTCCTAATATAGCCCTGCTCCTTATTAACTTCAACTTTCCAAAGAGAAAAAACAGTTAAGGAAAACCATAAAAGAGAACATCTGCTAATACCTACAAACTTCTGCTCTTGTGGTCCCCTCAACTTCTCTCTCTAAATAAAGGGAGTACATTCCACTTCATTTCTATGAGACCAATAGTAGTTAGTAAATCTAAGTTTAACTGCTTCTGAGTATTGTTTACATTTACGTTAGCCTAGTCATTGTGCATCTTTTTCACAAGATTTTGCCCCTTCCATATGCATCATTTCACATGTCCCCATTTTTCTCTGGATTCTTCATTTTTTTTCTAACAGTATAATAGTCTTCCATTGCATCTGTTTATATTTTCCTTGATAGCCCACCATGTGTGTATGTGTTCATCCTTCATTGCCAAAGAAGACCATGGCATCAGAGAAATGATGACATGACTTGCACTTGACTTTGTTTTGAGGGAGGGAGGGCTATGCAGGTCACCAGACTCACTTCTCCTCCAGAGCCATTTGAATCCAGTGACCAGATATTCATCAGGATGACTGGAGATGACCCAGGATGAGGCAATTGGGGTTAAGTGACTTGCCCAAGGTCACACAGCTAGTGAGTGTCAAGTGTCTGAGGTGAGATTTGAACTCAGGTCCTCCTGGCCCCTGCACTGGTGCTATCCATTGCACCACCTAGCTGCCCCACCACACCAAATGAAATAACTTTTTATCTACTTTGAATTCACTTATATGTGTTTATATGGTAATGTAGTTCTATTTTTGTGTACTGACACCCCTCACAACACACAAAAGACTTTCTACAAAGGTGATTCATATTACTTTGAATTCATTTGGATTGGATTGCATCAGACTAGACATGGGCACATCATGTAGGGAGTGATAGAGAATGGGCTAACCAATGCATGGTCCAAATGATGCCTTGGTACTAATGAAAGGTCAACCGACTTAGAGGAGGACCTCTAGAATGTGGGAAAGATCCTTTCTGGGAGATTAAGGGAAGGCAGTGTTGCTGACTGAGTAATTAAAAGACTTGGACAAGGAGAAATGGTGGGTGGGATAGGATATGTAAGCTCTTTGAGGGCACAGAGCTTTTGATTCTAGTCTTGAATCTGCAGTGCCTGGTACACTGGTGGTGCCAACCCTTGAAGTACCAAAGCATTCTTACCTAGCCCAGCCAGAAAGAGGCAAGGATGTAATTGGCATGTGCTGACAGGAAGGAAAGAGATAGGGTTAAGGGTCTCCACCTCCTCCCTGGCCTGGAAGACAGACATGAGCAGGATACCTGGACCGGTCGTAGACATCACAGAGGGGAACCAATAGCCTGAGAGGCTGGATCCCTGGAAAGCAGGGGAGGCTGAGAACAGAGAAGGGGGACCAAAAGGCTGCAGTCACTCACGCCTGCCTTTCTGCTCAGCCTCAGGCAGGTCACACACCTTCTGGTGACTCAAGTTTCCTGAAGGTGACCACATTGACCTACAGCTCTGGGGCAAAGGGATGATGAATAAATAAATGACTATAAAACAGCTTGAAAAAAACAGCATACCTCATAAAAATGCAAAACATCCTTATTAACTCATTATCAAGGTGGTTAATTACCATTGCCAGGGTCACTGACCTGAGGGGGACAATGACCCAAGGACCTTGCCAGGGATAAAGAAGACTGGATGACCACAGAGGAGACCACTCCAACCTTTCGGCAGACTCCGGGAAGTACTACAATACCATTTGCTTATCTAAATGCAGACCGAATGCAGACAATACAACAACTACTAATTAAGCTCCTACTTTGTGCAACACCCCACCCACCAAGGAAGATCACAAAGGTCTCTAATCCATCTTCCACACAGATGCCAAAATAACTTTCCTAAGGCACAGACCTAATCACATCATCCCCTGCTCAAAAGACTTCAATGCTTCTCAACTGGAAACGTCTTAGTAAAGCACTTCTGATCCAGAACCATCAGCCTCTCATCTACTCTTCCATCCTCATTTTCTGCTATTCTCCTTCGTGAAGTCTGCTTTTCCAGACAAATTGGATTCCAAGTTATTTTCAAAACTAACCTTCCTCTGCATTTACTCTCTTTTCACCTCCACTCTCCAACTCTAGGGACACTTCCCAATTGTTAACTCCCTCTCCTGCCTCAGTTTTCCTCCTATATGTCTGAATTTGTTACACAATTGCCAACCACCTTCCTGCTAACCCCTAGTGGAATGTAAGTTGTTTGAGGGATGAACTTGGGATTAGGGTCAGTGTGATGTAGTAGAGAAGGAAGTGTACCTGGAGTCTGGAAGACCTAGATTCAGATGCTGCCCTTAGACGTTTACTAATTGTGTGATGCTGGGCTAATTATTTAACTTCTCTGTGCCTCAGTTTCCCCAGCTGTGAAATGAAGACTAGTTGGCCTCTAAATCACTTCAGACTTTCATCCTGCCTCTCACCCTTTCCTCTCACTCCTGTCATTCCAGTCTAAAGCCCAATGGTAGGAGAAGGGCTTGTTATGGGGCAGTCTTCTCCACAATATGAGGAGGTCTTCAGCACAAGTCTAAGGAGAACACAGAGCCTGGGCAGTCCTTCTAGTTCCAGTCCCAGGGCCCATTGTTTCAAAACTCTGGTTGTGCTACTCACCTCCCATGTGACTTTAGGCAAGTTCCAACCTTGTTGGACCTCCTCAGCTTATCTGTAAAGTAAGTCAGATTATATCAGTAGTTCTCAGTCTTCTCCGATCCCTTTACACTCTTAAAAATTATCGAGTCCCCCAAAGATCTTTCTTGTATGTATGTTATAGTTATTGATAGTTACTGTATTAGAAATTAAAATAATAATATTATTATGAAAATGGTTTTAATCTCATTGGCCCCCTGAAAGGGTGTCCCAGACCTTCAATGGTCTGTAAATCACACTTTGAGAACTGCTGCGCTGGATAAGAAAGGCAGCCTCCAGATCTGAATCCTGACCTAAGTAAATTAGACCAGGGCACATGTAACTGGTTTGCGGAAATAAAATCTGGGAAGGGTTTGTTTTTTTTTAATGAATGAAAAAGTTTGAGGTCACCAAAACATTAATACCAATCATTCAAAATATTTAATTCTTTTGAACATGTCTATATAAGTGTATATAAATCATTCCTCCAAATTCTCATTCCCAACTTTTAGAGAAAAGAAAACTCCAGATTTCTATTTTTGTTGTTGTTTAGTGATTTTCAGTGTCTGATGTTTTGTGACCCCATTAGAGGTTTTCTTGGCAGAGATACTGGAGCAGTTGGCCATTTCCTTCTCCAGCTCATTTTACAGATAAGGAAACTGAGCCAATCAGGGTTAAATGATTTGCCCAGGGTCACACTGGTAAGTGTCTGGGGCCAGATTTGAACTCAGGAAGAGGAGTCTTCACCACTCTAGGTCCACCACTGAATGCCAGCCCCTCAGATTTCCATTTCTTCTTCCTAAAAAGGAAAGTACATCCCACTCATTTTGGCCTTTTCATATTTATAAAGCAACTTACTGTATCACAAGACTAGAAAACCATGTTCCTTAGGTACTACCTAAGCTGAATTAATCAAATACAATCAAATCAAACCTTGACAACTTTTTTAACCCTTAAGAGCATGGGTTCTCCCATTAGAATTTTCCCCAATCCCAAGACCCCAAGAAATGTGGCTGAGTTTCTGAAAGTGTCAGGTTGTTGTAAACTTATCCCTGGTACAGTCCAAAGAACACTGAAATTTGGAGTTCGTTGAGGTCCCAGCTCTGCCACTGAGTGTCTGTGGGGTCTTGGCCAAGTGGTTTTGGAGGACTCCTATTTCTCATCTTACAAGTGAGGGGATTTGATTAAACAGTTTCTGAAGTTCCTTCCAGTTTTGAATCTGCTGAAATTTTTCCCTTGGTTCTATCTCCTCTAGACAAGGGCCTCCATCCTGGTTATAATTTATGATCAATAAGAACTGGCAAAAATTGTTTTGCATATAGTCATCTCAAGGGTAGGTCCAGTTAGGGGTGGTTACCTTGGGCCCCACCCTTTGTGAGTCCTAATAAGCAATTTTGTCACCTGGGACAATTCAAAGTAATGGTGTGGGGATAGAGATACCCTCAGGACACCATGAGGCTGCCCTTAAAATCATAAAGTTCTGGCTACTACCTGGGCGTGCAGTCATGGTCTGTCTCCTTCCCTGTAGAATCTCCCTGGTAGTTTTCTATTTTAACTAGTTATCCTTGATGACCAGGTGCCAAACTCAGCTGTTTCTAACTTGCAGAATGTGAGTGTTGACAGGTCCCCCTAAATATCAGAACTTTGAGACCAAGCTCCAGTCACCCCATCCTAGCTAGAGCTGAGGACCTGGCTTGAAAGCTTCTGGCCCAATGACCAAGAGAATCAGGAGGAAGGAGAAAGAATAGGAAGAAAGGTCACTGAAAATCAGAGCTCAGGAAGACCTGACTTACCGATGGACAACCAACTATTTGGCAACATTCCTACCAGCTTGTTGTTCTCTGAGATTTATGTTCTCAGGTCCATGGGTCAAGGTTGCCTTTGATGTTCCTTCTTACCTGCCCCCATCTGTCTAAGGGTGTTTGCTGAGGGGTGACACTCAGTTTAATCACCCCAAATGGTGGTTGTAGCCTTTCCTGAGCCCAGACGACCCCTGTGACTCAAGCTGAACTCCCTGCTCTGACCTGCCTCCCTCTTCTCATCCAGGCTCACCCATCCAGAATCCCATCTCCCCAGGGCCCTTTTCTCTGCTAATCTGATAAAGTAATTTGGGCTAATGGCATGATAATGGTTTTGATAACATACACCTCGCAAAAGACATTTGCATTTCTTATAAATCCCTAGAACTTTCAGCAGTGACTAATGGGAGCAGCTCAGCCTGGGAGGCATTTTTAGACCAAGGGATATTTCTTGGTTGTCTCTGAAGTCGGAGAGGGACTTACCTTGGCTACTTCAGGGCTAGAAAATGAAATATGAGAACTTTAGTCTCATAAGAACTTAAGTCTGAAAACCCGTCAAGGTATCTACTCCACAGGGAGGTAAGGGAAGGAGCCAGAGGCTACAGGGCATTCCAGCTAGAGTAGATGGCCTATGGATGGTGTGGCATTTCAGAGTTAGGAGGGACCTCAGAGTTAGTCTGGGGCTGTCAAGTGGCACAGAGGATAGAGTAATAGGCCTGGAGGCAAGAAGAGTCATCTTCTTGCATTTGAATCTTGCCTCAGACCCTTACTAGCTGTAGAACCCTGGGCAACTCACGGCACCTTATTGGCCTCAGTTTCCTTATCTGTAAAATGAGCTGCAATATCTTTGAAGAGAAAACCCCAAATGGGGTCATGAAGAGCCAGACATGACTGAACAACAGCAAAAGATCCTCTTTCCCTTCGAGCTTTGTTACTTATTACAGACAACACCAGAAGGAACCTCCAAGGTCATCTACTCCAACCTCCTTATTTTACAGGTGAGGAAATTGAAGCAAATAGGGTTAAGTGACTTGCCCAGGGTCCCACAGCTAGTACATGGCCAGTATATCTAGGAGATGGGATCTGAGTCTAGGGCTTTTGACTTAAGGATTACTGCATTTCCCGCTGTGCCACCCTACCTTCCATGTGTTTTGTATATATTTTTGTTTTTACTTATCTGTTGTGTCATCTTTTCCCTTCTCCTTTACTCCCCTCCCTGAGGTCATTTGGTGAAGGATGGGGACATCTTATGTCCCTTGAAACATAATTCTTAGAATGGAATTGGTGCTTAATCAATGCTTATTGAATTGAATGGAACACAATGGAATTAACTTATGATACTTCCCATGATGAAATGAATCAGCCCGAATGTCCAGTGACTTACCAAATCTGATTGTTTTCATTGCTGCTTAAAGTTGTTTCTAACATTTAATTTAAATTTTCAAAAAAAAAAAAAAGAAAGAAAGAAAAGCTCATATTAGAGTGTTTGTAACAACAGCTCACAGTTCTGTAGTGTTTTAAGATTGCAGGTAGGGCCCAGCTACCTGAGATGCTGAGAATGGTAGAGCTGTTCAGTTTAGGACTTCTGAGCAAAGACGGCAACACCAGTTGTGTATTTGCACCATTTATTGGTGCACCTCCCAGAACAGGGGACCCCAGGTTGCCCAGGGATGGGCAAACTGGTGTGGTCAAAAACTTGAACAGGTCAAAGCTCCTAGGCCAATCAGAGCAAGGCCCTTGTCCTTTTAGCCTGGACAAGATAGAAGAGATTGTTTTTTAGTATTCGAGTCTTTTCAATCACCTCTAACTCTTTGTGACCCCATTTGGGATTTTCTTGGCAAAGATGCTTGGCATTTCCTTCTCCAGCTCATTTTACAGATGAGGAAACTGAGGCAGCTGGAGTTAAGTATCTGACCCAGGGTCTCACAGCTAGTAAGTGTCTGAAGTAGAATTTGAACTCAAGAAGGTGAGTCTTCCTGACTTCAGGCCCAGTGCTCTATCCCCTGTGCCACCTAGCTGCCCCAAGCTAGGGATATCCAGTCTAAAAAAAAATTGGAAATCACATTCTTTTCAACAGCTTCATAGGGAGTGTAAGATTTTCATCACCTTTTTACCCTTGAGGAAACTGAAGCTCAGAGAGAGATGAAATGGCTTACCTTGGGTCGAGTATAAATACAAGATTTGATACTTTGAGTAGTGACTAAAGTCATTACTCCTCTCTGAGAGCTGGTTGGTTCCTCATCTCTTAAATGAGGAGGGTTGGACCAGATGTGACCTCCAAGGTCTCTTCTAGCTCAACATCACATAAAGGCACCATCTCAGATTTTTGATGGACCATAGAAGCCCTCTAGGTTAATCCAGTCCTAAAACACCATAGCCAACAAGTCTTCCCTTGAAGATCTCCAGGGAAGAAGAACTCAATACTTGGTCTAGTTCCTTCTAAAACAGTCTTTCCACTGCGGGGCAGTTCTAATTATCAGGAAGTCTTTTCCAAAGTCACTACTCAATTTGACTCTTGCAACTCCACCCATCCATTCATTGCACCTAATTCTTCCCTTTGGATCCAACCAGACCAAGTCTAATGAATCTCTTCTCCATATTACAGCAACCCTTCAAATACTTGAACTCAGCTATCTTGTCTTCTCTCCCCCACTCTTCTCTTACCCAGTTGATAAACATGCATACTTCCTTTAACCAAATCTTCCAGGACTTCATGATACAGACTCAAAACCCTTCACCAACCTGGACTCCTAGAACTAGTGGATGTCCTTGCACCAGAGTTTTTCACTGGATGACCATATGTCAGGTACATGGGAGAGGGAATTGTTCAGTCCAGATTAGCCTGGGTGGTCTTCAAGATCCTTTCAACATTTATGGTTCTGTGGATACAGGAAAGTCACAAGCAAATATCAAATGGATGACAGGGTGCAGATGGATTCTAATCTGCATCAGTGAAGATTACTCCCACACCCACAAGACCATAAAGTCATTAATCACAGTGTACCATATACTGTCTTTTTATTGCTTTGTTTATTTATGCTTTGGATTCTCTTAGCTATATTGAACATAACATTAGATTTAATAATAATCCTCATGTTTATTTCAATCAGCAAACATTTATTAAGCACTAAGAGGTGTCAGGGGTTGAAAATAGAGACTTAAGTAATCTGTGTCTTTGAGGTGCTTACATTTGATTGGAGGAGACAACCTACATTTTATTCAGTCAGTCAGCAAGTATTTTAAAGTGCCAGGCACTGTGCTAAGTGCTAAGTACTCAAAAAAAAGGCAAAAAGAGTCTCTACCCTCAAGGAGCCCACAACTGCTGCCACTATCACCACTACTACTAATACCACCCACCACCACCACCATCATCACCACCACTGCTACCAGCACCACCACCCTCTAATGGGGGAGACATGTTAATAACTATGTATATACCAGATATGTAAAAAACAGATTAAGATAATCTCAGAGGGAAAGCGTAAGGATATACAAATCAAATAGAAAACCAGTAAGTCCAAAGTAGTTTCGGACAGAAGGTACTAGCAGTCCAGAGGGTTGGGAAAGGCATAGTGTAGAAGGCTAACCTTTGAGCTTCCTTGAAGAGAGGTATTCTTAGAGACAAAGGTGAGGAAGGCGTGCATTCCAGGAATAGGAGGGGGCAAGGGAAAGGGGGAGGAGCAAGTGCAATACAAAGGTCCAGAGGCAAGTGTATGCTAGTAAATGTTTAACAACTGACTTAGGGGTTTGATGAATATGTAACTTTTCAATTTAATTTTCATTATTAACATTTTTTCAATCACTTTCTTAAGAGTAGGTAATCAATGAAACAATAAATCAAGTCCTGATTTGTCATATTTACTTCTCCCAATTTCCAAGTTATAAGTATTAATGATGATGGTAGCATTACGTAACACCTTGTGTGTGCCAGGCACTGCACTAAGCCCTTCACAAGCCCTTGGTCATCACAAGTCTGTGAGGTAGATGCTGTTATTGTCTTGATTTTACAGCTGGGGAAACTGAGGCAAATAGAAGTTAAGTGACTTGCCCAGGGTCACATAGCTAATAAATACCTGAGATTGGATTTGACCTCAGATCTTCCTGACTCCAGATCCACCACTCCAGCAACATGCTCACACTGAAAATTTGGCAACTGGCTCTTGAAAGTTGGTTTGGGCTGACTAGAGCACAACACTGCACGGTGGTCAGAGAAGATTGTGGTCAACTTGACTTGATCTCAGAATGTGGGAAGAGGGGGGTAAGATATAATGAGTCAGAAGAAGGTTGCAGCTAAGTTGTGTTATGGCTAAGTAGGAGTCCACTGTTTATGCTCAGAGCAGCAGGGAACCATGGGAGGAGAAATGAGTGACGTGATGAGATCTTTGCGTTAAAGTATACAAGAGATCTGCCCTGCACCAACCTTATGGTGATCATTACCCATTTAAATGAGAAAACAGAGGCCCAGAAAGGGTGACTGAATCGTTCTCAGTCACACATAAAAAAAAAGTTGTGAGTTCTAGGAATTCACATCCAGAGCTCTTTCCATGGGACAGCCTGGGCCCCTATTACCATAACTTGTTAATATTTACAAAGCACTGTCCTCACAACTGTCCTGCGAGTCTCATGATGCCACAATTACTATACCCATGTCACAGATAGAGAAACTGAGACTTGGGGAGATTCATTAACTTGCTGAGGTTACATGGCTTCTAAGCATTAGAAGTGAGATTTAAAGACGCTATCTACTCCTTGTCATTGGATAATGAGCAAGTTAATGCCCAGAGAAGTTAAATAACAACTTCTCTAGGCAGTTGCCGGAGCACTAGAAGACCTGGTCTCCTACCCAGCCTTACTCAAGTATCAGCTGTGTGACCCTGGGTGAGTCACTTAACTTTTGTCTGCCTCCGTTTCTCCAACTGTAAAGTGCAGATGATAACAGCATTTATTTTGAGGATCAAATGAGATGTTTATAAAGTGCTTAGCACTGTTCCTGACGCATAGTAGGTGCTTTATAAATGCTTATTCCTTACCTTTTCAAGTTTAGAAATGTTTGAGTAGGGATATATTTGATGTATATGTATGTAGTACATACATACATATAGTATATAGCCAAGCCAGGAGGTCTCTGACATCAAATCCAGCATTCTTTCCTTGACAAGGGACTTCAAATACAAGAAACTATATCTTCTTCTCTGTCAACCAGTGGTGGTCACCTATGGCATGTCCAATAAGCACCTGATTGAACGGTTGACTATCCCTTCTTCCTGGTTAAATGGTCTCTCCAAGGGAAGCTTATTCATAGGATCATAGACCTAAAGGGAGAAGTTATCTGAGAGTTCATTCTGTCTAAAACTTTCATTTGATAAATGAAGAGAACTGAGACCTAACTGACGGTGACTTACTCAAGGTCACACAGTGGCAGAGCTGGGATTTGAACTCAGGTGTTTTCACTCAGGCCTTGCCACTACCACTAGCTAAACCTCTCTAGTTCTGAGGCTGGGAGAGGATGAGTTAGAAGCCTGAAAAAGAAACAAGATCCCTATAGAGCACAATCTCAGTCTCAACTTGGGAAGGCTTACCAGTTGCCCCTTTGGATCCTGATACCCAAATACCTTGTGGTTTTGGTCACCAGCTTAGATCCTTAGGATGACAATTCAATTCCACCAACGTGTTGTTTCCCTCCAGTAAAATGGAAGCTCACTGGGGACAGAGACTGTCTAGTTTTTGTCTTTGTATCACCAGTGCATACTCTGGAACCAGGTATGAGTTAAGAAAAACAATTGAACCCAAGGGTTCAAGGAACTTGAAGACAAAGCCTGAGGTTAATCACAAGTTACAGAATGAAGAGCTGGCCAGGACCTTAGAGCTTATCTCGTCCAACTGTCTCATTTTACAGAGAAGGAAACTGAGGCCTAGAAAACTGAAGGAACTTGACTTCCCCAAGGTCACACATGGAGTGGTAGAGCCTAAATTCAAATCCTGGCTCTCTAACTGCACCTCTAGTGCTCTGCCCTGTGTCCCATAGTACTTCCTCCGCTGTCAGCCACTGGTCAGATTTGGTATTGGGGGGAGGGGGTGAAGAGAGGGACTCTGCTTTACATGAAGCATCAGCAAAATTGCAACAACCGACCAGGGGTTTACCCTCATGTCCCCTAATTTGCATAGAGTTGAACAGTCAGGGCCAACTTGATATAGGACAGTTTGCCCAGAGCGCCTTCCCTCTCTGTGCTTTCAGATTAAAACCATCCAGAGCACAAACTTCTGTTGTTCAGCCCCTGAAACCCGGTGGGTGTGATTTCCTCCATTCCGATGTGAGCTCCTAGAGAGCAAGGACCTCTGGGGCTTAGCTTCTCCTCTAACAAGCACTTCAATGCTTTTTCCATTCCTTCTTCCTCCCTCTGATCTTTCTTTTCTTTCTGTGTATCTTTCTATGGGTCCCTTTCTTCCTTCCTTCCTTCCTTCTTTCCTTTCCTTCCATTCTCTCTCCAGTTTTTCTTCCTTCTTTCCTTCTTTCTTCCTTCCTTCTTCCTTTCTTTCCTTTATCTCTCATCTTTCTTCCCTCCTTCCTTCCCTCCTTCCTTCTATCCTCCCTCCTGTCTTTCTCTTCCCTCCTTTCTTCCTTTCCTTTGTTCTATCCTCCCTCCTACCTGTCTTCCTTTTCTTCTTTCCTTTCTTTTTTTGCTTTTCTTTCATAGCAATTTTACAAACCAACATCTAGGCCCCTAACATCAGACTAGCTTATGCATAAATCCTAGGGAGAAGAGGCTGCAGAGGTAGTTTGATACAGTGTGAAGATCATTGGATTTGGAATCAGAGGTCTTGGATTCTAATCCCAGATCTTCCATTTACTATTGGTGTGACTTTGGATAAACCACTTTTCTTCCTCAGGATCTCAGCTTCCTTGTCTGTAAAAAGAAGAGATTTAGTAACTGATCCCAAAGGTCCCATTACAGCTCCATGACTATGGAGCAGCAGCCTATGGAGAGGTCCTTTGGGATCCAGCTTTCCATAACTGCAAGACTTTTGTGACTATGAGGAACTGGATAAACCAATGCCTTCATTTACTTAGGAGATAATAGCCTCAAAAAGAATAACAGTTCCCAAGGGCAGCACACATGGAAGGTAAAGCACCCCAGTTATCATTTACAAAATGACTCTGATGACATGGTGGCTAGAATGGTAGAAAGAGCCCTGAGTCTAGAGTTCAACCCCTACCTCTGCTGCTAATTATCTGCATGATCTTGGACAAGTCACTTAACCTCTATGGGACTCCATTTCCTCATTTATAGAATGAAAGCTTTGTCCTACATCATAAGATCACAGATTTCAAGCTAACGGGGACTTCAGAGGCCAACTAATCCAACACTCTGATTTGAAATGAGGAGGAAAGGAAAGTGACAAGATTAAAGGTCTGATCAAAAGAAAGAACAAAATCAAAAGACATATGGGGCTGGAAAGGCCTTGAGAAGTCAGTGAGTCCAGCCTCCTTCTTTTACTGAAGCCCATGGTGGGGAAGTCCAAGGTCACATAGGTAACGAATAACAGATGCAAGATCTGAACACAAGCCTTCTGACTCCAAAACCTGGGTCTTTCTACTGCAGCAAATGACCTCCAAGATCTCATGGAACTGTAAATCAAGGATTCTGTAAAGGGGCTAGAAAGCTTTTGGAAAAGATTTAGTCACCTTTGACTTAGAAATACCACGACAAGACCTCTGCTCTAAAGAGATCAAAGAGGAAACGTTGCTACAAAAATATTTATAGCAGCTCTTTTAGCAATGACAAAGAAGTAGAAACTTGGCTGAACAAATTATGCTATATGCTGATAAAATATTACTGTGTTGTAAGAATTTATGGGGGTGTGGAGCAAAGATAGTGGAGTAGAGAGATGCATATACACTAACTCTTCCCCCACAGCTGATAAAATATCTGTAAAGAAAAGACTCTCAACAAATTCTAGTGCAGCAAAAGCCACAGAACAACAGAGTGGAGGAGATTTCTAGCCCAGGGTGACCTGAAAGGCCGACAGGAAAGGTCTGTTGCACTAGACATGGAGCGGAGCCCAGCCCAGCCTTGGCCACGCAGCACCAGGAAGAGCAGGACCAAGCAGGCTTCAGGGACAGAATCTTTAGCAGCAGCACAGACCCCTCAACCCACAGATGCCAAAGGCGAGTGAGAGGGTTTTTTTAGCTGGCCCAGGAGGAAGCAAGGTGTCCCCATAGTGCAGGCCTCAGGTGACTGGCCAAAGCAGAGGCAGCAGCAGGGTAGGACTCCCAAGGCAGGCAGCAGCCGGCATCCATTGTTGAAGGCCTCATCGTAAAGCCCCTGGGGGAACTGAGCCCTGTGTGGTGGCACTGCCCCTACCTACATCTCCTGGGGTTCTGAGCAGCTGATCTTAATCTCACACTGAATGGTGACCCTGCCCCCACCTAAAGCCCCTGGAGGAATTGAGCAGCTCATCTGAATCTCAGCCCCCAGTGCTGACTTGGCAGAACTAGAGACAAGGTGGTTGTGGAGATTCTTGCAGATTCTGGCCACAAAAGTTTCTTGTTGCTCCCAGACCAGTGTACATGCTTCATCGTGCCACCTTGGAGGAACTGAGATCTTACAGATCCCCAGAGTATACCATACTCTTGACAAGGGACCCAAAAGTCAAGTAAGTGATTGGGAAAATGGCCAAAAAAGGAAAAAAAATAAGATGATAGAAGGTTAATTTCTTGGTGAACAGTTATCTCCTCCCATACTTTGAGATGAGGAAGCACAATGCTTACCATCAGGGAAAGACTTAAAAGTCAAGGTTTCTGTATCCCAAACATCCAAGGTAAATATTTAGTGGTCTCAGGCCATGGAAGAGCTCAAAAAGGATTTTGAAAATCAAGTAAGAGAGGTGGAGGAAAAATTGGGAAGAGAAATGAGAGCAATGCAAGAAAATCATGAAAAGTGAGTCAACACCATGCTAAAGGAGACCCAAAAAAAAGCTGAAGAAAATAACACCTTGAAAAA
>CM053772.1:254705178-254839333 GCA_028658325.1 Potorous gilbertii | reverse complement strand
GGGAAAAAATGGTCATTCAATGAAAGTGAGGACTTTCAAGCATTCTTGATGAAAAGACCAGAGCTGAAAAGAAAATTTAACTTTCAAGCACAAGAATCAAGAGAAGCATGAAAAGGTAAACAGCAAAGAGAAATCATAAGGGACTTACTAAATTTGAACTGTTTACATTCCTATATGGAAAGACAATATTTGTAACTCTTGAAACTTTTTCCAGTATGGGTAGTTGGTGGGATTATACACACACACACACATACACACACACACACACACACAGACAGCACAGGGTGAATTGAATAGGAAGGGATCATATCTAAAAAAATAAAATTAAGGGGTGAGAGAGGAATATATTGGGAGGAGAAAGGAAGAAATGGAATGGGGCAAATTATCTCTCATAAAAGAGGCAAGAAAAAGACTTTTCAATGGAGAGAAAAAGAGAGGAGGTGAAAGGGAAAAAGTGAAGACTACTCTCATCTAGGCTCAAGGTAGGAATAAAATACACCCTCATTTTGGTATGAAAACCTATCTTACAATACAGGAAAGTGGAGGAGAAGGGGATAAGCAGGGTTGGGGAGATGATGGAAGGGAGGGCAATGGGAGGAGGGAGCAATTAGAAGTCAACACTCTTGGGGAGGGACATGGTTAAAAGAGAGAAGAGAAGAAATGGGGGGCAGGATAGGATAGAGGGAAACATAGTCAGTCTTACATAACATGACTATTATGGAAGTCATTTGCAAAACTACACATATATAGCCTATATTGAATTGCTTGCCTTCTCAGTGGGGATGGGGGGAGGGAGGAAGTAACAGAAGTTGGAACTCAAAGTTTTACGAACAACTGTTGAGTATTGTTCTTGCATACAACTGGGAAATAAGAAATACAGGTAATGGGAT
The DNA here is from genome assembly GCA_028658325.1 of Potorous gilbertii. NCBI lineage: Eukaryota > Metazoa > Chordata > Mammalia > Diprotodontia > Potoroidae > Potorous > Potorous gilbertii. Next base: position 254,838,443 of record CM053772.1, on the reverse strand, counting down.
ATAGAAATTTATCATGCCCTACAGGACAGAAGAGAAGATGGGGATAAGGGAAGGAAGGAATGTTAGAAGGGAGGGCAGTTTGGTGGTAGGGGTAGTTAAAATACTTGGTGTTTTGGGGTGGGGTAGGGGAGAGATAGGGAGAAAATTTGGAACTCAAAATTTTGTGGAAATGAATGTTGAAAACTTAAATAGATGAATCTGAAGTTAAAAAAAAGAATTTATTAAAGAGAATGTTTCAGAGAAATCTGAGAAGACTTGTATGAATTGATACACAGGGAAGTGAACAGGACCAGAATAATGTATGCTGTAACAACATCATAAAAAGTAACAATTTAAAGGCAATCAAAAAACCAACTCCAATCAACCACGATTCCAAAGAGCCAATGATGTAGCATGCTACCTACCTCTTGATAGACAACTAATAAACACATTTTTGGACATGGCCAATATGGAAATTTGTTTTGCTTGACTATTCAAAATTTAACAAGGGTTTTACATTTTTAATTTTTTTTTTTAGTAGAGAATGGGTTGATGTTAGAGGGAGAAAAAATGCTTGATAATTGAAAAGATCATTTTAGAAAAACAGCAAATTATGAGGGGTTTGGACAAAAAAAAAGATTTAGTGTTTTACCAAATCTCTTGTTTTGACTATGAAAATGATACTAATTGGAGTAATTCTGTTTAGTCCATACAATTGAAAGCACTGCACTAGGCTTTAGGAGTGATACAAAGGTTAGTTAAAATATTGTAGCTGCTTTTGTGGAGCTTTAAATCTAAGAGGGAGAGATTACACACACAAGGGCAATCAAAATAAAATATGATGTATCACAAGTACGTACCAGGGGTGCCCAGGCATTGTCCTGGTTACTCACAGCCTTGTTAATTCGGCCTTTGTTTTGGCATTGATGGCGTTTCCTTAATAAGGAATAAAGTTTTCATTCCTCCTGTAATAGAGGCCCACCCAGTAGCTGTCCTCTACTTAACATGCTAAGGTTTATAAAGAATTTTACCCGTGTTAACTCATTTGATCCTTAGCATAACCCTGGGAGATAAGTGTTATGACTATCTCCATTTTACAAATGAGGAAACTGAGGCAGATAAAGGGTCACACAATTATTATCAGTATGACCCTTGTGAGATATATACTCTGGCCTCATTCTCCTGGGGCACATACGTTCCATCCAGGGCTCTTAGGGGTCCTGTCTCAATTAAAGGAACCCTTGAGGGAGGGATGTTCTTGAAAATAGTTCAAGTAACTCCAGTGCTTCACCCCCACTTCTGAGTAGGGATTGCTTCATTCTCTGTTTATATATCCTGAGTGCCTAGCACAGTGCTGATATATAATACCTGCTTAATAAATACCTGGTGATTGATTGATCCCGCTAGTATAATGGAAATGCCTTGAGAGTACAGGTGATTTTGTTTTGTTTTTTCATCATCTATAACTAGTACAGAGCCCTGCAAATAAATATTAGGTGTTTATTAAAGGTTTGTTGAACTTTCAAAAAAAAACCTTAAAGATGAAGTTCATGAATTCATACTAAATCCTTTTTTTTTAAATTTATTGAAACACTTAAATCCTGTTTTGGTTTTCTTTATTTATTTACTGAAATATTTGTGTTTGTTGAGTAGCTAGGTAGTGTAGGGGAGAGGATGCTCGATTCAGCCTCAGTTTCATTCAAAGTTTATATTCAGTTTATATTAAAGATGTAATGGGATAGCGTATGTATAGTACTTTGCAAACCTTAATATATGTATTATTGCTGTTGATCGTCAAGTTCGTGATAAAAAGAGGGACATTTTAAAAATGTTTTTTGAATTGAGAGATGACCTCCTCCCCACAGCAGGGTTTTCAAAGGCTGTGCTAGAAGAATTCTACAAATTTTAGGAAGTCTCATCAAGGTTCTGAGTGCTGAGTAGAAACCCAAGGACAGATATGTCTGTTATTGGAATTGTCTGGATTTGGAATCAGGAATCCCACCTCCGGCTTTACCTACCTGTGTGACTTGGGCAAAGCATTGCCCTGCTCTGAGCTTCAATTTCCTCATCTGTAGTAAAAATAGCATTGATAGAGTCCTTTTAAGTTTACAGAGCTTTATATCTCTTATGTCATTTTGATTCTCACAATAACCCTGGGAAGTAGTTGGTATATTATCCCCTTTTCACAGCTGATTAAACTGAGGCAGATGGAGATCAAGTGATTTGCCCAGTTATACAACTAGTAAGTAACTGAGGTAGGGTTTGAACTCAGTATTTTCTAGTTCAAAGCCTCGCACTCTATCAAGATGCTCTTGATGGCCTCCAAATCAATGACTCTGATCCAGTGTCCAACCTCATGAAGCTTAGAGAAGACCCATAATTAGAAGTCTGGACAACAGCTGATGAACTCTCACCACCGCAGTGGTACCCTTATTAAGGCACTGAGAGGTTGCAATTTGCCTAGGCAGACCAGCCCACCCTGGATCTTCAAGGAGTTTGAAATATCCAGAGAGCTATCTCAAATCCCCATTTCCCACAACATGTGTAGACACAGCCTTACCCTCAGTGGTTTCCAGAATTTGGAAGTAAACCAGTTTCCAGCTCTTTCACCACACCAATTGAATCAAGAGGAACTGTCCTTTTACCTCACTCCCCAGGGACAGACAATAGCCTCCCATCCTTTATCTACCAGAGAAGCCCTGCCCAGCTACACAATTATGTCTGAAACTAACCAGATCAGCAACTTTGCATGAAATTGTGAATCATCTCTCTTGGTATGGATAACCGAGAGCCCAGGAGCACCTCTTAGGACCAGCCTCCACAGTCTTCCATGCCATCAACTCTCCACCTCTGTCAACTGAAGTCTGGGGGACATGAAAAATCAAAGATATTGAGACTTCTATAAGAATGACAGACCCAAAGCCTTGATTCTCTACCTTCCGCTTCAGGAGAACAGAAAGGAAAATACTGGAGTCTTATCTCATCAGGACAGCTAAATGATTAGCAGTAATTTCTGTAAATTCAAAATGGAAAACTCTAGTCTGTTAAAGTAGGGTGTATTAGAAAGACCACTGGATTTAGAGAGACCTGAGTTCAAATGTTGGCTCTCTTCCTAGCTTTGGACAAGTCACGGCTTTTGCCTTGCACTACTTTTCCCTTACAGGGTAAAGATTATAGATTTAAAGCTGAAATGGGATGTAGAGGGTCCTCTAGCTCAACCCTCTCATTTTTCAGATATAGGAGTATGCAGGATCCAGCAGATACTGATTCTAAAGAGTCAGTGGTCAAATGTTGAATGTGAGTGCTTTCACCTTTCACACTCAAAGCAAAACGTAATCATTTGTTTTGTTGGTTGTTTGGAAAGAGATGAAGAAAATGTTTAAAATGCAGATTAAATTGAAAGGTCTACCACACGTTTTCAGAGATCTGCTTGTTAAACATTTACCAACACAACCTGCTTCTAGCTTGAAATTTACAATCCTGTGGCCATTTAATCTGCCCCATATGTGAACCAAGGGCCCTTCTACAACTTGCATGGTGAGTGATCCTCCCACCTCTGGAGAGCACTAGGCTATGAGAAGAACCCTAAACAGAAATAGATCACTAGGCATTATAATGTAGAGGAAAGAGCCCTATAAAATCAGGAGAGACTCGAGTGAGAAGATTACCTCCAATGCTTACTCCTTGTGTGACCTTAAGTCACTTAATCTCAAGGACCTCATCCTTCAGAAAGAGAAGAGTAAGCGTAACAGGAGGAACCTCTGTTTCCTTATCTATAAAATGGGAATGATGATAGCAACTGCCTCCCAGGATTGTTATAAGGACAAAATGAGCTATTAGGAAAGCTCTTAACCTGGGACCTAGCGCATAGTGTGTGCTTAGTAAATGCTGGTCTATGTCTTCTCTCCCTTTCTTCCTTCTTTCCTTTCTTCTTCCCTTCTCTTCTTTCTTTCCTCTTTTCCTCCCTCCCTTCTCCCTTTGCTTCCTCCCTCCCTTCTTTCCTTCCTTTTTTCCATTAATCCTTCTTTCCTTTCATTTCCTTGTCTCCTTTCCCTTCCTTCCTTTCCTTTCTTTCCTTTCTTCTTTCCCTCTTTCCTAGGGATTTTCTTGCAGGAAGATTAAATGCGCTTCATAAACTTTAAGTCACATCAATTTCAGCTGTTGCTAAAGGCATGCAACCTTGGAGAACCACCTGCAATCCCTGAGCCCATTTCCTTCTCTGTAAAATGAAGGGAGTCAGACTAGACCAAGGATTCCTACACTTTGGTGTGTCCCAGCTGTCTTTGCAGTCAGTCTATGCAGCCCATAGCCCCCTTCCTTGACTAATACTTTAAGTGGATAAAATAAAATATGCAGGATTACTAAGGAAATCTATTAGACTGAAATACAGGGATCAAAAGTTTTTTATTTTGTTTTCAAGTTTATAGGCCTAGGTTAAGAACCCCTGAACTAGAAGATTTCTAAGATTCCTTCCAGGGGTAAAAACCACAAGGACTGATCAGTCACCCTTCCCATAACCTTCTTCCCCAACTGAGGTCAGCCTTTCCCAGGAGATGCAGCAGCAGGATGCGTGCTTCTGGTTAGGCAGAGGGCTAGAGAGCGAAGAGCTGACGCTTGTGTAGCCTTTACAGCTGCTCCCTCATCTCATCTTCACAACAGCCCTGGGAGGGAGGTGCTGTCTGGGGTTTCCGTGTTTTTATTGATTTTGAACTTCAATACAAAAACATTTCCATGGACATAGCACAACATGAAAAGAGGATAAAACGTCAAATTTCCATTTCACACTGTTTACCTTTTTCAAAAAAACCTATGTAATATTGATAATAAAGAATAATTTTAATTATTAATAATTATTTTAATTTAATATAAATTATTTTAATTAATAATAATTGATTATTAATATAACGATTTATTAATAACAAAATGGGCACTAAATATTCCACATCCTTTTCAAAGCTCCCCTCATCTTCTCTGAGTCTTCTTTTGATCTCTGCTGTGTATTTTTTGTGTTTTTTCCCCTCTCTTCCCACCTCACCCTAGAAAAGGCAACCATTAGGCTCTAATTTGTGTATGTGTGTGTTTATCAAACCATACCATACATACTTCTCCTTATCGGTTCTTTCTCTGGGTATGGACAACATCTTCCTTCATAGCTCCTTCGTGGTTCATTTGAGTATTTATGATGCTCAAAATAATGAACCGTTCAAAGTTGGTCTTAGAACAATATTGTTGTGACTACGGACAAAATTCTCTTCGTTCCACTCATTTTAAAAAGTAAACATTTCACTCATTATTTCACGCAAGTCTTACAGGGTTTTCTATAATCAGCCAGCTCATCCTCTCTTAAGGACATCGCAATCATATACCACAACTTGTTTAGCTATTCCCCAGTTGATGGGCATCCCCTTAATTTCCAGTTCTTTGTCACCACAGAAAGAGTTGCTATAAATATTTTAGAATATGTAAGTTGTTTTCCTTTTTCCCCAATCACCTTGGGAAACGGACGAGGATTGCTGGTAAAAGGGCATGCACAGTTTCTATAACCCATTAGGCACAATTCCAGATTGCCCCCAAAATAGTTGGATCAGTTCCACAAACAGTGAGTTAGCGTTCCAGTTTTTTCACATCACCTCCAACATTTATGGCTCTCTCCAATCATTTTAGCCATTGATAAGAATATGATGATATATATCTTCAAGTTGTTTTAATTTTCAATTCTCTAATCAATAGTGGTTTAGAGCATTTTTTCCCTTATGACTATAGGACTATTTCTTCATCAAAAAACAGCCTGCGTATATCCTTTGATTCATCAATTGGGGTAATGGCTGATATTCTTATAAATTTTACAAAGTTATATATATATATATATATATATATGTAAATAAACATATATATAAATTTTACAAAGTTCTATATATATGTAAATAAATATATATATATAAATTTTACAAAGTTCTATGTATATATGTATTTATATATTATTTATATATTTATGTATATTTTTCTCCCAATTTTCTGCTTTCATTCTAATCTTGGCTACATTGGTTTTATTTGTACAAAAACTTTTCAATTTAATATAATCTAAATGATTCATTTTATACCTCATAACACTCTCTTTCTCTTGTTTATTTAACCAGTGTTCTATCCATAAGTTTGATGGGTAATGTTTCGTGGTCTTCTAATTTTTTTAATGATACCTCCCTTTATATCAAGGTCATATATTCATTGTGACCGCATCTTCGTAAATGGTGTAAGATATTGACCTGTGCCCACTTTCTGCTGGACTGCTTTCTAGCTTTCCCAAACAATGAATTCTTATTCCCAAAGCTTAAATCTTTACATTTGTCAAACACAAGGTTACTATCATCATTTGCTACTTCATGTTGTACATAGAGTCTGTCCCACTGATCTTCCTTTCTTTTCCTTAGCCAGTATCAGAGTTTTGACAATTACCACCCTATAGTAGAATTTAAGATCTAGTTCTGAAGTAAGTACTGTTATTAACCCCATTTTACAAGTGAAGAAACGAAGGCAAACGGGTATAAATGACTTGCCTCCATTTTATACCTACCAAGGCTGAAATCCTGAAGATTCAGGGGCTTATGATACATTGGCATAGAGAAAAAAGCAACTCCTGATAGAATGAGGGAAGTCTAGACTTACTTTTATGCAGAATTGGGCCTTCTAGTTTTCAGAATCCCTTCCTTCCTTCCTTCCTTCCTTCCTTCCTACCTTTCTTTCTTCTTTTTAACCTTTTCTTTCTTGCTTCCATCTATCCCTACCGTGAGTTCATGAGAACCAGGGCTGAGTTAGGCAACTCTTGAAGGTGGTTGTTTACCTTAGGGGACCAAGATCACTGAAAATACCTGGCAGGTGAGTCACAAGGCTGTGTCTCCAATCTTGTTGATGGGATGCTATAGCCAACCATGCATTTGAGCTCTGGGACCTGGAGATGTGAAACATCTCTTTGAATCACCCAAACAGGGATTGTCTCAATTGCAAAAACCCCAGCTTCCTGTTTCTAAGAAATTGGGCTTGGGGAAATGAAGAAATTTCAAGAGGTTCACTATGACCATGGGGCATTGGGCAGGAAAAGGAAGGGTGGACTCCCCACTCTGTAGTTCTGGAAGGCCCACGGAAAGGAACTGGGCATGTGGGATGTAGATTTGCATTAGGACACATCTGCAGAGAGGGAGGCCTTCCCCAAAACAGGCCAAAATATTTCTATGCAGTCAGGATCTCAGGCAGAGTGAATAAGGACCTAGGCTATGTTCCCCACAACCTTCCTCCCTTTTCCTCCCCTGCCCCTCCAGACACCATTTCTTAACTTAAGCCCTACAGAATACTCAGGACTCTAGCCTACTGCAATCCTAATCTTCACAGAAATAACATTCAAAATGGCATGAGGTATCAGATTATACTAAGATCTAAAAGGAGGAAAGGAAGGAAGGGAGGGAGGGAGGGAGAGAGGGAGGAAAGGGAGGAAATATTGATTAAGTACCTACTATGTACCAGGTATGTGCTGAGTGCTTTACAAACACTATCTCATTTGACACTCCCAACAATACTGAGAAGTAGGTGCTGCTATTATCTCTGCTTTATAGTTGAGGAAATTGAGACAGGCAAAGGGTTAAGTGACTTACCTAGGGTTACACAACTAGTAAGTGCCTGAGGATGGATTCCAGCTCAGGTCTACTTGATTCCAGGCTCAACACCGTATCCACTGTCCCACAAGCTGCCCTCATGGGTTAGGCCAAATCAGTAGTGTAGTTCCATAGATTCAGAAGACTTTAGAGATCAGCTTCCCCTTCCCCCCAAACCCCTAATACTCACTAGCTCTGGAAGTATAGATAAGACCTTTCAACTGTCATCCTCAACTTTCTCATCTGTAAAATGGGGTAATAAATACCCATATTATTTCCTTCCTTCACAGAGTTGTAATGATTCATTCATTCATTCATTCAACCATTAAATGAGCATTTATTAAGGGCCTCCTATGGGTCAATCACTAGGATGCAAAGACAAATATAAAACATTCCTTGCACTTAAGGGACTTATATTCAGTTGGAGAGAAAACACGCCCACAAAGATGATTAAATACTAAATGCATGCAAAAACGATGCAAAGTGATTGGGGGGAGGGGTGCTGTGGCTGGAGGATCAGCAGGTGTCACTTGAACTGAACTTTGAATTCTATGAAACAGGTGAAGCAGGAGTCCAATGGTGTGGAGGTGGAAGATGGAACATCAAGAATGAGGAAGAGGGAAGAGGAGAGGAATGTGAGTGAAGAGGGAGTCAGCTTGTGAACAACTTTGAGCCAAAGAGTTGGGATCTTATCCCTAAGACAACAGAGAAGCCCTGTGGGGTTTTAGGGCAGGGGAGTGGCACAGTCAGGCTTTGGGGAAAATCCATCCATTTGGAAGTGGTATGGAAGATGAATTAGAAGAGGGAGAAACTGGAATGAGGGCAATCAATTAGAAGTCTGTTGCAGTAGTAGGAAAGAAAGAAGCATTTATAAATTGCCTACTATGTGCCATGATGGCTGGTGATGGCTCAAGATGCAGTGGATGACCTTGGCGTCTTTGATGTCTAACCAAGCTCTAAGCGTTTTACATCGCCTGCTTCATCTGTCTTCGTGGCTGTTGAAACAAATTGTTCTTTCATCTGCCCGTTTCATCAGATGAAAACTTCCCATGCTTGGGATAGACACCCCTACTAACTCACCAATGGGTTTGAGAACCCTTGGTTACCCTCAACCTTATGGCAAGAAGAGGTTGTCCCCCAGGAGTTCAAGGATGCCTCCATTGTCCATCTCTATAAGGGTAAAGGGAATAGATTGTCCTGTGACAATCACAGGGGGATCTCTCTCTTAGTCATTGCTGGCAAAATTTTTGCTACAGTCCTTCTTAATAGGCTGATCCTTCACCTGGAAGATGTTCATATACCTGAGAGCCAGTGTGGCTTCAGAAAGGGCTGAGAAACAATTGATATGGTGTTTGCTGCCTGACAATTCCAGGAGAAATACCAGGAGCAGAACAGAAGTCTGTATACAACGTTTGTGAATCTGACCTTTGACACTGTTAGTCGTGAGGGTTTATGGAAAATTATATCAAAATTTGGTTGCCCAGAGAAGTTCATCAATAATGTAAGTCAATTTCATGATGATGTTTGCCTGGATTCTGGATAATGGACAAAGCTCTCATGCCTTCCCAGTCACCAATGGAATGAAACAGGGCTGTGTGCTTGCTCCCATGCTTTTTACCATGATGTTTTCAGTCATGTTGACAAATGCTTTCAATGAGGATGAACATGGCATCAAGGTCAACTACTGTACTGATTTGAAAAGGTTACAAGCCAAGACAAAAGTAGAGGGAGTGTTGCTGCATGATTTTCTGTTTGCAAATGATTGTGCACTCAGTGCATCCTCTGAAACTGAGATGCAACAAAGTATGGATCAATTCTCTGCTGCCTGTGCTCATTTTGGCCTAATAATTAACACCAAGAAAACACAGGTGCTCCACCACACCATCCATACCTGGAACCATATGTTACAACAAATGGAGAAGTTCTAAATGCTGTGGATAAGTTCATTTACCTTGATAGTGTACTTTCCAGGGATGTACACATTGACAAGGAGGTTGATGCATGTATTGTCAGAGCTAGCTCAGTGTTTGGGAGGCTCCAAAAAAAAAGTTTGGGAGAGAAGAGGTATTGGACTGACTACCAAACCGAAGGTCTACAGCGTCATTGTTGACCTCATGGTTATCTGCTTGTGAAACAAGGACAGTCTACCAGTGCCATGCCAGGAAAATGAATCGCTTCCATTTGAACTGTTTTAGGAAGATTCTGAGGATCACCTCGCATGATAAGGTACCAATCACTGAAGTCATTGTTTGAGCTGAACTGCCAAGTATTCAAACTATGCTTCAGAGAGCACAATTCTGATGGGCTGGCCACATTGTTCGAATGCAAAAGGTGCTCTTGCCAAAAAGACTATTTTTTGGAGAACTTGCATGGGGCAGGCAATCACGTGGTGGCCAGAAGAAACGATACAAGGACACTCTCAAGGTTTTTCTCAAGAACTTTGGATTTGACTGTGCATCATGGAAGACACTGGTAAAGGACCACTCAGCATGGCATGCACACATTAGAAAACATGCTGTGCGCTTTGAGCAAAGCAGAACTGAGACAGCACAAAGTAAATGCAGGATGCACAAATTTGGGATATCCACTCCACATATTCACATGGACTCTCTGTGCCCAGCCTGTGGTAGAGAATTCTGAGCTCATATTGGTCTGATCAGCTACAGCTGGACACACTGCAATTTCACTTTACAATAGTGATGTCATTTTGGTGTTCTCCGAAGACAAAGGACAATAACCAACCGTGTGCTATGCACTGTGGAGAAACTCTTAGAAAATATTATCTCATTTGATCCTTTGAGGGAGGTACTATCATTATCTCTATTTATTTATCCCCATTTCAACCTATTGAAGAAATTGAGGCAGACTGAGTTAAATGACTTGCCCAGGGTCACACAGCTTGTATCTGAGGTTGGATTTGAACTCGTCTTCCTGACTCCAGGCCTAGTGATCTAACCACTGAGGCACCTAGCTGTCCTTATAGAATACAAGACATTTCATAAATTCTAAAATGTGATGTAAGTGTCAGCAATTATATGATTTAATCACTGTGTCATGGGCTTTAAAGTTGGAAGGGACCTCACTGGTCAGTTGTTAATTTATTATCATTGTTCAATTGTGTCTCTTTGTGACCTCATTTGGGATCTTCATAGAAGAAATACTGGAGTGGTTTGCCATTTCCTTCTCCAGCTTACTTTGCAGATGAGAAAACTCAGGCAAACGGGGGTAGTGACTTGACCAGGGTCACACAGTTAGCAAGTGTCTAAGACCAGATTTAAACTCAGGTCTTCCTGACTTCAGACCCTGAGCTTATCACTGTACCACCTAGGTGTCCATGCCTACGTTAGTGGTGTCAAACTCAAAAAGAAGTGGATCTGTGCAACTGCATATCACATTAGAAAACCACAAACCAACATTAATTATATTGGGTTGAATTTTTTTTTTATTTTGTGAAATATTTCCCAATCCCATATGTGTTTGATACCTTCAATCATTTTAATCTGTTTTAGCCATTTCAATAATTTCACAGATGAGGAGACTGAGGACCAAGGAGGGAAGTGTACTTATCCAAGTCCAAGTTCCTTCATACTAGAGTGGAGGAAAGAAAGCCCTGGAAAAGTGAGGGGATTTGCTGAGTGAGTCCCATGGATGGTGGCAGAGGTAGGACCAGAATGGAGCTTCCTTGCCCAACAGCAGTATTGTAGAAAGGAAGCTAGACCAGGAGGCGGAAGAGACCCAAGTTCTAATCCTGACTGAAGTTTACTTGTACAGTGTCTCTCCCTTCATTTGTTCATCTATAAAATGGGAATCACATGCTGGCCCCATTGCCCCAGAAAAATGTTTCAAAAACCATAATATGCTCTAGGGGGTGGACTGCTGGAAGGAAAATGTGAAGATTGCCAAGACAAACAGCTGGTAGTACAGGTGCAGAGCGTGAGGACATTTCACCTGATGACCTTAAAGATGAATGACCTGAATGACAGCCTAGCCTCACTTGATTGTATTGTCAGAAATATCAACATGATGATGGAACAGTTTCATCCCCTCTGTCCTATGTTCTCCAATCCTGTTGGGTGTAAGCCTGAACAACAGATAACGTCTGATGAGAGTAAGAGTGAGCTGGTTCAAACAGCTGGAATGACCAAGGTACTGAAGACCTGACTGACAAATGATTGGTTATGTGGGAAACTTGAATTTTTTCCACTTAAGTCAACGTCCTATTACTCTGAAGTATTTATGTACTAACTTGAACTAACTTGACTATACTAGAACCAGGCCTAAATGCTTATTCATGCTTTAAAATGCACTGTTATTTACAATTTTGTTTCCTGCAACAAATAAAAAAAACTTTATTTGGGCAAAGTTTGTACAAAGGAGAAGATTCTTATAGGAGTGAAAATTTTTAGAGTGTTTCCTTGGTTTCGTACTTGTTTAGTGGAAGACTCTTGCAAGGAATTTTTATAATCTTGTGACTAATTTCTATAACTTAACTGCTGGTTTAGAATTTGTTATTATTTTTAGATACCATTGGAAAGTGGGAATTTTGTTTATGATGAGCAAGGGTTGCCTCCTTTTGACAAATACTAGATATTAGCATAGTGTTACTCGCCAGATATGTGAAACATATTTAAAGTCTTGAATGATCCAATTTTAAGCCCATAAATAACTTTAGAATACGGATGAGGCAATAGGCTCCCCATCCCTGCTTGAGAGTATCATATATTGAAACTCAAAATCTTGTGGAAGTGAATGTTGAAAACTAAAATAAATAAATTGAAGTGTAGAATATCATGTATTCTAACTCCCTTTTCATTAATTCTGAAACTTATTTGCTTTAGTACAATTTTCTTCTATAACCTTCAATATCCATAATTATCAAGCAATATTAAGTCCTATGGAATTATAAATTTGAATATTTCCTGTAGTCATTTTAAATCTGTTTATACTGTGTCTTTGATTTGTTAGCTTTAAAATTAATCTCGAGAGTTTTACACTATCAGTAACTCAAACTTGATGAAATTAATACTTTTGTAAAGGGTCCAAATAAAATGTTTTGTAGTGTCTAATTCTATAACTGAAACTGTAATAAAACAACTTAATTTCTGTAAAAAAAAAAAAAAGAAGACTTTCTAGAAATGTAAATTATTATTCCAGTGGGCAATGTGAATTTCTTTTTGTTGAAGAAGAAATAATTACTGTTTCTTTCTCTCACATAAATACCACCTCAGGGGATGGTCCAAGTTGGCTTTGAGCCTTCTTCTCTCCCTAGTCACTTAAGGAGTGGGGTTGAGTCAAAGTGGACCCAAAATCTTCATCAAGTTCATGACTTTTGGATGGGATCAACACACTCTAGTATGAATACATTATTTTTCTTACTTTCTTTTTTTTAATATTTACAGTCGGAAAGACTTTGCTTACTGAGTGACTTAACCAAATAGTAAAGGAAAGAACAGTGGTGTGTTATTTAACCTCCCTGTAAATGTCACTTGTCCCGTTCCATCATTGGAGATTCCAAAGGTGACACCCCTGCTGCTAATTCTCACACCATCCCCTTCCCCCAAGCCTCTTCTTGGCTCTCTGTCCTTCCTTCCTATATTTGCATAGTCTGCAAATATGTGACTTCTTTATGATAGAGCAAAGGAAAGGAGAGGAGGGAGGCAAGGGAAAGGGGGAAAAGACAGGAGAGATAGAGAGGAAAAGAAAGAGGCAGGAATGGAAGACAGTAAAAGGGAAGCAAGTACTTGCTACATTTGAGGCATTGTGCTAAGCAGTTGTTACTTACCATTTTCAGTCGTATCTGACTCTTTGTTACCCATTTGGGGTTTTCTTGGCCAGAATACTAGAGTGGTTTACCATTCCCTTCTCCAGCTCATTTTACAAAGGCAAACTGAGGGAACTTGGGCGAACAGAGTTAAGTGACTTGCCCAGGGCTACCCAGTTATTAAGTATCTAAGATAAAATTTGAACTCAGGTCTTCCTGACGCCAGACTTGGCACTCTATCCACTGCACCATCTAGCCTCCCTAGACCAGAATATGTCATCTTGAAAACCAGGCAGAAGAGTTTAGATTGACATGATATAGAGTAAAGAGTCCTTGAAGGTCTCTGAGCAGGCGAGTGGCTTACTTGAGAGCAGGCTTAAGGAAGTCAGTCTAAAAATGGTATGCCAAGAACAAATTGAATAACCACAGATTTCTAGATGTGCAAGAGAGCTTAGGACCTATCTGTCCCTAAACAGGAATGTTTTCCACAGTATCCTTTGGCCAATGTTAATTCAGGCTTTCCTTGCAGACTTCCAGTGAGGAAGAGGCCACCATCTTCTGAGACAATCCATTTCACCTTTGAATAGCTTATTTGTAGAAAATTTTTTCTTTTACCAAGTCTAAATTTGTTTGTTTATTTTTGCAACTTCTATCCATAGTTCTGCACTGTATGATCAAATGGAGCAATTCCCATCCCTATTCCACTTGACAGCCCATGGTATGTACCTGAAGACAGCCATCAGGTCCCCTCCCCTCCCCCAGCCTCCTCTTCTCAAAGTTAAACATCCCCAGTTCTTTCACCTGATTCTCACTTAGCAATGATCCAAGGCTCTTCACCATCCTAGACTGTTAATGTCCCTCCTTGTCTCTCTTTTGGACATATGATCCTATGATCCCAAGTACCTGAGATGGGAATCTCTTAGGATTCATACTTGAGAGGATGTTATATATAACTGTCTGATGGCTGGAGCTGTTAAGAATGAAAAGGGAGGATTAAATACCCAAGATGTTTTGAAAGAAAATTCAGCATTACTGACTGGACATCAGGGAAGAAGGGAAAGAGAATTAGAAATATTGCTATGGTGCCAAACTTGAGCATCTAGGAGAATAATGATGCTGTTAACACCTTGGGACAGGTGGGGAAGAAAAGCCAGTTCTGAGAAGTCGATGAATCAGGTTTTAAATGCCCCTCAGTGAACATGTACTGAATGATGCCTGGGTCCAAGTCACTATGTTAGCTGGTAGATTTGCTGAATTTGAGATCACACAAGTTAGTCAAGTGAAAACATCCAATAAGGCGTTGAAGATAAGGACCTCTGGTGCTTAGCATAGAGCTTGGCATGCACTTAATAAGTTGGTGTTGACTGACTGACCCGATGACCTGGAATTTAGCTGAGAACAAAAGTGGACATGTAGGCAGACTTCTGGAGAAAGCTGAAGCTGAGAAAGTGGATAAGCTCTGAGAGAAAGTATCAGATTAGGGCCCAAAGACTGAGTGTTGGGGAGGCCTCCCATTAAGGAGGAGGCAGGGGAAAAGTAGTCCATGAAGGAAACAGAAAGAATGCTGAGAAGAGGGAAATGAAAGTGTCACAAAAGCCAAAGGGGAAAAGAAGAATGTTAATATGGAAAAGGTGTTGCCAGTGTCAAGCACGGAGAGGAGACCAAGGAGAGGGAAGATGATGGAAAAGCCATTAGATTTGGCCATAACAGGGTCATTTGTGACCTTTCCAAGAATGTTTCCAGTAAATTGATGAGAATGAATGTCAGACAATACAAGGTTTAATATTGTTATCAACTATTTCATGTCTTTTGAATGGTTTGGATTAAAGAGACAGTTGACATTCAAATTTACAGATTCCACAAAACTTAGAGGAATCATTAACATCGTGTGTGAAAGCTACAAATCACAAAGATTGTGACAGTCAAGGAGTGAAGATTGAGGAGGTGGGCTAAACCAGTAGTTTTATTGTTAGGGGGAACTCCTATGAGGAAATTCCCTCCACCAATTTGAGTCAGCATCATTTTTGTCTGCAATGTAGTCTTTTTTAAAAAAATCTTTTTTGTTTGGGTCTTTTGTATGACAGTGGTAGTTAAGTGACTTGCCCAGGGTCACAGAACTAGGAAGTGCTGCGTCTGAGGCCAGATTTGATCTCAGGTCCTCCTGGGCCAGTGTCTTATCTACCGCACCACCTAGCTGTCCCCTGCAATGTGGTTTCAGAGAGTTATCTAGATCACTGATAGGTTCAGTGACTCATCTGATGCCATATAACCAGTATGAGTCAGGGGAAGGGCTGGAAGACTGAATCAAGTCTTCCTGGACCCAAGACCAACTCTATCCCGCTATGTGATGCAGGTTCTTGAATGAAATGAAAGGTTTACATTTGAGTTTTTAAAAATCAACTTTGAATGCACAGGGTAGAGGAAAATATGACTAGACAGAGTTTACCTTTAAGAACTATCCAGAAGTCTGTGTGGATGGAAAGGTTAATATGGACCATTGGTGTGATTTGGCAGCCAAAAAAGCTAATGAGAACTTGGGCTAACCAGATTTAGAACCAACATAGCATGCAGAAATAAGATGAAAGTCCCAGGATACTCTACTCTGATCGAACCTCATCTGAGATGTTATATTGAATTCTAGGTGCCATATTTTAGATAGAACATTGGTAAGTTGTAGAGTATTTAGTACAGTGCAGCCATGATGATGAAGAGGGTCGATTTCATGATGTGAAAGGATCAGAAAAGGAATTAGAGATGACTCAGGGGAGGGCATAATAACTGTTTTCAAGAATTTGAGGGACCATTACATTGAAGACTATTAGACTTATTCTGCTTGGCCGCAGAGAGATCTAGGAGCAAATGAATGAATGGGTAGATGTCAAAAAGAGGCAAATTTATTGATGTTAAAAAAAAAAAAAGGCAACTTCCTAAAACGCCTGAAGGTAAAATGGACTGCTTTTTGAAGGTAGTTTTTGAAGGTCTTTAAGCAAAAGAGAGATGGCTGCCTCTTGTGTATGTAGCAGAGGATTTTTGGTTTGGCATGGGTTGGATGAGGTGGTCCCCAAAATGCTTCCCTGTGATTTTGTGGATTGAAAGAGCACGTGGTAGATGTTCAGAAAATTTGGCTGTGAATATAAAGAAAGAACTAGAACAAGAGTTAGAGGGTGGGGATCAGGGTCAGGTGATCAGTGGACAGAGATCAGTAGGAAGTGGGTTGGCTCTGCTCATTCAAGGAAGTTTCCTGGAAAGACATTTAAAACCGTGCCCAAGTTCCTTTTCCACATCAGCCAAATGAAGGGGTTAGACTAGATGGACTCTGAAGTCCCTTCCAACTCTCCATCCATGAACCCTAAGTTCAAGGCATCCTGCTTTGTGGAAGACAATGGAGCAAAATAAAGGACTCAAGTCAGATTCATTCCCATTTGGGCAAAAATGGCCCCATTTCCTCACCTCTCTAGTCCCATTGATTTCTGTCTTTGAGATCTAGAGTAAGGAATTTGTGCACACTTTGGAAGGTCAGAAAGTGGTGTTATGCTGTGTGCTGTGCTTGTTTAGGCAAGGTGGGTTGGGTAAGGCCAGAACATAGAGCACCTTAACTGTAATACAAATAACTCAACTTCCCAGATGAATACCCCACATACCAAGGAATGGAATTCTCATTTTGGATGAGCACTTTTAATGCCTTTTATCTCTGCACCCCATCCCTACTGTGCCCACAGGCAGCTACCTGCCTACCCTCCGTCTTTAGGGCCCTGCTATCTTCCTCCAGTGCTACTCCTCTGACCCAATTCCCCAACCAGATAGCCGCAGATCTTTGAGATGAAACTAAAAGTAACCCAATTCTCCCATTCAAGAACCTGCCATCACAGACTCAGACTTGTTTGTGTTTGTAGATTCTGTCACCACTCCAAAAAACAGATACATTTCCTTTGAATCCTGGAGGCCAAGGGTTGTGGATCTTTTGCTGTTCACCTTACAAGGTCACCTTTGATACCAATATCTTGCTGGGTTTTCTTTCACTATCAAGTTTTTTTTTTCATTTTCTTTAATGTCTTTTGTCTCTACCTCCTGTGTGCACACACACACACATGCACACGCACACACATGTGCGTGTGCGACAAGAGGTTCAAGAACATTAAGGGAGCAGGTCAGTATAATAGGACATGGGTTTGAATCCTGCCTTCATCGTTGACTACTATACAACCTTTGGCTATAAAAGGGAGATGTAGAGGATGATAGTGTGTGGGGATGGTAGGATGATTGGGTCTTAAGGATAAGAGTCATGAGTGTTTGTAGAGAGCAGGGAAGCAGCCAATAGAGAGAGGGCTCGAAGATGAGAGGAGGAAGGGAGAAGAATTGTGGCAGTAGTCTGCTGGAGAAGATGGGAGAAGATAGACAAATGGTACATTCCGAGTGTCAGCGATGAATGAAACATCAGGGCTGGAAAGGACCTGAAGATATACATGGTTAGAACTAGAAGTAATTGCAGAGATCACTTAAATAAATAAAATCTCACTATCACACAGCCAATTAGAGAAGCTGGGACTGAAACTCTAGACCCTACGCTGCCTAGCTTCTCAAGTCAATCATAATTAGACCCATATATTGTCTCAGGGGTTGTAGGGGACTTTGGAGACCATCTATTCCAACCTTCCAAACTGGAAACTGAGGCCCTGAGAAATGACTTAACCTGCCAAGGTCAAGCCATAAGTTGGCAAAATCAGGACTGAAGTTTATGTGTATGCACTGAATTTCCCTCCTCTGTTAAAATATCAGTTCCTTGGGATGGGGGTCCCACCTTGATTTTTGTCTTTGTATCCCCCTGAGCATAGCACAGTGCCTAATACAGCACAGATACTACAAATTACACTCCAATAGAACATAAACTCCTTAAGGGCCAGGTGCTATCTATATTTTGTCTTTGTACCCCCAGCACCTAGCACTGTATCTGGCACATAGTTGGTGCTATATAAAGGCTTGCCAGGTTGACTGATTACTTAATGATGCTATTGACCCTTTGACAGTGGGACTTTAAGGAGGTTTTCTAGGACTTGTATGAAGTTAGCTGACCCTATGACTTTAACCTTAGCAACAGTTTAGCTAACCAGACCTGGGAGTAGGGATGTGAAGGAAGGACGCGGAGGGCTGGAATCCAATTGCTGCCCTGAAACATTTCTTTTTTAATGAAACTTGGTCTTATTGAGATGCAGACCCACATAGTAGGGGGCTAACCTTGAAGTCAGGAAGAATCTGAGCCCAAGACCTACCTCGGACACCAGCTGTGTCACCTTGGGCAAGTCAATTTCTTAGTGCCCCAACGAAATTCTCTTGTACTGTACATGGCAAGGCAAAGATACTGATCTTTGGCAGTAAATGAAATTCCTCACCAGCAGTTCCCTACCCCATGAAATCACAGGTCTCATAAAAATGATTTACCCTTCAGCAGAGGGATCAGTCTCTCCCACCCTCCTTTGCCTGGCCCTCCCAGATAATGTATACCCAGAAATGACAGCAGTAGGCACCTGGCTCCATTTCAATTAACTGAGTAAACTTCCTCCCTGCTCTTGCAAAGGTTCAAGCAAATTTCAACTCTCTAGTCCAAGAATTATATACATATACACACATTTGTCAACTATTTCCCAGGTTTGTTTGTTTGTTTTTTAATTAAGGCATTTATGACAACCATAAAAATAGACATAATGCTGAGAAATATAGCTCTTTGGCAATACAGATTTTTTTAAAAAAACAATTTTAAGATTCAATTTAAAGAGCAAGATCCCTGATGAAACAGTGGCCATAGGGCTGTTCCCCCACCCAATTGTCAATACAGAAACCAGAGGGGAAGAAAAGAAGGGGTTGTCCAGTTTACAAGTACCTGTTTGACTGAGCATGGAAAGGCTTGTACATTCCAGCAACCAATGGGAGACCACCTTTAGGGGCCAGTTTTGATTTAACCGCTCGAGTCCATGTCAAAGAAAATGCTCCCCAAAAGGGAATTCGAAAGATAGTTCGGTCCCAACATTGTCCATTCAACAAGTATTTATTCAATGCCTACTATATGCATAGGACAGGATGCAGTAGAGAGATTCTATGTGTTCTATGCACATAGTAAATGCTCTATAAAAGCTTATTGATTTGTTTTTTGTTTCTTAAGAATAATAGGAAAACAGTATTTAGCATTTTGCATGTATTTGCATTGGAAAGACCACACTCTTGTAAAACCAATTTACACATCCATGCTAAAAGTTCCATTGCTAACCCTAAAAAACTACTCAACATTAAAAAAAAAATACTAGAGCTTAGAAATGCTTTACATTTAAATAGCAATTTACATGATATAAACACATTCATCTCTTCATTGGTTAAAAGTGGTCAAAGGTTCATTGCTGCTTTGCACACCAGGTTAAGAATCACAGTTTTAAATAAGGTAGTAGAATTTGTGTCCAACATGCATCTTGCTTGATGACAAGATGAGTGTCTAATTTCCTGTAGGACCAGGTAATAAGTCAAATGTTGAAATCTCACAATGCCACACTCATAGGTCGATGGATTTTCTTTAAGAAAACAAAATCATCCTGCTTGCCACCGTCCCACAGATGATGTATTTTGCAAGGGAAGGTTCTTAAATTATACATAGGCCCTTCCAACTCAGCCCCTGAAGGCAAGGCCTTTCAAGAGATGAGGACTCTGTGCTCAAGAGACATTCATCATGATGCTACCTGCTTAGACTACAAGATTTCTTACAAGAAATCAAGAGGCTCCCTCGCTCAGAAAGAGTCCTTTTTACACTTGCTTGGGCTCACATACTTCCAGCTTCAACCAATAATGTTTCAGAAAATCTGAGTTGGCTAAGGGCACCCATTGCCTCAGGAAAAAAGAAAAACAAAAGGAAGTATTTGAAAGGGCAATTCTCACTCAGCTTCCGTGAGAGCGTCCAGGGTTGAGCATAGGATTACGAATGACTAAACAAGATAACAGGCACACAGGATGAACCATTCTCAGCCCCATTCAGTCCTGAGATCTCTCAAGAGTGCTGGCTCTGGAGTCAGAGGTAGTGGGTTCAAATCCCATCCTTCTCCGACTTCAATGTCCTCATCTGCAAAACAAGGAGGTTGATCCTCCAAGGTCCCTCCTACCTCTAAATCTAGGAGTCAAGAAAGGCGTAAATCAGAAGCCAGTTCTCCAAGGAAGACAGAGATCTGATACAACCCTAGGACATGACCCCCTCCTCCCCTTTTGGCACTGAATTGAGAAGAACTTGTGGTCCTCACTCTCAGCAGTCAAATTGGCATGGTTTTCCAAGTCACAAACAGCCAACCCAATTAAATGTACAAAATCCAAATGCAAACAATTGAAAGAGAAGCTGAAAACTTAATACCCCAATCTATTCAGATAGGGACCCAGTGCCAAGAAAGAGAATGCTACCAACAAATGAGTAGTGATCTTTTTTATTCAGACATGGACTGGCATTCTCTAAATCCACTTAACTAACACCTACAGAGTGATGCTGGACTACTCAGGGCAATTATCTGAGAGTGAGGGCCCACCTCAGAAAAAGCCAGAAAGTCTGAGGAATGAAGAAATCAGGCCTTGCCTAAAATGCTGTTCTAAGACCAGGGAGCTAGGTACACTAGCCTGGATGATAATAGGAAGAAGTCTGAAGAAAGGTCAAAGAGGAGCATTGGGCAATTTGACTCTTTCGTAGAAGATATTTAATTCAATAAACATTTATTAAGCACCTAATGTATACCAAGCCCTGTGCAAGGTCTTGGGAATACAAATACAGAAAATAAAACAGTCCCTGCCCTCAAGGAATTCATATTCTACACATTTTAACACCCCCAATATACACAAGTTATACCTATATTTTGACATCGGGAAGTAAAAATATTGTGATATGTACTTTCTGTTAAGACAGTGAAGAGAGGACAGGCTTCCTCAGAGCTCTTTCCCTTGCTTAGAAAGCAAGATATGGGGGGCAGCTAGGTGGCACAGTGGATAAGTGTGGGTCCTGGAGTCAGGAAGACTTAAGTTCAAATCCACTTCCTAGCTGTATGATCCTGGGCAAGTCACTTAACTCCAATTGCCTCAAAAAAAAAAAAAAAGGAAGCTATACCTTTATACCTCAAGGATGTTGTAGCTTAGGGGATAGAGCCATGGCCCTGGAGTCAGGGAAGCTGAATTCTAGTCCTGACTCAGCTAAATCCTCCCCTGGACCCACAGGCAAGTCCCTACATCTCTCCCAAGCGCCAGTCATCAAATGAGGTTTAATAACAATGGCGTAACTCCCAACTCACCAGGCAATTGTGAGGATGAAATGGTAAACACTAGAAAAAGACCTTTGTTAAACCTTACAGAGCTATTTAATGTCAGCTATTATTTTTATGGATGCCCTGGGTAGAGCCACGCCAGCCTGGTCGTTTTCTTACCTCTTTTTTCAGTCGCCTAATAATTGTCAACGGAAAAACTACAGAGCACAAAGACACAGACCTGGGGCCAGACTGTGGGTGCCATCAGGCATAAAAATAAAATTCTGCCTGTCCAGACCTTAGCTCCAGAATTACCCAATGGGCTTCTCTTACAGTCAAGGCAGACTCTTTTTTGCCTTTACCCCATTTGCAAGTATCCATCCACCATATTCACTGAGAGCCTACTGTGTGTTGGGGAATGAAAGAGAATTAAGGACCCTGTAATCTTGCTGCCAACACATCCTGGTCCTCCTCTTGAATAACAGGAAAATGGGTAGAAAAATTAGGGAAAGGCTTGTGGCAAGTCAAAAGGTAGAGCAGGAATTCTTGGAACAATATGGCTCCACTTTCATTTTCCCCTATATGTAAGCCAATGCCTAGATTTCCAGTCACATTGGAACCAGTTCCATGACTGAAGGAGCTCCTGGCAACATGTCACAATAACAAGAAATCATAGGAACATAAAATAAGACCTGCAACAAATGTTAGAGGACATCTAGTCTAACCCTGTCATTTTATAGATGAGGCAACTACAGCCCAGACAAGGAAGTGACTAACTCAAGGTCTCTCTGACCTCAGCTCCAGCATTTTTTTCACTATGCCATAATGCCCATTCTGGTGGTGTTATTTACTGATCAAAATGTGGAATGCCAGCCAGCCAACCAGGCTATAGCAAGGATAGATGAACCCAAAAGAACTGAGCCAAGACAGAAAGAACCGGGAGAAATTTTCATTTTCAAAAATTATTCTCTTCACCTCCTCCAAATAAATACATATAGCTTTCCCCCCTCTCCTTTGAAATTCCACCAGTAATTCTCTGACTGTTCTTGTTTGGTGACTTTGTTTCTCTTACACTACTTTTTCTCTTATCCAGGGTTCTGAAAGTTGATCCTTTTTCATTCTCCCTAAAAGACAATCTTAGGATCCTTCCCTCTGTTTTAGTTGAGCTAAAAGGGCAGGAGACAGATGACTTCTTAGCATTCATTCCCAAATTGGGGCACAAATGAACCCATCAGTTACTCCCACAACACAGTGTTCACTCTCACCCTGCCTACTCCACATAAAAATAGGATAAACACAACCAAGGAGGAACCATAGGGAAAAAGGTAAGAGACAGAGGAGTCTCACCAATCAGCCAGAAAAAAGTAGTCTCTGAAGTAGGTTGATCTGGTTCAGAGTCCCTGATTCAGTAATTCTCTTAACCTTTCTCTCGCCATTAAATTCTATCAGATAACATTGTGCAGGGACCATCGTAGAGCCAGCATCATCTCCAGCTTCCAGTTCCTGATCACCCAGAGACTCAGTCCAAATTCCCAGCATCCATCACTGTTGATGCAGTAGGTCCCCAGCATATCAGAGCTATGTCATTGGAGTACCATCAAGCTGTTGCATCCATCTCTCCCAAGAAGGACACTTGGCATCCTCATGCAGAGAACATATCACCTTATACTAAGTTATCTTGCATTTCAAAAACAAACAACATTTAATGCCCTCTGATTTCTTTTTTGTGTTTTGTTTTTTCTCGTCCTCTAGGCAGGTAGCAAAAAGTGGAGAACCACGTTATTCTTGCAACAGAAATGAACTTCACAAGAGGCAAAAATTGATCATACCACATTCAGCATCATATTTCACAGAAAACTGTGTACGTTTTTTCCCCATACAGGACATACTTCAAAGTAACAAAATAATTTTTAACAACTGTAGTGTTCCTTCTTCCCTTTAGACGTCGATTGTTTCGTCCCTTATGGTACATAAATAGGAGAAAAGTAGTCTTTGAAATATTTACGTCCAGAGGTTCTTGGCTTGTTGTTGGGTGTGTGCGTGCGTGTGTGCGTGCGTGCGTGTGTGTGTGTGTGTGTGTGTGTGTGTGTGTGTGTGTGTATTTGTGTTCTGACAGCCTCAATTTTCATTTTCTCTCCATCCCCGGGCATTCTTCCCGAATTTATATACCAGTCTCCGTCCATCCACACGTTCGAGGATTTCTCGTTTGTAATAGTATCTATAAATAGGAAAATATACAAGGAGGCTAGTTGAGTCTGAGCTGGTGGAATACTTGAGCATGGAAGACAGAACTGTCAGGAGGGTGGAGAAATTGGCATGTTGTCCCAAAACACCAAATTTAGAGAGAGCAGAGACTACTTTTGTGCCTTCAGCAACAAGTAAATACTAGAATTTTGCACCTCAGTTAAAGGAATGATTCTCCCACCCCTCCCCACAACCATTGCTTGGAATCCAGGGTCTCTCTCTCTACCTGTCTCCCTACAATCCCATTAAAAAAAAGGCAGCTCTTGGCCCCTCCCTCAGCTGAGGGTGTTCTTGAAGCCCCTCCACTCAGGAGTCAACATTATAGGATCACCAACTGAGAACTGGAACTTAGAGGTCACCCAGCCCAACTCTCTCATTTAACAGATGAAAAATGGAAGCACAGAGAAATAAGGGGATTTTCTGGAGCTTCAACCAGTCTGAACAACCCCCCCCACCCCTCACTCCCCTGCCCCTAGTGGGCAGCGATTTGAATTGAGGCCATCTAACTCTGTCCTCTCTTGGCTGACTATGGCTCCCACAAGTGGTCTTCCAGCTCCTAGGGTGCTCTAGGTCTGCACAGTCACTTACCTCATAGCTCGGCTGAGTTTTTCATAGGTCATGCTACTATTATTTTTCTTTTTCCCCCAGAGTTGAGCCACTGCCTCCGATTTCAAGAACCTGAAGATGCCCTCAGACCGGTCTTCCCACTTTATTAAGCCTGGGTTCTTATCTGGGTTCAGGAGAATATCTCGGATAAACTCCCACAAGTGAGTCCCTCGAGGGTCTAAGCAAGAAAGCAGAGACAATGTCAGCAGGAAGTGATGACAGGGGACATGAGTTCTGATCACTTCACTGACTACTCTTGTAGAATGGAAGCAACTGAGGGCAACTTTTGTGTTTATAGTGACTGACACACAGTTGGTGCTCAATCACTGCTGTAGAATTAAATTGAATTGGCTTGTGGATGAATGCTTTCCTTTGGGTCTCCCTCTCTTTCACTTCCCTTGTTGGTATCTAAGATCCTTGTCCTAGGATCTGTCTTTCTTTCTCCTTGTATCTGTGTCCTCAGTGCTTGCTTAGCACAGTGCCTGGTACCCAGTAGGTGCTTAATCAATGTTTGTTGATTGATTTTTATTCTCATAAGGGTTAAACTTGATGACTTCTGAAGTACCTTTCAGTTCTGAAATTAGGTGGTTCTATCCCTTTCAGCACTTGGAATATGTGCTTCCATTCAATCCAACAAGCAATTACTAATCATCTAATATGTTCATGACACAGGGAAGGATAGAATTGGAACCTTTCCCTGCTAAATTCATCATCATTTTTACATTTCAGTCTGTTTGTATTGACACTCCCTTCAATATCTGTTCCCCAGATCTGTGGCCATGACCTCAACCATCTATCAACACAGAAGACAAAGAGTGAAACTCCTGCCCCATCTTGGATCCTGAAAACAAGTATCTCTTTCCTGGAGGTAGGACTATCTTCAGGAGAGAGGGAGAGGGAAAGTAGAGAAACAAATATAGTGAAAAAGAGACAGAGGCAGAGAAAGGAAGGAAGGAAGGAAGGGAGGAAGGGAGGGTGGGAGGGAGACCATTTATTCCCAAGTTCTTCTTCATATCCTTCTCTTAATTTCTAGGAGAGAACCTCAAGAAGGAACTGTTCTGGCATTTCTTTGCATCTCCAGTACTTACTTAGCATTATGCCTTAGCATGATGTTTAATAAATGTTTGCTGACTGAAAGAAAATCCTTAATAAAAAATTGTTGACAGCTGGCTAACTCTAGTTGCCCAGAAAGTGTCACTTGCTGGACAACTTCCTCTAAATGCTATAGAGCTAAGTATTTGGGAAAGAGTTAACACTGATTAGCTAAAGGAACTAAACGACCAGGAAGAGAAGACCAGTTGACCCCAAAATGTCACCCCACAAAAGGTGGGAACATTTTACCTTTCCCAATATGTGCTGCTTTTTTTTAAATTGGGAGTAGCCAGGGCACCTTAGTGGCACAGTCAGTAAGTGGCAGAGTCACTACTGGCTTTCAGTATTAAAGATTTCGTTTGTAAATATGACTGAACCAGTCATGTCCAATGATTGTGATCCCATTTGAGGTTTTCTTGGCAAAGGAACCGAGGTGGTGTGCTATTTCCTTCTTCAGCTCATCTTACAGATGAGGAAACTGAGGCAAAAGACTTGCCCAGGATCACACAGCTAGTAAGTGTCTGAGGTCACATTGTCGCTGCGTTCAATACTTTAATCACTGAGCTACCTTCCTACCCTGCCTTCTGTTTTAGTTTATGAATAAAGGTTGGAGGTGGGAGGGTCTGGAGAAGAGGAGCTGGAGAAATGATGGCAGAAACTGGTCTGATATGGTATGAGAACAAGCTTTAGATTGGAGATCAAAAGCCATGAAGTTAAATCTTGTCTCTGTTATTTACTATCTGTGTGTTTGGGGAACATCACCTAATAGCTGTGTTCAAGAATTTGAAGGACCATCCTATGGGTGGGAGATTCAATGTCTTTGGCAATTAGAGTGCTCTATAAGGTTGCCTTGGGGGGTAGAGGGTCCCTCCTTGCTAGAGACTTTCAAGCAGAGATTGGACATCCATTGCCAAGAATTGTTGGAGTGGAGCTTCTTGTGACCATGACAGGGACCCTGAGGTCCCTATCAGCCTCCAAAGCTCTGTGATTCCATTCAGTGGGGCCTCAGGCTCCTCCATTGTAAAAGGAGATATTTACTACTCCCAGCCAGTACTACAGGTCACCCCATAAACCCATTATTCTCTCGGTCCAGAGAGTACTTTCTTTGCTCTCCAATGATAATGTCTTCCTTCCTATCTATTCATCCCACCATCATTCCACCTGTTTCATTCATTCAATGAACTTTTATTAGTGCCTACTATGTATAATTCTAGGGAAAGATTTTTTTTAAAAAATCAGCTCATCAATCAACAAATTTTTATACAAGATTTACTATATGCTGGGCACCATGTAAAAGTGAAATAGTCTTTTCCTTGAAAATGTTAATAGTCTACTGATCTAAACTAATCCACAGCCTTTTCAGTCTAGAAGGGGGGCTAAGTCAAACACAGCTAAGTGTGATATACAATATTCTGTGATTATGTGTAGTAGAGCAGTGAGGAACAGAGGGTTTCATTAAGCCCAAAAGGGATGTTTACCAACCTCGCGCACCAGAGTAGGCTTCATATATTATCAGAGATGTCTGAGTTAGGCATGAGGGACAGAGGGAAGACATAGAATGGGACAAGGGCCTCAGAGAGAAAGCTCTGTTGGGGAAGAGAGTGGTCCAGTTGGGTAAGGGCATGTTGTACATAGGTCAACAAAGGGAAAGGACTAGGAAGGTTGGGTGATTCCAGCCTCTACAGGGTCAGAGGAGGCTGGCCTTGGGTCCACGGTCACAAGGGGACCACTTACTGTGTTTTTTGGTGTGAGATTTGACTGGATGCTCCTGCTCTTTTTTCAGATCAGGTGAATCTGCTCAAGAGGAACAGAGAAGGCACTTAGGTTACTGTTCTTTTTCATTTTAATAACACAAAAATGCAAATGCTTGTTATAAAGAGAGACACCTTTCAAACTAGGACAGATCCTTTCTTCTTTTTTTTTTTGGCATGCAAAGTTATATTTTAATCAGCCTGACAAAGGAGCCATTGATGGGATTTGAGAGACTACAGAAACATATAGATTAGTTTAACAAAGGCGTGACTCACTGTGGGCCCCGTGCCTGTCACCAAGGTGGGGGGGACCTACTGAGGCACAACTGAAATCAAGTTCAGACTGTAAAATTGAAAGGTAAAATTGGAGGTATCATATGTGTGTCTGTGGGACTTCGTATCATGAGGATATTTAGGGAGCGTGCACAAAGAATGAGTCTAATAGCTACCTCAGCACTGAACTCCACCCCCTCCCAACTCATTTTGTAGAGCAATGCCTCAAATAAAAAATAATCCCCAAGCCAGGCCTATCAAGAAAAGTGCTACAGAGGAATGGAGTTGGAGTCACAGCATTTACCACTCAAAAGCTGTGTGACCTTGGGCAAGTCTCTTCAGTCTCTGGGTCTCAAATGCCTCTTTCTAAAAGGAAAGAGTTGAACTAGATGCCCCTTCTCCTCTAAATCTATGATCTTATGATGCTATACTTTCCTTCTACAGTCCCTCAGAGGGACAGTCCAATGGTGGTCATTGGCTCCTTGACAGATTTCATTCCCCTAAAACCAAGAATCCATCCCTATTCCCATTAAGGGACTATAGGGCTTCAGATATAAACTGGACTTTAAGCATTCTGGGTCACTTCTCATAGATGGATTAGTCTACCTCCCTGAGCTTCTCTCTACACAAAGTTTTGAGTGGTTTCCATAAGGCCTCTAACTGAGTCAGATGGAAAGGGAGAAAATTTGTTAAGACATTATACTAACTGCTCATACTTGTACACCTCTTTATATCATCCCATCTGGTCCTCATTACAACCATGAGAAGTCAATGCTGTGACGGATTCTCATTTTTTTTCAGTCTTATATAGTACTGATCCTATTTTACAGGTACTAAAACCAAGACTCAGTAAGGTTTTTAGTCAACCAAGGGTCCTCTAGCTAAAAAGAATCTAAGGAAGTGTCTAAACTGTAGTATTCCGCTTCCTGTGCAAGCTCTGTCTTTCTGCTGAATTCACTTCTCCACTAATGCACTGCTCAGATGTCTCTTCAAAGCATTGAAGTAACTGGTTTCTTGCCAACCTGAAGGAGCACAAATTTAAGTAGGTCCTGATGCAGTCCATCATTGGAGGACTAGTCAAGTTAAGGTGAGAGGGTCTCTTTGGGACTACAACGACTCAAGAAGAGCCATGATATCTCCAGACTGAGCATTTTCATTGACTGTTCTCCATGCCTGGAATGCTCTCTCTGCTCAACTAAAATGCTACCTTCTACCAGAAACCCTTCCCCACACGTCTTAATGTTACTTTCTCCCCCTTTGGTTGTTTACTTCCAATGTTTCCTGTATGTTTCTTGTTTGCACATAGTTGCCTCCCCCATGTACCATGTAAGCTCCTTGAGAGGGGATTGTCTTTTGTATCATTTGCATTTTGCCCTCCCCGCTTTTGTTTCTCCCTTACTTGACACAGTACCTGGCATGTAATAGGGACTTAATGCTTGTAGGTTTGACTTGATGCATCTAGCATATGATTTGAGTGACTGAAGGAATTCTAGCCAGATAGAAATCCGGTTCTTTGGAAATAAAAGCAAGTCTCAAGATCAGCATATTTAGAGCCGAAAAGTACCTCAGAGATTATTTAGTCCAATCCTCTCACTTCACAGGAAGGTAGAATAAATGCTTGGTAATTGAAAAAAAATTAATAAAAAATATACACTTTGGTAGATGGGCAACATGGGAATTTGTCTTCCTTTGATGATCTGTATCTCTTACAGCTTTTTCTTTTCCAAGGGGGTAGGGGTAGATGAGGAGACAAAATAAGTACTTGAAAAATGAAAAAAGTAGAGCTCAATGCAGCTAAGTGGTGCAGTGATCATAGAGCACCCGCCGAATCAGGAAGATTTCAGTTCAATTCCAAACTGAGGTACTTACTAGCTGTGTGACCCTGGGCAAGTCACCTAACCCTTATTTGCCTCAGTTTTTCATCTGTGAAATAGGCATACACTGGAGAATGACATGGTAAACCACTCCAGTAATTTTGCCAAGAAAAAAGTCCATGGGGTCCCATAGCGTTGGACACAATTGAACAAGAAAACAGGTTAATAATGGCGCCTACCTCCCAGGGTGAAATGAGATAACATGTAAAGTAGGGTTTAAACCTATGTCCTCTGACCACAAGCTCTCTCCCTCACCATGCCATCCAATGAGGTCCACATAACTACCTCCTTCCCCTTCTCTCCTCCCATCACCATCAGTTGGTTTCTCTTGAAGATGCAAAGGTTAATTAATTCCCAGGAAAATCAAAGAGCCCTCCATCACCCTCTCTGCTGGGCAGGAGGTAGCAGGGCAAGAGAGATTGCAACATCCCCCACAGCAGGATGTGGCAATGTCGCAACTGTCTTGGCACTGCCCCATTGACACAGAGTGATACATCATGGTGACAGGTCAATACTGCTCCCTAGACAAAGAAACGTGGTTACCCAGAGAGCAGTGTGTGGCAACAGGAGCTTGCTAATGGCACCCAGGAGGGATGCACAGAAAGCCTTTCAGAG
This sequence comes from Potorous gilbertii, assembly GCA_028658325.1. Taxonomy (NCBI): domain Eukaryota; kingdom Metazoa; phylum Chordata; class Mammalia; order Diprotodontia; family Potoroidae; genus Potorous; species Potorous gilbertii. The sequence goes on along the minus strand of CM053772.1, from coordinate 254,808,356 downwards.
ACAGGGTTGGGCTCAAGGAAACTACTCTCCTCAATGGCCATGGTTTCTGTGTAAAGGCTGCAAGATTTGGGGGTTGGCCAGAGTCAGGAAGAGATTGGTTCAAATACAGCCTCCACTGCTGACGACCTATTTGGCCCCAGGGGAGTCCCATTAAACTCTTTAAAACTTTATTTTCCTTGCTAGTAGTGTGACCCTGGGCAAGTCACTTACGCCCAATTGCCTCATCAAAAAAAAAAAGAAAAGAAAAGAAAAGAAAAGAAACACCTCATTCTCTCCTTAGTAAAATGTGGGGAAATGGTATCTATAGTATCTGCCTGTAGTTATGAGAACATCTACATAAATTTCTAAACCATAAAGCACTATATAAATTCCAGTTATTATTAAAATAATGGCATAGACTGCAAGGACAAAGTTTTTTTCTGGCTATGTCAGTCCTTCTTTCCTAAGGCTTAACTTTCATAGGACCCAGATTCAAATCCCTAGTCTGATGCTGACTACCCTTGAGACCATGGACAAGTGACATATGCCTCAGTTTCCTCATCTGTGAAAAGGGAGGATTGATAGAAGAAGACACCCCGTGTACAAAAATACAGTAGCTCTTTTTGTGGTATCGAAGAACAAGAAATAAGGGGGAGGGGGTGTTGCCCATGGATATGAATGGGATAGAATATTATCATAACATAAGAAATGATGGAAGAGACCGTTTCAGAGAAAACTGAAAAGTCATATATAAAATGATGCAGTTAGGTAAGTAGAACAAGGGGTGATAACAACACATTATAAAGACAAACAACTTTGAAAGGTAAGTGCTCTGATCCACACAATGACCACCTAGAATTCTAGTGCGTCAGTGACGAAGCATGCTACCGATCTCCTGACAGAGTGATAGACTTTAACGTGGCCCCTGCATGAATGTTCTGCTTGACCAAACCCATTTGTTACATGTGTTTTATTTTTCTTCCCCCTTCCTATAATTGCCTTGGTGGGGAGAGAAAGAAAATGGATTTTTGTTAAAAATTGAATTTAAAAAATAAAATAAACCAAAATAAACTAAATGCCTCCCAAGTTCTTTCCGGCTCTCGATGTATGATCCCATAACCACACCACGTCTGGATTTTGTCCCTGGATCTTCCTAGCACAGGGCCCCTCCATGCAACCCAGCATAGGGTTTTACAACACAAGTGTTAGAACATGACTTCAACCTCACTGCCTTGCTTACAGCAGAGATTAGAGGTATTTGCATATGATTCAGCTGTGAGCAATTTCTTTACGGGATATACAAATTTCAGTGTTATAAGAGGCTGCAACGCCCTAGCTTTAGGCCCAACAAGCCTGTGGATAAACACATCAAGCCAGAGTTGGCATGACAGGGCCCCAGCTATCAAGCTCATCAAGAATACTGGCAAGGCTTTTTATGAAAATGGGCAGATGTCAGAGAAATCAAAACAAACTCAACTTCCCCCACCTCCACTTATCAGAGAGGGCATCAGTTTAAGACAGGCCCCGCCTTAGCTCTGCTGGTTAATTGTCCTCAGATATAGGAAGATCCTCGATCACAGAGCTTTTTACGAAGTCTTGAGATTCAATGATGGAACCCACTGGTGATGGCAGATTGATTGGTAGGATGGCTCTGGTTCAGTAAAGCTGTAGCTAGAGGCCACTTTCATCCCCATTGGTCAATTGGGGAAGTGTTGGTGGATAAGTGAGACAACTTGACACAATGGATGGAACGTTGCCCTTGGAGTCAAGCAGAATTAAAATCTGATCTCACTCACTAGCTTTGTTCCCCTCAGCAACTCACTTAACCTCCCTATGATGGGTTTTTTTTCATCTACAAAATGAAGGTGCTGCTGTTTTGGATAACTTCTTAGGTCTCTCCTGGCTCTTAAATTCCAAATTAGATAATATTTGTAAAGTGTTTAGGAGAGTGTCTGGCACTTTCCCCTTCCCTAAATCTATCCTAGGCAGTCCCAAACATAGCCACAGAATTACAGATTCAGAAGAAAAGGGCCCAGTTTCAGAAATCATCTGGGCTCATCCCCTCCTCCTGTTTACTTCGAATGTATACTGTCTATGTATCGCTTGTACACAGCTGTTTGCCTATTGCCCTAGACTATGAGCTCCTTGGGAGCAGGTACTGTCTTTAAACTTTCTTTGTGTTCCCAGAGCTTAATATAATGCTTGGTACATAATAGAAGCATAATAAATGTTGACTGACTGAGGTTTGGGTGTACTGACCAGATCTTGCCTGGAACTGCTAACAGGCTTCCTCCCCTAGGCACCTCCACTAAGACCACTAGATAAGAGCGGGTATTTATATACAGCTTTAAGATCTGCAAAGATAATATTTATAAATACCATCCCATTTGATTCTCAAAACAACCTTTGGAGGAAGGTTACATTATTGTCCCCATTTTATAGATGAGGAAACTGAGCAGACCAAGGTGAAGTGACTTGCCTGGACTCATAACTAGGAAGTGTCTGCCTTCAGGTTTTGAATGCAGCTCAAGAGCTGTATTCACCGTATCACTCAGCTGTATGAAATGAGGTGCCTTCCATGCTCCAAAAAAGCTGTTTTCCCCTTCCTTCTCTAAAGCATGCAGGCAGCCAAGATTTCCTGTCTCCATTTTCTAGCTTCAAATAAAACCCAGGTTTAGCAAAGCCAAATTCCCCAGGCTAAGCATCAGGGCCGTGCCCTTAGCTCTGATCAGGCACAATCATCTAATGCTGAGCTGTTCGTTGGTTCGATGCCTGACTCCTTCCAAAGAAACCCATGAGGGGAAGTGGCATTAGGTAAGAGTTCAGGGACTTCTGGGAAGAAATATAAACTGGGCTCTCTCAGGCCAGGTCCTGAGCTGTGAAAGCCACAGCCCCATCTGGGTGTGGCTTCATTTTCAGAGTGTCAGAGCTGGGAAGGGCCTCCCTAAGAAACTTCAAGGCAAAGTGACTGACTCTAAGTGACCCAACCTATGGGTGGCAGAACTAGGACCAGGATCTTAATCCTAGAGCTCTTTCCACTGAGCCACACTATCCTCCCCTAAGTATAGGCTGATAAATTCCAGTCTCTTCAAGTCTCTTAACTCATTCACTCAAGAAGCATTTAGTGATTGACCAAAACAGAGATGAATGTCATGATGCCCGGAAATATTAATATTGGTTTGTTCCCCTTCCCAATTCATGTTTATCCTACATGATGCCTCTTCCCACATTCTACAGGGTGGTCAAACTGGTTTTCTCACTATTCTTTACATACAACACTCCATCTCTCATCTCCACACCTTTGCATTGGCTCTTCCCCATGCCTGGCGTTCCTTCACTCTTCAGAATCTCAGTTTCCTTCAAAACTCTACTCAAATGCTATCCTCTACATGAAGCCTTTACTGGTTCTTAAGCTAGTATACTCTACACACCCACCTCCTAAAATTACCTTGTATTTATTTTATAAATATTTTGTATACATGTTATCTCCTTTGATAGAAAATTGTCTCCCTTGGGGGCAGGGATTGCTTCATCTTTGTCTTTGTAACCCAGCACAGTGCCTTAATTGTATATTGATTGGTTGCAGCAAGGGACAGTCATTTGGGTTTAGCAGGGGTGATCAGGGGATACACCTTCCACAAAATTCAGGTTTCCCTAACACCTCTGCCACACAGAATGGGACCTGGGGCTGAGCCAAGTCCTCCAGTTTCCCACCCACCAGCTTTTCCACCCCAGTACCTCAGCTGTGACTTTGGAAAGTTTTTATCTAAAGAGATTACCTCGGAAAAGTCCTGCCACAGATTTCATGAGAATTAAACCCTGTACATTAACTTAGGACTGGTGCATTTCTTTGCTGTATTAGTACCTTTGAGGGAACAGGGACAGTCCCTTCTTGGTCTTGTATTAAAATACACACTCCTCAGCTGGTATTCAAGGCCTTCCACAATCTTACCCCAACCTCTCTCTCATGCCTGACTTTATTCTGTCTATTAATTGTGTGACTGTTTACCAAATATTCCATCTCCAGTCTGCCAGCCTTTGTATTGGCTGACCCCATGCCTGAAGTGCCCTTCCTCCTAACTTCCGCCTCCTAGCATCTCTGGCTTCCTTTTATACCAACAGCAACAATTATAAGAACATTGGCATGGAATTATAAGCCCTTTAAAGCTTACAAAGTACTTGACCTAGAATATCTCATCCAATCCTCACAACAAACCTGTGAGGTTAAGTGTTATCAGGGTGAGGAAACTGAGGCTGAATGTAGTTGACTTATTTGCTCAGTCACACAATTAATAATTATCTGAGGAAAGATTTGAACCCAGCACTTCCAATAACAAATCACACTGCTTCCCAACACTTAGTTTCTCCAGGAAAGGAGGTCTTTTCTGGTTCCCCATGTTGCTGGCCCCTTCCCCTTTCCATCTATTCTGTATGTATCTTTTTTCAGTCTCCTCAATTAGAATGTAAGACTGTTGAAGGCAAAGAATATTTCATTTTTTTCTTTGTATTCCCCAAGTAACTGGTATACATTAAATGCTTAATAAATACTTGCTGAAAAAATTGAATTAAAAAATATTTATTGATATATCAACTGATTTTCAGCCTCAACGCTCTTGACTAAAATGTAGTCCTTCCCCTTCTCTGCTTTTCAGAATCCTCCTCTCTCTCCTGCCTCCGGGCAGTCTTCCCAGATTTCCCTAGCTGAATGACCGCTCATTCCTCCCACAAATATTTCTAGAGCCACGTGGTGGGGAACTTTGCTGGTTGTTATCACTGCCCATCTTGGACTTTACTTATCTGCATGTTTATATCTTATCCTGCCCAACTCCCCAAAAAGATACAAGTGACTTGGAAACAAGGACCCATTCAGCTCCCAGAACAGTCTTATTCAAAGTGGGCCCTTAATAAACTTTGCTGAATGGAAATGGAATGAATTATCCAGGCCAGATTCATTAAAAGGGAATCACAGATTCACAGATGGGGCAGCTAATTTGGATCTGCAACATTTCATTAATTTTAAGATAATTAAGAACCACTTCTCTGTAGAGATATGATCAAGTAAGATGAATGCAGAAATGGTTTAGAACATTGTAAAGTATTATCCGCATTTGTCAGGAGCAAACACACAAGTAAGCACATGGATTTAGGGACTCAGATCTGCTTATCTCTCTAGTTTGTCTGGACAAAGAGCCATAATGACGCAGCAGTGCTGGATGGCTCCCAAGGAGGGCAAGGGGAACCGGCAGATGCCCTGAGCCCATACTGTGCAGGTCAGCAAGGAGGATTTGGAGATGGGGGAATTGATAGAAAACAGGACAGAGGAGAAGCAGTGAGGTGGAAATGAGAAAGGTCTTTGCAGGTTTCATGGGCTGACATCTTGTCTCTCCAGAAGCGGGGCCAGACGAGTTTCCCTCAACTCCAGAGGAAGAGTGAATGGAAGATTTAGGGAAAGGGGAGCTCTCTAGTAGTAGAGTGGGACGCCTTGAGAAGCAGCAGCCCCCCTATGGCCCAGTGGCTTCAAATAGAGGCAAGATTGGGGATGTATGGCTCTAAGGGTCATAGATTTAGAGCTAAAAGCACTGAGTCCAACTGCCTTACTCTACAGATGGGAAACCGAGGCACCAAGAGGTTTGTTTTGTTTTTGTTACACAGTAATTTGCCCAGGACCATACAGCTAGTAAGTGCCTAAAATGGGATTTCTACTCAGGCGTGGGTTAAACTAAAAGACAATCTCTTTGAATTCTGAGACTCTATGATTTTGTGGCAGGTTCTGCAAGTCAATTCACATTCATACGGAGGTGGGGGGTTAAGACCACCCGCCCTCTCTCCCCACTACCAAGCATTTTTCTCATTTGGTACCCACCCACCTGGCCGATAGGTCCAGGGACTTAGTAGCCTATGGGACAGCCAGATGATGCAGTGGCCAGGAATAAGGAAGACCTTAGTTCAAATCTGGCTTTATAGACACTTACTATCTATGTGACCCTGGACAAGTCACTTAAACCTCTGTTTGCCTCAGTTTCCTTATCTGTAAAATGAAGATAAGAATATCAACTACCTTTGAAGATTCTTGTAGGAACATGAGACAATAATTGGAAAGCTGTTAGCACATAGTAAGTGCTATAGAAATGTAAGCCATTAATACCAGCAGTGCACTGGGCTCAGCTTTAATGCATTACAAGCATCTTCGCTCATGACTAATAAGGCATGAGGGCTGGCTCTAAAAGTAGGCAGAGTTGGCAGCCACCCGCATTGGGGTGACTCCAGGAGTTCATACAAAACTATGATGCCCTTCACCTACAATACAAATACTTTGTTTATAACTGAAACTCCACAGCCTGAGATTCGATCCTTTGGCTTAAGGCATTCACACCGTCAAGGAATGTGAAGCCTGAAAGGGCCTTTTGAAGTCATCTAGTCCAATTCACTCATCGGTCAGGAGGAGGGCGAGGTAGGGAAATTGAGGTCCCCCGGTTGGAACTGGAACCCAAGGTCTGTGACTCCCCATATTCAATCCACTATGGAAGCAGTCTTCCCTATGCTTTTCCTCCCCCTGAAATGCAGATGTTGAGATATCACCTTCAATGTTGCCCTAATTTATACTTCAGTGGGCATGCTTTTATGAAATTCTTTGCTGAGGATAGACATGGGGAGGTAGAGGAGAGTATAATGCCAAAGGGGACCACGTGACGAAGGGAGAAGGACAAAGAGAGGAGAGGTCAACTTAAAAGACTACAATTCACTTGCTCTGAATGTTGGAGATCTTAGAAATAACTGCCCTTTCCCAAATCATAGGGAGGCAATTACATACAGAAAAGTACATCAAAAGTGAGACCTGGCATGCCAGTCATTCTTGAGGAGCAAAGGAATCAGAGATATCACTGATTATCTTACCAACTGGGAGGTGGCCAGTGGTTGTCATGGAGATTTGAGCTCGGCAGAAAGTTTTGCTGTCCATCATTTCTAAATCAAAGAAAGACAAGAAGTTTAAAAGCTACCCCCTTACAAAATGGCACTGTGGATCATTGGAAAATGGCTCAAATAGGAGGATGGTAGTTACCTACTGTGCTACCATAGTTTGAGTCATATAAATAATTATCTTCTTTCCAAGTGGTCATGATGGAAGGATCTGAAAGGAAAAAGAAAAAAGGGGGAATTCAGGAGGGCAAGAAATTGTGAAGTCACCAGCTTTGTGATTTTCGAGATCATAATGCTTTTCCCTGGCCACCAATCCTCTCTATGTTTTGTCTACACCATTAGAACATAATAAGCTTGCTCCTTGAGGGCGGGGCTGTCTTTTTGTATTCCTATCCTTGGCACCTAATAAGGTGCTTAATACATAAGGATTCCATCGATTACAGGAAATTCCCAGATGAGAGAACTGGCCTCTGTCAATGCAGATTGGCACCATCTCTGAAATATACCATTTTGGAGAATTGTCTGGGACTGAGAGAGCAAGTGACTTCACTTGGCCAGAGTCACACAGCACATGTGTGTCAAAAGCAGGACTTGAACAGGGCTCTTCCTGGCTCCAGGACCAGATCTCTATGCTCCATGTCATGGTGCCTTTCACATCATAATTACTTAATAAGTGATTTATGTTCATTTTATTCATTCATTGGAGTATCTCCTGACCACCTTCCCAGCATACTACACACACTCTATCCTCTCCTAACATAAATAATTATCATTTGATTTTCATGTGGGGGTGGGAGAGGGTGCAAGAATAACTTTTTCATGAAAAATTTGTATAATTAATGAGTAATAGTTTTTATAAAATGACACATTTTCTGATAATTGTTTCGAGCTCATCCTGGGCTTAGTCTGTACATCTGTGTAAGTCTGTTCATCCTCCACCCCACTCCTCAGAGTGTCTCTAAGTTAGCCTCAGGGGTATCAGGATTTCTTTTTTCAAAATGAAACTAGCCTTAATCCCTTTTAATTAATTTTTTTAAAAAATGAATCCGTCTATGGCATGCAGTATTTTAAGAAGACTTTGCAAAAGAAAACAAAAATGCTGGGGGTCAAGAGTACCGGTCCTAGAAAGAGCTAGGTTTTCTTCCTTGTGCAGCAGATTTTTGGACTTGGGGAGTATGTCTTCTCAGCCCTGAATGTCCCTTTAAATTTCTCAATCACAGATAAACTCCCTTCCACCACCCAAAGTGAAACCTAACCCCAACAGCATCCCCCTACTGCTGGCTGGTCTCCAAAAAGAAACTTCCCTTCCCAGTTGTTTGAGCTCTGTTAATGCCAGCAACTAATTAGGACAATAGATATCCTAATGTGTTTATCTTCCTGGTTTTGAAAATATGAAAAGACCTCTCCCTCTGTGCTACCATGGCCCCAACTTAAAGAGCTGGTATTGTTTCCAAGTGGAAAGCGTACAGAAGAGGTAGCCTGGGAAAGCAGGAGGAGACCTGGATTTGAACCACTGTACCATTGACTGTCCATGTGACTTTGGTCTGTCATGTCCCCCTTCTCTGGGCCTCAGTTTCCACATCTGTCAGATAATGAGGTTGGGCTCAAAGGGCTCTGAGGTCCCTTACTGCAACTCTGAGGTCTTCCCTTTGTTTTTATTGCCTAAATCGTATGAAATCTGACTCACTGCCTAAGTCCTGTTTACGACATAAGGATTTAGCTGGTATCCTAACTAAGAGCTACATGTTGGGGCACCCCAAGCTCTAGCTCTTTGGGTTACACCCTCTCCTTGTTTGGTCACCTTATGTCTGTTGTTTTGGAAAGCAAAACTGGCCCAGGAGGTTTGGGGAGAGTTACCCCTCTCTGGGGACCTTCTTTCCCTCTTCCAAGGATGGATCAGTCTCTCCACCCTTTAGCTCAACTCTCCTGAACCGGTACCAGAAGAAAGTTGGGGTGCCTGGGAAGGAAGAATGGGACTCTTTGGGACTTTTCCTGAAACACCACTCCAGGGTCCTTGAGAAGGGAGCCTGTGGGATCACTGAAGGGAAGGTTTTAAACTCCTGAGAAGTCCATACATAGGGATGCCCTGCAAAGACTAATTAATATGCTTAGCTGCTCTTAGTTTTGCCTTCAATAATGGCGGAGTAGCCATCTGGTAAAGGAGTTAATACATGCACTGGGCCAGTTCTGTTCTAGCACCTGAGGACTCACTCAATCGAGTGACAAGTTCATCTTCCCTCTATCTGGCCTCCAATTAACCTGGGATACTAAGATTTAGAGTCAGAGGACCTGGGATGGACTCCAGTTCTGCTGACTGCCACCTGCATGATCTTGGGTAGCTCACGACCTCTCTGTGCCTCAGTTTCCTCATCTGTAAAATGAGGCTGCTAATCCAGGATCTTTGACAAGAACAGCCCAAACAGGGTCACAAGGAGTCAGACACTACTGAAAAGTCTTAAAAGCAATAACACCTATAATACTTATCTCTCATGAGGCTCATTAGGTAATTTATGGAAAGTACTTTGCCAACCTTGAACCACAATATAAACATCAGCTATTTTTTTTAAGTCCCTTCTCGCCTAACTCATCTCTCACTGCAGGGATCTCTCCACCAGGAAACTCAGTGATTGCTTACCTGCTTGCTCTGTCTTCACGATGACATTGTGGGTGGACTGGAACGGGTCACTGCTACATTGACCTGCGGGGGATGGTTTGGGAAAGTTGAAATGATGAGAGGCAAAGGAGGGAATCAAACTCAAGATTCTGACTGTGCGTTCCTCGTCATGACACCTAGAAGGGTCAGGGCCAACACTGGAGAGTCTGGTCTTCTGCTGACTGTCCACCTGCCTGAGTCATTCCTGTCATTCAGGAGGCCACAGCTCCCACAACCCCCTTGGAAGGCTCCCTTTCTTCACAAAAGCACTTGTCTGTGCACATCCTGTACTGTCTCAGTAGAATGTAGACTTCTCCAGGGCACCACAGGCTAGTAGAAAGAGCACTTAAAGAGCATTTAATGAGAGGAGAAGAGTTAGAACCCCAGCTCTGCGAACAGGAGGCCTCAGGTCCTCCTCCTAAAAAGGAGGGGGTTAGACTCAGCCATTCTAAACCTCAGTTTCTTTATGTGTAAAATAAAGAAATTGCTCCACTCTGCTGAGTTCTCTGAGGTCCCTTCTAGCTTGAAATCTGTGGCTTTATGGTCCTATATTGGATAGCTATAGACTGAGAAGACCAAGGGATGGCAAGCAGAGGGGCGAGCTGAAGGAAACGCAGCATGGCCAGTTCATCAATCTCACGTTCAGATGGTGGTTTTTGTCTTGTCTCCTCAAATCTGGGATGCAGTCCTCCCATTCAGTAAGAGATCTGTGATCTCATTCATGGGAATGGGTTCCCACCATCACCCAACCATGCCTGTCCACCCATTCTGGGAAACTCTTGTCTATATCCTCATGGAGTCCACCCAATGTGCCAATGTGCTTGCTCTCTTGATATCCAGAGAACACCAATGCACAGAATGTTTAAAAAATGTTTGCCAAATGAAAAAGCAGTGCCTAGCACACAGTAAGTAATTAATAAAGATTTCCTTTTTTCTCCCTTCTTTCCTTCCTACTCTCCTTCCCTCCTTCCTCTTTTGTTCTCTTTCCCTTCCCTTCCCTCCTCCTTCACTCCTTTCTTTCCTTCTTTCTTTTCTTCCTTCTTTTTCTTTCTTTCTCCTTCCTTCCTTCCTTCCCTTTCTTCTGAATTATATTGCCCTGTGGATTAGTCTTGAACAGCTGGGTTTGGGTAACCTGGATTTCCCAAGCTTCCACAACCCTAAAAAGACATTCATTTCCAGTTAAGACAATCCTACTATTGGGTTAGGGTCAGAGTTGGAGTCATTAAGAAATCTTTGTTGCTTGATCAATTGATATCCAATTCTTCTGAAGACAGTGATTCTTCATTTATACAAGGATAAAATGAGTATAAATAATAAGAATGGTGAGGCTGAGAGCTGACATCTACACAGCGCTTTGAGGTCTGTAAAGTTGTACACACCCAGCATTCACTTTTACAAGATTGTGAGTTCTAATTTTTATCCCCTCCCTCCCCTCCCTTCCTGACCCAGATGGCATGCCTTAAAAACCACATGGTGAGGGAGATAGGATAAGTATTATTAATGCCCATTTTACATCTGGGGAAACTGAGGCTCCAAGGTGACTTGCTTAGGAGCAGGTCTTCCTGAGTTCAAGTCCAGTAAATGATCTACTCTACTAAGCTGCTAATATTGCAATAAGAAAACCTGGGATGAATGAGAGAACAGACAGAGAGCAGGAGGAAGAAGTTAGTATTCTGCTTTTTCTGAATTTAATCAAATCTGTTTTGTGTGTAGACACAGCCTCTGAGTTACATCTGGAAGAACTGAGCGATCATTGCCCTGTTCTGAACTCCATTTGCGCTTATAAGCATGATCTGATCATTGTCTTAGAGCAAGATGTGGTAGGAGCAATGTATATGGAGTCAGAGGAGGAGGATTTGAATCCAAATTTTGCTGGATGACTTTGGGTAAATCACTTAACCTCTTTGGGACTCAGTTACCTTTCTATAAACAAGGAAGTTGGACCAGGTGGTCCACTTCCAGCTTGAGGACAATGAAAATTGGAAGCCTGTTTTCTAACCCTATATGTATGTGTTCATCTTGTTTCCCTGACTAACAGCTAGTGAGTGCCTCAGGGTGGGTGCAGCCTCTTCTGTCTCCTCCCCAAGGGTGCCAACCCAGGGCTAGGCACATGGTGGTGACTTAACAAGCAATTGTCTAATAAATTTAGATTTGTCCTAAGGGATGAAAAGCAAAAACTCTGTGAGAAACATATCCATTATAAGCAGCCTTTGTCCTCTCAAAGACGGCAACCACCCTGGATCATAGACTGGTCAAGGATAGGCAGGCAGAGGGGTACAGAAGAAAGAGCACTATCTTTGGAGTCTGAGGACCTGAGTTCAAATCTCAACTCTGCTAATATCTGTGTGACCTTGGGCACATTCTTGAATACACCTGGGCCTCATCTATAAAATGAAAGGGTTGGACTCGATGACTTTTAAGGTCTCTTCCAGCTTTTAAATTTATGACACAATGACACCCCTTAGGTTCAGTCAGGCCAAGGCTTGAAAAAAGTGGATTTTAATTGGGGAGCGGGAAAGCCTTTTTATTTCATCTGCCATCATTGAGTCCTCAGGTTTATTTTTAGTGTTTTGTTTGGTTTGGTTCTAGTAAAATAATAAATGAAATGAACAACCGCCGTGAGCTGGATGCAAAGGAACAAGGGAATGAGTGACAGACAGATGAGCTCATTCAAAATGGCACAGGGGCCATGGCAGGGGTGGAATGTTCCTGAATTAACACCAACATTCTCTCTCATCGGCTCCCAAGCTCCTCCTTGATGCTGATGGCAACTGTCAAGAGTCTGAATAATCTGAGGAGTCCAAACTCCTGATTTATCTGCCCATTAACAAGGAATCAATTCCCTTTCCTTCTCAGCTAGCTCTTTCCCCATATACTTGGACAGAAGAGCTCATCTAGAGCATGCTACTTGGGAGTCCTCGGTTTTTTAATGTTGGATGACTTTACATTAGTGTATCCTACTATATAATCCCTTCTTGCTTTGAGTGACACATAAGTAAATACACCATGTAACCTGTATCAGATTGCATGCCATCTTGGGCAGGAAGGGAGGGGGAGGGAGGGAGGCAGAAAAAAATTAGAACTCACAATCTTGTAAAAGTGAATGTTGGAAACTATCTAAATATATGTAATTGGAACAAATAAAATACTGTTAAGTGTGTATGTTAAGTGTGTATGTGGGGGGGGGGGGCGCAAAATAAATAAATAAACCGTGGGTTTTAAATTCATTAAAGTGTAAGCACTAGTTTTCTTTGTTTTCATGCATGTAGCCACTAAGAAAAGTGTCTTGCAGGCAGATAATCAATCCTTGTTGAATAGAAATGATAAGACCCTGCTTCTTTGCAGAGGCGGAGGAGGAGCAGGGTATGGGTATGGAATGCAACAAATGATGGCAGACTTTTTTCCAATATGCTAGCTGGATTTGCTGAACTGTTTTTCTCTCATTTTTTAATTTCATTGTAAGGGATACCTTCTGGGAAGAGAAGGATACATTGGCAAATATGAGGGGCTGTCAAATCAGAAGGGAGCAATAAACAATTTTCAAGGGGAAGGGGGAAAGAAGTCTTAGGATTATCCATTCAGGCTGGCAAGAACCTTGGAGGCCATCTAGTCTGATTCTGTGTCACAGACAAGAAAACAGAGATTCGTGTCAAGCGACTTGCCTGTGTCCAGACAAGTAACAGATGAAAGAAAGCCTGAAGGTGGAACACAGACCCTGTGATTTCAAATTCAGTGCTCTTCACCCTGCCTCCCTTTAAAAACAGTCAGCACAATTTTCTATCAGTGTTTGGAAATATAAATATTAGGCTATCTCTAGTCTATATGGAACCTCTCACTTAGGTATTAATATTTTATAGTATCTTATGGAGCCAAGAGATCACAAGCTGGTAGAATGCAAGGTGCTTAAGGCAAGGGATGCCTGGCTTTTGCTCTTTGTCTTTGTACGCCAGGCACTTAGTAAATGCTTTGTGGAGTGAATTGAGAGGTAGTGTCTTGCACCTAGCAAGGCTTGGTCAATGCTTGTTGGACTGGATTAAGAGACACTTTGATGTAGTAGGAGAACTGGGTTGGGAGTCAGCTATCTTGGGTTACAATCTGACTTACTACCTGTGGGATCTCAGGCACATCACTTCAATTTTCTTTGACTCAGTTGTTTCATCCATAAAATGAGTTTAGACAACCTCCAAGTTTCCTGCCAACTCTCTATGACCCTAATGATTGGAATTACACCAAGCTTTTTCTATATCCAAGGATCCAAAGATTAAAAAAAGAAAAAGCATAAATATACACAGCTCCTGGAGAGTGGCTTCATAAGTGAGAATTTTGAGACTGGCTTTCAAATTAGCATCTTGCTAAATTTTTACCTAACTGAATGAGTTGCTCATCTAAGTTCACTTTAGGGGCTTCCTAAAGGAAACTGTGACTGGGAGAATAGCTAGCCTCCTAATATTTCCATGAAAATTTAGCAGTGGGATGAGAAGCAGCTGAATCTTCTGAACTCTAAAGGATGAGGAACTCATAAAGACTTGGGAAAGAGACCATTCCTACTCATCTACACCACCCCCCATTCTGCTCTTTGCCATTTTTTCTAGAAAAAAAATTGAATTAAAAGCAATCTTGGTCCCCTTTGCAAAGAATTCTTTTCCCAGAGTCCTTTCTAATGTGTCTAGCAGAGCCCACAGAAGATGGGGATGGGGAAAAGGAGATGAAGAGGATGGTATTCACCATTCCACTTGAGATGTTGAAGGTTGTTATAGAGGATCTGACCGGCTGCCCCTGCTGCTCGGCTAAATTCTTGCAAAGTCATGCTGCATAAATGTTCCCCATTGATGTCAAATTCCTGGAAGGGGATGCAGTTGGCATCAAGCTGGTTGGTATCCAGGAGGTGCTGGAGCCACTCCCACACCTGGTACTTGGTCCAGTACTGGGGATGGATCTCATGCCACTGGCCTCCAAAAAACCCACTGGAAACTGAAAAAAAAAAAGAGATCCAATGAGTGACCCGGGAGGGTGGTCAGCAGTGATGACGACGGGGCCCATTTTTGTACTGGGTTAATACGATAGAGTAACAGAAAACATCCAAAAGCACTAGGCTGGAGGGGGATTGGTGGGCAATGTGTAGAGGAAGGGGGAGGAGTTGGTCTGGCATTTATGCCTGGACTGCCATACAGGCACAGATAATACTAACGACAAATATTTATAGAGCTTCTTAAAATTTACAGAATAGTCTGCACAGAATGAAACACATTTTTGGACATGGCCAATATCAGTTTTGATCAACTACACATATTTGTTTTAAAAGGTTTCATTTTTAATGATAACTATTCACATAGCTTCTTAAAGTTTACAAAATATTCTGCACAGAATGAAACTTTGGACATGGCCAAGGTTAGCATTAGCTCTGAGGGACTACACATATTTATTTCAAAGGTTTCATTTTTCTTTTCTGAAGGAGGTGGGAGGGAGAATAAAGTATGTTAATTGGGGGAAAATAATTTTAAAAATAATGTGTTCTGCATACATGTTTCATTTGATCCTTATAGCAAGTCCATAAGATAGATTCTGTAAGTATTATGGTTTCTACATATTTTCTATATATTTTTCTATATATTTATTTTATAAGTATTGTTGTAATTCCCATTTTACAGTTCAGAAAATTGAGACTCGGGTTAATGAATTTGCCGACAGTCACACAACTCCTAAGGATCAGGGGAAGGAATTGAAACCTAGTTCTTCCTGACCTCCAATTCAGCACCCCAAATGCTCCTAAATGTCTGTCTGCAAGCTGAAAAAACAGAGTTGGAGATTGGACCTCTCAGTCTAGCTAGACCATTGGCTCTCTGGAAAGTCTCAGTCAAACTCCTCTTTCTGTGCCTCCATTTCCTTCCCAGGAAAATGGGTGTAATAATCCTTTCCTACCTCTGTCGCTCCCAGGGAACTTTACGAGGAGGACAAGAGACATTACACTTGCTCAGAGCTCCTTAGAAGAAAGCTAGGTGGGGAGCGTGATTATATTTTCAGTAGCTAATTAATCGCAAACCCAGTAATTAGCATGTGCATGTGCACGCACACACAGACACACAGACACACAGACACACATACACATACACACACACACACACACATCACCCCATTTGCCACCAAAACCTCAATGGAATTTTAGTGTAAGCTCTTGGAGGCAGGGACAAGCTGCTGTTTGTTTCTCACCAGAGCTTAGTTCAATGCCTGGCACACAGTAAGCATTTAATGAAGACTTATTGATTGATTTGGAATGGCTCTGAGAAGGGTATCCTGGCCTCTGACTAAGACTTCCTTGCTTTTCCCAAACATACTCTTGGCTCTCCCTTCCACTTATTTTGGTGGAAACAGCAACATTGCTGGCTGCTGAAGAAGGGGTGTTGGGGGAACTTTTCATTACTGCCGTTTCTCTGGAGTGTACACATTGCCACCTAATCTTCTCCCTGTGCCTAAGTGCATAGCAGTCAGAGATTCTGCAATGTAAGGCTGGTAGCAGTTTTCTGAGTCTCAGTTTCCACATCTGTAAAATGTGAGAGTTAGCCTCTGAGGTCGAGGACTTAGGACCCTGTAATCTAAGGTGAACACTGACTTAAACATGCCTGCAATTTTGTCAGCATGAGGATTCCCTTGCCTGGTGCAAACCGCAAGTTCTTCATAACCTGGAAATAGCCTTTGAAAACCACTGTTCCTGAAACATTCGTTACCCTACTGGGATCCAGGGCTTACTGGTCCAAGGATACAAATATCTAGCCCACATGCTAAGACCTCCTGATGCCACTCTCCAGACACTGGTCTAGATCCATTGTCCACACTGCTGCCAAACTAGCATCCTAATGCACATATCAGCTGGGTTATTCCCTTGCCCAAGAAGTTTCAATGACCCCGTCATCATCTCCAGGATAAAATACACTTGTCTATTTGGTGTCTTAGCCCCTTCAAAATCCCTCCCACATATCCACTACCCATTCAGGCTGGTTATCCCTTCTCTCTCTCTCTCTCTCACACACACACACACACACACACACACACACACACACACACACACACTCAGTGTTCCAGCCCTGACTGGCTTCCTGTGCTCTTTCTCATACATGTCACACTCGACAATTGATGGACCCCATGACACACCCTCCTCACCTCTGTCTCTTACAAACCCAAGCTCAAATAAAACCTTTTATGGGAAGTGCTTCCTTATCCCCCACACCCCCTCCTAAAATTACATGTTATTATTTGCTCTGCATGTTCATGTGTATATATACACATACATGCAGATGTGCAGAGAGGGTTAGAGATAGGGACAGGAACAGAGATAAGGAAAGAGGAATGTGCTGCTGTTCAGTCATGTCTGCCCCTTCCTGATCTCTTGGCAAAGATACTGGAGCGCTTTGCCATTTCCTTCTCCAAAAGATCGGAAGAGATAGGGATAAGGATAAGATTTGTGATGTGAATGGCAAAGGAGACTCCTGGCTGAAGGAAGGCAGGTTGACACCTTAGGAAACTTTGTGGTCTTAACGAATTTAGATGAGCTCCAGAATATCAAGGGACTTCCTCGGGGCCATACAACCGACAGGTCAAATGGGACACGAGTATGCACTTAGGATATTCAGCATATTTTGTATTCATTTCTATACGTTCAAGTGAATTCTTTGAGCCAATGTGACCTTCCTAAGGTTCTTCTATTTCCAGTCCCTGATGTGGTGCCTGGCACATGAGATGTGATTCATGAATGCTGGCCCTGCCTCTGAGGAGCCAGGGTCCCCTCTAAACCCAAGAGGTGTAGTAAAAGGCCATTCTTTGGGGCTTTAGAGTTACGCCTAAACATATCTTCTGTATGGATGCTCCTTCTCCCTTAGAATTGTCGTCACTAAAAAGGGATAATTAGGAGCAACTAAACATTCTAAATCATATACTATGTGGTCTTCAATGTCCCCCTGTGCTGCATACTGCAGATAACAAAAAGGCCAAAATCATAACAGCCTTTGTCCTCAAGGGGCTTATTTTCTGCTAATGAAAAACGATGTGCTTAATTAAGTAAATGCCAAGTAATTTCCTCAGAGAGAAAGAACATTAAGAATTGGGAGGGGCAGACCTCTGAACAAAGTTGGGAGCCAAGAATGTTAAGGGGCAGAGATCAGGAGGGGGGACATTCCAGGCATGGGGAGCAGCCTGTGCAAAGGCAGGAAAGGGAATGTGTATGGAGAACCCCCAGCAGACCATTTCATGAAGGGAAACAGTTTTGAATAACAACTAACAAAAGCAAGACTTCATGACACCACACTAGGAAGTGGGGAAAACTCTACTCAAATACAACTATTGAGGAGACTCCAGAAACTTCCCAGCACCCAGATAAGGGACTCCATTTCAGAGAGGGTTCCAGCTGCCTGGGGTCATGTAAACATGGTGTCTGGGAATAAGTCCTACTTCTTAGTGTAAGTTCAAAAATGGTCTTCTAGCTTTTATTTTAAAATTTGAGATAGCATGATGTAATAGAGAGAGTAACGCCCTTGGAAGGTCTAGGTTCAAATCCTGCTTCAGGCACTTACTAATAACTATGTGAAGCTAGGCAAGACATTTAGCTTCATCTTTTCTGTATCTCAGTTTCCCCACCTGGAAGATGAAGGAATCAGATTTGATTTCCCTTTCAGCTTTAAATCTGTGATATTCTCAGTTGTATGACCCAACTCAAGTCCAATGAGTGAGGCAACTTCCTATGACTGTGTGCTGCGGAGAAGTTACTGACCTGCATTGGTTGAGGAAGTTTACCAACTTGGGAATTCCCCCAGCAATGAAAACAAAGTTTAATCCCTAGATTTAGAGGTAGTCAGGTGTCAAAGTGGTTAGAGCGTTAAGCCTGGACTCAGGAAGTTTAACTCCAACTTTAATTCCAACAACCCTGGGAAAGTTGCTTAACCTCTGTCTGCCTCAGTTTCCTCAAATGTAACCTACTTTGCAGGATTGTTATGAGGACCTAATGAAATAATACATGTAAGGTGCATAGTAAATGCTACATAAATATTAGCTATCAAGATCCAGCCAGGCAATTTGGTAAACTCTTATCCTGAGCCCAAGAAGCTTGTGCCACCCTGAGACTACCTTCCATCTACTTTGCATCTAGCTCGCTTGTACCTGGTTATTTACAGGGTGTCTTCTCTGTTACCCTCCTTGAGGGCAGAAGTGGTATCTTTGCCTTTCTTTGTAAACAGTGTCTGGCACAGAGTTAGTGTAAGCAAATACTTACTGACTAAACTGCACTAAACTGGATTGGATTGAATCAAATTGCATGGGGATCCTCATATCAGGATTCTCCTTGTATGGAGAGTTAATTATAGACATTGGCTAATGATTGATCCCTTAGCTTATTTCTCTCCCTTATTTGTTACTCTTGTTGTAATTGTAGAATTTGGATCTAGAAGGGGCCTTATAGATAACCGAGTTCAGCTTTCTCATTTCATAGATGAAGCTGGGGAAACCCTATTGCATTCCAGTCTGCAAATGCCAACAGAATTGTATGCTTCCATTCACATTTCGGTTCACTCTGCAGCAACCCTAGGGGAATTTGAAAGTGTGCCATGATCCCTCCACTCCCAAAATAGTCACAATTGAGTTTAAAAGGAGTCAGTCATTTCCCCCCCAGAACTCCTCATATCTGGGGTGATAGCTGGAAAGTAGAGGTCCTCATAACATCAGCACATAGGCTCCTTTCTCAGCCTAGGATGATTATCTTCCTCATATAATAAAAAAAAAATTTCTATCTGAAATATTAGGAACACTTTGATAGAACCATGATTATATAAGTCTCAAGTTACTAAACTGGTATTGGAGAGCCTTGACTAAGCCTTTTCTACCTATTTGATAAATATTAGGACATACTGTAGATCTTAAGAGAATTTGAACCCAAGTTCAGTATCAAATTTATTTAAGCCATGGAGCTTCATGGAATGGAAAGAACACTGGTTTGGGAGTCGGAAGGAATAGCTAAGAAAGGTCTAAAGGGCCCATGGCCCTGCTCAGCTAGGGGAATCGGGTTGGAAAGAAGCACCATGTATGGCATCTGGAAATGGAGAAACAGAGGAGGTTGCAACCTATACAACCAGAAAGTCATGATTTGAGAGGTGGGACATCAAGAGCTGATGGGTATGGTGGGCAATGGAGAGAGGACACACAACCCCATCCAGGAAGGAAGTGCAAATCCCCATTGGTGAGGCACTAGTTATGGCGGTATGGAAATTCAGAGAACTGAGTGCAACGTCTCATTCTGCCACTTACCACAGGTGTGACCTAAGATAAGTCATTTAGCTTCTCTAGGCCTCAGTTTACTCGTAAGTAAAATAAAGGGGCTGGATAACCTTCCAGATTTAAGCCCTCTTATCCTATAAATTGTAGCTTCAATATTTGTTACATTGGGTATATCATTTAAAACTCTCTGAGACTTTTCTTAATCTATAAAAGGGGGGTTGAAATAGATGATCCCTATGGTCCTTCTTCTATTAAACACTACAATTCTTTTTTTTTTAAAGAGAGTAAAGAAAAAAGAAACCAATAGGGTAGAGAAATAAGTGAAGGGGTCAATTTGACAAGTATTCCTAAATCCTTTCTAGCTTCATCTCCTATAAAGTGATACATATGAGCTGAATGAATATGTATTATCCTAATTTATTTTCTCTTAATTTAGTAAAGGATTAAACAGATTTTTAAGTACAATTAGGTTATTATCTATTAATTTAGAATTAACATAATTAATTAATATCTATTAATTTAGATTTATTAAGCCTATCCTCACCAACTTGGCTCTATCCTGGCTTTGTTGAGAAAGAAGGATGAAAGCTTGAAACATGTATCTCCCCTTCAGGTAATATCTGGCCCACCAGCCTCTCTCTCAAGGGATCCCACTCAGGTACCATCCTCCAGAACAGGAAAACACGAACTGGAGAAAATTGCCAAAAGGAACCATTGGGGGAATGCCATCATTCCACAAGGGAATTCACCCTTCAGAAAGTTTTACCTTCCCACCCTGACCTAAAAGTTAATTTTTGGGGGGGAGATCCTGTTACCTAAATTGAAAAGAATGGACTCATTTGAGCATGGGGGAAACAGTACCAGGCACTTAACCCCACCCAGAGCCAAGGTCCTCCTACCATTGCACGTGGGGTAACTGTCCGTCCAGGCCGGCTGTTGGTGGAGGAGATGGTTGCTGGAATTAATATTCATCACACCACTTCCTTCCAAAATCATGATCTGTAAGGGTATCCAACAGTCCGCTCAGTTAATGCCTTCTTGACAAATGCCATTTGGAAAGCGCCAACAGGAAAATTTAAAGGAGAAGAGAAAAAAAAGTCAGTTCTTCAACATCAGCCCCAGAAACATGTTGCCACAGCCCTCATCAGTAAAAGCAGAACTCTCCCGCAATTAAAATTTCCATGTCCAATATTCATATGTGTGAGACAAGTTTTTACAGCCACCCATTCATAAATGAATAATCTCTGATCAGGAACGAGGCAGAATGAAGGGTAATACACCTCGCACCAGGAGATGCTGGCCAGCCTCCAAGTTTACAAAAGTGAAAACACTAAAGGGTGTGTGTGTTTTTTTTCTTAAAGCAGAATTCCAATCAATTAAACCTTGTAGTCAAAGAGACGGGCATTTCCAGTGAGATTCTGACCTAAAATTATCTCCTCAATAGTCCCAGGGCACCTGTGTACATGCATTACCCCACACAGCCAGCTCTCCCCCCGAATTGCACAGGGATCTGTCATGGGCCTGGTCCATGGATTGGGGGACTTGGCTGGACTCCCCAGTCACCGGGATCTGCTTCTGCTTAGGGCACTTAGAAGCTCTGCCCACCTCCTCCCACCCTCCAGACCCCAAAACACATGATAACTGTCCTTTCCTTCCTCTTTGATGTACTAAGAGATGAAGATAAGATGATCTTGGGAACTAATATGAAATATAGTGTAGAGGGAAGAGCACTGGCTTTGCAATCAGGTTTTGTTGCTGAGTTGTTTCAATCCTATCTGACTGTTTGTGACACCATTTGGAATTTTCTTAGCAAAGATATTGGAGTGGTTTGCCATTTCCTTCTCATTTTATAGATGAGGAAACTGAGGCAAACAGGTTAAGTAACTTGCCCAGGGTCACACAGAGACTAAGTATTTGAAGCTGGACTTGAACTGTGGATGATGAGTCTTCCTCACTCCAGGCATTCACTGCACCCCTACCTGTTCTTTGGCAGCACAGCATTTGGGTTCAAATGCTGGCCTTGCCACTTACTAACCTCATTGACTAGATAAAGCACCTTATCTCTCAAAAGTCTCCACGTTCTTAGCAAAATGAGGGCATGCAACCAACCTCTGGGGTCTCTTCATAGTTGTGTTGTCTGCTCCCTTATAAAATAAAGGGGATTAAGTCTGTAAAGTCCCCTCCAGTTCAAAAATCTATGACTTATGATTTTTATAGCTCTCAGTATCAAGGAGGATGGAGGGGCACGTATGATAATCCCCATATCCTTAGGGAAATCTAGTTAGAAAGAGCCTGGCCTGGGAGTCAGGAAATCTGAGCTCTAATCCCAGGCTTAGATTACCTCTTATTCTCTGGGACTCTGTTTTCTCATCTGAAAAAAAAAAACCCCTCAAGGAGTAGGGTTGGACTGAACGGCCTCCTAAGGTTCATGTCTGCCCTAAATCCATCACCCTGTGATCCCACCTGTGTGACTCTCTCTGGGGGCCATTTTCCTTACTTGCAAAATTAGGAGGCTAGACTATGATCCCAAAACTCTTTTTCACCTTTAAAATGGTATTATCTGAGAATAAAATAAGTTTGCACTGTCTTAACTTCTCAACAGCTGGAGGGGCAAGAGGGGCAGGAAGAGGTGTGGAGAATAGAATCTCCTTCCCTCTGTGCTCTATTTACCCAAGGCCTGGGCTCCCCAGAGAGCCTACGTTGGCCCTACCACCAACATACTTAGGAAAGTTACTGTTTAACATTTGAAAGTCTGAAGATCATAGCCCAACCGGTTTGCACAGAAGGGTTGGCTAGGCGGGTTTCCACTTCATGGAAAACCAGGTTGGAGGAAAGGGAAGGTGGGGGGTATGGGGAGACAGAGGAGGACTAGGCTGGGAGTTTTCTTTAAATTCTTCCATCCTGTTTGCCAGCTGGGGTTGTTTAAAGTGACTGGTTCCACAGAGCACAGAAAGGCAGGCAGGCAGGTAGACAAGAGGGTGACCTGGTCATCTCTGGGGCAGGAGGCTGGGACAGGGGAAATAAAGTCTCCATTTGCCTTTCCCAGGTAGCTGAGCTCAGCATCTTCCTGACCAGACTCCTCCTAGATACCTCCTGGACCCAAGCACTCAACTACAGGAGGTCACAGGCCCAGAGTAAGATTTAGAAGTGGAAGGTTCCCTCAAGGCACCTACACAGTCCCTCTTCATTCTGTAGAGATGGAAAACGAGACCCAGAGTGTGCTTATCAAGGTCATAGAGACAGCCCCCTTGAGACCTAGGTCAAGTTGACATCAACCAACTTTATTCGCATCTGCCTGGCTGTCCAACCAGTCTAACCAATTTCATCTGATTTAGTACTCTTGCCTAGCACAGTAACTCGACCCCAAAGGGTGTGTAATCAAGGGGAGGAAGGGTGGCAAGATGGATTAAATCCCACCCTCTCAGCCATAGCTAATCATGGGGTTTGTCTCCTACACAGCCACACCTACCACTACAACCCAAGACTTCCCTGAGCCTTCTTCTGTAGCTCGGCAAGCTCCCAGTCTTCCCCCTTTTGAGTTGGGCATCAGCCCCCCTGGGACTTTATAACTTAATCTCAATTTCAGAAACTACACAGGTGCCATTGGGAAAAATGTCCCCCATGCAGACCCTCCCATTCCCAACCAGGAAAAAAAAATCCTGATAAGAGTGTTGATCCAAGAAATCTGAGATCAATGTCCCCGGCTTACCATCCCTGTCTGTTCCACAAAAATAACATGCTACTTTAGCAATCACTTAATCAGTCAATCAAAAAACAAGTACCCACTGTGTGCCAGAGAGAAAAAACAATTGGAAGCATCCCTCTCCCTCCTTATAGAGTCAAGATCCTGATATCTTAGCATGGCTTCAAACATAAAGCAATGGGGCTGGAGTCAAGAAGATCCAAGTTCAGATTCAGCCTCAGACACTTACTAGCTGGACAAATCATTTACCCTCCATCTGCTTCAGTTTCCCCAAATGGAAAAAGGAGATCATAAGGGCACCATTCACCAGGGTTGCCAGGAGGATAATATTAGCCCAGCGCCTGGCACATAGTGTGTGTTCGCCCTTCATTGCTGAAGAAGACCACGCCATCAGAGAAACAATGACATGACTCGCACTTGACTTTGTTTTGAGTGAGGGAGGGCTGTGCAGGTCACCAGCCTCACTTCTCCTCCAGAGCCATCTGAATCCAGTGACCAGATATTCATCAAGATGACTGGAGATGACCCAAGATGAGGTAATTGAGGTTAAATGACTTGCCCAAGGTCACACAGCTTGTGAGTGTCAAGTATCTGAGGCGATATTTGAACTCAGGTCCTCCTGACTCCTGCACTGGTGCTCTATCCACTGCACCACCTAGGTGCCTGGCACATAGTAGAGCCATGGTAAATTCTTGTTGCTTTCTTTGAGAGCTGAGACTTTCTCTTTCGGACTTTCTTTGTATCATCAGGGCTTAACACAGATGCACATAGTATTCCTTGCTTGATTATCTGCTCTCTGGCAACTTCCCTTTTATCAAGGGAGGCAAACACTCGAAGAGTTAAGTACAAACAAGAGAGAATCTGAGGTCAGGGCCAATTCTACTGGATTTTAACCTAATCTAGCAGGAGGATAAGGACCAAAAAGGTCACTGGGTTTAGGAAAGAGGAGGAACTAGGTTGTTTGAAGGAGATTAGAGCTGGGAGGCAGACTACTATATAAAAGGGGCAGAGTGCAGTGGGGAAAGTCATCATTAAGACACACATCGCTGCTCCCCAGCTCTCTCCTCCAACCCCTAGTGCCCAAATCCTCAACAGCTCTGTTTTACTGATTTTAGTGGAGGCATCCTTGGGAGAAAAGCCCTGATCTTGGAGCCTGGGGAGGTCTGGGGCTCTAATGATTAGGTCACATAAACCTTGGCAAAGTAGCAGAAGGAGCACTCTCTGGATGTGGGTTTAAATACAACTCTACCATTTATGAACTTTTGTGACCTGGAGCCTCAGTTTCCTCATCTGTAACATGAGAAGCTGACCTCGGGGACCTCCCAGCTCTAAAACTAGATTCCAGATTTACGTCCCAAGAAGGGACTGATGTGAAACACTTGTCCATGTCAGTTACTCTGGTCTACATGTTCCACCCCCACAGGCCGGGAGCTGGCTCATAGAGCAACAGGCACCATCATGGCTCAACCACGGTGTCCCCCCTTTTAAGAGAAAGCTGTTATATACCCATTTAAAGGGTATATAAAATGGTTCCTGCTTGTAAAAGCGTTTATATGACAACCCTTGCTTAGTCAGGGTTCATCTGAGCCCACATGAGTACCTGATTGTAGGACTGCTGGAGTCTGTTGAGTAACCACCTCACCCACATGGAGAGCTGACACAGGGTCTCTAAGAGGGAGGATGACATCTTGAAAGGGAGGATAAATAGTATCTTTTTGATTTCTCAGGCTAAAGAAATGGCCCCACAAGCAGAAAGATCTGGGTTCAAGTTCTACCCTGCCCCTGGTGGCAGTGGATAGAGTCCTGGACCTGGTATTAGGAAAACTTGAGTTCAAATCCAGCCCTAGACATTAGCTGTGTGACCCTGGGCAAGTCATTTAACCTGTTTCCTCAACTATAAAATCCCACCTTCTAGGATTGTTGTGAGGATAAAATGAGATAATATTTGTAAAAAGCACTTATCACAGGGTTAGTAGAATTAGGGTTAGGTTAGCACATAGTAGGGACAATAACCATTTCATCTTTAAAATTGAGTGTGCAGCAGTTTAGGATATAATGACTTCCTGCTCCAGGGAGATCATTCTGGCAAAGTACTTCCTCCTTAAAAGTCATAGATATAGGGAGAGGCCATCTAGCCCAACTCCATTTTACAGAAGAGAAAACTGAGGCTTAGCCAGGTAAAGTCACTTGGTGCCCCAGGTAATAAATGTTGAGAGGCAGAATTGGAATCCAGACTTTCTTCGTACACATTCGTATTTTTCTCATGACACTATTCTGCCTCCCTGTTATCAACTTTATGAAGATATTAATAAGATATATTCATAAGATTCATTTCATTTTTTTGCTATTGATGTTTCCAAAGTCTGACATAGCACCTTGCCCATCATAGACATTTAATGCCTGTTGAGTACTATCATGATTTGGGTCACTTGCTTGTTGTAGTAAAGTAGAGGTTCAGCCCCACTGACTCCAAAGCTAGTATCCTTTTCACTTGTGCCACACTGCCCATGGAGGAGTCACTGCTTGTACCTACAGGTTAGAGGTGAAGATCGTCCCCACCCGGAGTCATGCCAACTCTCATTTATTCAAAAGTGGTTTATGGCAGTTTCTTAATTCTCCAACAGTTTCTCTTCCCTTCTAATACTGACCATTTTTTCCTTCTGTTCAGTGGCATCTAACCCAGGAATGTAAGATTAAATCATTCATGTTGAGCCATGAAAAAAAATCCTAATTAGACTAAGGAAAGTTTCTGCTGTTAAAACAATTCATTGGACCCACTTCAAAGGTGAGAGGGAAAGCAATG
Organism: Potorous gilbertii; assembly: GCA_028658325.1. NCBI lineage: Eukaryota > Metazoa > Chordata > Mammalia > Diprotodontia > Potoroidae > Potorous > Potorous gilbertii. The sequence continues at coordinate 254,782,046 of CM053772.1, read as the reverse complement.
GGGGTGGGAGCTCAGTTAGATGTGCCATGGCTACCCTCCTGGAGCAGGAAAGACAGGCGGTGACTGAGACTGACTCGATGCCCTTCTGGATTGCTCAAGGGTTGCACAATCCCAAGAGATTTGTTAATGCAAAGGGAAGACAGTTTGTTAGATTGACGGATCTGGAGACAGAAGTCTGCCCCTTAAGTTGACAAGCAGGAACTCCATGGTGTCCATCACTTGGCAGACAGATACCGACTCAGCTCTCCCTGCTGCCTGTCAGCTGGTTCTCAACCTAGTCTTTTTCATTCTCTTAGTGTATTCAGATCATCTCTCTGTCGAAGCTGCCTGGTCTACCAAAGTGGGGGCCAAGTCTTGAAAAATGAGTCAAGCTGTGAACAAGAGAAAGTACCTCAGGGGGCCACATCGTCACAAAATGAAATCCCAGTGGATGATGGGCAAGCCCCTGTCGAACACAGCAGGTCACTGGGTTCTGTACAGTTGCCAGATTCAGGTCATTTCATCCCACTCACTTTCATCTACACCTGGAACTTTTCTCCATCTACCACCAGCCAGTCAACTAGCAGATGCCTCATTACCCTTCGAGGGGATCCAACCCTGACCATCACCACCTGCGCAGCTCTATTTTTATCTTTGGAGAAGAGGGCATTCAGGTCACAGGGTACATTACTGAGTACTGACTTGGGATTAGCTTTTAGGGAGTAAACCGCAGGATAGAAAATGAATAAACATTCAAAGGAAACTGACCTCAAGGTAACTAACAAACTGATTATGATTCCAAAGAACACATAATCAAATATTACCTTTCTCCTCTCAGTGGACAGGTGGGGAACTACTAGGGCACAATGTTAGACAAAAGTCACTATATTTCTATTGAACCCTTTCTGTTACATGGGACGGTTCAATTTGGCAGGGATGATATGCATTTCCAGAAATAACTGTGAAATAACTTGTCAATGAAACTAATAAATAATAAAATTAAGGCACATCGCTCATTTCAGTCAAACTCTTAAATGAAACTGTGTGACATAGTTGAAAGATCTTTGGTTCTGAAATCAGAATAGCAGATTTCAAGTACTGGCTTGGTTTCTTTATCTATAAAATGAGAGACAGGTGGCACAGTAAACAGAGCACCAGGCTTGGAGTTAGGAAGATCTGAGTTCAAATCTAACCTCAAAGGTTTCCCAGCTGTGTGACCCTGGGCAAGTCACTTGCCTCAGTGTCTTCATCTATAAAATGAGCTAGGGAAGGAAATGGCAAAACAAAACCAATAATCTCTGCAGGATCCTTGCCAAGAAAACTCCAAATAGGGTCACAAAGAGTCAGGTACAACTGAAATGACTCAACAACAAATCCACCTGTAAAATGGGGACACAAGGGGCAAGGAAATAGCAAGCTATTCCAATCTCTTTGCCAAGAAAAACCCATGACTCCAAAACCACTATCGAGAAAGCTCTAGGTAGAGAAGTAGATAGAGCCTTGCACCTGAAGTAAGGGAGACGAGTTCAAATCGGAAACTTACTAGCTATATGACTGGACAAGTCACTTCACCTGACTGCCTCAGTTTCCCCATCTGTAAAATGGGGATAATAAGACCAATGTTGTTGTAAGGATAAAATGAGAGAATATTTGTAAAAGTTCTTCACAAATCTATATAAATGCTAGCCATTATAATTGTTGCCATACAATACCTATTAAATATGGGCAGTTTGACTGGACCTTAGAGGGAAGTAATATATAAGAAGCCCATAAACAGAGGAAGCTTGAAATGTCAGAGTTTACGTCTGATTCCAGAGGAGTCGAGACCACCAGGAGTTTATTGAGTAGGGGATGAGGTGACAAGGTCAGTCATTCTGATTCCTGGTACGTCAGGGTTCATTCCTACCCAGGAAAGAGTGACTGGCTCTGAAGATTCTCCCATTCAGACTGAGTATACAGCCACGTAAACCCATCTTATTCACAGAATTAATACATTCTTCAACTTCTTCAGGCTAGGGTGCCTGTCCAGTGGTCTGAAGCTCACTGCTGTGAAATCAGCCACTTCCTTCCCCAATGTCCACCCTCTCATTAATCTAGTCACTTCAACTCTACCTCAGTTTCCCTATCTGTGAAATGAGAATGATCATAAACAGTGCCATGTTCTTATGAGAATCAAACAAAATAATATTGATAAAGAGCTTAGCACTGGCACACAGTAGGTACTTCATAAATGTCTGTTCTTTCCTCTCGCCCTTCTTTGATTCTTGTGCGAATGTCTGTGAGAGACTGAGCCAAGATGCCTTCTTCCTGGCCCAGGGGTTGACTCTTCCTGAACAATGGACTGGATAGAGAATGGGAAGAAAACAGGAAAGAGGTAGGGATCAGGGGATTGTTGAGCTATAAACCCAAAGCTACAAGGAAACTGAGAAGTCATCCGGTCCAACTCCTTTATTTTACTGATGAGGAAACTGAGACACAAAGAAGGGCCATGGCTTGCCCATCATCCTTAAAGGAGCCAGGACTCCCAATCTAGCGTTCTTTCTCCGGCTTCCTCAGTGATGAAGAACTGAAATCCCAGTAGGAGGGCAAGACTTGTGAAATTGGACTCAGTGGTCCCTTCCGGCTTTGGTCTTGGATCCTGTGATTCTCTGTCCCATGCTCACCAGGGGGCATTACCAAGGCTCAAGCCATTGTCTTCTAATTGAAAGGTAGGTCGGACACAGATGGTGGCCTCCTCAAACCCGAAGGGTGCCACTCAAAGGAACAGGAGGCTCCGGCATGACTGAGGGGGTGAAGCTGGGACCAATTTCTGCCCAGAGAAGTGGAAGGGTGTGCCAGTCTCAGGGTGGGGCCCCCTCCAGTCGTCTGGTTGTCTTTTGGCCTTGCTCAGTGAAGAGGGAGAGAGGCAAGCTCAAGTCACAAAAGCAGAAACTGCTGAACTGTGACTTTCTGATGAACAACTCCAAGGGAACCAACTTTCTGGCTGAGACAAGTCCAGCACAGCTCGGATGAGCTGCCCAGTGGGAGGTTCTGTCCTTAGCCCAGCTCAGCCACCCAAGTGGGATGTGGGAGATCTAGGGAATTTTGGAGCCCTCAACCAAGAGGTCCCCCACACCTAAGAAGTTGGAACACTTCTAACTCCTTGGGTAAATTAAGCAATTACTAAGTGCAGAGTTCAAGGCCCAGTGGTAGAAAAGATAAAAAGATAAAATTAAGACCCTTCCTTTGAGGAGTTGTATAAAGACCCTCCACCTCCCTACTTTACAGATAAGGAAACTGAGGCCCTGGAGTTTTCTTTTTTTTAATTTAATGGGGAGGAGGGTAGAGTTAATATTTACTAACTGAAAAAAATTTAAGAGATTATCTTAGGTTCTTTAATTGACTTCTTCAGTACAAGTGCCCAAAGCATTGTGGGGAAAAGGAGGAAGATGGAGGAACTGATTTCTTGAGTTCTCCAATGGTGGCCATCAAGATTGTCAGAGATCCCACTTCTGGGGGTAGCTCAAAACCATAGACTGATCATTTTTACCCATTTACAATTACATTTCATGTAATTATAATGTAAGAAAGGCAGAGTTGGAAAGGATTAGAAGGCATCTAATCCAATCAGTCCTCAAACAGGACTATACTCTAAGTCTACCACAACCCTGATGGATGCATTAGCAATCATCCAACCACCACCTGAAGAGCTCCAGCAAATGGCAACCCACCATCCACCAAGGAAGCCCTTTCCACATAGTTAAGAACGTTTTCCTGATATCCAGCCAAAATTCCCCTCTCTAGATGCAAGGCCTCCTTTACGATAGCTGATAATACTTCCACAATGCTCTAAACCATTTCTCTATTCATCTTATTTGGTCAGATCTCTACAGAGAGGGAGTTCTTAATTTTTTTTCTGTGTCAGGAACATGCGGTCCGGTGATGCCTAAGGACCCATTCTCAGAAAATGTCCTTCCCTGCATCAAATAAAATACGGATGATTACAAAGGAAATCAAATGTATTGAATAACAGTGATCAAAAGAAAATTGTTTAAAACAAGCTCATGAGTGGATCCCAGGCTAAATCCTTTCTAAAGAGATTCACCACCACCATAAAACTTTCCTGTCTTTTAGGGACATTTTATTTCATATTATTCCCATTTTAATGGAGTCAAAAGGAGAGAAACCAAGGCTTAATAAGGTTCTATGAGTTACTAGGGGTCACAGAATAAACTCAGACAGAGCTGGTGTAAAACCCTCGTCTTGGATCTTCTAGCCTCCAGGCTTTGTGTCAAGTCAGTGAAGTCAGAAATGACTGAATTTTTAGCCGTTCGGTTCAGATGGTTTGCTGACAAATCTACCAGCACAGAATAAACTGCTGGAATGAATAAGGATCTGGTGGGAGATTCCCCTTTAGGTTCATAAATGGTAGAATTGGAAATCTGGATATGAAAGGAAACCTCAGACCTTTGCCTCATACAATGAAGGAAATAGGCTGGGAAAGAACAAGTGACCCTGCTTACGGTCGCAAAGGTCCTAAGTGGCAGAGCTGAGCTTAGAATATTGTCTTTCCATTTTATCAAAGGATCTGATCAGGAGAACAGCATTGCATTAAAACATCGGGCAGCCTGGTGTGCTAGAAGCTCCTTCTATTGGACTTGGAGAAAGAAAAACTCAAGTTCAAGTCTGGCCTTAGACTTAGCTTGTGTGCCTTCGGTGTGCTTCAGATTCCATCATCATCATCATCATCATCAAATAAGGACTAACATTTATGTAGCATTTACTTTACCAATATTATCTCAGTTGACCCTCACAACAACACAGAGAGGTTGGTGCTATTATCTTGATTTTACAGTTGAAGAAACTGAGACAAAGAGAGGTTAAATGACTTGCCCAGGGTCATAGAGCTAGTAAGTTTCTGAACCTGGATTTAAACTTAGATCTTCCTGACAACAGACCTAGTGCTCTATCCATTTGTCTTACCTAGCTGGAAATCTATAAAATAAAGGAACTGGGTTTGATGTCTTCCAAGGTCTGTTCTAATTTTAAATCTGTGATCCTAAAAAGGTTTTTTAATCATGATGATGACAACGGATCCATGTTCAAATCCCACCTCAAAAAGTTACCAACTGTGTGATTCTGGATAATACATTCCCTCTGTGACACTCCTTTGTAAAATGAGAATTTTCTACCTCACAATGTTGTTTCAAGCATCAAATGAATTAACATATGTCAGTCAATAAACATGTGCTAAGCACCTACTATGTGCCAGGCACTGTGCTCAGCTCTAAGGATACAAAAAGAAGGAAAAAACCAGTCCCAGCTAAAGGAGCTCATGATTTAATGGGGAGACAACATACAAAGCAAGCTATCTAAAGTATCTAAGTAGGAAATATTTAACAGAGGGAAGGCACTGGAATTGAGAGGTTAGGAAAGGCTTCCAGTATAAAACAAGTTTTATCTGGAACTTAGAGGAAGCCAGGGAAGAAGGGAGGCACAGTGGAGGAGGGATACCGTATATTCCAGGTGGGAGAGACAGCCAAAGAAAATCCCCAGAGCCCAGGTGGAGTGTCTTGTTCAGAGTGGCAAGGAGGCCATTGTCACTCTGGGCCAAAGGAGTCTTGGAGGGCAATAATGTATAAACAGACTGGAGAAGGAGGAATCTAAACTAATAAGCAAAAGTCAATTGGTGATTTTTAACCCTTTGTAATAAAGTTAAGTATTTACTCTTTAAGATAAAGGTGCTAAATAAAATAGTCTTCCTGTTTCAACGTAACTCTAAGTTTGGGTTCACCCTTAATCATCATTCACTCCCACATAAATATGTAAAATATTGACAATATTCCCCATTTTCACCAATGAACTGGAGCCTGGGGATTATGTCACCCATAATTCCATGCTCACGGAGTTAGGTTAATGAAAACGGTTCCCTACTTTCAGGGCTATTGATTACTCTCGCTATTTTAAGAGTTCTGGAGGCTGTTCGTGCTCTCCAGAGGCCAGATCCAGAACATTTTTGTGGATTTTCTTCACTGTTTGTGAACAATTCGTAAATAGACCCATTTCTGTGATCCTTATCACCCGTGGTGCCTGATACAGACAAGGAGGCAGATACTGCACAGGGGAAGGCACTGAGCCAAAGCTGATGAAAGGACAAGCTCATCCTGTGCTACCCTTGGAGATGGTCCCAGCCAGGAGCCTTTGAGGTAAAGCTAATGAGAGTTTTGGGAGGACAGGCTGGACTCTCTCTGTCTTCCCCCAGAGTGGAATGGAATGGAAAACACGAGGCTGCATTCTTGCCTTAGGAAGGAGGTGAGGGAGTAGAAGGGGTTGAGAGCAAGTGATTAAATAAGCAGTATTCTATCTACCCTTACGAACCAGAAAAAACCAGAGAGGATACCAGAATTCTGATTTCCAGTAAGACAACCTTGAGACTCTTTACAGGAGGAAAAAGAGGACAGCTATCCCATAGCAGATGGCCAGGAAGTAAATCAACAGCTGGGGTAACAGCTGTTAGCCACCAAGTTCAACCAGGAATCGTGTTTTCTATCCCCACTTAGGATCCCATCTTTCTCTGCCTTCCTCGCTCCCCTAGGCTAACATTCCTCCCCATTCTCAGGGCAGACAATGATCCACCTGGCTTTGGTACACCTGAGTCAGGCTCTAAACCCCTCCCAGGGTCCTTTCATCTCTGCCCTCCTGGCATAGAGAGACCATATGCCCTGTGTTCCAACTTCCCCACCAATGACTGCTTCCAATGATTGTGCCCTCATACAACTTCCAATGGTGTACATACAGGGATCATGCTCCCTGCCCTCCTAGAAAAGTTTTCATCCCTCATCCCTCCCTTCCTTGACTTTATTCACACTCTCAATCCAATCTCTCCTTTAAAAAGAAAATGCCCATGGAGAGGCAACCCTGTCAGGAAGGATGTCCATGGGTCTAACAAAAATAGTGATAAAGTAGATGACATTTATATCATTTTAAAGTTTGAAAAAACATCTAATTTGAGCCTCAACCTCCTAAATTTTGCAGGCTTAGGAATACAGGAGCCATGCATTACGGAGAGGGTGGAGGTGGCTACCCAGAAGGAGTTTCAGGCCACTAGACCTGGGATGCCTAATTTGAGCCGCTAGACTAGAAATAGGAACATTCCTTTCTCAATTCAAGACTTTGGGTTTGGTGTTAACAGCAACGGTTCTGGAAACAGAAGACCTGGCTTAGTCCTTTATGCCTTGTGCTCGGTTCAGTCATTTTCAGCCTTGTCTGACTCTTTGTGACCTCATTTTGGGTTTATTGGCAGAAATACTGGAGTGGGGTTTGCCATTTTCTTCTTCAGCTCATTTTACAGATGAGGAAGCTGAGGTAGATAAGGTTAAGTGACTTACCCAGAGTCACACAGCTAGGACATGTTTGAGGTGAGATTTGAACCCAGGAAGACCAGTTTTCCTGACTCTAGATCTAACACTTCATCCACTGGCCCACCTAGCCCCCTGCTCTATGTGAACGAATCACTCACCCTCTTTGGTGATAGGCTTCCTGACCTAGGAAATGAAGGTGTTGGATTAGATACGGAGTTCTTACTCTTTTCTGTCATAGTTAAATTCCTTTGGCAGTCTGGGGAAGACTTTAGGCCCCTTAGGTTTGAGATACTATTGATTTAAACATTTAACACAGTGCCTGGCACATTTAGTAAATACTGGTTTCCCTCTTTATCAGACTAATGTTTTGTATATACAAAATAAAATACTTAAAATTATCAAGGAAACCAATTATGTTGAAATATAATTATTGAAATATTTTTATAAATAAGTTCAGAGAAACTAGGTTAAAAACCCCTAAAACTTGTAATAGAATATTATTGTGCAATAAGAAGTAACAAACGGTGATTTTAGAAAAACCTGGAAAGATTTACATGAACTGATGCACAATGAAGAGAACCAGGAGAACATTGTACATAGTAAAAGCAATAGTTAGATGAAAACCTGTGAATGACCTAGCTATTCTCAGCAATACAGTGACCCAAGACAATGCCATGATGAAGCATCCTATCTGTCTCCAGAGAAAGAACTGACACTGTCTGAATACAGACTGAAGCAGGCTATTTTTCACTTTCTTTCTTTTATTCAAGTCTTTCTGTACAAAATAATTAATGTGGAAATGTTTTACATAATTGCACATGTAGAACCTATATCAGATTTCTTACCATCTCGGAGAAGGGGAAGGAGGAGGGAGGGAGGGATATAATATGGAATTCAAAACTTTAAATAAAAATGTTTTTAAAAATTGAAAAAAAAATCAGAATTCAACAATGTTTACATGTAACACATTTAAGAGTGAGAAAAACACAGAGAGTTAAGAGCAATTTTGAATGAACAAGTTATTTTGTCTATTATAAATACCCAGTTAACTGTAAGGGACATAAGAAGAAAGACATTACCTGTATCTAGAGAAAGAATTAATAAACAGAAGTGTGTGTGTGTGTGTGTGTGTGTGTGTGTGTGTATTTTTTGTGGCTAATCTCTGGGGGGTGGGAGGGGGAAAAGGGAAGGAAAAAAAGAAATGAACATGATGATTTTGTTGTACACAACAATAACAAGTTTTACATAGTAGGTTTGCAGTTTCACATCCAATCATCTTTTTTTTTTTTACCATTATGGAAATGCTTGTTTTATTCCATAAATTAAAAAAATAAAGAATGGAAATAAAGACAACCCTAGAAGAGATGACCTCTAAGATCTCTTCTGGGTCTAAATCTAAATACGATAAAGTCAGTTAGCCCCTATGTTTAAGGACCACTCTATTATAAAAGAAACTCCTCCAAGATAGAAGGCAGCTTTTATTTCATCCCTTTTCCTGGTTCGAACATACAGTGCCTTGGGCTGATTAGGCATTTCATAGATGCATGTTGCAATGCAAGGTGTGGGGAGGGGTTTGAACTGAAGGGAAGTATTGGGGGAAGCAGAGCCATCCATCCCATGTCACCACTTTAGATTCTAGTAAGACTGTAAGACCTGAGTGTTAGGTAAAGCAGTCAGGAATGTTGTACATACATTCCACACCTTCAACATTAGGACAATACAGGATAGATGGAACTTGAAGGAAATTGTATTCTGTATCAGCGAGGGAGAAAGTTAAATAACTTTGGAAAGATGAGAGTTATGTCATATGAATTAGGCATCCCAAGTGCAAATCTATGAGCAATGATTGTCTTTACTACAGCGTACCCTAACCCAGGATCCAAAGGCTCACCAGACACATTTAATAGACATGGTCTATTATCATAAATGTGTTTTCTGAAGGTAGACTAGTTAGTAATCGAGAACAGAGAAAGGTAGGCAGAATATCCTTCTATGGAAGGGTTTCTTTGGCCAAGAGTTCCTAGAGGAACATGGAATCTTAGTCTGACAGGGTCACCTTCTACCTGGGTCTTTTAAAGCATCAATAGATCTTCCTGGATCTCAGACTTTAAGCTTAAGGGGAGTGTCCCCTTAGCTTTCCAAAACACAGAAACTCTCCACCAAGAGAAATACTTGTCTAGTATCCCAAGCCCTTCCAACTGACTTCTAAACAATTAATTGTTACGCCTTTTTAAATGTGTTCTAGTCCATTCAACGAATCCAACCAAGTGTAGAAGAGGGGGAAGAAACTACTAAACTGAAAAGATCAATGGCAAAGGGAGCCAAGGCAATCTGCCCTGGGATCCGGAAACAACCAACCAGCCAAACAAACAAAATGGGGAGGATTCCATTAAAAAAAAAAAAAGTCTTAAGAGCAAGACCTCATCTCTCTTTCTGGACAACTCTACCTCCTCTTATCTCCCCACCCCCACCCCATCTTTGTGCCCTTGCTGGACAAGATTCAGGAGGAAAAAAACAAGACTTTACTAAGCTCTTAGGTTGGCAGACAGGATTAGGGTCCAGAATTCTCCAAAGCAGCCTGGGCCAGGAAAGCGTTCTACTCAGGGTGGAATAAAGCAGTTGGCTGTCTGGGCTCCTCAAGACAATGCGGTGTTTATATGTCAGCGGGTTAGGAGCAGGTTGTTAAGGTAGAAAACCCACCGTAAATAGAGCTGTTAATTCAGTTGCTGGCATGAGCTCCTGTTATCTCCTGAATACCTCCCAGAGGGTATAGGCCCTACCTTTTCGTTTGAGTTGGCAGCCCAGGTATTTTTTTGCACCTGCTACTCTGTTCCGATAACAACACAGTTAAGCATTGATTTGTTGGAAAATAAACAGAAAAAGCAAAGAAAGGCATCTGCCCGAACAGCCTGAGCTGGTTTGACTGAATGGCTGTGCCAATTTGTTTTTCTTATAAAACCAGAAGAAAAAAAGCCTCTATACACAGCTACAACAGACACACACAACTGTGTGCTTTCAGTCTGAATGCTCCTTCGGCATACAGAAAGGTGTCAATGGTACCCAAGGACCCTTACCCAAAGGGCAATCTATCCATCAGTCTGTTCAAAGAAGGCACAGTGAGATATGTCTTGAGTTCTGTTGATTGACAACTAACCAACACCACATTGGAGGGTGAGAATGAATGTTTTACTTTTCTGCTTGTCAGAAAAGCAACTATCAAAAACACACATTAACCAGGGCAACCAAGAAAGCTATCTTTTACCCCCACCAATGTGTCCCTTCCAAGCTAGAGCTCAGGAAATCAATATGGTCTAGGGACATAGGCATGGTCCACAATAGATGCAGGATTTAAGTGAGAGAGGACCATGGTTCTAATCCAGATTCTGTTACTTAGTACCAGAGTGACCTTGGGCAGGTTGCTTTCAGTTCTCTGGGTCTCAGTTTTTACTGCTGTCAAATGATAAAAAGACCTCTGGGGCCCTGCAGTTCTAAATCTATTTGATCCTTGTAAGAGGCCCTGGGTCACTGCTCTTCATCCCAATTCAGATGATTTCCTAGACAATTTCTGAGTCACTGCCTAGATTGAAGCCCCTTTCCCCCTCACTGGGTTACAGATTCCCCAGCACAAAGTGAGGGATACCTACCTCTACCAGGGCTGGTCATGCAGGTTCATTCATATCCTGCAAAGTTATCTGAAATCTTAGGTACAAAAGGACTGGGGAAGGGTTAGGTGTGATTTCTGCCTTAATCTAAGGCCTCTCTTCGTCATCCACATGCCCTCATTTCTCATTAGCTTGTCAATAACATGTGACGGCATGAGACCTGGCCCAAAGAGGTCAGTCACAAAGGGCTGGAGAAACCACTCAAACTTAAGTCATGACAGCTCTAATTAAAGGAAGCATCATCAACCAGCCCTCAACACCTCCCCGCCATCACAGGAAATTTCTTAATGATTTTCTTTCAAATTAGGGAAGATGAAGACTTGGGAAGTATCCTAGGCTTCCCCCAAAAAGCTCCCTTTCCACCCTGCTTCTTCCTCCCCCGTGGGCCCTCAGAGTCCCTGGACCATAAGACTAGACCAGAAGCCTTTGCAGTGGCCAGGAAAACCGAAGCTTTTGCAGTGGGCCAAGAAAACCACAGCCTTGCCCATCAAGGAGCATTAAGGACAGGATGTTCTGACAAGGGAGGGACATGGCTGGCTGAGCATTCCCAAGCATTCTTGTTTTGAGAAGGACAGGGAGGGTAGCTCATCGGAACCAAACCGGGCAGCCAGAGAAGTCAAAAGATTTAACAACACCCTCAGTTGATTGAAAAATAAATAAGAGCTGCCATGTTGGAATGTGTAGCAAGGGTGGAGGGAAGAGACGGGTGGGGAAGACAGGGAGGGAGGGGTTGGGATCCAAGGCACTGTCTCCATTATGAGCAAGGTGGGTTTTCATGGAAGAAGATCTTTGCTTACTAGATGGCCCTGGATGCCCCTGGGGTCAATTGGGGACAGGCTCAGTGGTCAAGAAGGTAGCCCTTGCTTTTCCACCTTACAAGTCAGACAAGGACAGAGCAGTAACCAACAGGCCTCCCTAGAAACTAAGACTTACCTTACCTTACTTGATAGGAATATACTTAACCCATTTTGCATGGCCTTAACAAAAGATCCAACCTCACAAGAAGGTCTTTGGAGGGATTTCTTTGTTCTTGTTTTTAACCTTTCAGGTTTACTTTATGGTCCCTCTCAATGGGGTAAAAAAAAAAAAAAAATCCAAGAATTTCACTTCTGAGACAAATGACAGCTTTTAATGCTCTCTCTCTCTCTCTCTCTCTCTCTCTCACACACACACACACACACACACACACACACACACACACACACACGCGCGCGCGCGCGCACACACACACATCCAGGTGCTGGGCACATAATAAGTGCTTAATAAATGCTTGATGACTGACTCTCTTTGGTTAAAGTAATGGTCAGAGCGCTCCACTTAAGTTCAAACCCCAAATCTAGACTCTACTATCTGTGTAACCACAGACAAGATCCTTATCCCCTCAATTTTCAGATCTATAAAAAGGGGAGTATAGGTCAAATAAGGGACAAAGGGAAGGGAGAAAAGGCATCAAGCATTTATTACGCTTCTATCACGAGCTAGACACTTTTCAAATATCAAAAGGACAGTCTCTCCAAGCTTCAGTTTCCAGATATGTAATGGGGACAATCAAGCAAGGAACAAGAACTTTAACCTCCCTAAGCCTCAATTTCAAGATTCATGGAATGGAGATAACCAATCCTAAAGCATGTTAAAGGACTACTATATGCCAGCCATTGCCCTAGGTACTAGAGATATGCAGAAAAAAAGGGGAACACAGAGTATAATGAGACAGCATGCTTTGGTGGACAGAAAGCTATCCCTCAGAGCTAATGAGAGAATGTACACAAAATACTTTGCAAACTTCAAAGCAGTGTAAGAAATGCCCACCAGCAGCATTAACCAACATCAACATTACTTCTGGGTAATAAATACAGCAGGCGCCATGGTGTAGCCCTGAATGTAGATTCCAGCATCTCTAAAAATGAAAATCAGGCTGCCACTCCCCCCAAGGATTTTTACATTTAGTGAGTACAAGAGGTACTCCAAGGTACCCCAAGACCCCCCCAGACCCTAAGATGAAAGTCTCCCTTTCCCAGAAGCATTCCTTCAAGGGCCAGGCAAACGCTTCCATCCAAACTTCAGTCAGACTTCCTGCTTAGAGCTGAGGACTGACTCAGTGAACTGGCCAGGCCGGGCGATGTGACACCTCAGCCTTATTAAGGGTAAACAACGAGGTGAATAACAAAGCTGTTTTTACAAAATCTTAAAGAGAAAATGGAAGGGAAATTAGGCCTGTACATGAAGAGCTCCTCGTGCCCGAGCCCTGTACGCTGCCTTTATGACAGGCCTGTTTACTCAAACATCACCCAAATTAGAGAAAAGCGGCAGAGTCATCCTCTTAACTATGGATAATTCCATTATTAAGACCATTAAAGTCTAGAAAGATTTTTTTCCTCCTTATTCATATCACAACCATCTTTGGATTATTCTTTTAAATGAATAAATATAATAAGCACAACTATTCTAAAACTCAGTTCTTGGGGCTGCCGAGAAAGACGCGGGTCATCCCAGGGATCCATCATAAACCATAAGTCACTCCTCAGAAACAAAACAAACCATCTCATTATATGGAAAGGTGGCCCCGGATGGTGAATACAGCGTTGGACTTGGAGTCAGGAAGCCCGAGAGTCAACTTCCATCTCAGAAAATTAGTAGCTTGGGCTAGTGACCCTGGGGTCAGCTAGGTGGCACAATGGGTATAGCTCTAGGCCTGAACTCAGGAAGACCTGAGTTCAAATCCTGTCCCAGATACTTACTAACTGTGTGACCCTGGACAAGTCACTTACCCCTGTTTGCCTCAGTTTCCTCATCTGTAAAGCAAGTTAGAGAAGGGAATGGCAAACCACTTCCAGTATCTTTGCCAAGAAAACCCCAAATGGGGCCATGAAGAGTCAAACATGACTGAAACAACTAAATGACAACTAATGACCCTGGGTAAGTCATTGATCTTGTCTGCTCTATTAGATCATGGGATCATAAAGTTAAAGCTGGGAGAAACTTTACAGGTCATCTAGTCGAGCCCCATTGCTTTACAGAGAAGGAAATTGAGGCCCAGAGACATTAAATGACTTGCCCAACGTCACAGAGACAGTACGTGACAGAGAAACTCAGTTACCTCTCATCCTCAGTGTCCTCATCTATAGGGAATGGATAGCAATGAGACAAATGAAGATTACTTTGTACACTTTAAAGTGAAGGAATTGCAATAACTGGCATGGGGACGGGTCCTCGTCATCTGCCCCAGCACCAAAACAGACAGAATGCTACAGAACCTCCATGCGTGTGTACTCTACTCCCTTTCAATATCACCATACTTTAGGGTCTCAAGGGCACTGTCCCCTGGGAAGAAGGAAAGGGGCCTGGAATCAGCCAGGTGGGCAAAAGCTACTCTCTGAGAGCTGTGGCTAGATGTGTGGGAATCCCAGAACCTTAGAGTTGGATAACCTTAAAAAAAATGGTTGTTCCAACATATTCAGTCATGGCAAAGCCATTTAACTTAGTTAATAACATCACAGATCTAGCTATGAAAGGGACCTTAGAGGCCATATAGTCCAGTTGACCTTTTATAGATCAAGGAACTGAGGCTCAGATTGTTTTAGGTGATTTTGGATCATAGATATAGAGTTGGAAAAGCCTACAGAGATTGTTTAGTCCAATTCTCTCATTTGACCGGTGAGGAAACTGAGGCCGAGGGAGTGACTTTTAAGGTCATATAGGCAGTAAGCCCCAGAGGTGAGATTTGAACCCAGGCCTGCTAACTTCAAAGCCCACATGCTTTCCATTGGACCTTAAAGCCTTCATCTTTTGAGCCTCCAATATTACAGATATTGAATGATCTCCACACCTTACAGGTTTATTATGAGGAATAAACTTTGTAAACCTTGAAACCCATGGAAATGTATATTTTACTATATTGTGGAGCATCAAGTTCTCCTTAGACACCATAGCCTCCCCAACAACTCCCAATTTCCATTCATTCCCCCAAGGCAGTAGAGTGAAGGCTGGGCTTTCTCAGTTCCCAGGGCCATAACATTTCAGCAGGCATTTGGGCATTTTCCCAAGGGTCTACAGGAGAGACCAGGTTTGTCCTTCAGGTTATACTTTCACCATCCCCTGCCTGAGACACAATCGAGCAGAAAGCCATAGTTAAGTTTCCAGAAGCAGGAAGTCAACCTAACCTCCACCCCACCTCCACCCAGAAGTCCCACCCCCAGGTATTCTAAGTCCAATGCCTTGACATCATCCAAATTTCCCAGCTAGATAGGACCTATGTTGATACTTGTTCCAAGATGCCAATAACTTTTTATTTAAAACTTATGACTTCATTGACCCCACTTCGAAAAGCGCTACCAGCTTACAGCAAAAATATTTGGCCTTGCAATCCTAAATTTAGTTCTATTGCAAGGAAAAAGAACTTTTAATGTATGGGAAGGTGGTGGGAAGAAGGGAAATAAGTATTTATATAGCACTATGTTCCAGGCACTGGGCTAAGCACTTTTACAAATATTATTTCATTACTGGATAGAGGACTTTTAAGTATTTCTGATAAAAAGACCAAAGCTGAGTAGGAACTTTTAAAGGCAAACACAAGAATCAAGAGAAACCTAGAAAAGTAAATTTATTTAAGTAACTTGAAGAGGCTTATATGATGATGTAGTGCTAACATTCAACTAGGAGGAAAACTAATGTTTGTCCTTTCAGAATTCTAATGTGCTAAAATCACATGAGAAAAACAGGAAGTAGAATTAGGGTGATTCAGTTCTGAAGCTGTTCAGAGAAGAAATGAAGGTAAAAAGAACATATGAGAGCACAAAGGTGGAAGGGGGTGAAATCTCATAATTTGGGTTCCCGAAAAATATATAAATATGGAGAGAGGGATGGGGAGCAGGGGGGAATGGGCATCTCTTGACTGAAATCTATGAAGATGTCTCACACACACATGTACATATATCCACATATATATAATATGATATATATATATATATATATATATATATATATATATATATACATACATACACATAGAGGGGTGTGGATATATGTGGATATAGATATATGTATATATGTGTGTGTGCGTGTCAATGTCTATGTTTGGACTTGACCCAGTGAATGGATTCATTTTGCTTGACTATGCTGATTGGTTACAAGGTTGAGTGTTCTTTCATTCTCTTGAATTTTAATTCAGGATGGGCATGATAGGGTACGTAGGATTGCCCTCCCAAAAAAGAAAGAAAACCACTGTAAATTTTTTTTTTATACATAGAAGAAAGTACGTAAGGAAAATACAGACAAGCAGGACAGTTATGAAAGTAACATGTGGACTCTGTATATAATATATATTTATTATTATTATATACTTTTTAGAAAGTCACAAGAAGTAGAAATTCACAATAGTGCAATCCTCTTTTGGATTCTGTTGTATATATGGAAATGTTCAAATGTGTGTTTAGTTCAGAATTTTAAAAACCAGAATCACCTCCGATCAATCAATCAGTAAGTATTTGTTTAGTGACAACTATGTACTGGCCACTATGCTAGGTAAAGGGGATAAACAGACAATGAGGCATCATCAGAGATGATAACTAACATTTATATAATGTTTAATATGTGCCAGAGACTATGCTAAATGCTTTACAATTCTTATTTCATTTGAATCTCAAAACAATCGTGGGAGGTAGGTGTTGTTATTAACCCCATTTTACAGATGAGGAAATTAACCCTGGTTCACATATCTACCCAGTTTCTGAAGCTGGATTTGAACTCAGGTCTTCCTAACTCCAAGCCTGGCACTCTATCCACAGAGCCACCTAGCTAAGGTTCACTAGCATATGGAAACCTCCTACAGCAATGGGTAGAGATTGAAACTCTCTCCCAAAGCTGCATCATGAACCATTAACAAAAAAAATCACATTTCTAAGATTCTCTTTTAAGGTTTCATAAATCAATTTCTTCATAATCACTGGGGATTCTCATCATTTTACAGACTAGGAAAATAAGGCTTAGAGAATCAGTGGGTGGCTCAAAAGCCATACACCTAGTGTCAGAAGTCCAAGATTGGGACCCAGGTCCTTTGGACTCCCAATACAAGTGTTCTGGTCATCAGACTGAGTCAAGTCATGTTGAAAATACTATGTCCCAGACAACCTTGGTAAGAGCTGGGTGAAAACAGTCTCTGCCCACAAGGAGATTCCTCTCCAAAAGGTGAGACAACATGCAGATAACTGTCCCAATAAGATACAACAGGATAAACTCAAGATAAGAAGAGAAAGCACTAGCTTTAAGGGCTATGGAAACTTTAAGAAGCTGAGGTGGAGATGAGAGTAGAGAGTTCCAGGCAAGGGAGGATCAGGAAAAAGCCAATGAAAATGGCTTGAGTCAGAGACAGTGTCATGCATATGGGAACACCAGTATCCCTGGAAGGCAGAGCACAAGAGAGGGAGGAAGGCATGCAAAGACTGGAAGGATAAGAAGGGGCAGAAGACTAGATTGGATCCTGAAAGCAACAGAACCAATGAAGCTGATTGAGTGGGTGGGGTGGGGCCCATCAGGGAAAGGGTGATGTGGTCAGACCTGCACTTAGAAAGATTCCTTAACAGCTCAGTGCAAGACGGGTTGGAGTGGGGAAAGATAGGAAGCAGCAGCCTACTGCAACAATAGCACTTAATAAGAGTAGGTACATAATAAATGCTTGTTTACTAGACTTGCCATGAATATTGAAAGACCTCAAAGAATAGTGGCAAGAGGACCTGCCAGGAAGCTGGTTTCAAAGTCCCACTTCTAATACAAAATTGACAGTGATCCATACATATCGACAGTGAGCACCATTGGTAAAGAAAGGCTCTTAGACGAATTAGAATAACAATAGCACCCCCCATTTTACAGATGAGGAAACTGAGGCTGGAAATAAAGGTTAAAAATGTCTGAGAGAATTCAAACTCTGGTCTTTTTAACTTCAACTCCAGCACTCCACCCACTGTTGCTTAGGTCACACAGGCCCACTCCCTAGGATCTAGGTATTTTCATCACCTCCTGTTCTGGGTTCTTCTATGGCCCGATGAACTGCGGCCACCTTTGGGTAAACTTTTATGCTGGATAATAACTTCACGCTACCCCACAACAGAATGAATTTTTTCTTCTCTTACAGTTAAAAACAATAGCCCAGAAAGGAGAAGCAAAACATGGATACAGTGCTTACTCTCAGGATCCAACCTATTGGTTTCTCCAAGTAGCATGCCTGACACTCCAGATCCCAAGGGCAGCTCCCTGAGTTGGCCACAGAGATGCCGGGATCAGAAAATCTCAGAATCTTGTAGAATCTTCTCTGATCCTGTACCTCCTCTCCTCCTCCCAGATTCAAGATGGCCCCTTTCCCAAGGGCTGAAAGATAGGCTGGTCTATTAGGTGAGTCCCAAACAAAGCTTCACACCATTATGGTATTAGTATAGGGGTGTGACTCATTCACTTAGGATGCGGACAAACCTATTCTAGTCACACAAAGAAAATGGAGCTCAAGGCAAAGGGAAGACCCCTTATAAAGCAATTCTAAAAAGCTTGTTAAGCACTTACTGTTTACAAAATACAAAGAGGATTTGACCAGAGAAGAAACCAGAATCTTTCACACGTTTGGTTCCTAAGTTTGGTCATCAATAAGCATTTACTTTAAGAATCTGGGGATTCCAAGAAGGATATACGTCGATTCCTGTCCTGGGGACCATTCTAAGGTGGAGACAACATGCAAACAACTATGTACATCCAAGATATATGCACCACCCCACAATGGATGGTGACGGCTTCTCCCAGGAATTATTCAGAGAGCAATTTACTAGTTGAAGTATAGAAAGAAGCCACATGTTCACACCCTGGGCCTCTAAGTCACCTTCTTAAGTAGGCTTCAAAGCTATACGTCTTCCAAACACCTTTCCTGATCCCCCACATTGTCAACGCATTCTCTTCTAAAATTATATGATATTTATTTAATTAGATTCAGCCAATCAGTGGGCACATAACAAGCTGTCAATAGACACTTATTGAATTACACTAAGTAGTGCTGGGCTGAGTTCCAAGAAACTGGGTTCAAATTCCATCTCTGATACCTTTGGCTAGGTGACCATTGAATTTCAGGGAGCCTTGGAGAGCTCTCCGAGATTCTAAATTATTGACTAGCTACTGGAGGGGGTTCCAGACCTCCTGAATAAATCACAGGTCCTTGACTTTAGAGCTAAACTTGGCCAAAGACTGACTTTGGTCTGCATTTTCTTTCCCAGATTGAACACTGACTTACTTGGAGTAAATGCTAAATAAATGCTTCCTAGTTAATTGAATCAAAGTCGAGATCCAAAAGGACCATGGAGAGATTCTGGGTGGGCCAAAGTAACCCCCAGTCAGCCCATAATCAATTCATTTACTCAGGACTAGTGTATGCCCCAGAGAGTGCTAAGGGGAAGGTATAAGCAGTTATTAAACACCTACTATGTTCCAGGCACAGAGCTAAGGAGAAGGAACAAGCCATTATTAAGCACCTACTATGTGCCAAGCACAGTACTAAGAAGAAAGAACACGCCATTATTAAGCACCTACTATGTGCCAGGCACAGTGCTAAGACTACACTAGGGATACAAAGAAAGACAAAAACACAAACACCTGTTCTTTTGCCTGGAGGAGCTCACATTCTTTTGAGGGAGATAACATGTAAGTATATACAGTGCCTACCATTGCTACCTTCAAATTTGTTCTGCAAGAAATCCTTCCCAGGCCTCTCTAGTACCTCCTCTCTGAAACTCTCTCTCCAATATATTCTGTATATAATTTATTTTTTATTCACTTTTTAGACATGCCTGATTTCACAACTCCCTTTGGGGTTTTCTTGGCAAAGATTCTGGTGTAGTTTGTCATTTCTCAAGCTCATTTTATGGATGAGAAAACTGAGTCAAAACAAGGTGAAGTGACTTGTCCAGGGTCACCCAGCTAGTAAGTGTCTGAGGCCAGATTTGAACTCAAGTCTTTCTGACTCCAGGCCTAGCACTGCACCCACTCGGTCACCTAGCTGCCCTATATTTATCTTATTTATACATACTTTCTTGTATGTCATCACTATCATTAGACTGAACTCAAGAGCAGGTATACTATTTTTTCCTTTCTTTGTATTCCCAGCACTTAGCCTAGTGCCTGGTATATAGTAGGGCCTTAATAAATGCTGACTACCAATGGAACACATTACCAAACCAAAGATGTTACAAGAAACCCCCAGAGTGGCCACAAAAAAATTCTTGCCAACTTATGAGGTAAGACTGAGAGGCTGGAAGAGCCCATGTGTTCTCCTGGTATCCATGAAATATCAGGAGAATTAGAGGAAGGGTCTCCAGCTTGTGAAGTGGTTCCCAGTTGGGGGACTCTACTGGACAGGGCCAGGTAGCACATGGTGAGAAGCAATGAGTGAGCTCCTATGTGCATAGCGTGCCTATATCCATCAAATCCACTGGAATTGTGGGAGGGAGTATTTGTCTTCATTGGGAGGATTGTTGTTTGGGCAACATTTTAGCTGAAGAGCCAACAGGACAAGGTACCCAGGGTGGTGAAGGTCTCTGAGGCCATGACATATGAGGCCTTGGTTGAAGCAGCTGGGAAAAGTTAGCCTGACAAGGGGCAGACTGAAGGGAGACAGAATCGTCAAGTATACAAAGAATTGTTAAAAGGAGGAGGGAGCTGACTGGATGGCAGAGGTGGCAACAAGAGGAAGTTGCAGAAAGGCAAATTTAATTTAGTTTTGATGCCAGGGAAAACTTCCCACCAATCGGAAGTTTCCCAGAGCAGAACGGGCTCCCTCAGAAGGCCCTGTAGGCTGGCTCTGTGTGTGTGTGTGTGTGTGTGTGTGTGTGTGTGTGAAATGTTCTCTCTCTCATGCTCTTTCCCTCCTTCCATATCTCAGAGAAAGAGAGACAGAGAAAGGAGAGAGACAGAGAGACAGAGAGAACAGGGACAGAGAGAGAGTAGGGCTTCAAAGGTGTTCAGAGCTTGTCCAAAGAAGAAAGCCCTATCAGACTCCCTAGGGGCTAAGAGCTTTTCCAACAAGTATCCACAGGTTCTTTGATTATGTAGATAGGGCACAAATATGCCCAAGGTTCAAACAGAATCTCAAATCCATTTCCATTCCCAGAATCTGAGACCTGGATCTGCATGAAGACTTTTTAAGACCACCTTGAGGCAAGAAGTTTCTTATTCTGTCTCCACGGAGTTTGCTGCAGTAGCTGGGTAGCCATTCCAAAGGTATTATTCAATGGATCAATAAACATTTATTTAGCACTTAATACAGCTTAGTATGGGCAGCTGGGTGGCCCAGTGGATTTTGGGTCTGGCTTGGAGGCAGGAAGACTCATCTGCCTGAATTCAATCTGGCCTTAGGCACTTACTAGCAGTGTGATCCTGGGCAAGTCACTTCACCCTGTTTGCCTCAGTTTCTTCATCTGTAAAATGACTCGGAGAAGGAAATGGCAACCCCTCCAGTATCTCTGCCGAGGAAACCCCCAAATAAGATCAGGAAGAGTGAGACCTGACTAAAATGATTAAAAAACGTTGCTTAGTTAGGCCTCTAGGTGGTAAGTCTGACACAGCATTGGACCTAGAGTCAGGAATACCTGAGTTCAAATTTGACCTCAGATGCTGAGTGACCCTGAGAAAGTCATTTTACCTGTTTCAGTTTCTTCACCTGTAAAATGTATTTAATTGACAGCACCTTTATCCCAAGGTTGTTGTACGGAGAAAGGAGATATTATTTGTAAAGCACGATGTCAGCCTTAGAACGCTAGCTACTCCTATAATTAGTTTATGTTGCTGATCAGTCATAGTGTTCTCTTCATGACTCCATATGGGGATTTTTGGGCAAAGATATTGAAGTGCTTTGGCATTTCCTTCTCCATTTACAGATGAGGAAACTGAGATAGACAAAGTTAAGTGTCTTGCCCAGGGTGGCACAGCTACTAAGTCTCTGAGGCTGGATTTGAACTCAGGTCCTCCTCTCTCCAGACTTGGCACTCTATTTGCTATGCCACCTAGCTGCTGGGTTCAAATCCCACCTGAGACAGCTACCAAGCTGTGTGAGCCTGGGCAAGTCACTCAACCATTCTTAGTCCCCTCAGTTTTCCGCATATATGAAATGGGATAACAGCACCCACTTCACAGTGTTGCTATGAGGACTAAATGAAATAACACATGTAATGCATGAAATAATATGCACAAAGAGCTTTGCAAACTTTAAAGCACTGTATAAATTCTGAGTATTGTTGTTATGTGCCAGGCACTGGGCCAGGTGCTGAGGTGAGTCAGAGGCTCAAGGGAAATGGTTCCTGCCCTCGGAGGGGCGGGGGGTCCATGGACTGAGACAGCAAGTCCAGGTCCATACAAGACACCTGCAAAGTCATGGCTGGGGTAACTGAGGCCTGGCGTCTGAGGAAGGTGGAGAGAGATCAGAACAGGATCTCTAGGGAGGCATACCTGACCTGGGAAGAGACTAACAGATGGAGGCAAGAACCCAGGCAAAGGCTATGAGGTGGGAAATGCAATCCCTGGGCTTGGTTGGCAGGCATTTGATTAGTGGGCACAGAAGGGGTTTGATACATTTGTTCTCTCTTAGAACCCACTGACTTCCCTAGAAATGAGCACACTTTCCTGAAGGGTACCCCCTTCAGATTTAGCTAATGGCCTCAGCCAAGGCATCCAGGGACAGGAAAGTCGAGAAATGCTACTTCGATCACTCCAAAACATCCGTGCTATAAGCCACTGGCTTTGATTTGCTGCCAGTGAGATGAAATGCCCAGCTGGAGTAGAAGGTGAGGAGAGAGAAGGGTCCTCTCATCCAGTGCCTTATAGCTTGAATTCAAAGACTAATGAAAATCCTTGGAAAAATGGAAGAGGGCTCTAGAGGGCAAAAACACAAACCAAACAAACAGAAAAACCATGTGAGGCCAGTCAGCCAACACAAGAGCCTGGGTCCCTATAAAACCACCAACAAAAATAGAGTTGTGGTTAGGTGCTAGTGAAATCCATTTTCAAAGGAGCTATTTTACAGGCTGTCTCATTTAAAATGAGGCCAATTAAAACGCTGGGGGCCTCTTTAAATGGGCCACCCTATATGTTCCTGATGACAGGGTCACCCTGAGCCAGTGGACATCTGAGGTATCATTTCAAGAGGGCTTGCTTGCACACCCTATGATACACCCCCCTCCGCTGTCTGAGGGGGTCTGCCTCTACTTTCTGGCCCATTTGACAAAATGGCAGCAACGTTGTAAAGATCCAAGCAAGTCAAATGTCTGGCCTCCTGTAGCCAAAGGCTGTATGATTGAACTTGGAAAACTGAGGCTTGGGTGGGGGAAGCATTAATTAAGCTCTTATTGTATGCCAGACACTGGGCTGAGGCAATGAATATAAGAAACTAACTTTAGAACAACTTTGTAACAATTGGGGCTGTTTTTCCACTTTTTTTACTCACTGACTTAAGTCTTAAGCTATAAATAATAGGAGGGACTGATTATAAAGGAAATAATAAGAGATCCCGAAAGTCTCCCCCTAAGGCCAGGAGATAACACATTTATTCCAGTCCTCTCTTCCACTTCATTCTCAGGGCAAGCCCATATTGAGCAGGATTTGGTTAGTAAAGGGAGTGAGGAGGGGGGTTGGAAGGGAACACAGGAGCCCCCTGGTCTAACCTGGAGCTGAGAAAAGTGACACAGGAGCCCCCTAGTCTAACCTGGAGCTGAACATAACCTCCCCCCCTCCCCCAATATACCTGATCCAGGGGTCATCCAGCCATTGCCCGAAGACCTCCGATATCTCTCCAGGTTGTGAACTTGTGTCATCTCTACATCAAACCTCAACGAGCCCTTCTCAGTTTTCACTCTCTCCCAAGTCTGCTCATATTTTCACCCTGATCCCTATATCTAAGATGGTGGGTATGAGAAAGGCATGGAGCTAATTCAATGTATCTCAAGAAGGAAGTCAAAAGCTTTAGTTGGGTTGTTTGCTTCGCCATCCATGGATGTATTTTAGAGTTCCACACGGCTTTTTTTCAAATTTTTGTTAACATGTTTCACTTTTTATCACATTTGCTTCTCAATGTATCCCTTCTTCCCCCACTCCTACCCAGTAAGCCATTGCTGTAAGTCAAGAATTTTTAAAAAACAATTCAGCAAAGCTAATAAACCAATCTACACTGTCAGAGAATAGACATAATTTTGTATTTTTCTAACATCCTCCTCTTTCTGAATTACCCCTCCCCCACTCTCCTCCTAGCCATCCCGATGCCCCACCCCCAAGGAGCCTTCCAAGGGTAACAAAGAAAAGCCATTAAGTAAAACAAAATAAATAATATAGCTACTGAAACTGACAACTTATCCAACTCTCCACACCCAGAAGCTCGCACTAGGACAAGGGTGGGTCGGGGACAGGATCGTCCCTGGGACCAGTGTTGGTTCTGATGGCTGCACTGACTAAAACTCGTGAATTCACCCATCTCCCTTCGACCCCATTCAATGTTCATGTAAAAAAAGTCAGGAAGATTATCGGTCTCATAGCATCTGAGCTTTGGAGGCATCACTCACCTTGGCCTCAGCCTACATCCACCTCAAATAACACCCAAAAGGTCAACTACTGACGTGCAGTGACCCAAGTCTCCTACCACAACACAATCACAGGATCAGGGCTTCGCAGGGACCACAGAGATCATGTATTCCAGCCTGCAACTCCAGCAGGATCGTCACTTGGCTCAGGGGTGAGTGGGGGAGCCTCCACATACTAAGATGCTCAGTCAAGATGGCCGAGGATAGTAGTTTAACTGATGCTTCAGTCAGGTCTTAGTGGGGAGGCCTTAGAATCAAGAAACCCTGCCAGAGGAATCCTGCTACTGACCCTGGGCAACTCAAGCTCTCTAAGCCTTAGTCTCACCATCTGTGAAATGGGGATAAAATCCCTCCCAGGGTAGTTATAAGGATCCGATGGGATAGTAACAGACATAAAGTAGTTTGTAAACCTTAAAGGGCCACATAAATGTGAGCTATTGTTATTTATCCATTGTTTCTACTTGTCCTATACACAAAGTAATATGATTTTAATACATATTATACTACACAAGTACCTTACTCGGTGAGCTGGCTGTTCCCCAACCCCTCCTCTCTGCCAGGTCATGTCCTGGATGCCTTGGGATCCTACAGTCAGAGATCTAGGGCTGTAAGGAATCTCAGGCTCAGAGAAGTCATGTCCCAAATCCAAATCCAGCCTAAGAATCCCCTCAACTCCTCCCCCACCACAAGAAGCACTTTATATTTGCATTAACAAGCTTTTTCTTTTTTTTAAGCCAAGAAAGAAGTTTTCAATTGGCTTGTTGTTTGCCTATATCACAGAGCCCCACAATGGCAAAGGAGAGAAGAGAAGTTTGCAACAAGTCATCTTAGAGCCAAAGAATCCACGGAAAGCTCCTAGATAGAAGGGCAGGAGGGAGAATCCAGGTCGCAGTAGAGATTGAATGTGAGCCTTAAAACCATGACTGCTCTGTATTCTTCCAGGAGACCCTCCACCTTCACCCCAAAGGAGTTTTTAAAAATCACACCTTCTTGGAATGATTTAAACAAATGCCACTGTCTCAGGGCAGAAGGGTGAACTAGATGACCTCACGATGCCCCATTAGAGCCTGCCTTTCTATTTTTCATACTGCAACTAAATTGAACCCTGTACTTAAGAAGCAGTTTCCAGAGAAAACAAAGTGAAGGAGTGGATAGGTCACTAGGATCCAAGCCATTACTTGGCTTTCTTTGTGCCCTTTGACCCAAAGCCTCACAATTCTGACCTGAACCTGGTCCTGCTTTCTGATTTGCCATTGGTTAACCACAATTTGTTGTGTGACCTTGGATACAAAACTTAACCTTTCTGGGTTGGTCTAAGGTCCCTCTAGTCCTATCATCCTATGATCCCATGACCTTGGGGAGGATTACTTTAATCTCCCCTTATCTTAATTTTGTTCTCAGTAGGGCTCGGTATAAATACCTGTCCCAGTCCTTCCACTGGCTTACTCGGCGGTTTTGAAGATGGATTAGATAAAGCCTGGAAATTAATGGGAGCTCCTTGCAATGCACTATAAATACAAGACTGACCGATTATGATTGCTCCAGCCAAATGGCAAGGTAAGATAACTTACAGAACACCCTGTCCCTCAAAGACATTCAGTTCTTTCTTCTACTCTCCAGAATCACTGAATGTCAGAAGGAAGCTTTGAGGCCATATCATCCAACCTGTGTCAATAGAAATCTCTCTATCGCACTCAACGAAAGGTCATCAGAGGCCTTTGGCTCCAAGACCTCCCATCAAGAACTCACTACCTCAAAAAACAGCCCCTTCCACTTTGAGATGACTTTACCTTTTAGACTTTTTCCTTATGTGACTGGGGTTTCTTTTTTTTTTTTCCTATGAGGCTGAGGTGTTTTTTCCCTCTATATGTTTATCAACCTGCAACTCCTGCCCATTATTCCTAGATCTCTTCTCTGGGGTCTTCAAAAATCACCCCTTAACAGCTGTTTGCTTCTCTGTGCAGTACAGTGACAAACCTAGGGGTTAACCCTGGCTTGTGTTTATGAATTAAAAGAACCCCAATTAAGTTTCCCCATTAGCCAGTAGTCCTATGGATGCCATTTTGGTCTAGCTCATCTTTGAAACAACCCTCCCCTCCCAGTTGTTAATCCATCAACAAATGTTTATTTATCACCTACTGTGTGTTAGCTGATATGCTCTCCTATCTCAAACAACTTTATATTTACTGATCTGTGGACATATTATATCCCTTGATACCCCTAGTCAGTAGAATACAAGTTCTTTGAGGGTAGAGTCTGTTTCTTTTAATGTTTCAACCAGAAAGATGTCTTCCATACAATAGATATTCAATAAATATTTCTTGGATTGAATGCAATTGAATCAGATTCCCTAGAGATTTTATAACCTTTTATAATATTTCTCAGAATCTCGAAGCCCTTTGCAACCAGGAGAATTCTTTCTACTAGCTAACCTAAAGCTTTTCTGCTGTAAATTAAATCCTACCTTCAATAACTCAAATCCTTGTTTCCCTGGTCAATTCCGCTTTCAGAGGATACATAGAAGTAGAATACAGCCCCTCAAGGGCTCCACAATATATAACCTTTCATGGGCTTAAAGGTTATTTCTAAATGCATCTCCCTTCTCATTCCCCACTATACACAAACAATCACAAAGAAGCCTTTCTCTCCTCTATCCTAAAGGAGCCCAATTCCTGCATTCGATTCTTTTTCTCAACAAGTTCTAAGATATCTCCTCTCTAAATCTTTCATAGATTCAAAGCTAGAAGAGATCTAATGGGTCACCTTGTCTAGTCCCCTCCTTTTACAGATGAAGAAACTGAGGCCCAGAGACACTGATTTTCTCAAAGTCGTAAAGGTAGTTAAGTGGAGTAACTAGAATTCAGACTCAGGAGCTCCGACTCCAAATCCAAGACAATCTTTCCATAGCACCAGCACCATTCGGACAGTAACTACAGTCGGACTGAACTCAAGACTCCTGTGGCCACCTGAACCACCTTAAAACACACAGCCCCAAAGAGCTCACTCTGTGTAGTATCTATCACCTAGTAATAATAAATAAAAAGCTTAATAAATGCTTGTAGAATTACTAACCAAAGCTCAAGCACGTTAAACCTTTTGGAAATCCTGCCTGGAGCATTCTTATTGCCTACAAGTGACCAACCCTAACATCTCTCTTGTCCTGTGTATTTTACCAACATGTGTTTATTACCAACACCTGGGATCCAGAACCAAAGAGCTCGATACCTTGGGAAGGCTTCAGGAGCTACTGAGTCACTGCTCTACGCCCCGTCATCAACAATACTGTCCCTTCATAAAGTAAACAGAAGACTAGCCAGTCCAACCTCCTGCAATATGGTAGGATTCTTTGCCCTCATCAACTCCCCTCTTACCCCTACAAGCCCCATAATGAGGTTTTTTTAGATTACCTCTCTTTCCCCATTCCACCTGTTTCTTTTGGCTGTGTAACCCCATCTCCAGCATAAAGTAAAAAAAAAGGAAGTTAGGATCACTTCATTGCCCTATCCCCTCCCTTCTTTCCCATTTCCAGGTATGTACTACCATCAAGCCACAAGGCTCTGCTGACTGCTGTCTCCCTACAGAAAGCTCCCAAATCAGGAAAATTATAAACAGGAGCCATCTCTAGGGCACAGGACCATAGGCTAAGAGCAGGGCACCTGATTAACAAGCCTGGAGCTGTTTATTTCCTAACCTAGGCAGATGGCTACAACAGAAGGTCAAGGGTAGAAACTTTCTTGCGCCCGACAGTCAAATCCACTCCTCTGAGACCCAAGCAGGGATTCTGAACCTGCTCTGTGTTCTAGGTTCCTTGGTAATCTAGCACAGTTTATCAACCCCTTCTCAGAAAAATGACTTTAAATGAATTAAAAAGCATATAATGGAAACCAATTATATTGAACTGAAGTTAAAAGGAAGTTCATGAACTCCAGACTAAGAACTCTTGTTCTAGTGAGAAATCACATTTAGTGAGAACCAGGGAGGCAGCCAACCAAAGGTAAGCTGGGTTTCATTTTCTGCCCCAACCCAATCAGGGAGGGAGAGTAGCCAAAGATCTCAGTTTTTCAGCCGTCTGGCTCCAGCCAGACTGCCCCCGCCAGAATATACGGGCTTCTCTCCTCACTCAGGTAACAATTCAACATTGAAAAAAAGAGAGAGAGAAACCAAAAAAAAAAAAAAGAAAGAAAGAAAAAAAAAACCCAACCCAACCCAACTTACCTCATTTAACTAAAGATTCTGTTGGGAAATCCAATAGCAGGGTCTGATGAGGAAGCTGGGCAGAGGGAAAACAGACTAGCTCCTAGAGGTGATGGCCAATCTTAGAGGGGTGTTAGGTTCTGTCACTTCCCAGCCCTCATAAGAGTGAAGATGAATGCATAGGACATTAATTTTAAATCATTTTGTAGGATGTTAAGCAATAGGCCACCAACCGGGAATTCCCTAAGTCACTTCCCCCTCTCCTGATTGGCTGCGAGGGCCTTAATACAGTAAAATAAAGGACAGCCAACATGGGCTCATTTGCATGTGGAGCTCACACTTTAGTATTCAACCAAAACAGGTCTGACCAGGTTATGACTGTCTCGGGGAAAGAGAAGCGACCTGTTAATGGATGAAGAATTGATCTGGCAGTTACTGTTCTTTCCAGCCTGGAGGCTCACTCTGAAGGCTCAGAATCCCAGAGCCTCCGTATGAAGGGACCCCCAGACAAAGGCCAGCTGGCCCAACCTGGACTTGGTCAGGAATCCCCTGCAACATCCACACCCAGGGGATTATTTTCCTTGAACATGTGGGAGGAGGGGAATCCTAGGACAGTAGACTGAGAGCTGAGAGTGACTTTAGGGGTCAGCTAGTTCCACCCCTTCATTTTTCCAGCTGAGGAGACTGAGGCACAAGGAACGTCACAGCCATTAAGTCTGTGAAGGAGACAGAGCTGTCATATGTTTGGAGCAGGTGCTCTTAATTGTTTTCATTTTATACAGTTTAAAACTTTATTCTGAGAAGGTTTCACCAGAGTGCCGAAAGGGTCTCTCTCTCAAACACACACACAGACACACAGACACACAGACACACAGACACACACACACACACACACACACACACACACACACACACTAAGAACCTCTGATTTGGAGCTAAATGGGACCCAAGAGGTGGTCTAATCTAAACACCTCTTTGACACATGAGGCAGTGAGAGGGAGAGAAAGGTAAGTGACCTACCTGGGATCATAGAGGCAGTACATGTCTGCGGGTCGTTGTGACTCCAAGTCCCACACACTTGTTTGATCCAGTTAGGAGCAGCCCATTCTATTTTCTGCTCGTTAAGAAGTTTCCCTTTCCATTCACCACTGAACACCTTCCCCCATTGGACTCGGGTTGTCTCTGGGGCCAAGCAGAACAAGTAAGACCCCTCTCCCGAATACCTTCCCTATACTCAAAAGTCATTATGCTCCACCTCCCCAGCTCTCTTCTCCCTTCAGTCCCTTGCCTCAATTCTAGCTTGCTGTGATCACTCAAAATCCATAGCTTGACTTCTTCTTAATATGCTGTAGCCTGGCAGTGTCCTTCCAACATGGCTGCCAGACCTGGACATTATACTCCAGAGGTTATCAAACTCAGGTAGAGGACCCATGGGGGTCACTTCCCTTGATGTTATTATAGCCTAAGATCACATTTCTATCATGGCTATTAAATCACACTACTCATGGCATATAAAATGAGTTTGCAATCTACTAAGATCCTCAGATCTTTTATTTCCTCATATGACTTCTTGTCTCAGATGATTTAGGTCAGATGCAAGGGAAAAATTCCTAAAGAGCTGACTTCCCCTGTCTTTCACCTTTGCAAGATTTGACATTTTGCTTCAGGTTAAGAAAAGCAACAACAGCCACCAGAATTTCCCTTTTCTCTCAAAAAAAGAAAAATGGGGGGAAATCAGGGGAATAGTCTATAAGGTTGACTATTATAAATACACAAATTAAAAATAAAGGTCATGTGAAGAAAGACACTGTCAGCATTCAGGAAAAGAGCTAATAGATAAAGTATATAGAGAATAATTTTACACATGTTTATATCTATCTACATATATATACACACATATATATGTACACACATACACACACATATATCCCTATTTGTGTCGAATGGTAAGCCATCCTAGGTAGGACAGGGGGAGAGAGGGAAGAAAAAAGGGGAAAAACAGATATTTACATGTTAAGTGTTGTCTATTTAGAGGAAACAGCAAGTTGGACACTGCGGATTTACAGTTTCATGGGCATTCATCTTTTTTTTATTGCACTGTTATGGAAATATTTGTTTTGTGCCCTAAATCGAAAAGAAAATATTTTCTTAATTGAGAAAAAATCAATTCTTGAAAAAATCTTTTTAATAAGATATTGTGTGTTAACTCGGACGGTTCTCCACACCTGAAACGCACACTCTCTCCTCCCTTCCCCTCCACACATAGAATCCTTTTTCTTCAGGGCTCAACTTCAAAGACCCCTCCTACAGGAAGCCCTTCTGAATTTACCCTCCAGCCCAACTAGGAGCCCCCTCCCTTCCAAAGTGACTGTTTATTCTGGTTATAATTGTTCTGTATATTCTAACCTCCAGCCTTGTTACCTCCTGAATTCGAATACAAAATCCCTGAGGGCAAGGACTGTTTCAACCTCTCTATTTACATCCCAAGCATCTATTATCCTGCCCAAGCACTTGGTGGACTCTTTATTCGATTCTAAATGACTGTCTCCCAACCTTCCATTTCTGACCCCCTAGAGGCTATGTAAATTGCTATAGCAGATAACCTAAGTATTCCCTGGGGATCTTTTTTCCAGAACTGGAAGGGGCCTCTATTTACAGATGAAGAAACTGAGGGCCAGAGAGATTAAGTGGACAGGTCACATCCACAGTAAGCATCAGAACCAGTATTCGAACTCAGGACCCAAGATTCTACTTCCATTGCTATTTCTACTTTGCCATTCCGTAATCAAATTGAGTTTCTCATTATCTTAAGCACTAACCCTCTTTGGCACTGCTCTTTGGCATTCTTAATTAAAAAACCAAGCACTGGTTAGACTCAGTGAAAATCAGTTCCTTTGAGGCTTAGAATCACTCCCTTCAGATCCATGAGTGACAGAGTGGGTGGAGGAGAGGGGAACATGGGAGGGAATCACCCATCACCATTAGTTAATAAGGAACAGTCAACTCTCAACTATGTAGAAGCTGATCATCCAGTTTGTGGATTATCCAAGTCTTTGGTTTCCTCCTGCTATCTGCCTGACCATATAACTATTTATTTGCACCCTCCCCCAGTGTATGTCCAGGAGACAGAAAACACTCTGCTTTCTTTCCCAGAGGAATCTTTGCTTTTGGTTAGTGATACCTCTAAAAGATATAGCCAGGAAAGAGATGACCAAGTAAGGTCTAGGGAAAATAGGGATTTCAACTCTCCATGGTTCTCTGCTGGATTGCTTCATCAACTCCCTGAGAGTAGGGATTGTATCACTCTTCATACTTGTGTAGCCAATCTCTACTTGACCCTTAGGGTCCCCGAAGCCCCTAAATCCCCTCAGGGCTCTAGGATTAGCCTCAAGGAGTTGAATGGTTATCTTTCTAGTGCAGTACATCATGAGCCCCCAAAGGCTTGGTCAACTTTTCTTCCAGGCATTTTGAAGGGATCACCATCCAATCTGTCCTTGGCTCATAATGCAGAAACAGCCAACAACTCTTCTAGGGATGCACTGGGATGCTCATGAGGAAATGGGAAATGACTATTCCAGTTCATCCAAGGGCATATTGTATTTAAGTATTTGACCGATTGGTTGACTGAGACTTTTCCTGGTCTTGTTAAAGTGTCTGGGCATCTCTTACCACTTAACATTGTGGGGGGGGGAGGGCAGGGTTGAGATGTTCCTGCATTGAAATTTTGATGACAAAATATTCTATCATGTATCTTTATGGTACTGTATTGTAAACAAGTAATTATACACACATATTCCTGCCAAAGCATGTTGCACTTCCTGTCAATGGTTGAACACCCTGACCTGCCAACACTTGCTTGTTAAGACCTACAGATGGACTTGACCACTGATTGATTATAACTTGCATTTTGTGTGTTTATTTTGAAAATAATCTAATCACTACAACTTTGACTCTGTTACACAATCGAAGAAACATATATGAACGGTTTTTCAAAATTCTCTTCTCTTTTTTCCTTATGGTTCCACCATCCTCTTACTTTTACTCAACACCCTGCAATTTCACATGAGCTTTCTACCAACCCTCTGAATCCTTCCAGCACCCTTCAAGGGGCGGTATCACCACTTTAGTAACCTCTGTTCTAGAGGTAGACTACTAATCAAAAGCAGAGATTCCTCTTGGAAAGAAAGCAGACTGTTTTCTGTCTCCTAGACACCCATTGGGGAAGGGTACAAATAGTAATATGGTCAGGCAGATAGCAGGAGGAAAACAGGGACTTGGACAATCCATAAAGTGTATTACTTGGATAATATACAAGCAGAGGTGAGGTAATCAGCCCCATTCTTTTATTTGTTTCCTCAGAGCCTAGCACACAGGATGCGCTTAATAAATGTTTGCTGATTGGTTCCTCATTACCAGACACTAGTGAGGAATTAACTTTTCTTATATCATTAGTCTCCATATCTTTAATCTTTCCCATCTACAACCTATCCTGTACACAGCTACAAAAATAATCTTCCAAGAGCACAATCCTATCCACGTCACTTACTTCCTCAAAAACTTTCAATGGCTCCCTATTGCCCCTAGATTAAAATATAAACAAACATCTGAGGTTCCCTACAACCTGGCCCCAACCTGCCTTTCCAGTCCCATTTTAACTTGACTTCCCTTCTTTTACTCTATATTCTATGCAAACTGGATGACTACCTGTTTCCCAGTTGCTCCTGCCTCCATATTTGCACAGGCTCCCTCTGGTACCTGGAAAGCACTGCCTGCTCAGACTCCTTTTTCTAAACCCTTATTGGCTTTGAAGGATCAACTCCTGTCAGCTTCCATTTTGAGAAGCTTTCCCTAATCTCAGAGACAGAGAAGTAGGAGATGAGAAAAGCCCTGAATTTGGAACTAAGACCCACTTTGAAGGGCTGATATGGTACTTCTAATGGTATGTCCAAATCTCTGCTACTTCCAGCGACTACTGACCACCCCTAGATCCTTCCTACAGTCTTTCTGAGTATAAGATCCATCTTGCCTCCATGAAGGCACTCATTCAATCTGTTTGGCTTGTCAGTACAAGCATCACAAATTCTCAGATTCCTTAAGAGTCTCGCCAATGCTGAGATTTCTTAGGAGTCTATGCAATACGGGGGATCTTTAAAAAACTTTGTTTTTCTTTGGCTGAAAGAAAACTTGGGTCAAATTAATTTAGGCAACTCCCATGTATCACTATTTTGGGGATCCCAGCACCCTTAAACCTCAACAATTTCCCTGAGGTCTCAATTTATTCATCTCTAAAATATTCTCACCCACCTCAAAAGTTCAGAGAGCATTTTATCCAGCTCTGTCCTTCCTATCTGTCCAGGTACCAGTTGGACACTTTTCATGGTCCAAATAGCTCTGTCAGAGCAGAAACCACCATTGTTTTATCCCTGGTCTTAGCACAATGCTTCACACTTGGGGTAGAGAGAGGGAGCCTGTTGATTTCATTGGCACAGAGAAACCTTAGTGAAGAAATTCCCTCCGCCTATAGAGATTTAGCAGGGTATCTTAGAGAACTCCTGGGGAAACTGAGAAATTAAGTGATTTGCCCCAAGGTTACTCAGCCAACATGTGTCCAAAGTGAAACCTGAACCTAGTTCTTCCTGACTTCAAGGTTGTTCTCTTTGTCTGCACATAGTGAGTGCTTAATAAATATTGAGCTGACCCACAAATCCCTCCACCCAGAAGTGTACTCAAGCCAGCTGCAGCCAGCTTAAAGAGCCATTGTTAAATTCAGTGGGAGCATTTCCAGTTTGATTTATTACTTTGGTGATTGTCTAGACTTCAGAAATTGATGTAGAAAATGTTAATAATACAAATTAAACTTAAAAGTGTGCCTCCCTTTGTTAAACATTTACTAGCAACCCACCTCCATCTACCCATAGAGATGTGTTAAAAAAGATAAGCTGCTTCCAGAGAGGACCCTGGCCCCAGCTGTTTGGGGGATCTGTGTCTAGTTGAAGTTCCCATAAATGGCAGGGTTTGATACCGCACCCATATTCAGGCACCGATTTCTTACCTTTTTCCTGGGAGAGTAAATTGTCTTTTCCCTCTCTCTGGAATGGAGCATCTGGTTTTCATAACAATGAATGCTTAAGACTTTGGAAACCATGCTATTATTGTGAGTTTAGACCAGAGGGGCTCCAACTGATTAATCAGGCAGTAACCTCAGACACCCATCCGATGTGTGAGTGACCCTGGAAAAGTCACTTCTCTCAGACTCAGTTTCCTCATCTGTAAAATGGGGATAATGTCAGCACCAACCTCCCAGGGTTGTGAAGAAAAAATGAGATCGTTTTTACAAAGGGCTTTGCAAACCATTATAGAAGGGCTAGTCATCATTGAAGGTTCTTGTGTTATATAACAGTAATAACTAACATTTATGTAGTGCCTATGTTGCAGGCTCTACACTAAATGCTCAAGGCCAGCCCATCTAGATCCCACATCCACCCTCCATAGCCCATCTCCTCCGGCCCCTTTCCCCAATTTCTCTTAAGTCCCTCCCCGGGTGCTAGAAATGAATGACATAATGACACAATGGCCTTAGCCAAGCAGATTCAATTAGATAACAAACATTTATTAAAGGCCTATTAAATCCAAGGGCAGCTAGGTGACGCAGTGGATAGAATGCCGGGCCTGGAGTGAGGAAGACTCATCTTCCCAAGTTCAAAATCTGTCCTCAGATACTTTCTAGCTGTGTGACCCTGGCCAAGTCACTTAATTCTGTTTGCTTTATTTTCTTCATCTGTAAAATGAGCTGGAGAAGGAAATGGCAAAGCACTCCACTATCTTTGCCAAGGAAACCCCAAAGGAGTCCATGAAGGGCTGGACATGACTGATAACGACTGAACATCAAAAATTAAATCCAAGAACATCTGGGCTCAAGTTTAGATTCAGACACATCTTGGCTGGGTGACCCTGGACCAAACCGAATAAATTTCTCAGAAGTAGAATAAGTGAAGATGCCCATTTATAGAGAAAACTTCTCACTGGGAGCTCCCCACCATCCCTAGGACCACACCTCCTGACTGGCAGATCCCTAGCCTGGACCAGCCTCTCTGGCTTACTTCAGCTGGTGCCACCCTCCTCACTCCCAGCTTTTCTTCACTCCTCATCCCCCCATGCTTCATCCTCCAGGTACCTCTTACATGCAGTGTTCCCCCATTTGAATAACAGGTAGGGACTGTTCATGAACAGCTCTTAAGCACTTTAAAGGTCATTCCTCTACCTGCACACTCCTGTTTCGGCCACATTTGGGGTCAACAAGGCAATAAACAAACACTTATAAAGCCAGTCACCTAGCTAAGCACTGGGAATCCAGATAGAAACAGTAAGAAAGCTAGACCTTACTAGCCACTAAGAGTTTACATTGTAATGGGGAAGGAAAACATTTAAAAAAGCTGAAAAACCTTGGTATAGGGGAAGGGGAGGAAGGGAGGGAAATAGAGAAAGCCCATAGAGGCAGGTGGAGATTCTGGAAAGGATCCTTTATATCCGGGGATACAAAACCAAACACCACAAAGTAACCTAGCTAAGGAACATTCCCAACTCCCTCTGGGTCAAGAACAACACTTTCTCCTTGATTTAAACCCCCTCCTGGGGCACTAATTGAAGGATTTGTCTCCTTCTGCCCCTCCCTTGAGGAGAATGCCAAACCTAAAGCAAAGGACCATCCCCTTCCATGTTCTAGCATCCTTTGGGGTCAGGGTCATAGGGAAAGGTGAATTACTCCCATTTTTCAGATGGGGCAACAAGAGGGCAGAGAAACATAACGTCTTGTCCAAGGTCAGTGAGCCAGCTCAGCTGACACTGAGAATAGACTAGGTAAATGATTGACTCAGGCTTTGGGAAGGAGGGAGGGAGAGAGGGAAGGAAGAGGGTGGAGCAGAGAAAAGGGGCGGTACCTATGGTCTTCTGCCCCTTCTTAGGTCATCCTCAGGACCATGTGAAGCCCAAGTTCTAGCTACTGGCCTGAGAGACAATACATCTCAAGATCAAAAAAACTCTATCCACCTTGTTCCCGAGTACCTGCCAAAACAAAGCATTCACTGGAGCCAAGTATCAGGCCCTAAGGGAGTACAGAGTCCTAGAGCCGCTAGAGCATTCTGTGGTTTCAGGAAAGGTCAGTGGGGGTGATGGTACCTTGCAAAAAGGAAAGTGATAACTTACTTTAGCTAGCCTATTTTATCCAAAGTCTTTTGTACGTATCTGTCTGAAGGCATGCCTGTGTGTACGTAACCATCTTCCCCCATGACAGAAATTGGAGTTTAGGAACCCCAACCCTAACTATCCCTTGGGAAAATCATGGCGACCACTCAGCAACTACCTGAGAACCCTATTCATTACCTAAATGCTCAGGGTCAGACAGGAACAAGAACTCCAGGGGAATTAACTTATTATTAATTGCCCAGACTTCAAGTCACGCCAGGACGACTGAGTTAATAAGCATCATCTTGCCAAAAAAAAAAAGAAAACCACCCACCCTGGTCACAAGATCATCAAAAACCACAGCGGTCAAGGCTTTCCAGGTGTGGGTCTGCTTCTTCAAATAGGGAAAAGATGTTAACTTAAAAAACTCCCTAGGGGCTGGCCAAGGACTGCCCAGAGAGAGTCAGACGAAGGAGGTCTTCAGCTGACAGCCTTGTTGACAGGTCTGGGTGGAACCACCAACAGCTGGCATTGGTTTCTATGGCCTGTCGAGGTTGGCAAAGAGCTTTAGGCATCTGATCTCCTTGGAGCAGCAACTCTGTAGGGGAGGGTTGAATGATGAATCAACGATGAATCAACAAACATTTATTAAATGCCACTGCACACAACATACTGTGCTAGGCTCAATAAGATAGCAATTGAAAAAAAATGAAACCATCCCAACTCACAAGCAGTTTATATTCTAATGGGGGGTGAAGAAAATATGAAATATAGACAACATATTTTTGTTGTTGTTGAGTTGTTTCCAATTCCTTGTGACCCCATTTGGGGTTTTGTTGGCAGAAATGTTGGAGTGATTTGCCATTTTCTTCTCCAGATCATTTTACAGATGAGGAAACTGAGGTAAACAGGGTAAAGTGACTTATCCAGGGTCACACAGCTAAGAAATATTTGAGGCCAGATTTGAACGCAAGAAGATGAGTCTTTCTGACTCCAGGCCCAGCACTCTATCCACTAAATGACTTAGCTTCCCAAAAATATATATAAACGTGTACAAAGTAGTCAAATACAAGGGACAAGGGGGATAAGGAGTTGGGAGAATCCAGAAAGACTTCACGCAGAAGATGGTACTTGACCTGCATCTTAAAGGTTGAGAAAGATGCCATGAGAAGGAAGGAAGGAAGGAATTCATTCCTGGCCTGGGGCATGGCCAGTGAGAAAGCAAGAAATCAGGAAAATGAATTTTCGTGTCTAAGGAAAAAAGAGTAATCCAGTATGACTGTACCAAAGAGCTCAAGAAGGGAAATAATGAGTCTGGAAAGACGGATTGGCACTTGGTTGCATAGAGCTTCCAAGACAAAGCAAAGGAGCTAGTTATTTTTTATCCTGAAGGCGACAATTGGGAGCCCCAAGCTAGCTGAGTACAAGAATCAAATGGCCAGATCTACACTTGAATACAATGACTTGGGCAGAAGAGAGGCTGGAGAAGAGAGAGATTAGAGGCAGGGAGGCCAATGAGGAGGCTGGCGCAATTAATTTAGGTGAAAGGTGATAAGGACCTCAACTATGGTGGTAGCTGTGTTGGGAAGGAACTGGGTGCCAGGGATATTATCAAAGTAGAAACAGCAACATCTGGCAACTAATTAGCTACGTAGGTGAGAATGAAGAGTCCAGAATAATGATGAAATTATAGGTCCGAGAAACTGAAAAGAGTTAAGTATGGAAGGCAAAGAAGGGATAGGCAAGATTTCGAAGATATGTCATATCATATCATGCTGTCACGTGATGTCACATCACACCACATCATATCATATCATATCAGGTGTATGATATGATATGATGTGGTATTGTGTCATTCTATATTATATCATATCATACATCATATTATATTATTACATTGTATCCTATTATGTCATATCACATCATGTTCTATTACATTAATTTCTTATGTTACATTACTTTATGTTGTATTATGTTATTTATATCACAATCACATTACACTATCGTATCACATTATATTCATATCACAGTCATAGTATCATATATCATGTCAAACTATTATGTTCTGTTGTATTACAGATGTACATCATTTCATTGCACTGTGCTTAATTAAGCTTCACAGATATTGTATCACTTGAAGGTTTGTGACAACCCTATGTCAAGCAAGTCTATGGGAGCCATTTTTCCTAGATGACGTGGTCACATCATGTCTGTTTCACATTTAGATCATTCTACTATTTCAAACTTTTTCATTATAATTATATCTGCTGTGCTGATCTGAGATCAGTGATCTTTGATGTTGCTACTGGGATTGCTTTGGGACACCACAAACCACATCTATATGAGATAGTGAACTTAACTGGTGAATGTTGTGAGACTTCTGACTGCTCTACCCACTGGCCTTTCCCAGTCTCCCTCCCTATCCTCAGACCTCCCTATTCCCTGAGACACAACATATTGAAATAAGGCCAATTGATAATTGATAACCCTACAATGGCCTCTAATGACGTGACATGATATGACATGATATAAGTGAAAGGAAGAGTCAATCGATGTGACAAACTTCATTGTGGTCTTATTTTAAGAAATTGCCACAGCCACCCCAAACCTCAGCACTCACCACTCTGATCAATTAGCAGCCATTAACATCAAGGCAACACCCTTCAGCAGCAAAAAGATTCTGACTCACTGAAGGCTCAGATGATGGTTAGTATTTTTCAGAATAAATATTTTTTAATTAAGGTACATACATTTTTGTAAACAACACGTGCACACTTAATAGACTATAGTAAAGTATAAACATAATTTTTATATATACTGAGAAATAAGAAATAAAAAAATTAATGTGATTCACTTTATAAAGATATTCTCTTTATTGTGGTAGTCTGGAACCGAACCTGCCCAGGTATTCCTGCATATTCTAGTCTATCGTATTGTACCACATTATATGCTACATATTTGACATTTTCTAATGAGTTCCATTTCAGGCATGTTGAGTTTAAGCTGTCTCTGAGACATCCTCTTAATGAAACTATGGGGAGAAACTAGGGCCAGATCTAAGAGTTATCTGCAGAGATGTTAGTTAAACCCATGGGAGGTGATGAGGTTGCTAAGAGTGAAAGACTATAGAGGGAAAGACTAGGACAGAATTTGGGGGAAGACGCACACGTAGAAAGGGCATGCTGTGGATGAGACAGCAAAGGAAACTTAGGAGTGGTCAGACAGGCAAGATTACCCCCAGCTAACAGATGAATACACTGAAACTCTCTTAAGATGTGGATGATTTACCTACCACCATCCACCCAGGAAATGTCAGAAGCCAGATTTCAGCAGCATCTTTTCCGATACAGATCTATCTGTGTACACATTGTGGCCCATCCCATCTTTCAAATCTCTCCTTAGTACATCTGTGCTTAGGTTCATTTCATTCACTCAATCTGTCCATCAGCAGCCACTTAGGAAGTGTCTACTACAACAATCACAACTCCCAATGTCTCCTCCTCAGTGACAGGCACCAACTGGACTCTCTCACCTCAGTTGCCAGCACACAACGGCATGTAAGCAACCAGAATACAGAACTCTTCCTTGGAGGGGCCATCATAAAAGAGTCAACTTTCATGGTATCTTAAAGACTGTGATGTAACTCCCGGGTGAGGAAGCTCTCTTTCTACTGATGCAGGCCAGCTGCTTCCTCCATATCAGAATTTTGGAGGAGTGCCTAAGAATTGGAGAGGTTCAGTGATTCGCTTAGGGTCCCACAGTCAGTTTGTGTCAGAGGCAGGATTTCAACCCAAAAGTTCTTCATTTCAAGGACAGCTTTCGATCTACTATGACCTAGGCTCCATGGACCTCTTAGGGTCTGTGAAGAGATTCCAAGAGGTCTGTGAACTTCAACGGGAAAAAAGCTACATCTTAATTTCAATATGGTTTCCCTTGTCATCCTATATATTTTATTTTATGTACTTAAAAATATCATTCTGGGAAGGGATCCATAGGCTTCCCCAGACCCTTAAAGGGGTCCATGACCAAAAAGGGTTAATAATCCCTGCACTGCGCTATATTGCCTTGCATTTCAAAGAGAAACATTTTTTTTTGAAGATTGGAAAAGATGACAAATGGCATTTTTACTACAAAAAAAAATAATTCAGGAAATGTCAGTAGCGCTCTCTTCTCATCTCTCTGAAGTCTTTGAGAAAGAACTGTGCACATACCAATGGTGTCCATGCTGATGGAGACAGAGAGAGACCGAGAGATAGAGAGAAGGAGAGGGAGGGAGGGAGAGAGACAGAGACATAGAGATAGAAACAGAGACAGAGAGGGAGGGGGGAGGGAGAGAGATAGAGAGAGGGAGAAGGGTAGGGAGGGAGAGAGAGAGAGAGAGACAGAGACAGAGAGATAGAGAGAGAGAGAGAGGGAGGGAAGGAGAAGGAGGGAGAGAGAGAGACAGAGACAGAGAGACAAAGTCAGACAAACAGGCACAGGCAGACTTTCATAAATAGTTAGGAATAGCTAATGGGTGTGCAGGTAAATGTTTAACAACCAGCTCTGCAGAACAAATTCTTTAATTTAATCCTCATTATTAAAATTTTCTTCATCATATTCTTAGATCTAGACAATCAACCTTGCAACACATTAAGTCCTGATCTGTGGTGCTGACAGATTTCCCAGGTGTAAATGTTCACACTGAGAATTTATCAATCCCAGCCCATTGGAGCCGCCTCTTGCAGACCCCAGGGTACAGAGCACATAAGGTCCCACTATATGTATTGCTTGTTATATTTTTTTAGGGAAAAAAACATCATTTGATCTCCCTGCCTCCTTTGTTTGCAAAGAGGAGAGACAATCTGTGCAGATCATTGCATGTACTGTCAGACATTGTAGACATATTGGTCAGTTTTTCCCAAATATCTTTTTCCTTCTCTTTTTAAAAAAATATTTTGTTATGAGTCAGTGCGAAGGGGAGGGAGGAAGGATGGATTTGAAAATGATGGCTATGTAAAGTTCAAAGATAGACTAGATCTGTGATTTCTTTGGTCTAGGGAATTCTCTAGATGAGGAAAAACTTTACCAAGTGATGTTAGAAACTTCTCTGAACTTTATTGTCTTAGAAGGACCCAAGAGCCCAAAGGTGAACTTATTTGCCCAGGATCATATGACCAGTATTTATCTGAGAGAGGACTTGAACCCAGGTCTTCCTGGTTGTAAGACCAGCTCTCTACCCACTAAGCTACACTGTCTCTTAAAAAAAATTAATTATATCCAAAAATTAATTAAATATTTTAAAAAGCCTTTGATTTGATGGAATAAAACCCATCAAGACTCCTCTCCAACAAGATAGATAGATGTGTGTATGTGTGTATACATACACATATATATGTGTGTATACATAATACATATACACATATGTGTGTATTTATCAGGTATATCATCTTATATATTATATATCATATGAATATCATATATATCATATATTTCATATATATCTCATATGTCTCATATATATCATCTCATATCTTATATATTTCATGTCTATCACATATCTCATATATAATATATAACATAATATAATATATATAATATATACTTCATCGATCTTATATATCATAGATTTCATGTTTTCATATGTGTGTATATACAAATCCATATATATATATATATATGTATATACACATTACATTTGTCTACGATGAATGTGACCATGGAGATGACTTTGTTCAATGATCTGCTGGGTGCCAATACCAAGCAAGACATAACATTGACAGACACATGTGCCTAGGTCATTCCTTGGTGTCATGAAGGGTACTGGGGAGAGGTGATGCTCATGGATGTCTTAGGTGTGTAGGTCTCTGCTTTATGCCTTGCTTAAGGCTGGTCCTCAGCAGGTCATTACACAGTTCTTCCCATGGTCACGTTGACATGAAGGGTATGTGCAGATAATCTGGCTCAAGGATTATGATATTCTGACTATATCAAGTCCTAGAACACTATGAGGGCCTTGTGAATAATGAACATGCTCATTCCAAAGAGCCATCCATACTGAAATCAAAAACGTGGATTTATAGAAACTGAAGTAGCCCAGATTAAAACTTGCAGTTGATCAGGTGGTCCATCAGTATGGTGCTCTATATAGGAGGGGGGTGGGGGTGGGAAAGGATTTATAAAGTGCCTATTTTGTGCCAGGCACTGAGCTAAAGTGCTTTACAAATACTATCTCAGCTGCTCATCTCAGCAACCCTGTAAGGAAGATGCTACTATAACCTTCATTTTATAGTTGAGGCAGATTTTAAATGACTTGCTCAGGATGACACAGCTAGGATGTGTCTGAGGTCAGAACTCAGGCCTTTCTTACTCTAAGTCGAGAGAGCACAGGAGTGAGGAGAGATGGGATCAGACCGAATTGTAAAACCATGCTGTACTCTCAACTGTTACAAGCGGCTCCCTGTTACGACTTTCATCCTT
This sequence comes from Potorous gilbertii, assembly GCA_028658325.1. NCBI lineage: Eukaryota > Metazoa > Chordata > Mammalia > Diprotodontia > Potoroidae > Potorous > Potorous gilbertii. Next base: position 254,738,642 of record CM053772.1, on the reverse strand, counting down.
TTAGATGCAGTAGTCTCCCAGTACTGTTATGTAGCTAAGAACCACGAATCAAGCAATAAGCATTTATTAAGCACCTACTATGTGTCAGGCACCTACTATGTGTCAGGCACCGGGTGTTGGGGCTACAAGGACAAACATGAAATGGCCTCCGCCTTCAGGTAGCTTATAATTCTATGCTATAACAGAATTTCAGATGAATCAATACACCTGGGAGTACGTAAATAGGCTTTAGTTTATTACATTATAGTTTAAATAACCTGAGGTGAATGAGCCTTTGCCCCAGGACCAACACCCAGGGTAAGAATATTTCCTGCTGAATCTCCATCACTCACCTTGCAGATCTTACAATATTGACTCCACCTGCTTAAGTCAGGTGTACTTAACTTGAACCAACTAAGCAGCGCCTGAAAGCAGTTAAGTGACCCAGAGATAGAGCCCCTGGGCCTGTAGTCAGGAAGACCTGAATTCAAATGTGGCCTCACTCATTTACCAGCTGTGTGACCTTTTTTCTGGTATTCTGCCCAGAGGAAGGTAAACTCCATGGCTGAAAGATGCCTTTTTACTTTAAGTTTACTGGCTAAAATTCTTGCTCAAAATCAAGCCTTAAACCCAGTCTCTCTGGAGCTCATAGACTGGACACCAAGTCCCCACCCACCTAGCACAGAGTGGATATAAATAGTAATTGTTTCTCTTTTGCCCAGGAACCCTGAGGGTCTTCCCCTCCCAGTTTGATTTTTTTTTTTTTTTGATGAAAGGGGCCATCCCTTGAGTAACTTAAACAAGACTATTCATTGAATGGGTGTATCTTGCTCAAAGTAGGAATATGATAAGATCTTAGCCTGAAAAGGCCAGGGTCTCACATTGCTGCCAGGTCCATATGGGGCCACTGCACCCAGATGGCTCAGGAGAAGAAGGTGAGGCTGGTGACCCTGCATAGCCTCCCTCACTAAAATCAAAGTCAACCACAAGTCATGTCATCATCTTGATGTCATGGTCCTCTTCAAGATTGAAGGACAAACACAATGACCTTGAGCACATCACTGAGCTCATTTCCTCACTTTCCTCAGCTATAACAGGTGGTTGTGAGGCAGTTGGCACTGTTCCTGACACATAGTAGGCACTTAATACTTTTCCCCTTTTCCATAAAACCACCCTGTGATCCCAGTTATTTAACAGATGAGGGGACTGAGGTTGAGAGAAATTAAATGACTTGCTCATTGCTACCACACAGCTAGTAAATACAAGAGCAAAGTCTTGAACCCAAATCTTCAGATCTACAGATTCAGTCCTCTACCTACTCTGTGAGTCAATGATTCACCTCTCTGCATCTCAGTTTCCCCATCCAGGTCTGACATTCCATTCTTCATGTCTCCTCCCCCTGAATCTGATCAATTACTGAGCACTTGGTATTTCCCTTAAGGGAGGGATTCCATGAGTGTCAGAAATCATGGCTGGACTCTTCCACCCCTTTCCAGCTGCTTTCTGTGTGTTGTCTTTCTCCTTAGATATGTCTCTTCAGGACAGGAATTGTCTTGCTTCCTTGTATTTTATATTCCCAGTACTTAGCAAAGTTTCTGGAACACAGTAAGTGCTAAGCAGATGTTCCATCTCAATGTCCATCTATCTGTCTGTCTGTCTCTCTGTCTATCTATCTATCTACCTATCTATCTATCTATCTTTGATCTATCATCCAGGTATCCTTTATTCATATCTATGTATCAATCATCAATTTTTCAATCATCTATCCACCTATCATCTGTTTATCTATCACTTATCTTTCTATATACCCATCTATTGTCAATGGGTCTATCAATCATTTATCTTTCCCAACTTTTCCTTGTTTGAAAAAAACAGATGTTTTTCAACTACCAACTCTGGAAGATTTGAACAAAAAACTTTTTGAGAGAATAGAGTTAAATCATCCACAGGGAAATCCTTAAATCTTGCATTTATGTGTTTAAAAGACAATGCGCACCCATAATGTACTAGTTACTGGAGAGAACTCTGAAGACACAGTTCCTGCCTTTCTGGAGGACTACCTATCAAAGGCAGTGCCCCAAAATAAGGTGTAATGAACCTCAGTATTCAGGCCTTTTTCTTCAGAACTAGTCTAATCATGTCTCCCGTTTTATTTCACTTCCTGTTTTATCATCTGTTCAGCAAACAGCCCAGAATTGACACTTGGTGCTAAATTCTAAAGAAGCTCTCTATATATCTGAATTTAGCACATGAAAAGGGGTGAGCACAGTTTGGCAAAAACTAGATATAGACCAACATCTCACACCATATATCTAGGCAGGTCAGAACGGGTACCTAATTTAGACATAAAGGATGGTATCATAAGTAAATTAGGGGACCATGGAATAATTTACCTGTCAAATCATTAGATAAAGAGTTTATGACCAAACAAGGGATAGACAGGTTTATAGAAAGTAATATGGATAATTTTTATTACATGAAATTAAAAAGATTTTGTACTAACAAAACCAAATGCAGCCAAAATTAGAAGGAATGCAGGAAACCGGGGAAAATAATTTTTCGCATCAAGTTTCTCCCATAAAGCTTTACTTCTCAAATATGTAGGAAACAACAAAATTTATAAAAATATGAGCCATTCTCCAGTTGATAAATGATCAAAAGAAATAAATAGTTTTCAGAAGAACTCAGGGCTAACTATAATCTCATAAAAATACTCCAAATCACTATTGATTAGAGAAATGCAAATTAAAACAAACCTGAAGTACTGCCTCATACTTATCCGACTGGCAACATAGAATCAGACACTGAGGGGATGCCCATCTACCGAGGAATAGTTTAACATGCTGTGGTATATGAATGTGATGGAATACTATCAGGCTATAAGAAATGACGTGCAGAATAATCTCAAAAAAACCTGGAAAGATTTATATGAACTGATGCAAAGTGAAGAGAGCTTTGTACACCGTAACGAGATAATGTAACAATGACCAACTGTGAACAACTTAACCACCTCAATCAGTACAACCATCTACAACAACTCCAAAGGACTCATAATGAAAAAATGCTGTCCTCCTCCAGAAAGAGAACTCATGTACTCTGAGGACAGACTAAAGCATATTTTCTTTCACTTTTTATTTCTTGCCTTTTTTTTTTTTGCCATATGCCTTATATAGAAGTGCTTTTCATGACTTCACATGTATAATGAGTATCCTATTATGTGTCTTCTCAATTGGTAAGGGAGGGAAACAATTTGGAACTGAAAAACAATTTTAATTAAAGTTAAAAGACAAAAATAAAGGGAAAGTCAGGGCATGGCAATCAGTAGGAACTGAACACAGAGTGGCTGGTTCAGAAGAAAACCATGGAAGGAAAAGAGAGACTGAGCAAAGAAAGCTTTGTCTGCAGACGTCCTAGATTTCAACCGGTCAACAAGCATTTATTAAATGACTAGTAAGTGCCAAACATTCTACAAGGTGTCGGTGATTGTTGTTTTGCGGTCATTTCAGTGGTGTCCAACTGTACATGATGCCATTTGGGGATTTTCTGGGCAAAAATACTGGAGTGGTTTGCCATTCATTCTCCAGCTAATTTTGCTGGAGGCAAAGAGGGTTAAATGGCTTGCCGAGGGTCACACAGCTAGGGAGTGTCTGGGACTAGATTTGAACTCACTAAGATGGGTCTTTTTGATTGTAAGTCCAGTGCTGTATTCACTGCATCATCTAATTGCCCTGGTGTTGCTGATAGCAAGACATAAAAGTAACAGTCCCTGCCCTCAAGCAGTTTATATTCTATAAGTGAGAAAACAAGTACATATAGAGATTTATATAAAATTAATCAATCAATCAACAATTATTTATTCAGTGTCTACTAGATGGAAGGGACTGTGCTAGGTCCTGGGGGTATAAGTAGGAGTGTGCTGTAATAAGTTCTTATGGAACTATTGTTAAATTTTCAGTGTGAGCATTTACAGTCTTGGAAATCTGCAAACACTGTAATTCAAAGCTTGATTTACTGTTCTGTTGATTGTCTAGGCTTAACATGAAGAACATGTTAATGATGGATTACTACTGCCCTATAAGAAATGATGAGCTGGTTGATTTCTAGAAAAACATGGAAAGACCTGCAGGAAATAATGAAGAGTGAAATTAGCAGAACCAAGAGAACAGTGTATACCGTAACAGCATTGTTGCTTGAAGAACAATTGTGAAGGGCCAAGTTATTTTGAATACTTTAAATTCTCAAATCAATTACAAAAGTCCTATGAAGGAAGATGCTATCGACTTCCAGAGAAAGAAATGATAAATAGAAGGATGTGCAGTGTGGTTTTCCATATATACATATGTATACATACATAAATATCTGTATCAAATGGTGGGTTTCTCTAGTGCAGGGTGAGGAGGGAGGGAGAAAAAAATGTACAAGAGAGAAAAACGAAAACTCAGGAGTTAGCATATAAATGTTGGGTAGCTTTAAAAATGTGGTCCAGTATTGGTTACATCATTTTTTTAAAATAAGTAAACAATGTGAAATACGATTGGTGGTTTCATGTTGAATCCTCTCTTTGTGTTGTGCTGTGTGCATGGAAATGTGGGGGGTTGCCTTTCTGTATTTAAGTTCAAAATGAATTTTTTAAAGATTTTAAATGCTAATAATGCATATTAAACTTCAAGGTGTTTCTGGGTACAATTTTTCTAGAGATGGGTTGTTAAACATTTACTAGCATGTAGAGAATTAAATAATCTCCAATAACAATGAGTTTACATTCTGATGGAGAAAACAAGAACAAATGAAAATATAGACTTCATAAATAGAAAGTGAAAAAGGATAAAAATATGGAGAAAGTCTCATAAGTGTGAGTGGAAATTTGAAAGAATCCAGAGGTTCTAAGAGGTGGAAACAAGACAGCTGATTGCCGATGCAAGCGTGCATGCAGAGGCAAGAGATGAAGGGCTCTGTGTGAGAAATAGAATGAAGGTGAATTTGGCCAACTGAGATCATGAGAAGACAAGAGCTGTACAATAAGTATGGAAACTGACACCAGGTAATTGACAAGCGCATGTTTCAGGGTATGCAAAGCACGTATTTGCATATATAAATTAGCCATTCAAAATATATGCACCTGTACATTGTTGGGAGTGTCAAAAAATAAAAAACTCTTAGAATTGATTTGCTTATGACAAGTGATGAGGGTTGAGGGGAATTCCAGGATCTGAGTTCCATCCCTCCCTTGCCTTTCTTCCTTAGAAAAGATAAGGGGGTTTAAGTTTAGAAAGTATTTTTCTAGGGCTTCTTGGAAAACAGGGGATAGGCTAACAGACCCATAGTCTGACCCAGTTAATCTGACCATGATCTGAGAAAGTTTTGCTTCAGTGCTGATAGGTTACTGTAAGATATGTGACTAATTGCTCAGAGATTCTGGGAACCTCAAATATTGTGTGGGCAGGTGTACAGTAAAACTGATCGAATGCATTTTGCTGGGCATGCTCTACCAAATTCCTGCTCAGGACCACATGTAGGAGCACGTCTGTGTAGGAAGGCCATCCTCTGAAAACTACGTAATCACTAGAGCCTGCTGCATTGAAGAACTATGTCCAGTTCAGGAGTGGGGAGTGGAGGGGGGAGAAGGAAGAAGAGGGGACACATTCCATTTTTCTGGGACAAAGGAAAATCAAAGAACATTGGGGGAGGGATCTTTGGGTCATAGATTCAGAGGGATCTGAGAGTTCACCTAGTCCAACCTCATTTTACAGATGAGGAAACTCAGACCCAGAGGGAGATTTAAATGACTTACCTTGCATCACACAGGGAGACAGAGAGAGAGAGAGAGAGAGAGAGAGAGAGAGAGAGAGAGAGAGAGGAGAGAGAGAGAGAGGAGAGAGAGAGATGGAGAGAGAGAAGGAGGAGAGAGAGACAGAGACAGACAGAGAGAGAGAGACAGAGAGAGAGAGAAAGAGAGAGACAGAAAGAGAGAGCTGGAATTCAAATCCAGGTCCTTTGACTTTAAATCCAACCCTCTTTCCTCAACAGTTAAAAAGAGAGAACATGCCTCTGGATCAAACAAGCGTCCACCTTGACAATATGACAACCCAAAATATAAGACTCAACATCTAAGAACTATGGTGCCAGATTGGGGATGATTTACAATAAAGAAAATAAAAGTTATTAAGACTTAAAAAAAATCTGTCCAGTAATCAGTCCAGAGATAAATATTACAAAGACTCTCTAGACCAAGGGTGGGAACCTGCTGCCTTGAGTCTACATGTGGCCCTCTAGGTCCTTGGGTGCAACTTTTTAACTGAGTCCAAGTTTTCCAGAACAAATCCTTTATTAAGGGGATTTGTTCTGTGAAGTTTGGATTCAGTCCAAGGCCTGCACTTGAGGACCTAGAGAACAAGTGTGGCCTCAGGGCTGCGGGTTCCCCACGCTGCTGTAGACCATGAGTTTTTAACCTTTTGGACATGCAGTCATCTAGATCCTGCTCACTTACCGTAGAATAAGAACCCCCGATTTAGAGGGTAGATAATTTTTTCTGCTTGTAACCCCAGGGTCTTGCACAATGCCTGATACTTTAAAAAAAAAAAGAAGCAAACTATGATTTTATCTCTAAAGGAAATTCCCAAAGAGGAAATTTCCTCTACTAATTTAAGCAGGCAACTATTCTGTAATTTATAATTTTAAGAAAACTGCCATGGGCATTTAAAGATTAAATGATTGTTGAGGACCACAGAGTCACCACAGTGGATAAAACTCCTTGCCTAGAGTCAGAAGACTCATCTGTCTGAGCTCAAATCTAGCCTCAAACACTTAGTAGCTGTGTGACCCTGGGCAAGTCACTTTACTGTTTGCCTGAGCTTCCTCATCTGTCAAATGAACAGGAGAAGGAAATGGCAAAGCATTCCAGTGTCTCTACCAAGAAAACCCCAAATAGGGTCACAGGGTGTCAGAGATGGCTGAAAAACAACCAGTCATACAGGTGGGACTTGAGGTGGGTTCTCTTTCCTCTCTTTGCTTTCTTCCTCCTGTTCCCTTTCTCTCCATCTTCCCTTTTCTGTCTCTGTCTCTGTCTCTCTTTCTCTCTGTCTCTCTCTCTATTTCTCTGTCTCTCTCTCACACACAGACACACAGGCACATAGACACAGACACAGACACAGACACACACACACATACACACACACACACACACACCCCTGGGATATAGGCTCCTCTGAGGGAAAAAATACTTCCTGTTTGTCTTTATATGACCAGAACCCAGCACAGTTACTGGAAGCTAGTAGGTGCTACATAAATGCTTACTAAATTAAATTGCTGAATTTAAGTGAGTACTGAGTGCCAGGCAGCGGGGGGCTGCTGAGGATACAAAAACAAAACGAAAAGGTCCCTTCCCTGGAGGAGCTTACATTCTGGGCAATAGGGATAAAGAAGAGTAGGGAAATGAGCACAGATAACTACAAAATAGGGGGAGGAAGGAAAGAGAACTAACAACTGGGGATGCCATGGAAGACTGTAGAAGAGGCAGCATCTGAGTAGAGCCTTGAAATAGAATAAGGATTCTGAGAGGAAAGGGTAAGGAGGGAACAGTTCTAGAAGTGGAGGGTGGTGGCCTGTCCAAATACCCAGCATTGCTGGAATTGTGGGCATGTCCGCATCTCGGGATCCAGAGGAGCCCTAGTCCCTACAAACTCCTCAGGAAAGTTCTAAAATTGAACCAGAAGGAATAGTGAAGAAAACCCAAGAGAATCAGTTCTAAACTCTTCTATCCAGGCTCCAACAGCACAAAAGGCTTCTAGAATCCTGCGGAAACCAGAGCAGGTTAGAAGGCAAGGGGCCAGAGAGATTCCCGGTGGGGCAAAGGCCACCCCCAAGGGCCTCCTCCCCATCCATCCTTAGGAAGAACATGTCAGACCAGCATTCAGGTACCCCAGATCTGAACCAGAGCAGGTGGTAAGGCCAGGGGCACTAGAGGACGTGAGCACAAGACCCCATCCAGAAACTGAGGCTAAAAATATGAGTATGGGAGGAAAATGCCAAATGCAATGAAGAAATAGGATGAGCTGAGAAAAGATAAGCAGTAAAACCAGAAGAAAGCAGCATCACAAAGATGTATCTAGAGAAAGCAATGTCTTGGCCCCAAGAAGTAAAATAATATCTGTAAAACAAGATATAAGCTGGAATACTTAGGGAGGAAAAATGGCACGGAGTATACCTTAGAACAGACATGGGTGAACCTTACCCAAGAACTGAACTCCCTGAAAAATTAAAAAACAAACAAAAGATTTAAATGAAAAAGGAGAAAATATAAGATATAATATAAAAGGCAACTCACTTGCAAAACAGGTCAATGAGTGATTATCTCAGTATCTTCAGACTATCCAAATAGCATGACCCAACAAAAAACTTAGAAACCATATTTCAGGAAATAGTAAATGAAAACTGCCCACATTATTTAGAATTAATAGAATTTTCCAGTTAAAAACTCTAAAATGAACTAAAATACTCAAAAACAGCAGATAAAGTTTTGAATTTGGGGGACAGCTAGTAACAACTGAATTGTAGTATTTCTGAGGAGATTGAGACAATATCTGAGAGGTAGGTAGGAGACAGAATTGCAGGTGGCCTTCAATGCTAGACTGAGGAGTTTCTATGTTGTCCCAGAGGTAACAAGACCAACTAAGGCTTCTTCAACAGAGGAGTGACATGGTCAGGCTTTTGTCTTTGGAAGGTTATTGTGGCAGTTATAGGCAAGATGAATTAGAGGGGCAAGAGACTGGAAACAATCAGGAGACCCAAGTAGGAAGCCATTGCGATGATTCAGAAAAGAAATTTCAAAGCACCCTTTTCAAGGCTGCTTCATCCACCTTTGGCTTTATGATGTATAAAATGTTCAAGAGACATAATATTTTGGTAATTAATAATTTTATTAATTATGATTAATGGATAATTGATAAGACGATCCCTCGGCCATCTTTAGTGAACCAAAGACCCATTGTTTGGGTCCCTTGATGCCCTCAGAAGAGTGGTGTTACCACCGTCAGCTCTGATTAGTTAATGACATCATAAATATTCTAATGAGAAGTGCACATAGTCTAATGAGGGGCTGAGGGATAAGACTTTGATTATGTTACTCTTAGTCCCAGACTACCCCTAGCCTTGGTCAGTCTAGATAAAGTATCTACTCCCTACCCAAGCCTTCCCCACTTGGGCGGGTCTGAACAAGTTTGAGGAGAATCCAATCTCATCCTCAGCAAAGTCCTTTGGGTGCTGGCTGATTTCTGAATGAGGAAACTGAAAGGGAAAGAACTTTAGTCCTAATTCAATAATTGCTTATTAATATGAGGGAAATAGACATTTCTCTCATTGTCTACTTTCACCCAACTGTCATCTGTAGCTCCAAGAAGCTAGAGTTTGTGATCACATCCTGGTAAACCATCTTAGCTGAAAGACTAAACTAGGCTGTGGGTGAGTTAGGGAGATGTCCACCCCAAGCAAGTGAAGATTTCCCCTAGTGGGATGGGTAGATGTGAACCATTTGTTGCAACATCCATGAAGGTGACTGAAGCAGGCTCTGTGAAGCACTTAGACTTTGGGCAAATATTGAAGATACCAAGGTCATCCCATGTATCCTGGTCCTTCACTACTCACCCTGACTTTTGTCCTGCCACTGGATTCTGATGGCTTGGGAAGAGAGAGGTTGATGACTTTGTGTAACTTTGTCTCACTAAAATCCTATTCACAAATGATTCAAGACATCACCTTGTGATGTCAGTGGTCCTCTTTGAAAAAAGATGAACAAAATACTGGCTTGGTTTAGTGGAATCAAGGGAAAGATAGCTTTTGTGGAAGCAGAATCAACAGAACTTGGCAACATTGGATGTGGGATGGGGTGGGGAACTGGAGAAGAGGGAAGAAAGTCCAAAGTTTCAAACCTGGAATGACTAGAAGGATGGTGCTATCCTCAAGATCAACAAGGAAATTTGAAGAGGGTTAAGTTTGGAGGTAAATGAGTTGCATTTGGAACATGCTAGGTTTGAGTTGCCAGACAAGACATCCAAGTTCAGCTGACTGTTGGTAAAAATAGAATCAGAAGTCAGGAAAGAGATTAGAGCTCAGTATAAAATTTGGCATTCATTTGCAAAGAGTTAATGCTTGAATCCGTGTAAGTGTATGAGATTATCAATTAGGAAAAACTGTAGAGAAAAAAGAAAACCCAGATCAGAGCCTTGAAGAACACCCATACACAGTGGGGTAGGAAATGGATAATGACCCTGAATAGTAGACTGAGAAGAAATTTAGAAGGAGAACCAAAAGAAAAGAGAAGCCAAGGGAAGAAAATGTATGATGATGAGGTGTATACAACCATGTCAGTTATCTACAGAGGGATCAAGGAGAAGGAAAGCTGAGAAAAGGTCTTAAGATCTGACATCACAGCATCAGTTGATTAGTGATATCAGAAGACAGATTGCAGCAGATTGAGAGGTTATTGGGAGGTATAGACTGTGAAGGCAATAAATGTACATTTTTTCGGGGGAATTTGTCTATGAAAGGGGAGAGAGATTAGGATGTAGCTTGAATGGACATTAGGGGTAAGTGAAGAAAGAGAGCAGCAGGCCTTTGGAAAAAGGTTTGCCAAGGACTGTACTATTGCTCAGCACACCTGAGACGTTGGCTCAGGGGGGCAGTGGGAGTCAGTTACCTTTTAGTAAACCCTGTAATGAGATCCTGGAAAGCCTCACGCATCCCAGGCAGGGCAGGAGCAGCTGGCCCTCAAAAATACTTGGTATCTGGAGCTAAACAAGATGTTTGGGATTTGGCAACCCCCAATCCATCACTCAGTCCTATTGTCCAGTTTCTGGGCTTATTCCCTCCAACGGCCTTGAGTAACTACTCTTTGGTGGCAGTTCACCATCTCAGGAGAGGTAGAGTGGTGAACATGCCTTGCTGGCCACTTGGGTGTCTGAATTCATACTCCTTGCGCCACCCTACCTAAACTGGTAGGAGAAATACTGGGCACTGAGTGCAAGGAGTGGGCACAGATAGGAGTGATGGCTGAAAATGACAGAACAGGATGAGGAAACTGAGGCACAGATTAAGGAAGGAGTATGGTCATGGAGTAGGGTCATAGAATTTAGAAGTGGAAGTGATGGGGTTGGAAAGGTGGGGGATTCAGGGTCCCTCAAGGACTGAAGTACAGGACAGAGTCATTTGGAATGAATTCATAGACTCAAGCATTCTTGAAGTCAAGGAGGCAAAGATTTACTGTTACACTTTTCAAGGGGCAAGAGTTCTTAGGGAACCTGCGACCTTAGAGGGATACAGTTAAAGTTTATATAAAATATTCTTAGTAAAACATGAGCCAAGTATGCTAACTAGGTGATTCAGGACAGGGTTAGGGAGTGGTTAAGAAATGGTCAGTTCTTAAAGGAACATGGGCTTTTAGTATCTACTGAGCAGGTGTTTTACCCAGGGTTCATTGGGAAATAGCCCAAGGAGGGGTTCCATGGAGGTGTAGTTTTAGGCCTGAAACATCAAGTCAACTAGTGGTCAGAACTGACTGAGAAACACCAGGCTACTTTCCCCAACAATGTCTTGTTAGACGAGATAAACGTAGGGAGTATACATATGTCTAAAGTCTAGGATACACATAGTGAGGAGTCCAGGATGCATATGATAGTTCAGTGAGTAGTAAATATCTTTAGGAGCTAGTACACAGCCAGTTCAACCAGTACACAGCCAGTTCAAACCAATAAATTCTATAGGTACAGCTGGCTACTGTATCAGGAAGAGAGATAAATGCTTTATTAGGGCAGGCTGCCCCTGGGCTGGGGAGAAACTTCCAGGGACAGTGTTTTGAGGCTAGGGAGAAATGTGGTTTTGGAATTGGGATCCAAGCAGAGGCACCCAAGCACCCCATCAGAAGGACCTGAGAGAGAGAATCAGGGTTTAGCCGATCATTGATGGAAAGATGGCCTTGGAATGAAGGAGGCCAAACTGCGATGCTTATTAATGAGGCAACTTTGCATGGCCAAGTCATTTCATCAGTCAGAGCCTCTTCTGTAGAATGGGGGTGGCACTGAGGCTGTCTGCCCCACAGAGATGCTGTACGAGGAGTGCTCTCATAGAATTGGGAAATGCTGAGGTGTCTGTCATTGCTGCAGAGCACCCCCCTCAGAGGGCTCGCACTGACTAAGACTCTGGATCTCATCAAGACCGTGGAATCGTCCTGGGAGCCTAGAGCCAGCTCTAGAAGGGGCCTCAGAAGCCAACCTCAGAGTAGGGGAACTGAGGCACAAAGAAGCTTGAGTGACATAGGAGCAGAGCTCTAGAGATGGAAGAGGTCTCTCCCCACAGCTATCTGCCTCAGTTTCCTCATCTGTAAAATGGGGATATTCACAGCACCCACCTTCCCAGGGTTGTTGTGAGGACCAAATGAGATAGTAATGACGAATACTCAGCACAGTATCGGGCACATAGTAGGAGCCAGATAAAAATGCCTGTTTTCCTCCCTTCTCCCTCTTCTCTTCCTTGGTAAAAAATAGATCAGAGATCAACTAGTGTGACTTCTGGCTTACATTCCAGTTCTAAGTCTGTTATTCAAAGAGACTCATCTTTCTGGACTTCAGTTTCTTTCCCCGTAAAATAAGGGGTTTACACACACACATGCATATGCACACACATGCACACACATATGTACACACATGCACACGCAGACACATACACACCTGCACATATATGGACACACACGATGCCTAAGATCCTTTCCAACTCTAAATAGCATCCAATTTCATTTGACTATTAAGCTTTCCAATGAGAAAGCCACGTAACTCAGCTGAGTTTGCTTTTTAATTTAATTTTTCCATTTGTAGACTTTTTGTTTTACATTATAGGTGGCAACACAAATATTAGATTCATTAAGATTCCTTAGTTTGTGTGATGAGTAAAAACAATGCTTTTTATGATTTAGTATTCAACAAATGTTCTCCCTTAAAAAAAACAAAGATAAAATTCTCTCAGATGCATACCCTAATGAAATGACTCAGGCTTACACCTTCTTCATAAGGTTGCTGTGAGAACATTGTGTAACGTACATGAAGTATCAAATATGTTGAAAACTTTAAGGAAGGAGGGCAGCAATCATTTATTAAGCATCTACTGTATGCTTAAAAATATAATAACAAAAATAAATACTATGTGTTTAATAATAAAGACAGAGGTTAAGTGATGTGTTTATCTTTAAAGTATTATTTTTTAATTTTTATTTATTTTATTTTTGATTTGCAGAATAAAACAAGCATTTCCATAACATAGTACAATTTTTTAAAAAAGATGATTGCATGTGAAACTGCAAGCCTATTATGTACCACTTGCTATTTCTTTGAAATATATGCTAAAGTTATGTAAAAATTTCTTTTTTTTCTTCTCCCTCCTCCCCCTGCCTTAGAGATGGCTTCCATCAGATACAATTGTGTGTGTGTGTGTGTGTGTGTGTGTGTGTGTGTGTATAATTATTCTACACATACTTCTATTTATCAGTTAGTTCTTTCTCTGGATGCAGATAGCATATATGTCCTTAATAGGGTTAATTGGAGTATTTATAATAGTCAAAACAACTTAGTCTCTCAAAGTCATTTTTAAAACAATAGTTGTTACTGTATACAGTTCTCTTGGCTCTGTTCATGTCACTCCATTATTTCATGGGAGTCTATATGTATTCTTCTAAGATCACTGAACTGTTCATTTCTTACAGCACAGTAGCTTTCTATCACAATCTTATACTACAAGTTGTTCAGCCATTTCCCAATTTAAATTTAATTTAAAGTACTATTTAAGTCAGCCTATCATCATCACTGGGTAGCTAGATAGAGTGCCAGACCTGGAGTCAGACACTTACCAGCTATGTGATCGTGGGCAAGTCACTTAACCTTGATTGATTGCGTCAGTTTCTCATCTCTAAACTGAGTTGGAGAAGGAAATGGCAGACCACTCCAGTATCTCTGCCAAGAAAACCCCCAATGAGGTTAAACACAACTGAACATCATCATCATTTCATTCTCATCTTAATGTCCAAATAACCCAGAGAGAAACAGTCCTGGAACAAGTTATTCTGTTCATGTTCTTCTATGTTTACATTTGGGCAAACTATTATACAAATGGGTAAAATGATTAACTTTTTTTTGAAATTTAACACAAATATTAGGATGCAGGCTCAGCTTTTGAAAAGTTACTCCCTGCATCTTTGGGACAACCCCAATAACAGATAGGGTGACAGATCTGACATGGACTTTTTCCTTTTCCTAAAGGAGTGGATTTCTTCTATTCGGTCTCCATCTCATGATAGTTTTTTCCTTCCAAATAATTGGAAAGTTATAAGGGTTTGACATCTACTTAAAGTATTGCTCTAACTTTTTTTAAGTCCGGGTGAACATAGATGATGAATTTATCTATTTAATGTTCTGGTTCTAAGTATCTATTGAATTCTCAACTGCATATTAAAGTTTGTATTGTACTAAGAGGATTTGTCACCTGTCAATTTACAGAGAAAAGAAAGAGTCTGGTTTATAAATCTGGCCACTTGATCTTTGTTTTTGTAGGTATTCAGCAAGTGCTAAATTTTTTCATCTCACAGTAATAGGTTGTATAGCGTCTGCCATTTTCTTGACAAGTCTACAGCAATCAATAAATCCAGGTTCTTTAAGAATGAACTTTCTGTAATTCTTCATACCAATGACTTGATCCTGTATCACTACCACAATGGATTTAGAAGGAGAAGGAACATCAAAGACTGTCTAGGCCAATCTTTTTGTTTTTATAGGTCACCAACCCTTTTGTGTGCATAAATAAATACTCAAGCTTTTGTTGGCTTTTGTTGGCTTCTTTGTCACCATTTTGTTGGTTGAGTTCATGTGGCATGTTACCTCTGAAGGGCCTTTGGATTCCACTCTTGGACCTTAGCCAAACTGATATCTGTTAAGGTCAGGTATTTGTATCTATTGCTATCCTTGACCTGCACAGTGATATCTATTTTGTTTAGGAAGTATTTCTATACATTTTTACTCCATTTGTCATGTACTTGAAGACTGTTGTCATCATTATTATCTAAGTCACCCTTTTGGCAAGAGTTCATAGGCTTCTCTATCCCTCCCTTGTTGTTAGCAATATAAGTGTTTACAGTCAGAGTCAGCCAATTGAAAGATATTTCTTGGGAAAACTTGATCTAAGAAGACAACAGAAGTCCAAATAGAATAGCTAACTCTTGGAAATAAAACAAATTTACTTCAACTTGAAATATAATACACAAATTCAATTTGGCAGTTATTTAATTAGTATCTATTTGTGTTAAGCATGGGCGGGGGGAATAGAGAGATTAATGAAAAAACTTTGCTGCCCTCATGAAATTTATAATCTCATAGTATTATAAAACACAAATATGAGTAGTAAAAATACTAATGCAAAATAGAACTAGGCCAAGTGAATCAGAAAGGAGAAACAAAGAGGTCGTCGAGACATGAGTTTTCCATTCAGCATTTAAGTATCTACCATGTGCAAGGCGCAACACTAGGCACTGGGCATAGAAAGAGAAATAGGTAAACATTCCCTGTCCTCAAGAATTTGCTGTTGTTCAGTCCTGTCTAATTCTTTATGACCCCATTTGAGATTTTCTTGGCAGAGATACTAGCATGGTCTGCCATTTCCTTCTCCAGCCCATTTTACAGATAAGGAAACTGAGGCAAATGGTTAAATGACTTGGTCAGGGTCACGAAGCTAGTAAGTATGAAACCAGGTTTGAAGTGAAGAAGATGAGTCTTCCTCACTCCAGGCAGACACTCTATCCACTGTGTCACCTACCTGCTCTTCAAGAAGCTTACATTCTCCTGAGGAAATATAAAACATGAACAAAAAAGCACAAAATATATAAAAAGCCATTTCAAGGGGAAAAGTCAGAAACTGGGAGAATCAAATGGAAAGGCAGCCCCTGAGTTGTGCAGGATCTCATGTGGAGAAAGTGAGAAGGGAGTGTATTTCAGGCATAAAGCAAAGGTACAGAGGCTGGAGATACAATGTCCTGTAAGGTCAACATTGAGCAGACGTGTGACCAGAGAGGCTGTGAATAGATGGGAGTGGGGAAGGATGAAGTACAGGTAGGAGCCTGATTAGAAAGATCATTTTTATGAGTCCAGGATCCAGAGAAGGCAGAATTTTAGCTAGACTTTAGACTTAGCATTTAGTTATTCCTAAAGGTGGAAAATCAAATCAACAAACACTTACTGAATACTTGCTGTATACAAGGCAATGTAAAATTAGGAAAACTCTAGGCACCCTTTTTAAGGCCCAAATATACTCAAAATTTCTCTGCCCCTCCCAGTCTCTCTCTCTCTCTCCTCTCTCTCTCTCTCTCTGTCTCTTCTCTCCCTCCTTCTAACTCCCCCTTCCCACATCTATCTGTTTCTAAGTCTTTGTCTCTGTCTTTCCCTCTCTCTGACTCTCCTCCTGTTACTATCTCTCTCCTGGTCTTTCCGTCTCTCTCTGTTTCTATCTGTTTCAGTCTCTCCCCACTTACCTTTTCTTCTCCCTCTCTTTTTAGTAACTGAAATACCCTCATGAGTCGGTCATCATCATCATTACAGAATGAGTTTAAGGGAAAAGCAAAAGAATGAAGAAAACTTGAACCCATGAAGCAACTAGAGACTAAAATTAAGAGCCAGAAGCAATTTCTGAGATAATTTAATCCAGTTTTCTCATTTTACAGATCAGGAATCTGAAGACCCAAGAAATTCAATAGAATGAAAACTCCTGGGGGGCAAGGGAAGGAAATGATCATTGATAACCAATGATTTTGGGAGATCCAGAGTTCCCCTCCTTCTGAAGTTCTCATTTGGAAGTTCAACCACTGGAGAACGGGATAGGATAAGCATTCTCCTCAATGTAGGTATAGTTAGTCCACCCAACTTTACAGGGAACTGAATCCAAGGTGAAACTCCTTTCCCTTTATCTTCTGCTTAGGCTTGCGTGGGGTTCCCTCCCCAGGCTGGGGGTGATTTGGAAGAGTATGACCGAATCAAAGTTACATCCCTTATTAGAATAGGTCACCTCTCATTATAATATTCATTCTGTCTCATTCATTGTTAACCAATCAGAGTTGATAACCATCCTCAGGAACACCCTCTCTTATAAGGGCATATAAACTGTGAGTCCATAATCATGACTGGTCTTTGGCATTCAAGAGGGTCACCAACCCTTTTATTAGTAAAATTCTAGCATTCTTAATGAAATGATTAATTGCCCAAAAACTATGTTTTATGAACTTTTAAAATGTCACACATGGTTTAGTTTCATTTTTATATTCCCCCTCTTAACCATCACCCCCCCCAACACAATCAATGTATGGTCAATAAGTCCATAATAAATGTTTATTGAATTGAATTGAGTGACTTGCCTAACTAATTTCTCATCCATTTGGGTCGATTATAGCAAGGATTCCCTGGCCATGACAGAAAGGACCTGGATATTTTGGTAGGAAAATAAGGTACTCACTATTGCATATGAAATATCTACTAACTCCCTCTCCCACTGCTCCACCCCTACCCCCCAAATTAAAAATAAATGAAACTTACATATGGCCTCAGACTAGTTGTGTGACCTTGGGCAAGTCACTTAACTCCAATTGCCTCAAAAAAAAAAAAAAAGACTGGTCACGCCATTGACCAGAGTTCTTAAGTCTTTTAAAGTTTCAATAAATATTTATTAAAAGAAAGCAATTTGCATTCAAATAGAGCCAAACAGGTTCTGTGTGCAAGCTGATCAGTCTTGAAAATGAGGAGAGAGGGCAAAAGAATATTTTTCTTAGCTAGAGAGGGTCTATACTTTTCTCTGTAACCTTCCCAGTTGCCTAGAACCCTGAATAAATATTTATTTAATCTAATACCATTTTTCTCAGTACTTCATACAGATACAGGTAGAGATGGATAATCAATTAAAGAGAGGAAACCATGTGACGGGTCAGATTCTCAGTCTCCATTAGACTCCTAGTTGGGCTCCATCCCAATGTCCTTCCTATTTACCTGTTACAGTTTCCAGTCAAGGATTAATTTCCAAGTTGCTGCAGGTAGGGAGTCCCTGTCTAGGACCTCCTCTCCCTCCTCCTCCTTCTCCTCCTCCTCCTCCTAATGAACTCCTGATAACTGCCCCAAGCATGTGCCCCTCAATGATGACTCACGTTTTCAGTGGAAAAAGCATCCAGCCACGAAACAAAGCCAGCAGTGTGCTGCTGGGATAATTACAGACCAGGGAGGCCGCCTGAAGACTGGTCAAGTTCATGATTCTTAGGAAGAATGAGTCAGAACTTGAAAGGCTTCACCGAGGTCCGGGGCCCCTGCACTCACCCTCAGCTCTGCCATCCAGAGTGGAGGCAGAATAACGAACTCATTCTGGCCTCCTCAACAACGTCTCCTTGAGTTGAGGGGAACCTGGGGAGGTGGGGAACACGCAGAAGGAGCAGGAGGATCCCCTTATCTCCCTCTCTTTTCTTTCAATTCAACACATGTTCATTGTTTTAAATTTTATTTTTTTTCTAAATGAACAAAAATCTATATTCTCTCTCTCCCACCTCTCCTGCATTTAAAAGAAAGTAAAATATAACTCTTATAACAAATATGCGTGGTCAAGAAAAAGAAATTCCCATGTTGATTATGTACAAAAATGTGTGTTTTGTTCAATACCAGGCATCCCTTCACCTCTGTGACAGGAGGTAGGTAGCAATCTTCATGTTTCATCCTCTGGAAGGAAGACTGATCATTCAAATCTGGCCCCAGACCCTGTGCAAGTTACTTAACCCCAAATGCCAAAAAACAAAGGACTGGTCATGCCATTGACTAGAATTCTTAAGCCTTTCCAAGTTTCAACAAACCTTTAAGTATTTACTCTGTGCCTGGCAATGGAGATATAAAAACAAAAATTCCTCCTTCTGCGAGTTTATACTTTGCTAGAGGGATAAAACATAAACATAAAACATAAAAACATGGGCACAGAAAAGTTTTCCAGAGAAGAGCATGCCAACTCCTGAAGTAGGCAGTTAGGAAATGTCTCAGTTGATGGCACTCGAGTTTTTGTCTCAAAGGAGGCTAGCGATTCCACAAGGTGGAGATGGAGAGAAAGGACGTTCCAGTCCTAAGAGGCATCTCCCCTCCTTCTCTCTACTCTCATCCCCTTGCATTATGCTTTCTATCCAGAGCTACTAACTCCTCTTTTCCCAGAAAGAGGAAGTTTGGCATTGGTGGATGGAGCGATAGCTGTGGAATCAAGAAGACCCAGGTTCAAATCCTTTTCGATATAGTACTATCCTGAGCTAATCCCTCACCACTTCTGAAGGGTGGACATGAGAAAGACGATGGTACCCACTTTATGGGGTTGTGAAGATACAGGGAGACATGTATAGAGTGCATTGCCAGCTTCAAACCTCTAGTAAATACAATAGGCAGCATGGTATAGAGAAGCAGTCATCAAAATGTGACACCAAGACTCCTGGGTGTCCCCAAGAGCCTTTCAAGGGGTTTTTGAGGTCAAAACTATTTTCTTAATAATACATTTCAATGCCTAATACATTAAATATCAATACATATAGCCCACATCAACAAAAAGTTCTTTGGAGTCTTCAATAATTTTTAAAAGTAGAGTGGGGCAGCTAGGTGGCATAATGGATAGAGCACTGGCCCTGGAGTCAGGCAGACCTGAGTTCACATCCAGATATTTGTTAGCTGTATGACCTTGGGCAAGTCACTTACTTTCTTTTTTGCCTCAGTTTCCTCATCTATAAAATGAGAATACTAGTATCTGCCTCCCAGGGTTGCTGTGAGGATCACATGGGATATTGGTAAAATGCTTGGCACAGTGCCTCGTACATAGCAAGTGCTATGTTTGTTGTTGTTCAGTTGTTTCAGTTGTATCTGACTCTTTGGGACAGTGCCTCGTACATAGCAAGTGCTATGTTTGTTGTTGTTCAGTTGTTTCAGTTGTGTCTGACTCTTCGGCACAGTGCCTTGTACATAGCAAGTGCTATGTTTGTTGTTGTTCAGTTGTTTCAGTTGTGTCTGACTCTTTGGGACCCCATTTGGGGTTTTCTTGGCAAAGATACCGGAGTGGCTTAGCATTTCCTTCTCCAGCTCGTTCTACATATGAGGAAACTGAGGCAAACAGGATTCAGTGACTTGCCCAGGGTCACACAGCTAGTAAATATCTGAGGTTGGATTTGAAGGTCATTCTGATTCCAGGTCTGGCACTGCACCACCTAGCTGCCTAGCTACATAAATATTAGTTGTCATTGTTGCTACCTTGGTAAGTCATAAACCCCCTGTGCTTCATTTTCCCTCATATGTAAACAAAGGGCTTTGGTTGGATGACTTCTAAGGTCCTTTCCAGCTCTAACTCTGATCCTACAAGATTCCATGAATTCTCTAATAAACGACAATCAATCAATGAGTGGATATTAAGTGTTTATAATGTGCCAGGTACTCAGTTGGCACTGGAAGCTTCCTCAATTCTCTCCCCTACCTGGTGCCAACCTTTTCCCTCAGACCCTGAACAGAATTCTGTCCCGTCCCTCCCTAGAACACTTACAATGTAATGTTGTCCAATTCAGCACTCCTGTCTCTGTAGGTCTCTTATGCCCCTCCTAGACTATTACCTCCTTGGGAGCAAAGATTTCCTTCTGCCTAAATTAACCCACCACTAAGGATGGATCTCAGTTGTGCACACTGCATGTATTTTTGCATGCATTTTTGTTTCTTGTTATATGCTTTCTCCACAACTTGCTAGCCTTGGCATGGGAGAAAATAGGATAAGAGCTGGAGAATTAAGAACTTTCCCAAATTACCCTGCTATGAGCTGATCTGGCTCTCCAAGATACCCCAGCACATTTTGCCAAAGAGTTCCATTTCCTAGAACTTTCCACTGCTGTTTTTGGCTTAGATATGTCTTCCTACTACTCTGCAAGAAGCCCACTCTTCCCAGATCTCCTCTCTCCTACATAGTCCTGAGAGAAATGATTCATTGAGGACCCCCTACTCAAACTCCAATCAGTATTAATCAGTTCCTTATGAATTTATAAAGGATAGTGATTATTAGTGATTATTTTAATATATTCATCTTTTCCTACATATCTAGTCAATCACCTAATAATAGGTATAAAAATAAGCAAAGTATTAATCCATACTTTGTATAAGTCACATAGAAATATAGATTCTAATAGACGGGCCCTAGAATGAACCTCAAACTTTAATGTAACGTTCATTACTTATTTAACAGCTGTGTAGATTGCTTGCACAACCACAAAAATGCTGACAAAGATATCTTCATCCTCTTGTGCTCAAATTTCATGACCGAACCAAGCATGGATGGTGGCCAGGTATGAGAAGTCCCTCCAATATATTCTTGGAGCATATGCATAGCTTGTTCTATGTCTTCTTTGCTAGCCTAAGGAGGACCCCTCCATCTTATGATCACTTAGTCAGTGGAGCTATTCCTTGTTTCATCTAACTTGTGACCCTGCTGACAGATCATTTCTGTTTATTTGAGCTTATGAGTCATATGTCAACCAATGGGATTCTATATTTTGTATAGCTTCTTTAGAATGTCTAGGTAATAAATCCTAGAATGCCTAGGTAATTAAACCATATAAAAAACAAGATCCTGGAAGAAGGGGGCATCTCAGATTGTGAGGAAGATTTGAGGTCCACTTAATTGGAGGGTACCATGGATCAAATGGTCCAAAGGACCATTGGCTCAGAGCTCTGCCTCAGTTTCTTTTAAGCTCTCCTTCTTCACTTAGGTCAGTCATCTCACAGAATGACAGCAGGCCCCATCTTTCCATGGAAAGAATATTTGGTTACCTGATAGTTTGCATTTGTACCGCTAAGAGGCTTAAACATGATGGAGACAGAGCCTCAAGCCACAGACCAACAAGATGGGGAAACACACAAGTTTTACAATAAACAATGGTTTCTTTAGAAAATCACCCTTCTTGCCCTCTCCCCAATAGAAAGCCTCTAACAGTTCTGAATTAGGGGAGTACCATGGACAAGTCTAACCCTTAGGGAGTTGAAAGAGACTTGCAAGTATGAAACTGAATGATTGTACAATACCTAGGATTGTCCCTGCACTTACCTCCTTATAGCACTTACCGGTACCACTAAATCCATGGCACACATTTTTATCCTACCAAATTAAATTATGGACAAGGAATCCATAAAGTTGAAAGATCTAAGTGAGGTAGGACTTATTTCTGTAGTTCAATGGATCTGAGATCTAACTAATCAATCTACAAACATTTATTAAGCACTTTCTATGTGCCAGACATTGTGCACTGGTTGCTCCTTGAGTGCAGGAACTGTCTTTTTTTGCCTTTCTTCATATCCCCAGGGCTTAGCATAGTGCCTGATTGGATGACTGTGATTCTTGACCATATTCCCCACAAATACACAAATACCCCACAGCTCACATGTTGGAGGGCTTGCATGGCATCTCTTGGCATTACATCAATGCCAGTGATGTACATGAGCTATCCAAATGTTATTCCTTGCTCTCACTTTGTTACCAACCCACTTGGCTCTTTTGGCTCTGAACCCACTTTTCTTACACAAGTCTTCACTGGTAATATGTTGTATCCTACTTACACCCACCATGAGCCTCTCCATTGCCCTCTGGGGAACCCATAACTTTAATTCTTTGGAGACTCGCAACAATACAGCATCATTGGAAGAATACATACTGATGTTCAAAAGCTGAGCCCTACACTAATGAATAATTGGTAGAGCTATGAACTGGTCCATTTATTCTAAAAAATCAAGAATTATGTGAAAAAAGTCATGAAACTGCTTTTATAATTTTTGGTTCAGTGATATCAATACTGTGTGTGTGTGTGTTTGTCCTTCCTTGCCAAAGAAGACCATGCCATCAGAGAAATAATGACATGACTTGCGCTTGACTTGTTTTGTGTGAGGGAGGGCTGTGCAGGTCACCAGCCTCACTTCTCCTCCAGAGCCATCTGAATTCAGTGACCAGATATTCAACAGGATGACTGGAGATGACCCAGGATGAGGCAATTGGGGTTAAGTGACTTGCCCAAGGTCACACAGCTAGTGAGTGTTAAGTGTCTGAGGTGAGATTTGGACACAGGTCCTCCTGACTCCTGCACTGGTGCACTATCCACTGTACTACCTGGGCTGTCCCAACCAATACTGGGTATATACCACAGGAAGAGCACTCACCTTTGGATGTAATCCACCAACTCCTTTTGTTTTCCTCTCAAAGGAGAACCCATGAGCTAGCTATTTATTTAGTCACAACTTACTTGTGTCTTCTAATTTTGTTTACAGTAAGAATGATATGATACAGTTCTTAGCTACCTGATATATGAGTCACTTAATAAATGAATGTTGATTGATCAATCGATTCTTCTACTGGCATGCTCATTTGATGAGCACTGTATGATGAGCACTGTATTGGTACTCATATTGGAGTACCAATAATTAAATTATTGTGTATAGTTGGTCTAGTAACTGTATGGGGCTTGGCAGGCTTGGCCCTCTCTCTACCACTGGATAGAAAGAGGAAGTGGCTGCAATGGACTGAGGATCATTTTGTATTTTAGTCTGATCTCCTGGTTTCTGTGAATAAAGACACCACTGCCCAGGTTTGCAGCCTCTTCCCCTCCTTCCCATTCGAGTTACCAAGTCTATTTCTGCAATATCTGTCCCCTTCTCTACACTCACATGGTCAATCATCAACCCAGTTCAGTCCTTATCTCCTCTCACAAATAGCTTCCTACTTGGTGACTTTCTATCCTCTGTCCAATCCAAACTCCACCAAAGTGCCAAAGTGATAGTGCTACAGCACAGGTCTGATCCTACCATGTCACTCCCCTGCTCAATGAACTCCATGGCTCATTACTTCTAGGATCAAATACAAATTCCCCTGCTTAGTATTGAAAACTGTTCTTCACCACCTGGACCTAGCTGATCTTTTCCACCTTCTTTTATGTTACTCACCTTTTGTGCTCCATGGTCCAACCAAATTGACCTTCATGCTGTTTCTCATACATGACACCATCTCTTATCTCCAACCTTTGCAACGACTGGTCCCCATTCCCAGAACACTATCTCCTCATTTTTACTTTCTGTTTCCTTTAAAGCTCAGTGCTACTGCTAAGGTCTATATGAGAACTTTCCTGGTTCACTCAACTGCCAGAGTTTCCCACCCAAAAATCATTTTGTATTTACATATTTGGGCTTTACTTGTCAGTATACATGTCATCTTCCCTGATAGAATGTGTGCTCCTGGAAGGCAGAGAGTTTCATTCTAGGATTTGTTAATTTTAAGTCACCAGTAAGGGACTAGTGACTCTCCAGTTTCAAGTAAATGTTGATTGATTGATTGATTGATTAAAATAAATGATTGACTAATTGTGGTCCTCCTATTCGAGAATAAACCTCTCTACATTTAACTAGTTGACACAGTGTAAAGAGTGCTAGATTTGGATTCAGGAAGACCTAAGTTCAAATCCTCCCTCCGCCTCATACTGGCTTTGTGATCCTGGACAAGTCATCCAGTTTCCTCATCTGCAAAATGGCCATAATGACATAATTATCTCCCAGGGTTGTTTTGAGGACCAAATGAGATAATATTTACAAAGCGCTTAGCAAATGTCTGGCATGCTGTAAGTGCTCTATAAATGCTAGCTATTAAAATCGGTAGTCAATAAACATCTATCAAGCTCCTACTGAGTGCCAGTCACTGTACCAAGCAGTGGTATACTGTGCTAAGGGTATGAAAATAATAAGTAATATTATTTTTAGTTATGTTCATCCTCAGGAATGCAGACCTAGATACAGGTTGTTGCCTAGTTTCCAAAGGCAAATTTTCCAGCATGATCAGAGCTTGAGATTCCCAGGTATCCCCTTTGAGAACCCAGGGTTAAGACTCATGAAGCACTAAGGAGGACTTTGGTGGAAGTTACAAGAAATCATGAGGACCCTTTTCAGACTTCCAAATACATTAGGGAGAAAAAGTATTTTGGATGTGTGTCCTGGGTTTCTTGGGTATTTTGGGTGATTTGTGGGTCTCAGACTTCCTATGAACTACATCTGGTCATTGTCTAAACCACAGTGTGGTAGTAATTACTCTTCAAGTCAAAGACTTGGATCTTGATCCTGGCTCTGCCTCTTTCCACCTTTGTGACCTTGGGTAAATCATTCGACCTCTCTAAGTTTCAGTTTCCATATCTGTAGAAAAGAGGAAATTGGATTATATTATCTCTAAGGTTACTTCCAGCCATAAATCTCTAATCTCATGAGCCCTCAGATATGTAGATAGCTAGATGGATAGATAGATAATAGATAGATAGATAATCAATCAGTAAACATGTATTAAGTAGATACAATGAGCCAGGCAGCATCTAGATGGCACAGTGGATAGAATCACAGGTCTGGAGTTAGGAAGACCTGGCTGGTCTTGAGGTTAGGTCTGCCTCAGACACTTAGCAGCTGTGTGACCCTGGACAAGTCACTTCACCCTGTTTGCCTCAATTTCCTCATTTGTAAAATGAGCTGGAGAAGGAAATGGCAAACCATTCTAGTATCTTTGCCAAGGAAATCCCAAACAGGGTCATGAAGAATCAGATATGACTAAAAAACCACCCAATCACAACATATGCCAGGAACTGTGCTACAAGCTGGGGATACAAAAAGAGACACAAGACAGTCCCAGTCCTCCCCTTCTGATGGGGGCGATGTCATGAAGACAAATATATACAAAGTAAGCTATACACAGGATAAATAGGAAATAATTAGGAGAAGGAAAGCACTGGGATTAAAAGATGTTGGGGAAGGCTTCCGGTAGAAGGTGGGGTTTTACTTGGAACTTAAAGGAAGCCAGGGAGATCAGTAGTCAGGGGGAGGAAGAGAGCATTCCTGGGACGGGGGACAGTCAGAGAGAATGCCTGGAGTCTATCTTATTCATGGACCAGGTAGGAGCCCAATGTCACTGGATCCAAGAGTGTATAATGGGCAGTAAGGTATAAGATAATAGGAATTATAGGACAGGTTCGAAGCTGTGAAGGGCTTCGAATGCCAAACAAAACATTTTGTATTTGTTTCTACCATCAATAGGAAGCCACTGGCATTTATTGAGTGTGTGTATTTACGTGGGTTGAGGGGGGTGGGACATGATCAGACCTGAATTTTAGGGAAATCACTTTAGTGACTAAATGGAAGATAGATTGATTGGGAGAAACTCAAGGCAGGCAGACCCACCAGTATTGAAATAATCAAGGTATAATGATAAATGAGAGACAGAGAGAGACAAGGAGGGAGGGAAAAGAGAGGGGAGGGAGGAAGAAAGAGAGATGACACATGGATACATGGGAATATAGAGCCACATGTCAATTATTGTGTTGAGTGTTGGAGATACAAATACAAGAAGGCAAGACGGTTCTTGCCCTCCAGAAACACATCTTCTGGGGGAAGATGCCGACTCATAATGGGGAAGGTTGGAGAGGCTACATGATGGCACATCACAGTTTCAAAGAAATGTCTCATTTAGGGCAAGATAAGACTACAAAGTCACCCATCAGAGCAGGCAAAGAAAAAAAAAGCCCTACCCTGAGGGAGGTTACATGGCAATGAGGGGAACTGGAAGAAGAGGATGTGTCTGAAGGCTTCTGGGAAGGAGATGGAGAGTACTGTGTGGGTACAGCCAAACTCAGCTTAGGTCTACTGAAGGAAACCTGGACTCCTGGTGGAAAGGCCATCTGGGGCAGGGACCGACCAATCATGAAAGCAAGCCCCAGGGTGGAGACATCTCTAAGGTTGGGAGGGCAGTTGAAGCAGAGTGTGGGGGAATGGGTAGTAAAGGGAGGATGTGGGGACAAAGAAAGGGGATGTAAGTCAATAGCCTTCCCTTGATGGAGCCAAATCCTAACTTAGACTTGAGTGAAGGGATTAATTAACCTTGATTTGGACCCATTGCTGGTAGTCAGCCATAGACTTTGGCACTAGCAGCATAGCGTAATGAATAAAGTTTTGGATTAAGACTTAGGAAGGTCTGGGTTCATATTTAGCCCCAGACACTTCCTAGTTACTCAAACTCTATAAGCCTCAGTTTCTTTCTCTGTCAAATGGGGATGATAATCCTCATTTGACCTTTTGGGGCTAGAGTGGATGGAGCATATTGAGCATCTTCTAGTCCTGTATAAATGGTGCCTATGTTAATAGCAGTAGTAGCATTAGCATTCCTGTCATCCTAGGCTGGGCATTATCTACAAGACCTTAATGAGCATGACATGAACCTTTCTGAATGAATGAACACATGAATAAATGCATGAAGTGAGTGAAAAATTATTTATTAAATACTTCTCATGCCAAGAACCATGCTTAGAGATAAAAGAAAAGAAAGCATTCCCTCTGCTCAAGGAACTTATGTTTCCAATAGGAGAAGATAAGATGAAGAAGAGTTAGAAATTGGTGGGAAAGGAGATGTGAAGGACAGTGTGATTTATTCCTGGAAAATGAAATGAAAGCCCAGCTGTGGTAGAGATTTGTGGTAGAGATCCCCTGAAAGTTCACCCATTTAAGTCCAGGATGGTTCCAAGGACAGAGTCGAAGGCTTCAGGGGAATGGAAAGGGAGAGGATGAGAATGATGGTCAATAAATCTTGTTTTCTTTGATACATGTAAAGGATCAAGAATTGGACTTCTAGACAGAATGCAAGCTCCCAAGGCTGGGTGTATTCACTTCTG
Organism: Potorous gilbertii; assembly: GCA_028658325.1. Taxonomy (NCBI): domain Eukaryota; kingdom Metazoa; phylum Chordata; class Mammalia; order Diprotodontia; family Potoroidae; genus Potorous; species Potorous gilbertii. The sequence goes on along the minus strand of CM053772.1, from coordinate 254,710,885 downwards.
GCTTGTATCTCCAAAGCCCAGTACAGCGCCTGACACATCTCTTAATAAATACTCATTGATTGGTTGAGTTGGAGTCATGTCCCTCCTCAGGCATTTACTAGCCATTGAATCATCTTTCCTTTCTGAACTTTGGTTTCCTCATCTGTCAAATGGGGATAACACCATCACTATCATTGTATCAGCAGCCACCTGCCTCTTGGGACTGTTGTAAGGCTCCAACGAAATGTGGTGCTTCAAGCACTCTGCAAACTTTGCCGTGCTCTGTAAACGTTGGACATTATTATTCACGGGGACAGGTTCCTTCTGGCATTTCCACCAAGAAACCCAAAGCCTGGCATTACTAGCAAGGCCTGTTGAAGGCCAGAGGAGATGCCCAAAACATGTTGCGAGATAGCTCTGGCACTGTCTAACCACAACGTCTCTGAAAAATCAAAATAGCCTGAGATTTATAAGGTAAAAACTAGAAGCAGGCTCAGGAAAGCGTCTGCCCCCTCATCTGCCTCTAGGCAAGATTCAGTCCACCTCAGACAACCGGGTGTCTCCTTATTAGTAGCAATATTTTTAGTACAATAGCGATTCTCCTAATAATAAACACTTAGAAGGAAGATTTTGAAACGTTGCACAATAACCCATTCCAATGTTCAGCAGCTTCCAGAATGCTGGATTGGCAGGATGAGGAGTTGCTTGATATTAGACCATCTCCAGTTCTTCTGTTTCTAGAAAATGACTGCCCAGTGGAAGAAGGCATGGCTGCCATTTTGGAACCAGCATGGTAGTATGGTGGACAGAGCTGACTTTGGAATCTGGATCCACAGTTGGATCACAGCTCTACCTCTGTCTATGTGTGATGGTGGGTAAGTGGCTTCCTTTCCTTGGGTCTCGGTTTCCTCATCTGTCAAATGAAAAGAATGAATTAAAGTACAGTAAAGGGAGAAAATGCAGCTAGCCAATGTACACAATGATCACCACAGTATAAAGTAAAGTGACTTTGAAGAAGGTCAGTATTCTGGTTGAAGGAATGATTCTAGAAGATTAAAGAGGAAAGTTGTTTCCACTTTTTGGCAGAGAACTGATGGATCAGAGGGGCAGAAAAAACCATTCATTTTCAAGCACAACCAATGGGTGGGTTTGATTTGAATTTACTTGTTTGTTGCAAGATGAGGGAGGTTCTATTGGGGGAGGGTAGTCATAAAAAACATGAAAAAGAGAGAAAAGAGTTAATGAATCACCTTTAAAATACTCAGAAGAAAACAGGAGGATGTTTGGAAGAGGATACAGACAAACAGTGGTTAATATATACCTAAAAAGGGAGGAGGAAAACAAGCATTTAGTATGCACCAACAGATACTATATTCAGTGACTTACAAATATTACCTTGTTTGACACTCACAGCTCTGGGAGGTCGGGGCTATTATATCTCCATTTTATAGCTGAGAAAACTGAGACAAATAGAAGTTAAGTGACTTGCACAGTTAAGTGTCTAAGGCAGAGTTTGAACCCAGGTGTCCTTGGTGACAAGAAAAACAGTCAAGCAAAACTGATTGACACAGCAACTACATCTGAGAATGCATGCCACATTCAGCCACAGCAGTCACCCACTTTCTTATCAAGCAGATAAAAATATTATTCATCGTGTGTTCTCAAGGACCACATTTGGTCTTACCATTAAATCTGACATTAATTGGCCTTTTAGTATTATTTTTTTACATAATTATGATTATTTCACTAAAGAGAAAGCTCTAAGGAAACTAAGTGACTTCTCCAAGGTCACACACAGATAGGACTTGAACCTGGATCGTCTGACTCCTGAAGTTTTCCCATGTATTTTTTCTAAATTCCTGGCAGTCTTTATTTCTTATTTAGCAATAATATTACTGTGCATTGATAGAGCACAATTTATTCAGTCATTTCTCATTAAAGGGCCTTGAGTCCATTTCCATTTTCCTGTTATCACAAAAAAGGTCACAGGAAATCCTGAAGACCACGTACCAGATCCCAGAGGTCTCGGGATCTGTGGCAAGGAAGGAGTGCCAACACAGAAAGGAATCACAGGCTCTTCCAGGATGGAAGCATTTCTCATTCTCTAGGCTTATGGATTCCCCCAATGCAGGGCAAGTTCCTGGAGGACAGAAGCTGTTCCCTTTTTGTCTTTTTATCCGTAATAAATGATTGTTGAACAAATGAATCTACAAATGAACAAAACAACGACTCCCAGGTCCTGCAGGTAGACCTAGGAATGTTCCCTGTGTTCAATCGTCCCACAGACAAAGGAGGTAAAATTAATCTGAGATCTTCATCATCACCAGAGGCTCAACCATCCGACAGCTGTTGTCCTGTAGGGAAAAGGGGATGATCATAGCAAGGGAGAGGAGAGAAGGCAGTGGGACTGTGTGTGCGTGGGCGCTGGCGGAAGTGGGAATGACTGCAAGGTGTTACTGAACAGATGTTGGACCCTGTGGGGAGCAGACCAAGGCGAGCAAATAGAGATCGCAGGTTTAGAATTGGAAAGTGCCTTAGAGGCCCGCGAGTCCAACTCCTCAGATGACTTCTCCAAGATCACCTAGGTAGAAGCGGCAGCATTAGAAAGCAGGGGGAACAAAGACTTTTCTTTCACCCCACTATGTCTTGGCAAGTCACCAAATTTTGTCATGGAATGTAAAATAGATACTGGGATGTCAAAGGGCTCTTGGGAGTGTAAGAATCCAAGTTTGAGTAGCCTGAGGTGACCTGAGATCATCAGCCTTGACCTTCTTAGGAAACACTCAGCCCCCCATGGGTCTCAGATCAGACTAGGAACTTTTCTTACAAGGAAGAGGAGTGGGCATTCCCATAGCCTTCTTACACAGACTGCCAATTAGCTGCCTTATCTCCTCCCAACACTTTCATTTTTGCTTCAGAGGGTTCAAAACAGAGGGAGAGTGAGTATTCCAACTTCTTTAACTTTCATTCTCCTGGAAAAAAGGTGCCAACCTGGATGCTGAGATAAAAATGGCTCCTTTGTTGGGGAATCCTTGATTAAGATCCAAAGAAAACATTAGAAAAATGATCTACAATTACCTACACAAAACTACTACATTTCTGTTGCTAAAACACAGATCTGAAGATGTCACCCACACATTAAAAATAGTCAATGGCTCCCTACTACTTCTAGGTTGAAATCCAAACTCTCTAGACTTGCAGTTAAGGTCTTCCACAATCTTGCTCCTGTTAAACTTCATATAACTCTCCATTGCATTGAAAGTGGTTTGCTAACTGTTCCCAGACATGCCATTCCATCTTCTACCTCCTTGCTTGGGAGTAAGCAGACTTCCATGCCAGAAATGCACTCCCACCATGTCTTGCCCTCACAGATTTTCTAGCTGCCTACACAACATGGTCAAGATACAACCTCCTAGACAAGATCTTCCCTGTTCCTCAGCACTCTGACTCCTTGTGATGGCAATCAAAATAGAATCTTTTGCTGTTTTTGTTTTAGTACAATCAAGTGCCTCTGATTGAATCAGGAAGTTTGATTAGGGGAGTTCTTTTGTAGGAGGGTCCCAAGTACCTTTTGTTCTTTCTATTGAGGCATTGAGTCAAAGGGTTGTGATGCCCTCTGGCTCTGTGTGTGTTCATCCTTTGTTGCCAAAGAGGACCAGGCCATCAGAGAAATGATGACTTGACTTGCACTTGACTTTGTTTTGAATGAGAGAGGGCTGTGCAAGTGACCAGCCTCACTTCTCCTCTAAAGCCGCCTGAATCCAGTGACCAGATATTCATCAGGATGACTGAAGATGACCCAGGATGAACCAATTTTTAGACCCTCTGGCTCTAAAAAAGGTATAAATATCCTGAGTTGAGGTTTTACTTTGGGGCTTAGTTTTTGCAAGAAGGTTTGAGTGCCAGATGAGGATGAATCCAGATGTTGTGCTTCCCTCTCTGGTAACTGATCAGACAGCTCTACCTGTCTTTGAAAAATGGTCAGGCAGAGGAAGCTATGTCTGTTGATCACTTTGGGGCTTACTGACTAGAAGTGTTTGTTTGGCCACACAAAGACTCTGGGAAACTGCTAAAGGAGCCCCTGAACTTGAACCCAGATGTCATGCTTCCCTCTCTGGTAACTACAGTCAGACAGTTGGGGTCCAACTCTCTGTTGAATTCAGGCAGAGGAAGCCATGTCTGTTGATCTTTTGATTTCTCTGTATTTTCTTCGAAATCCCAGATGCTGACTTCCTGAACTGACTGAATGATATATGTATCTGGTTAAAGGAATGATACATGTATTTGATTACGTGATTGTTAACCTTCAAAAGTGCTTTCCTTTTATGAATGCAGATCTAAGAACCTATGATAGCAGGCACAAATGGTATATGCTGGCGTCCTTACTGATACACTTCCCTGGGATTACTTGTATAACTTTGAGCTCTGTGATGGTGTTTTCTCTCCCCTGGGAAAATAAGCTTCTTGAGGGCAGGCATTATCTAATTTTTGTCTCTTTTACCCTGGTACCTAGTATAGAACTTTGCTCCTTTTATTCAGGGAATTTGTTCTGTGAAGTTTGGATTCAGTCAACGGGTCCCACATGAGGACCTAGAGGACCACATCTGACTTCTAGGCCACAGCTTCCCCACCCCTGGCTGGATAGAGCCAGTATGGAAGACCAGTATGAAAGGTTAATGTGACCCAACCTGTGTAATTTGTGCCAGCCATATAAATTAATAATTGCCCACTAGAATGGACAACTAGATAGTGTAATAGAGCACTAAAAACAGGAAGATCTGAATTCGAATTCAGCCTCAGAAACTTGGGTAAATAACTTAACCTCTGTTTGCCTCAGTGTCTTCATCTGTAAAATAAGGGTGATAATAGCACCTATCTCCCAGGACTGTTATGAGTGTCAAGTAAGATAATATTTGTAAAGCACCAAGCACATAGTAAGTGCTTCACAAATGTCAGTTATTATTATTTTAGGGGCACCCTCAGGACTAAAATGGGAGCTTGGGAGGTGAGTCAGTAGGAAGGGGACTTGAGGTAGGAAAAAACAGGTAATGAGTTATCAGGGTTAGGAGTATCCCAGAATATCTGATTATTTGCCAAGACTTAAAAATCTAGATCCAACCTTTGAATCCAATGTGAGGATAGAGATTCAATTAAATAATTCAACACACATTTGTTCAGTGTCCTGTACACAAGGCAGCTAATTGCTGGGGACACAAAAATCAAAGCAGACTTTAAAAATGAAGTAGTCTCTGCCCTCAAGGGAAATCCACCAGGTGAATGAGTAAGTAACTGCAAAGTAGATTCAGTGTCATACAAAGGACTTTCACCAGGGAGAGGAATTAATAATTGGAAGGAGAGCAGGAAAGACCTTATGAAGGAGTGGTGGCCCCTGTGTGGTTCTTTGGAGGAAACTGGGCATCTAAAAAGAGGGAAATGAAACATATGAGACATGGAGTCTGCTTGCAAAAGGTGGAATAGGAGATAAAGTCAAAAGAAATGTTCCATTAGTAACTTGATCATAAGCACGTACAACACACTTCATTATTTTTTTAAGACAAACATTTCTTACTTCAATTTAAAGGACATTTTTATTCACCAAACAAGCTAAAGGAAATAAAGCCTTTTCATTCACAATTAAACTTTTCTTTAAAACATGAACTTTTAAAAAATGGTGCAAAATGCCAATTTTAAAAAAATATTAGAGTGTACCTGGACACAGCAATCATTC
>CM053772.1:254684359-254704678 GCA_028658325.1 Potorous gilbertii | reverse complement strand
CATCAAGTTTGGCCAGTATGCCAAGTGTGGGAGGGGAGTTCTGTGAAATAAATCTAGAAGGGGGAGGTTGGAATCAAAACTGGGGAGGGCTTAGAATGTCAGGTGGATGAGTCTTTGGTTTATTTCAATGGTAATAGGAAGCCCTTGGAGAATGGGAATTAGAAGGTCCCCTTCAGTTCTAAAATCCTGTGCTGAGTGCTGGAGATAAAATCCCTGCTCCCAAATTAAAAGTAGTCCCTGCCTATATTCTGCCAATAGGCATTGAGTATGTGACACGGAATGCTTCGTACCTCTGAGGGTCCTACCAAGCTGGAAGAGCTTTGAACTTGAGGGTGGTCTGTAGACCCTTGACAACAACAACAAAAATATGTTGTGAACTTCAGAGGACTTTAATGCACTAGTCATAATATTCTTTACAATCATTTACTGCTGAAGGCTCCATGAAAGAACTTTTAATATGAACCCTTTGGACCATCATCCAATGGACCACTCAATGGGAAACACTGGTGTACTGGATAGAATTCTGGGCTTGGATCTGGAAAGGCCTGACTTTGAATCCTCCTGTCTAAGGAACAACTTAGTCACATGAGAAGCAGGTGGGCTACCAGGGGATATTCTGACCACAGGAGAATGACTGTCGTGGATAGGTGGATGGGTAGCCTAAGTCCAAAATAACAGGAGTCTGGAGCAGCTTTGGAAGCATGCAGCGTCACATACTGGATACCTATTGATAGAATGGAAACTCCTTCAGGCAAGCACCATTTTTCCTTCTTTTGATCTTTAGCACTCAGCACGGTGCCCGGAATACAGTAGGACTGGTTGATGGTGGTTGTGTGACCTTTGGCAAGTCATTTAGCTCTCAGAGTCCCAGATAATTGCCTGAGATGGAAATTTGTAGAATACTTCCAATCCTTGTCGGGAGAAGGTCAGAGGTTTGATCAGTCACAATAGTAGCTACAGGTAAAAAGCAAGGTTTTCACTCATGCCAAGGTCGACACTCTATACATTATGGCACTTTGCCTCTCATGAAAGAACCTTAAAGTACTTATTGAATTACAAAAGCATTTTAAAAATATATTTTAAAATTTATTTCATTAAATATTCCCCAATTACATGTAAAAATTTTGTACATTCATTTTTCAAAATTGTGAGCTCCAGATTCTCTTTCTCCCCCCATACCTCCCCATTCCATAAGAAGGCAAGCAATTTGATATTGATTATGTATGTGAAGTCATGCCAAACATATTTCCATGTTAGCCATGTTGCAAAAGAAAACACAGGTCAAAAAAAATAGAGAAAAATAAAGAAAGTTAAAAAAATAATCTTCAATTTCTATTCCTAGTCCACCAGTTCTCTCTCTGGATATGGACAGCATTTCTCATTATGGGTCCTTCGGAATTCTCTTGGCTTATTGTCATGATCAGAGTAGCTGAGTCCTTCCCAGTTGATCATCCTTTCAACAGAATGAATTTTTAAAAGGCCTATGGGATCACCCAGTAGAGGCACCATCTCTTAGCTTTTTATTCTTAGGGTCATGAGTCAAGAGCTGAAAGGACCTCAAGGGGTGTCTCATGGAACCCCTCTAATTTTACAAATGAGGAAACTGAGGCCAAGGAGATTGTCATTTTCTTGAGTTCATATCTATTGTAAGTAGTTGAGCCAATATTCGAACCCAGATCATTTGATCCCAGAAAGCCTGTACACTTTCCATGATACCATGATGATACAGACTGATGAAGGAGGCTGAGGAGGGGGGCGGTATGAGGAGGGAGTAACAACTTTTAGACACTTTAGAAAATTCATTGTCAAGTGTATCCTTGTTTCCCATTTCCTTCCTCCCACCAAACATTTCTGTCTCTTTCTTCAGCCAGGCACATTTTTTTTCTCTCCACTCCTGCTGGGAAACAAGGTTAGTGGTGTCTTGCCTCTACTTGTCCTCTGAAAGCCGAGGGAATTCTGCGCTGGCACTTTAGGTCCTAAAGGAGAAGCAAGCTGAATAGGCCTCCTGCCACCCCTGTATCAGGGTGCAGCCTCCCGGAGAGACCTTGGCTCCGAGAGCAACCTGCTGCCTGCTCTGAGACAATGACATTACAGTCACCAGGCAGACCAGGTGCCAATCTGTCTCTTGAGAAGAGTTACCTCCTCCTGTTTCCCAGGCGAGCTGGCCAAGGCTGTCTTAAGGCAAAATGGTGAGGTAGGCATGATTAGTCCTCAAGGTTCCCAAGTCCTCCCTTTTCCCTCCCTGAGTGGTACCCCCTTCTTCCCTCCTCCCTCAGGTTTCCTTGTCTCAGACTTTCTTCTCTCCATCCTCTCCCCCACCCCCCTCAAAACGAGCTCTGAGAGAGGATAGAATTAAGCCTCTCTCTGCTTTAAGTACAGAACTGCAGATTGGAGAGCTGGAAGGTGGCGGATTTGACTGTTTGATTGTTCTTGGTATATTGTCTGGAAAATTCTACTTTTGTCCAAACTTATAACTTTGATGATACAGAGAAATCTGGGTCAGGAGATTCCCTCTACAAGTGCCCACCAACAACTCCAAATTTCCTATTGAATTTCCTAAATGATTTTCCGAGGGTCACACAGCCAACGCACGTCAGAGGTAGTATCTGAATCCTGAACTTCCTTACTCAGTTGAAGTAAGCCCTCCCCTCCCTCTATCCTGTGATTCCTCTCTAAGTTAAGGAAGCACTGGGTTGATTTCACTTACTATCTGTGTATTAAATTCGATGGGCCTCAGTTTCCTCACCTGTAAAGTGAGGTGGCTAGACTGGATGACCTTGGACTTCCCTTTTAGTTCTAAATCTAGGATTGCGTAATCCTGTGACTTGCCTTTTCCAAAGCTCACATCCCATGGGCTCAGAGGCTCACTCTCCATTGGGTCAGTTGTATTATATGGCTTTTGGGAATCAACCAATTAATTTGTTAATTCAATATTCATTGAACAGACATTGATAATAAGAATCTACTGCATGTCAGGGACCATGCCAGGCTCTAATGGAGAAACGGGGGTAAATAACAGACAGTCCTTGACCTCAGCCCCACACGAAAGGAGAGAATCTTTTATTTCATTACTTGTATGACTATTGCTATTTTACTATCAGCATTGTTTGACCTGTTCTTAAACCCAGAACCCTAAGTCACTTCTTCAATATTTCACTGTGATTTCCCAGTGTGGGTAATCTCATCCACTGAGGCAGGTTGCAGCCCCTCTTTGCCTCAGTGCAGTGTCTGTAGCTGAAGAATCTATCCCTTTCAGCCTGGGTGATGAGTGCTCTGAACATAATTAGTGCGATCCTTGGTCAGTCAATATAAGGACCCTCAATCTGTCTGTTAACACCTTTTCAGCCTGCCCTAGGGTTTATCTCTGAGGATCCACAGTCACAATTTATGCCACAATATGGCACTGAAGGAGGACTTAAGGAGGCTTTCCCCCAGGAAGTGCATAATTAACGTGGAGAACAATGCATCAGCACAATGGGACAACATTGGGGATCTGGAATGAGAGGACCTGGACTTAGCGCTAGCTCTGCCCTTTGCTACCTTGGACAAATTGTTCCCTTCTCCAAGATTTTCCTCATCTGTGTAATGAGAAGATTGTGCTATATGGCCTCTGAGGTCCTTTCAGAGCTAATGGTGGGACCCTATAAAGCTTGTATCTAAAAGGATGCTGTCTTCTAGTAGATAACACGGTCTCTGAAAAATTGTCCATGAAGAGCATCGCTGAGAAAAGTATCTCTCAGCAATGGAAGGTTATATGGTAGACTTATGACTCTTAACAAACAAGAAAGTATGAAACAGAAGAAAATATGTCATCAAGAAATGTATGACTGGAAGAGCAGATGAACTGACTGTGCTAAGGAAGAGAGAACCAATGGATAGATGCTGAGTTTTTATAGTATTCTTTCAATGTCACGAGACCCCAAGGACCCGTCCCCCACTCCCATGCGCCGCCAAGTTGGGCAATCCTCCTCATGCTGAAACTATGGGAGAACATGAATGAGAGAGGCTTGGGATGGGCAGACCTTGACGGGTCATGATTGATGTCAGCAAGGAGACCATCCATATTGATGAGATCCCTATTCTACCAGAGTTGAGCCTGGATTTCATTTTTGAAAATAGTCAAAAGTCATACAGAGTAAGCTTTGGTAGATTCAGGGGGTGACCATGCTGAATTCCACTCTCTTCTATGGCCTCCCTAAAAAGAAGGGGGAAAATGTATAACTATTGCACTCCAAGGTAATATTTAATTTATTTTAAAGTAAATTTTAATTGGATTTTTAAAATGAGTTCTGAAGACCCTTTACAAAGAGGAGCAGTCAATAAGCACAGGTTAAATTCACCATGTGCCAATCACAGTGTCAAACACTGAGGATACAAATAGAAGCAAAAATGAAAGAGCTCACACTCTAATGGGGGAAGTCAACACATAAAAGGAAACTGAAGACGGGGGAGGAGGGGCATGGTAGAAAAAGCCAGGGGAGTCAAGGACACAACCTGGAGAGGAATAAAGACTGATCTAGCCTGGGTTCCTCTTTAAAATGGTGATTCTGAGAGGAACCAGAGCATCAGAAGAAGGGAAAACAGGCATGGAGAAGGCTACTTCCAATGTGAGATATTAAACAGTACCGTGGCAAAAAACACATGGACATCCATAGTATCTACTCCTGGAAGATAGCATCCCTTGGGATACATGAGTTGTAGGACACTACAGTGTAGGATCTGGAAAGGACTTCAGAGGCTATATAGCCCAGTCTTCTCATTATACAGGTGAGGAAAGTGAGGGTCAGAGAAGGGAAACAACTGGGTCAAGCTCACTCAGGTAGTAAGGGGCATTTGGACCTAGGTCCGTCCTCCATTTTTCTGCTGTACCACATTGCATTAACATTGATGAGACACTTCCTAGGGTTCCACATCTCAAAGGGACAAACATTTTGCCATGACTGAGGATGTTAACAATGACCTGTCCTTGAGGGTAGCTGGTATCTAGAACCAGAAATGGGCTACGAGCAGTTAGAAGAACTGCTCTGCTCTTCATTACCATTGACCTTGGCCAAGTCACATAACCATGAGGACTCAGTCTTCCCATTTGTAAATGAGGAGCCATCAAATGTATCTTTCACCTTCTATAATTCTAGGTTCTTTAAGGTAATTACCAAATTAAGGGTCCCCATAGGCTTTGACCAACAGGGTCATATGAATATGAAATAAATATATAGTTTCCCTGGTCAGCTGTGCCCATTCACAGGATGGTAGGCGCAGAGCTCCCGGGGAGCTCTGAGGCCATCCAGCTCAACACACCCATTCTGCAGATGAAGAAAGGCAAAGTGACTTGCCCAGTCACAAGGTCGCACAGGGGCTGAGGTAGAGCTTAAGTACAAGTTCTCTGGCCCCTAATTCAGCACTGTTTGCAATACCTGTTTAGGTTATATATAAGTATATGTATAGACACAAATATTTTCAGTCATTTTTTTAGTCATGTCTGACTCTCTGTGACTCCATTTGAAGTTTTCTTGGCAAAGATACTGGAGTGATTTGCCATTGCCTTATCCAGCTTATTTTGCAGATAAGAAAACTGAGGCAACCAGGGTGAAGTGACTCATCCAAGGTCACGTAGCTACTGAGCATGTCTGACGCCAATTTGAACTCAAGTCTTCCTGACTCCAGACCCAGCACTCTTATCACTGTACCACCTAGCACCTAGACAGAGTGCTGATCCTGGAGACGGGAAGTCCTGAGTTCAAATCCAGTTTCAGACATGCTAACTAGCCATCTGACCTTGGGCAAGTCACTTTAACTTTGTCTCAGTTTCCCTACTGTAAAATGGGGACCCTAACAGCCCCTACCTCCCAGGGTTGCTGTGAGGATCATATAAGATAATGTTTGTCAAGCACTTAGCACAATGCTTAGCACGTAGCAGGCATTTAATAAATGCGTGTTTCCTTTCCCTCCCCTCCCCCCCACTCCCCAATGGCATTCCTCTTGTGATCTAGAATCACACATGAATTATAGTAAGAGTTAGCATTTATGGGACACTAAGATTTTAAAAACTCTTTACAAATACCATCTCATTTGACTCTCACAACAATCCTGGGAGGTAGGTGTCATTATGGCCTCCATTTGACAGTTAAGGAAACTGAAGTGAAGTGAAATGCCCAGCATTACACAGTTAGTAAATGCTTAGGGCTGGATTTGAATTCAGAGCTTCTTAAATCCAGGCCTAGAGCTCTCTTTCACACTGCTGCCTAACTACCTACTAATATAATCTTCTCCTAATTTTAGCTCCCTTTTGTGATTCAGACAAATGTGCAAAGTTGGTCTTTTGTCTGTCTATTTTGGCGTGAAAGTAAAGGGAGGCTGGACCAGAGACTAGATCTATGTGAAAAGTCCTTTGACTAATGCAATCTCTACTTTTACAGAGTTGCCAGAACACTTAGAGGTTGTGACTTACCCTGGGAGACAAAGCCTGAATGTGTTAACTCAGGTTTTCTTGACTCGGAGAGTCAAGATTGGCTTTCTAACCATTCATTATGCCTCTCTACCTTTCCAGTGAAGAATAGGAATCTGGGATGGCTTCTTAGGTACAGAGCAATCCACAGTCCCAAAGGACAGCCAGGGATGAAGGCATCACTAGGGGGAGGGCTCAGAACTCAGCCCGTCCTGGTCCCATCTCCACTTGTCCTGGATGAGCAGGGAGACAAAGCTGCTCTACAGGACTGCCATGACTGAGTGCAGGCACAGGTGCACAGGGGCTGCAGGGAAGTCCTGTTGGATTTCCAGGCCAGGATACTTTCTCCAGAGGTTCCAGCCAAGCCTGGGCTGCTCACTTACCACTCCTTTATTTACATATCACCCGGCTGCAATACACCTCCCAGAGATTGAGAAATGTCATGGTTCTTGGCTAGCTGCTCCTGGGGTGGAGTCCCCAAATTCTTTGTATCAGAGGGTCTGAGAAGGGTTTCATAAGCAATTTCAAATCTCAGGTTATAGCCCCAAGCTGAAAAATAAATAAAGCAAAACTTGACTGAAGGAGGAGAAAATCCCAACTAGGAAGGTAATTAATTAACCACAGGGACTGCATTTATTGGGTACATTGGCTTGCATTTGCTGTAAAGCTAAGTTGTAAAAACCTCCCAAAGTCCCCATAAGGAGAGTACCCTGTAGCTTTCTACAGCCCCAAGCTAAAGATGGGTGCTCCTGGGAAAGAGAAAGTAGATTTTTTTTAAAGTAGTTTTTCTAATCAATATTGACCAGGGAAATGGGTTGCATTCAAAGGTAGAATCATGGTTTTCCCCCTAAACCTCCCCAAATCTCAGGTTATGCAAATTATGGAAGTGTAGCAATTCTTGGGCAGAGAACCAATGACATTGCTGACTACTAGAATAGATCCAAGTGCCTTCATCTATCCTCCTCTCCTTCCTGTCTCCTCTTCCCTCCTCTCTGTCTCTCGCCTCCTCTCCCCTCCTTTCTTCCCCTCTCCTCTCCTTTTTTTTCCCCTCTTCTCTCCTTTCATCTCTTCTCCTCTCCCCTCCTAAATCAAGCTCTGTCCTCTGAGTTCAGTTATGTCTTTCTCTATTTTCTTTCCTCTGTGATCACTCCTCTCCCCATGGGTTCCACCATGACCTCTGTCATAGTGTAGGTACTGTGCCATAGTGCACAGAGGGGTGGGTCCGGAGTCGGAGGATTCCCAGCTCTGCTCTTTGCTCAAGGCCTGCAAGCTCCTTGACCCATCTGGGTCTCAATTTATTCCTACAGAGAAGGGAGAGGTGGCACTAGGCGACTCCTAGGTCCCTTCTAGCTCTGTGGTAATGATCCCTGCAAAGCCAGCTGCAATCTTTCCCCTGAGCCCCAGGGCCACGTTGCCAATTGCTTGCTGAATATCTCCACACATATGTCCCAGTGGCACTTGAAGTTCAACATGCCCCAAATTAAACTCAGCAGGGAGGTGGTGCAGTACACATCTATGAGCCTAGAGACAGAAAGACCTGAGTTCGAAACCAGCCTCAGACACTTCCTCGCTGTATGACCCTGAGCAAGTCACTTCACCTGTTTGCCTTAGTTTCCTCAGAATAATGATAGCTCCTACCTCCCAGGGTTGTTATAAAGACCATGTTTAGCACAGTCTCTGGCACATAGGAGGTGCTTCCTTCCTTCCCCTTAAACCATCCCTTCTCCACATTTCCCTATTTCTGTTGTGGGCACTAACCAGTCATTCTTAATCATCCCTAGCCCTCCCTTCCCCCTCCATAACAAAGCTGCTCCTCCCCCCACATCACCTCCATAGCCCCCTTTTCTCTTCTCACATCTTACTTCAGCCCTCTCACCTCTCCACCCATCTTTTGTAATGGCCTCCTGACTGGCCCCCCAGCATCCAGTCTTTCTCCTCTCCAATCCAGCTTTCACGGAGTTACCAAAACAATCTTCTCAATGCAGAAGTCTGACCTTGTCATATCACCTGCTCAGAAACCTTCAGGGGCTCCCTAATCCCTCTAGGTAAAAAAGAAACACAAATGTTCTGGAATTTAGCACCTTTCTCAATCCCACTTCAACCCTTCATATTCACCCATACAATGCTCCATGGCAAACTGGATTATCAGAAGTTTCCTAAGGACTTATTATGTCTTTGGGGGAATTGACCATACAACTCTGGAGCAAGTGAACTTAGATTCATAGGATTTAGGGCTAAATGGGACCTCTGAGGTCATCTAGTCCAGCATTTTATTATTGGTGCCCTAAAGACCCATGGGCTGGACCATGTACCCTGCAGGCACTCCTTCCAGGTCCCAGGGCATTGCTTGCTACTTTGTAGCTAACAGTATCTCTGTGTTAAAAAGTGAGCTTCTTGAGAGCAGGGATTATCTTGCCTTATATATGGGCTTATATTTATATCCCCAGCACTTGGTACATATCAACTCTCACTTCCCACCCCTGGTGGCACGATGGATAGAGTGATAGGCTTGTGGTCACCTGAGTTCAAATCCAACCTGATACTTACTGGCTGTGTGATCTAGGCAAGTTATTTAACCTTTTTTGCCTGTTTCCTCATCTGCAAAATGGATTGTGACAGGGTTGTTGTGAGGATCCAATGAGACATTTGGAAAGTGCTTAGCATTGGGCCTGACACACAGCAGGCACCTAATGATGTCTGTTCCCTTCTCTGTTTTCACTCAGTTAGTGTGTCTTCCTCACTATCACCTCTCAGAGTCCTTAATCCAAGGTTCAAGTGCTGTCCTCTTCAGCCCCTTCCTCAAATGTCCCAAGAGCACTTGGTCCAGTTTTCTCTTTACCCCAAGTATTCTCCACTATTCACTTGTGCACAGGTTGTGTCCTGCCCCTCACGAGAGGAGAAATTTTTTCAAAAGAAAGAGACAGCGAAGAGGGAAAGGATGAAGGGAAGGAGGAGAAAGGAAGGAGAGGAGGAGGAGGGGGAAAGATAGGGACAAAGATAGACTTCCTCTGGAATTCAAGCTCCTTGAGGGCAGGCACAGTCTTGTCTTTTTTGTTTTTATTTTTTGAGTCCCCAGCACTTAGCTCTGCATATCCTTCAAGCACACAGTAAGGACTTGATGTATCTCACAATGACTGACTGGTTTGCCCAAGATCACTCAGGGACTGAGGGGCGGGGCAGAGACTCAAATCCAGATTCTCTGCCTCCAAATTGATTGCCATGTAATCCTAGGCTTGGGTAAGAGCTGCAGAGCTGGAGGAGACACCTGGAGATGACTGGGCTGTCCAGACACCAAACCAACAATTGTCTCCCGGCATGACAGGCTGTAGGATGGGAATTGCCAAAGGTGGACAAACAATGCCGCCACCAAGGAAGGGTGTGTAGCTAAGCCATAGGGCACCCTGGGCTAGACAGATTTCCCAGTCACTACCTTCTGATTGTCTTAAGTGGGTGATAAAAGTTGTGAAATTCTCATGTGGGTTCTGCTTTGGTCACAGCCCTGGGTGTGCTTTAACTGGTACTCTTAGGTCAATAAATAAATAAAATGATGTAATAAAATGAGATGATACTAGTAAAGTGCTTTGCAAATCTTAAAACACTCTATAAGTGCTAGTTATTATCAAATAATCTTCTTTGACTTTAACTGGTCCAAAGTTCTGAGTTCTACTAAGCATTACTTACTTATATTCAAGACCCATATTTGAAGTTACCTTTATTTTTAAGATCATGAATTTGGAGTAGGAAAGAAAATAGAGGGGTCATTTGGTCCAGACCTCCTGGCTTTACAAATGAAGAAACTGAGGCCATAAGGGGTCAAGTGATTTGCCCAAGATCACAGAGATGGAATTTGAACTCAGGTCCTCTGACTCCAAATAGAATGCTTTTTACTCTCCCAGGTTGCTCATGAATGTAGCCCGACCAAAAAACTGAATTCCCCTGGAGGTAAAAATGAACAAGGAAGACTCAGATAATCCCCTGCAAAGAAGCTGTGCTTCAGCCCTCCAAATGGTAATTCATAAAGGCAGCCAACCATCAAGCTATGCCCTTCTAATTAGCAAATGCTGCCCAGGTGAATTGCAAGGTGTCTGTGCTCAGAGACAACTCCTAACTGGATGTTTAAGTGACTTCTGGTGGAGCTGGTTTCCGAGGATTAGGCTCGGGGTCATTTCATCTTCCTCAGGTGTGAGACACTTGTGTGTGCAGTGATGTGATACCACACTGTCAGGAAGAGAAAAGAATCTATGTCTGCACGCTCTGCCTGAAAGACTGGAAACATCACCTCACTTCGAGTTGACTCCGTCCTTCTCTTGCTAATGCTTTCGGGGGTATGTAACCTTCCAGCCATTTTGCAGCCACACGAGGTTCTGTGCAATGGAGAGGATGCTGGATTTGGAGTCAGAGGACATGGTCTTTATTTCCATCTCTGCTGTTTACCAACTGGGTGGCTTTGGGCAAGTCAAGTAACCTCAGGTGCCCTAACTTCCCACATCTGTGAACTCAGAGGGTTGGACCAAGTAACCACTAACGTTCCTGCCAGCCCTAAATCTGTGATCTTAAAATTAAAATAATCCTTGTCCTCAGGGAGCTTCCATTCTCCTGGGGAATAGGTATCATCTGCCTACAGATTTATAAACACATAGCTATTTCTGGATGGATGGGGAGGAGGATCAGAAAAGGCCAAGAGACAGAGAGGAGCTATAGCTTAGGGCAGCTTGGAGTTAGGCAGGACTGGATTTAAAGCTTGATTCCAACATGTACTGGCTATCTGACTGGACAAATTGCTTGAGCACTTTGAGCCGCTCTCCTCATCTATAAAATGGGGCTAATAAAAATATCTACAGAGGATCAAATGAAATAATGTAATGGAAGATGCTTTACAAACCTTAATGAGCCCTTTATAAAAATGTGCTGATAGTATTACATGGTTCAGTCCCTTTCTTCTTCAGGGTCCTTGGGTATACCGTGGCCAGGGCCAGAAGAATCACAGATTTAGAGCTGCAAGAACTCTGGAGGTCAGATCAACCTCTAGCCCCCATGTCCACTCTCATCCTCCATTTTGTAGACACGGAAATTGAAGTTCAGAGAAAAAGTGATTTACCTGAGGTCATAGAGTTGAATTCCAACATCACTTTGCAACTGAGTGGAGGATGGGATGAAGTGAGGGGAAATTGAGGTAGGGAGAAGAACCAGTAGACTTCAAATGCTTGGTCAGGCATGAGATGATGAGATGGTGGCTTTGTGAGCAGAGAGGAGGGGATATAGCTGTAGATGTGGAAGAGAGATGTGAAGGACAAGACTTGGCAACAGATTGTATGTGAGGGGTAAGCATAGGCGAGGCCTTGAAGCAGAATTGGGGAGGGTTTTGGAGAAAAGATGAATTCAATCTTGAACATGCTGAGTTTGAGACATCTAGTTTGAGCTGTCCAATAGTTGTTGATGTGAGACTGGACATCTTCTTTGCTGATTCTTTCATCCATGGCATGTCCTCTAACCATGGGCATCCCCCATGTCTTTGACCTGGTTCCTTTCTTGACTTTATGCTAGATAACTTGATGATCTCATCAGCTACCATGGGCTTATTTATCATCTTAATGTAGATGATGACTCCTAGATCTTAACATCCAGCCTAAGTCTCACTGCTGATTGGGAAAGACAACACATAAGGGGAAAATGGAAAGTTGGGGCAAAGCTGCTGGTAAGGACATAGAAATATCTTTTAGCAAGTAAAGAGTGAAGCCAGGGGTGGAATGAGAATGGTCTGGGTGCTTCATGAATTGGAGACTTACCAATCAGAAAGGAGGATGCATCTCCCAGATGAGAAAGTTGCTGGCAGGGAGGTGAAGAAATTCAGGGAGAGAGTGGAGTCTGGACACGTTTAATGAAATGACTATGGGCCACGAAGGTGGAGATGTCCAGCAGGGAATTGGATATGTGAGATTATGACTCAAGAAAGAGATGAAGGCTGGATATGTGGATATGGGAGTTGTCAACCTAGAGATGATAGCTGAATTCATGGAATCTGATAAGATTGCAAAGAGACAGTGAACAGGAGAGGGCCTGGGACAGAGCCCTAGGTTACATTCACTCATGACTGGGATATGGATGATGAATCAAAAAAGGACAATGAGAAGTAATATTCTGATAGGAAAATAACCATGCCAGTGCAGTGTCACAGAAACATCAGGAACATCTCCAGAAACAGTGGATAGTTAATAGCATTAAATGCTGCACAAAGTTCAAGGGGGATTGAGAAAAGGTCTTGGGGTTCTGCAATAAAGAGACCGTTGCTGACTTTGCATAGATCATCTTCCATACAGTCGTGGGAATGAAAGCTAGATTGTGATGGGTTGAGAAGTGAGTGGAAGGTGAAAAAGAAAAGAGTAAAAAAAAGAGAAAAGCCTTTAGCTGTGAAAAGCAGACATAGGATGACAGCTAGAGAAGCCAGTAGATTAAATGAATGCTTCTTAAGGATGAGAGGAACTGGTAAAAAATTAGGGATAGAAAGGATATGAATAAAAGGATAAGCTCTACCAAAGGACAAGAGAATATGGGGTGAAAGGTACAAGTACTAGAGAAGACATTGAGAAAAAGGGCAACTTATTTCTCTGAGGAGAGGAACTGGTAGTCCCAATGCAAGGAGACCTTGTTGGTTTCATTGAGACCTAGTGGACTGAAACCAAAGATAGTACTCTAGGTCTGGATGGGTAAGTATCAATGAAAAGAAACAGGGCAGGTACAAGGTAGGGCGGGGTAGATTACATATGAAGAAGGTATGTGAGGAAATACAGAAACCAAAAGGGGAAACATGACACTGAGTATTTGGATGAAGGACAAAGGACGGAGAAAAAGAAGTGATTTTGTTATTGGAATATACTATAGACTACCTGTACAGAAAGAGGGAATAGATGAGGATTTTGAGAAACAAATCATAAGCCTGGAACAGAGGCATCATAGAGTAGAAAGAGAGGACTTGAATTATCTAGAAGTTTGGTGGTGCTCTCTCCCTCTGCCCAAAATAGAGCAGTCAATAACTTCTTACTTGCCTTAATAATAATTTCATGTTTTGAATGATGAGTAACCAACAAGGGGAAATTTTATTCTGGATGGGATTCTTACTAACAAAAAGGAACTGGTGGTTGGGGACAAAATGATGGGGACCTTGGGAGGAAGTGTCCACTCCATTCTAGGCTTTGTGATAGAGGAGACAGGATATAGACTGATAAGCACCCTATGATTTTGGGGAAAGCACAATTTGAAGGGTTCTGACAAAGGATTGTAGGATCCTATGGACAAAACTGCTTCATAGGAAACTGGAACCAGAAAAGCAGAAAATGTTCAAGAGTGAACTTGTGAACACAAAAGGAAACAATTCCAATGAGGAGGAATTAAAAGATCAATGTGGACACAACTGGAACTCACCAACGAATTCAGATTTAAAAAGGAAATGTATACAAATGGAAGCTAGTCCAGGTAATGGAAGATGAATAAAAGAACATAGGATAGTTTTGTAAAGATGGTAACAAGAAGGTTAAAACTTGGGCTGAGCTGAGGTTTTCATGAAAAACTGAGGACAACAAAAAAAATTTTATTTCAGTAACACTGGGAGAAAAAGAAGGATCAAAAAAAGGAAAGAACCTTTGTTGGTGGAGGTGGATGGGATGATCACAATTGCCAACAGAGAGAAGAAGGTAAGGCTATTCAACCCTTATTTTGTTTCAAGCCCCTTCCCCCAAGAAAAATGGTCGTTAGCATAGAAATGAAAAAATGAACATGACTAACAGAGAGTTGATAATTAACAAAAGGAGTTCATAAAGAACACCTAGATGCCACTGAGGAATTCAAGTTTCCGGGCTCGGATGAACTACAGTGTCAGATTCTGAGCTGTGATCAGTGATATTTGAAAGAGGAAAAGTACCACAAGATTGGAGAAGAGCAAATATTATTTTACTTTCAAAAGAAGCGGGGAAGAAGGACAATCTATAAACAATAGGCTAGTGAGCTTGACTTACGTGCATGGGAAAATTCTAGAACAGTTCATTAAAGAGAAGTTGCCAAACATCTAGAAAGAGAAGCAATGATTACAAAGACCTTGAATGGCTTCCAAAAGAACAGGTCATGTCACATTGGCCTCGTTCCCCAATTTCTAAACTACGAGATGAGGGGGATGCTGTGGATACAGTAAACCCAGATGCTAGCAAAACTTGATCAAGTGTCTCAAAATATTCTTGTGGAGAAGATGGAGTGCTTAAGCTTTAGAGTTGATAATAAAATAAGATGGATTCAGACTGGTTGGATAGCCAGACTCAATGAGTAGTTGTTAATGGTTCAATACTGAAAAGGCAAGAGGGCTCCCATGGAATACCCCAGTGATCTACGCTTGGCCCTATGCTCTTTAACAACTTTTTCAATGATTCATGTAAAGGCACAGAGCATACACTCACCCAATTTACAGATGACACAAAGTTGGGAAGGAGATAATGGATGTCAGAGTCCGGATCCCAGTATCTTAAGAGATTCAAAGAGCACTGGGCTAAATCTATTAAGATAAAATTCAACAGGGATAAATGTAGAGCCTTGCATTTGGGCACAAAAAATCAACTTCACAAACATAAGATGGGAGAGGCTCAGCTGATGAGTAATTTTTCTGAAAACACTCTGGGGGATTTAGTGGACTACAAGTGTTATGTAGCAATCAAAAGAGCTAATGCAATCTTGGGCTGCATTAACAGGAGGATGATTCCTAGGAATAGGGAGGTGATAGTAGTGCCATGGTGCTGTGCCCTCATCACACCTTATCTGGAATGTGTTTAATTCTAGACAACTGAGTTTAAGAAGAGTGTCCAGAAAGGGCAACCAGGATGGTAATGGTCCTTGAGTCTATGACATATGAAGATTGATTGAAGGAACTGGAGATGTTTATGTTAGAGAAGAGTCAAGGGGAATATGGAAGCTGTCTTCACAAATTTGAAGGTTTGTCATAGGGAGGAAGGATAAGTTAGGTTTTTGTTCTAAGCTCCTGAAAGCTGAATCTGGAGCAAACACTAGAAGGAGCAAAGATGCTAATTTAGGCTTATCATAAGGGAAATTATCAATCAGAGCTGTCCAAAAGTGGAATAACCTGTTTCAAGAGTTGGTGGGCTCCCCCTTCTTAGATGTCTTTAAGCAGAAATAATCACTTAAGGGGTATGGGGCATAGATCAGATTAGAAGGCAGCTGAGGTCCATTCCACTCTCCAATTCTGTGATTCACTGAGGACTGGGAATGATGCTGAAGTGATCTGAAGTGAGGAAGCGGGGAGGAGAGGAAGGTCATGAACTCTGAATGCCCAATTTTTTTCCAGGGGCATTGAAGACAAAGTCCTCTGCCAGCAGGAAAAAGGGAAGTGGTATTGGTAGGGGTTTGAAAAGAAAAGTGGTTTGGAACAGCTACTTTGGGAAGTGTGACAGAATGGATCAGGGAGGAAGAGGATCATGATTGATGGGCAACAAGGAGGGCAGAGTTGAGATTGGATATCAAAAACATCCTTCTCTGGTCCTCACTCCCTATATATGTTGTCTTCCCCCATAAAAATGTAGGCCCCATGAGGGCAGGGGCTGTCTTGATTTTGGTGTGGTCCTCAGTACTTAGCACTGTGCCTGGCACATACTAAGTGTGACCTTGTGGTAGACCCAGTTGGTATAGCTGACTCTCATTCCAATGAATAACAGGTACTCCAATATAAGATTTAGCCTACTGTGACTTTTTGCCTGATGACTTTTTAAATGGTAATTAATGATTTTAAAATTATCAGCCAGGAGAGGTTAGGGCTTGAAGCCTGTTAGCTCTGAGTCAGATTCATGCTAAGAGTTAAAGGATGATTCTTGCAAAACTACCTGGGGCAAAAGAAATAAACCTTCTCAAAACCAACTTACAAACATACTGCTGAACCACAAAAGTATCAAGCTTGCTTGGGATATAGAAAAAGATATTATTGCCAAGTAAACATGACATAGGGAGAGACATTTGCTTTTTTGAAAAAAAGAAAAATCTGTGATTCTAAAATTTGGGGAGTTAGAGAATAAGCACAAAATGTTAAAATACTTTTAAAAGCAGGTAGAAACGTGATAATGAATACTGTTGTGTGACCAGACCATTAGTTGATGTTTGTGGTGTTCTATATGATTTCACTAATTATACATAAAAAAACCCAGAATCTCAAAATGATGGAATTATGCCTGCTGCTTGTATATTAAAGTGCCAATAAAAAATGGAAAGTATCATAGATGTGCAGAGATGTTGTGGCAAAGGATTCAAGATTGACTCATTCATGCTTTTTAAGGCTACAGGTTGTGTTGTTAACTCTGATTTACTTTCCTGATGCTGAAAGTGATGAGAAGTCTCATCTTCAGATCCCATAAGCATTTATTAGGCATGTACTGTTATATATGCAAATGGATCAGTGATTTCACTGATATGGACTTTTCTTTCAATGTTTCAGTTTGCAACTTACGCACACCTGATCATCCTGAGAAACTCTTATCCATGTCACTGCATATGTTTGCTACAGAGTCTGCCCCAATGTGCCAGAGACTTTCCTTGCTTTAGCTGGATGTCTCCAAAGACATTTTGGGAAATATTTTCATTATCATGCCACAGAATTATAGAATTTAGAGTTGGAAAGAATCTTAGTACTCATGTCAGCTAAACATCCCCAGTTCCTTAAAATCAATCTTCGTATGTCGTGGCCTTAAGATGCTTCACCATTCTGGTTGCCCTGTACCTTTACCCTTGTTAGATGATGTCTGAAGTAATTTGTTGTAGGGTTTGCAACCTTAGTGTCATTCTTTATTCTTCTTCCTCATCATCCAAACTACTGCCAAATCTTTTCATTTCCATCTCTATATCCTCCACCACTTGGCCCTCCACCACGCCAACTCAGTCCCCGTCCTCCATATATCTTATTTATTTCATTAAATATTTCTCCATGACATGTATTTTTTAAAAATATTCATTTTTTAGAAAATTTGAATTCCAAATTCTCTCCTTCCTTTCTTCCCCTCTTTCCTTCCTTTTTTGAGAAGACAAGCAATTTGACATAGATTATACATGTTATATAATGTGAAACATATTTCCATTTTAGACATGCTGAAAAAGAATACATATCAAAAAAAGCAAGAAAGTAGTAAAGTATGTTTCGCTCTGCATTCAAACTCCGTAAGTTCTTTTTTCTGGAGGTGGACACCATTTCCATTGTAAGTCCTTTGGAATTGTCTTGGATCACTGTATTGCTAAGAATAGCTAAGTCATTCACAGTTTATCACTGTACAGTATGGCTGTTATTGTGCGTAACTGTTCTCCTGGCTCTGCTCACATCACTTGGGATCAGTCCCTATACATCTTCCAAGATAGCACAACAGTACAGCATCATAATCATATACATAACTTGTTCAGCCATTCCTTAACTGATGGATGTCCCCTCAGTTTGCAATTCTTTGCCACCACAAAAGAACGGGCAAGAACGCTGCTCTCAGACTTCCCTACCCCTCTGCTTCTTGGCCAGGACCACATTGTTTGGATGATGACAGTCTGAGATCTGGAATCGCCAGGTTACCTTCCTTTACATTGTTTTCTTCACCGACTCCCTTAATATTCTTGATCCTTTCATTTTTCCAGATGATCTTTGTTATGATTTTTTTCTAGCTCTAGGAAGTAATTTTTAGGCAGTTCGGTATTGAATAAATAAATTACTTTAGGCAGAAATATAGTTTTTATTACATTGGCTTGGCCAATACATGAACAATTAATATTTCTTCAGTTGTTAAGATCTGACTTTATTTGTATGAAAAATGTTTTGCAATTGTATTCGTATAGTTCCTCAGTTTGTCTTGGGAGGTAGACTCCCAAGTGTTTTATATTGTCTACAGTTATTTTAAATGAAATTTCTCTTTTTATCTTTTCTTGCTGGATTTTGCTGGTAATATATAGAAGTGCTGATTTATGTGGATTTATTTTTATCCTGTGACTTTGCTAAAGCTATTGTTACTAATTTTTAAATTGATTTCCCAAGGATATCGTCATATTGTCTGCAAAGAATGAAAATTTTGTTTCCTTGTTGCCTGCTTTAATTCCTTCAATTTCTTTTTCCTTTTTTCTATAGCTAGCATTTCCAGTACAATATTGTATAATTCGGTTGATAATGGGTATCCTTGCTTCACCCCTGATCTTACTGGGAAGGTTTCTAGTTTATTCTCAGTACAGAGAATATTTGCTGATAGTTTTTAGGTAAACACTACTTATCATTTTAAGGAAAGCTCCATTTATTCCTATAATTTCTAGTGTTTTTAATAGCAATGAGTTTTATATTTTGTCAAAGGTTTTTTCTGCATTTATTGAGATAATCTACAGAACAACATAATCAATAGGGCAGCTACGTGCGCAGTGGACAGAGGGCTGGGCTGTGGGTCCTTGGTCAAGTCACTTAACCTTGTTTGCCTCAGTTCACTCA
Organism: Potorous gilbertii; assembly: GCA_028658325.1. Lineage (NCBI taxonomy): Eukaryota > Metazoa > Chordata > Mammalia > Diprotodontia > Potoroidae > Potorous > Potorous gilbertii. Next base: position 254,685,749 of record CM053772.1, on the reverse strand, counting down.
TCTGTAAAATGAACTAGAGAAAGAAATGGAAAATTACTCCAGAATCTTTTGCAAGAAAACCCCAAATGGGGTCACGAAGGATCAGCCAAAACCGAAATGAACGAACCCCATCAAATTGAGATAATTGTTATTTTTCTGTTTTTGACTGATAGGTCAGTAATGCTGACAAGTTTTGCCAGTTGTTAGTGGAGTAAGTTCCACCTGGTGACAGTGCACGGTCTTTGGGATATATTGTTATAATCTCCTTGCCAGTATTTTATTGAAAATTTCTGAATCAATATTCATCAGGGAAATTGGTCTATAGTTTTATTTCTCTGTTTTTGCTCTTCCTGGTTTAGGTATCAGCACCATATTTGTGTCACAAAAGAAATCTGACAGGATGCTTTCTTGGTCTATTTTTCCAAATCGTTTATATAGTACTGGAATTGTTTTTAAATGTTTGATAGAATTCACTTGTGCATCCATCTGGTCCTGGGGATATTTTCTTAGGGAGTTCATTGATAGTTTGTTCAGTTTCTTTTTCTAAGATAGGGTTATTTAAATATTCTATTTCCTCTTCTGTTAATCTGGGCAATTTATATTTTCATTCATCTATTTCACTTAGATTGCTATATTAATTGACATACAATTGGGCAAAACAGCTCCTAATAATTGCTTAAATTTCATCTTTATTGGCAGTGAATTTGCTTTTTTTATTTTAGATATTGGTAATTTGGCTTTATTTTTTCTAATCAAATTAACTGATAGTTTATCTATTTAGGTTTTCATAAAACTATTTCCTAGTTTTATTTATTAGTTCAATGGTTTCGTTACTTTCAATTTTATTAATTTTTCCTTTGATTTTCAGGATTTCCAATTTAGTAGGGATTTTTAATTCGTGCTTTTTTATTTTTAAGCTGCATTCCCAATTCATTGATCTGCTTTTTCTCTATTCTACTGATGTAAAATTTAGAGATATAAAATTTCCCCTAAGTGCTTCTTTGGCTGCATCCCAACATTTTGGTATGTTGTCTCATTGTTGCCATTCTCTTTAAATAAATTATTATTTTTTTCATAATTTGTTCTTTGATCTACTCATTCTTTAGGATTAGATTTACTTTTGAGTTACTTTTTAAGCTATGTTTTCAGTCTTTTAATGAACATAATTTTTACTGCATTATGATCTGAATAGGAGGTATTTAATATTTCTGCTTTCCTTCATTTGGTTGTTCTGTTTTTAATGCCCTTAAATATGGACAGTCTTTGTGAAGGTGCCATGTACAGCTGAGAAAAAGTCATACTCCTTTCTATTCCCATTCAGTTTTCTGCAGAGGTCTACCATATCTACCTTTTCTAAAATTCAATTCATCTCTTTAACTAACTTCTTGTTTATTTTATGGTCAGATTTATC
>CM053772.1:254622103-254683859 GCA_028658325.1 Potorous gilbertii | reverse complement strand
TGGCATGACATGGTGGCATGCTGAGGCTAAGATACTGAGATGTCCCTACCGACACTTAAGGCATGTTTGTTGAATAAATAAGTGCATCTTTGGAACCCTAGTTTCTAGATCAGTGACTAGGATATAGTAAGAACTTAATAAAGACTTGTTGAGTGGAATACAAATGAGCCGAATGGAATTAAATTAACTTCCTTAGGGAAATCTCTTAAGCTTCATCACTTCAGAAATCACTAGCATTTATAAAGTTCTTGAAGGCTGACAAAAACTTACGTTGTTCCATTTGGTTCTCACATCAGCCATGGAAAGGAGGTATTACAGATGCTGTTATCCCCATTTTATATACGAGGAAAAAGAGGTTTAGATAGGTTAAATGATTGCCCAGGGTCACCCAGCTACTAAACACTAGAAGCAAGATTTGAAATTCCAGGTCCAAGACATCTTCCACTACACCATACCTTCTCATCAACCTCTCGTTGACCAGAGCTTCGCAGGACTAAGACTTCCAACCATAAACCACATCATATTATAACAAATATGGCACCTGTCTGAGCACATAGCAAGCATAACAGAATTATTCATTCATTAACAAAACTGTTTCCAAGGCCCCAGCTGATGATCTGATCTTTTGGGGGCAAGTCTCCCGATAATTCTTCGGGAATTTATGATCTTACAACAGTTGTTCCCATTTAGTGACTCAAACCTTGGGGGTTTGTAATGATGGGTTAAGGGGTTCACGCTAAAGATTTCTAGATGGCACCTTAAGCAGTAGATAGTTGCCTAATTATGCTAGAAATATATTTTCCCCGCTCTGGAACAACAAGCATGTGTGTGTTTGAAGCCTTGTAGGATGGTTTCTTCCGCAATTCAAAACCATTATGGTTGTGTCCTATTTATAGTTATTGTAAGTACTTAATTCATGAGCAGCTAATTAAATTATCCCAGGGAGGAGGATGGGGTCACCACACATTTATTTTCGTTAAAAGGGATTCTCCAAACTGAAAACGTTGGGGACCTAGGTCTGAGAGTGTTGCCCAGGGCACCAAGATTTTAATGGGCTTGCCCAGGTCACACAGCCAGGAAGTGTCAGGAGCTCTTGACCCAAGAGTCTATTCATCATGCTACATTGCTTCAAGAAATATCTGATCTCAATCAACTAAAATTTATTAAATATCTACTATATAAGAGACAGTGTGCTGGGATATGGGTCAACAAAATAAAAATGAAATGATTCCTGCCCTCTAGGAGACATCCATTACCATTCTCAATACACTAGTACCTGCTGGATACAGGTCATCTTTGGTGGTCACTGTAAAGAGGTTTCTGATTATTCTCCGTAGGGAAAGGTAAGAGAATAGTCATTTATATAGCATCTTTTACATACCAGGTACCCTGCTGAGGGAATCCTCGCAACAATTCGACTATTATTCCCATTTCACAGTTGAGGAAACTGAGGCAAACAGAGATGAAATGACTTGCCTAGGGTCGCACCGCTAGTCAGTGTCTAAGGTCAGATTTGAATGCAGGTCTTCCTGACCCCAGGCCCAGAGCTCCATCCACTTTCCTACAGGCTGCTTCCGTTGAAACAAGAATTCGCTGTGTTGAAATGCTTCAGAAAGCCAAGAGGTGGTTTTATACTAGTACCTGATGTACTGATTCCATCAGTACCTAAGCCACTTGACTGTAGGCAAAGCAGCAAGGACTTACTTCACAGTTAGTCGGCTCAGAGCACTATACTTAGTGCTGAGGGGCAGAGTAGGGGAAGATTCTGCCCCCGTGGAGCAAAGGATAAGATGAATATAGATGACTATAATATATACTTACATAAAATTTCCTTAATATTGCTAAACCAAATTCTTTGGGGGACCTGAAGAAATCTATGGGCCTCTTTCCCAAGGCAGGTGGATGACTTCAAAGATTATTTCTAATGCCAACATCCGACAATTCCATGATTTTTCCTCTCTGGGCCTCAGTTTCCTTCTGTGTAAAAACAAGAGGTTTTATGTGATGATCTTTTGGGTTCCTTCTAACTCTTTTCATTTTTTCTGTGGTCTTCAGTTTCCTAATCCTACATTTCTATAAATAATATGAGATTTAAAAGGGCATTTGTTGGAGTGGAAGAGATCATCCCATCCAGTAGGACTGAGCCACTTGGAACCATTCGGGCATGTCCTTGCCAAAAGAGGCTTAGAGGAAAGACTGGATACAGAACACTATCAGGATCTGAAAATGTTGATCATATAGGACTGGAGATTAGTTCAGAATCAGCCAGACAGCATGGATAACCCACCAGGTTAGTTGAGGCAAGATGAGAAAAGATCACATAAGAAAATCAGGAGAAAGTCAGATCCCTTTGTGGGGTGAGGTGTAGCTAAACGGAGGAGGGAGAGATCCATAGGAATGTCCATTATTTAGGAAATTAATTACCTGGCTTGGAGACTTGTGAGCCAATCTGCAGGAAGAAATCTACCTTGGTTCACCCCTATTCTCTCCTCTCCCGACATCCTTCTTGAAGGAGCCATAACTCAACAATCCCCTTCTGGCCCAGGATTGCCCTCCCTCAGTATATAGGATTCTCCCCAGACTCTCTGTTGGGGATTCCTGGGGGTTATATCACAGGTTGAAATGAATTCCTTTTCAGTGCCTTAGTATCTCGCTCCCATCTTTCTTGAGTCAATCCTGATCTGAAAACTGAATCTGGTTTTTGACTAGGAGGGAAGAGAGATCTGTGGCACGGGATCAGATAACTGTTAGTAACAACAACAAATCCAAAATACACATAGCCTTTAAATCATTAATGATCAAACATACACAACCCGTGGTATTGTCAAAGGTAAGAGCTAAGAGATAAATAAGCTTTTACACGCTGTCCGAGACACTGTGATGTGCAATTTATGAGATGGACAGTGTGCAAGATTTGCAAATCTGAAGGACTGGGGGAATAAGAGTGCCCTGGACAGAAACAGGGAATGAGTTTTGGGGAGAAGATTATCAAGTCAAGTCAACAAGTCTTTATTAAGTACCTACTATGTGCGAGGCATTGTGTGAAGGGATGTCAATATAAATAAGGGTTAATAAATAAAAGTTGCCTTCAAGAAGCTCACAATTTAACGAGGGGCAACATGAAAACATCTGTGTCTGGAGGCAGCTAGGTGATGCTGTGAATGGAGAAGACCTGAGCTCCAATCCAGACTCAGACAGTAAACTAGCTGTGGGACCCTGACAAGTCCCTTCCCTTTCCTCATCTGTCAAAGGAGAACAAAAATAGTGCCCACCCCCCAGGGTTACTGTGAAGACCAAATGAGATAATTACAAAGGGCTCGGCACGTAGGAAGTTCTTGTAACACAGTGCCCGGCACATAGTAGGCACTCTATAAACCTTAGCTATTTTTCCTTGTCGTTATTACGTCTTTAGCTACATAGTGGATGCTCTGTAGCTATAATGAGGTTGATGGTGGTGATGTTGCATTTGGGATAGATTATAGTGGTATATATTGTTATTATATGGATAAAATATAATTATTATGAATCCATTAATACTATGTTTGCCTGTGTTAAGCTTGAGGTACTAAGGAGTCTCCTGACTTTGAATCGTTCCTCATTCATTTCTTAGCTCTCTGATTTGAAATAAGTCATTTAACTTTTCTTGCTTCCAGTTGCTTCATCTGCAAAACAAGCATAATAACTCTCTACCTCAGGGGTTGCTACGAGGATCAAATGAGACGATGTGGGGTCAGTATTTTGACAGCTCTAAAGCACTCTATAAATGCTGTTCTTGCCATTAACATCATTATCAATTATATGGTGATATCCACCAGACTGTCGCTAAGTGGGATGGTGTTAGGTGAGACAACAAGGCTGATTTTGGAGTCATCTCCCGGAAACCAAGGGAATCGATGAGATCACAAGGGAGAGAGGGTATTGAAAGTAGAGAAAGGGCTGCAGCGAGTATCATGCTCTCCTCCAAACAGGAAAGTCAGCTCCCATTTCTGGCTGATTTATTAACACCCAAGTCCAGAAACAAAGAGAGCACCACACAAAAAGAGAGCTTTCATCCTGAACAAAACAAGGAAAGATCTTGGATTGATTGTTAAGTTCACAATAGAGAAAAAAAATGAAATGCAAAGTAAAATGTATAGTAACTTCCACTCTAAGGGACAGTGGTCTCATTAAAGCAAAACTCAAAATGGTACCTCTTTCATAAAGTCTTCTCTTGTCCCCATTATCAGTAATGCTCTTTTACCTGGTTCCTCAAGCGGCGCTTTGTGTGAGAGGCAGATTTAAATAGTGTCTGTGTTGGGAGCTCCTGGAAAGGGCTTTACTGTCAACAAACATTTATTAAGCACCAGCCCTAAGCCACCAGGGCAGAGCTTTACTTTCTCTGCTACTTAAAGAATCTCCCTCTTTTAATTGTTTCCTATTTATTCAGCCTATGGTTTGTTTATACTTGTTTATTTGCTTGTGGTCTCTCCACTAGATGGTAAACTCCTTGAGGGCAGGTCTTTTGTCTCTTTTTGTATCTCCAGGGTTTAGCCCAGCTCTTGACACAATGTAGGTGCTTAATAAGGTGGTGTAGTAAGTAGAGCACTGAGCCTGGAGTCAGGAAGATCTGAACTCAGACTAGCTGTATGACCCTGGATAGGTCACCTGATCCTATTTGCCTCACTTTTCTGATCTGTCAAATGAGCTGGAGAAAGAAATGGCAAACCACTTTCTTTGCCAAGAAAACCCCAAATGGGGTCATAGAGAGTCAAACACAATTGAAATGAGTGAACCACCACAACAAGAAATGTTTACTGACTTTTTAGAGGCCTGGAAAGTTAAATAGCTTTCGGTGTCACACAGACAGTATTTATCAGAAGCATGTCTTGAACCTAACCTGTCTATCTTTCTGACATGGAGCCATCTCTTTATCCAATATGTCATGCTGCTGTGCCTTGGTGGACAAATCTCTGTTACTTTATCCAATACCATGTCTTGTGCATTATTTTTTTTATTGGTAATGGATTCCAGTCTGTCTATACCCAGTGAGGTATGGTCTCCTCCTCAGAGTAAGTTCATTTTCTGAGGATCACCCAAATGAATAGAGAAGCTGGCCACCAGTAGACCAATCCCTAGGTCATAGATGTAGAGATTTGAAATGGTCTTAGAAATCAGTTGGTACAACCCCTTCATTTTACAGATAAGGAAACTGAGGCCCAGAGATGGGACTATTCCTCCAAGTCACATAAGTAGCAGATGGCATAGTCAGGATTCATCTATAAAAGAACTCATGAGAAAGTGATGAAACAAGCTCACAAAACTGCGATTAATCCGTGAAAAGACCTGCCCCTCCAGAAAATCAAGGAAATTGTACTCAGCCCCTTCCCCCCTCTTTGTTATTTTTTCTCTTCTCTCCTTTTCAAGCCCTCCTGGTGCAACTGAGGCTCGTGTCACACAACATCAGGCTTCTGTTTTCCAAGCTGGCAGTCCTCGTGGTTTGTTTTCAGAAACATCGCGCCTGCCAGTTTCGCAAGGAGATGATTGGATTTGGTTCCTGGAGGAGGAATCATCAGTGAATGAGTTCCATTGTACTCACCTCTGAATGAAGAATACCCCCTTTAGAGAAAGAATTCAACTGTTTTTCACAGAGAATGAAGACATAGACCCAAGGGGAAAAGAGAACAATATAAATCATTCTCATTTCATCTCCAAGTGGGGGTGACCAATAGGATTGAGAAAGGCAAGCCTGGTAGGGTGGCAAGAATGTGAGAATATTGGCAGGACTGGATTCTAGCCCACTAACCTTACTATTACTAATAGTGATGGTCCTTCCTGTACTCATAGTAGTAACAATAGCTCTCTAAAGCACTTTACAAATATCTCACTTGCTTCTCCGTGATGGAGATAGGATTGTTACCCCCATTTTATAAATGAGGAAACTGAGTCTTGTCCCGGGCTGTACAGCCAGGATTTTAACTTGGATCTTCCTGAATCCAGTCCCAGTTCTCTGTCCACTGAGCCGGGCATAAACTTTTTTTTACGTACCCTCTCTTGTTAAATTGTGAGCTCCTTGGTTTTGCCTTTCTTTATATTGAAATCATTTAGCATGGTATCTGGCACACTAAGTGACTGTGTGACCTTAGGTAAGTTACCTCTCTGGGCTTTGGTTTCCTTATCTGTGAAATGAATGTAATGCCTAGAAAGTCCTAGAATGTCTATCTAGATATAAAATTCTAGCATTTTAAGATCACAACTCCCTTAAAGTACAAGAAACACTTTGATAACAGCATTTTTTCCCCAGAACTAAGGGGGCACATTTTCCAAATAGCTGATTGGGCAAAATGCTAGATTATCACTAAGTCAGTCAGCAGGCGTTTTTAAAGTGCTTACTATGTGCCAGACATTGTGCTAAGCACTGGGAATCTAAAGAAAGGCAAAACACAAAAAACCAAAACCTGCCATACGTTCTAATGGAGGACGTGTGTAAATAACGTAGAAGATAGGTACCAAGTGGATGGAAGAGAGACCCCTTAGAGACCCTCTGAAGATTGTGGGTTTTGATCCAACTCTTGAAGGGTTAAGCCTGAAATGATAGGAATTTTTAAGAGTCAAAGGAGGCTCTCAAGTATATCAAGAAAGGATTCATGGAGAAACTAAATCTGTCTCCAATCACAGTGTACACAATAGGTACTTAATAAATGCTTCCCAATGGGACTTAGAAAATACTTTGAAACTACAGGATCATAGATTCAGCATGGAAAGGGATTCCAGAGGCCACTAGTAAAAACTTTTTGTTTTTACAGCTGAGAAGAGTAAGGCCTGGAATGTTGCTACGAATGAACCATTTATCTTCCAATTGCCTGTCTGGTTATTGAACCTATCCAAACTTAACTGGGCTGGTTCTTGGATGGACAACATCAAGGCTGAGGCCATATAGAAAGCCTTTCCAGCTTCTAGGTACTAGACAAGTCTGTGGTCTGTCAATATGGTCCTCTTCATGCCTGGATGAGATGCAGAAGGACTTAGTGAAATGGAGCAGATACTACAGGTTGAGTTGAAAGAGATCTCAGACACTATCTAATCCAACCTCTGCATTTTACTGAGGAGGAAACCGAAGGTACACAGTGATTTTCCCAAGATCAAAAGTGGTTGAATTTATTCCCTCTTGATCCCAGTTATGCCGCTCTAGGCATGTATCCCAAAGAGGTTAAAGAGAGAGGAGTAGGTCCCATAAATGCCAAAATATGAAAAGAAAATGGGTGCCCATCCATTAGGGAATGAGTGAACTTGTGCAATATTGATTATATAGTAACACTATTGCTTGCAGGGCAACAAGGTGGTGCCATGGTCCATAGAGTCCTGGGTCTGAAGTTCAGAAAACTCATCTTTCTGAGTTCAAATCTGATTTTAGACACTTACTAGCTGTGTAACTCTGGGTATGTCACTTAACCCTGTTTGCCTCATCTATAAAATGAACTGGAGAAGGAAATGGCAAATCACTCCAACATCTCTGCAAAGAAAATCCCAAATAGGGTCATGAAGAGTCAGACAATGACTGAAACATGTAAGCAAAAACAAAAAAAACTATTGTTTGTGAAGAAAATACTGAGACATCAATTCTGGTCAATGTGATGACTCATCTTGACTATGGAATTGACATCCACTTTCTCTCTACAGAGAGACAGTAGACTATAGGTCTTGAATGAAGCATACATTTTTCAGAAGTTCATTTGTTGTACTATGTATGTTTCTTTGTTGAAAGGGAGGTTTCTACAGTGGTGAAGAGCCATTGGTTAGTGACAGCAATGTTTTTGAAAGCATCAACAAAACGAGCATTTATAAAAATCATAAATGAGGAATTCAGAGAAACTTAGGAAGACCTGTGTGAACTGATACAGAGAGAAATTGGCAGGATTTAAAGAATGATTTACCCAAAAAAGTCACTATTAGTATAAAGGAAAACAATACTAAAAAGACATTACAATTCAGAATTATATAATGCCCACCCTAAACTATTGATGACTATTATACTCTCCTTCTCTCCTTAAAAGGTGCTGGAGTATGGATGTGGAATGAATGCATTGTCAGTTTGTTTCACTTAATTTTTATTTTTTGGTTTTATTAGAGGTAGGGAATGGTGGTCACTGGAAAGTGACAATAATTTTAAAAAGCAAAAAGCATCTATAAATCAATTTTTTAGAAAAGAAAAATATAAACAAGAATCAGGACGAACAAGTGTGAAAGGGTCTGAAGCTGGAAGAGAACATAGAGATCATTTAATCCAATCCTTTCACTTTTACAGATGAGAAAACGGAGGCCTGGAGAGATTCAATACTTGACCACATCACACAGGGAGTAATTGGTAGAGATTCAAATTTGGGTCCTATATTATTTTCACTGCCCCACCCCTGCAGTTATGATTTGCCAAGGTAGAGAGAGTATCCACACCAACGAACCCATGAGTTTCCCAAAGAGTTCAAGTCAATTTCTTGGGAGTTGGAGCACACACTGGCTGCCTTTGTGTGAACTGATTTACTTCACACATGTTGACTCTGTCTTTCCATGTGCAATTTCCTCTGAAGTCTACTGCATCACCAGTGATAAGTTTAGAAGAAGTTGAAAGGTGGACTTCTCTACCAAGGGATACAACCAATGGAACTACTGGCTCCTTGATACACACTCCACTGACTTTGGGGAAGACTTGAAAAAAATGACTTCTCAGCTTTCAAACCAGTTTCTTGCACTCTGGCCCTCCTTCTTATCTCCCTCCCGCTGGAACTAAACCTCTTCTTCTGGGACCCTGTGCTCTGATGAGTGAACTTTTGCTTTGTCTTGCCCGTTTTCCAGCTCCATTTTATGGGTTGTCTTTCCCCATTAGAATTGTTCAATGATCACTGTGGGGAGAGACTTTCTTGCTGGTCTGTTCCTGTATCCCTATTGTTTAGCTCAATTGCTAGAATATAATAAGGACTTAATAAATGCCTCGCATTCATTTATTCACTCATTCATTCACTCACTCACTCACTCATTCATTCATATAAATTCTCAGTGGGGGGTCCCAAGATAGACCAGAAATCTTACCTTTTTCCAGTCTTTCCCCTTCTACAGCCTACTTGTTCAAGCATCTAGTCATTCCATGATAGTTCAAGAGTCAAACAGTGGCGCTCTTGGACTACAATGAGGGAAGAAGAGGGAACACGCATTTATTGAATACCTACTGTGTTCTAGGCACTATGCTAAGTGTTTTCCAATATTATCTCATTTGACCCTGACAATGACCCTGGGAGGTAGTCGAGAGACATCACATCTAAAAACCTCTTTTTTTTTTATAGATCTAAAATTGCAGACTTTGAGAGCTCTGTCATATAGTGAGCACTTTAAGTGACTTGCTCAGAGTCTATAGCGAATATAAACCAGAGATGGAATTTGAACTCACTTCTTCTTGACTTTGGCCCTAGTTCTTTAGCCTACACCATGCTGCGCCTCCAGAACCTAGAAGATCACAATCCTACTGCCTTCTTCTTTGGACAGATAATACTTGATGTACAATGACCACATCTGAGCACATTTTAATAAGGACATGGATGAACAGAGAATGCCCAAAGGATGATGAGATGACAAAGGAATTAGAGGACATTCCCTATAAGCAATAATTGGAAGAAGAGAAAATGTCTATTCTACAAAAGAAAACTTAAGGGATATAAGATGGCCACTTTCAAAAATAATTTGAGATTAATCATTTAATGCCTGGATACCTAAAGTTTTTAAAAAACTAGACTTGCCATTTCACTAGTGTTAGGAAGAATTAATGAGAAAACTTCTACCAATATAGTTCAGCACTCAGATCATGATTTATAGTCTGAGAATTGCCTGGGTGAATGAGAAGCTAAATGACTAGCCCAGGATCACCCAGCCAGTGTGTGTCAGAAAGGAGGACTTGAACTCAAGTCTTCCTGCATCCACAGATAACTTTCTATACATTATGCCAGGATGCATCCGCCTTGTACCAAATAAGTGTTTAATATACTTTTATTTTGCTGGATAGAATTAAACTGAATTAAATTGAGTGCCCCTATTCTGACCCACTCCCTTTATAGCTTGGAAATAGCTGTCAAGGCTGGGAATGACCAATTGCCACTGGGAGATTTGGGCAATCCCTCTTTAATAATCTTTTCATTGTGTATTTGTAAGTAAGCCAACAGGTCATCTGAAAATCTCCCTTGGTCCCAAGGAACAGACTTGTTCCAACTCTTCTTTCCCTAGGAAATGCCTTCTGGGCTAGTTAGATATAAAGGAAGCATTACTCACATTGTATAGTGACTTTTTTTTAACTCCCCTCTTCCCTAATGGGGTTAGATCCAAGGGTGAAAACTGCTGTTTGAGGAAATGTATTTCTCCAGCAAGGTTCAAGTTGGCGTCCCATTTGTGGAATGAGAGAAAGGAGAACTTAGAAATGTCTGCTATTTCACTTTGCTCCTAGAAAACAGAGAAAAGTGAGCAAAGGTCATCTTTCGTGTATGGTGGTCTCCACTTTCTGCAGCCTTTGCTCACTCCCAGAATCCCTTACAACAGTACCCAATAATCTCCTACTATTGACATTCTTCAAACACTCCCCTGTCTAAAACTTTTTTAGTGTCTGTCTCACCCTTTTAACTCCAGGATACAGTCCCCAATCCTGTCTGTTGTTTAAAGACTTCCACAAAAATATGGTGCCCATCAACCCTTCTAGATAGTCTTGGTGCTCCCCTTCATGCATTCTTTGCTTTTTGTGTTTCTGTGGGGCAATCAAGGTTAAATAACTTGCCCAGGGTCACGCAGCTAGTAAGTAACTGAGGTCATATTTGAACTCAAGTTCTTCTGACTCCAGGACCAGTGCTCTATCTACTGCACCATCTATGTGCCCTGACACTCTTTGTCCCCATCAAATTGGCCACTAGTTGTTTCCCATAGACAACATTCCCTCTCCTACATGTGAGTCATTTCATCCATGATCTCTTCTATCTGGAATAAAACCAACAACTAATATTATGTAGTATCTTTGAAGACTAGAAAGTGGCAGACCCCTTCAGTGTCTGCCCAAAAAAACCGTAAATGGTGTCACGAAGAGTCTGACACAACTAAACAATAACAGCTAAAGTTAATACTCCCAACCCTTTGAGACAGGTACTTTTATCTTAATTCTAGATTTGTTTAAACTGAGACTCAGCAAGGACTGTTCCCAGTTACACCTAGTAACTATTGCTGTAGGCAAGCTTTGAACACAGGTCTTCCTGACTTTCCTTATGTTATACTGGCTTTCTTTTCAACTCCACCTCAAAGGCTCCCTAGCTTCTTTAAAAGCATAGCTCAGACACTGCTTCTCCCATGAAGCCTTTCCTGACTGTTCTCTACCTCTTGAAATATATCTACTTTTATGTGCCTATCTTGTATCTACCTCCATGTTAGCAGCTAGGTGATGTAGTAGAAGATCTGAGTTCAAGTGCTGACTCAGATACTTACTGTGAAACCTTGTACACGTCACTTAACCTGTTGCCTCAGTTTCCTCAACTGTAAAATGGAAATAATGATAGCACCTACCCAGCAGCATTGTTATGAGAACCAAATGAGATAATATTATAAAAAGTGTTAAATACAGTGACGGGTACATTTTACAGTGTCAATGTTTATCCCCTTCACCTTTCCCTTCCCCTTCCCTCCAGAAGGCTTCAAGTCCTAGAGAGTAGACAAATTTTTGTTTTTGTGTACCCAGTGCCATATATAATAGGTGCTTAATGAATGTTCGTGGACTTGAATTGGCCCTCCTGGGGGTACTGCCTTGTTCCCCCTTTTCAGGCATTCAACCGTACTTCATTCTTTCCTTCCCTTGATTCTCAACAAAACTCATCCATCTATGACCCGTTCTCCCAGAAGTAACTTACTGGCTAATTTGATAGAACAATCTTGTTCAAGTCTTAATGTGTTTTGTTGTAACTTCCATTAAAATGTTTTTCATTGGGACCCCTGAGTACCTTGAACCAAAGGAATAAACTCAAATATACATATGCAGATATTTAGATACACAAGGCAGCTCATACCAGAGGACACACCTCTAGGTCCTCCAGTCTCCTTTTCTGTGCCCTTTCCCCCATCTATAACACCCTCTCCCTACCCTCCCCAAGCACACAGAGGCTTCTATTCTCCCCTTTGCCCTCCCCTATCAAAACTCCTTCCCTCTGGAAATACTAGGGTGTTTACATGATTTAGCCTACTGGCTTTGTCCCATTAAAGGAATTCTGGCCATGGTCGGGGGAGGATCTGAGTACAGAGATAGAGGGGCCCTTGCAGCCCATCTAAAGTCACCACTCAGACCAACTCTTCTGCCCATTTGTGAAGACTAGGGACTAGCTAAATCACCTCAGACAAACCATGGAGACTGGAAGGCAGTCTTGGAAGGTGCCCCCTTCTCTGGGTCCTGAATACTGAACATTGCATGGGAGCCAGCCCAGTGGGACAAAGAGTGTTAAATCCTGGGTCTCAATCCTGTTAAGAAAATGTGCAATTTACCACCTAATCCTTCTGGTTTCATTACTTCCCAGCCAAGCAAGCATTGTTTGAGGCCACACACTTCACCACTAAGCTCTCTTTGCAGCCCATCTGTTTGAGAACCAGCCGAAACAAGAGGATTATTTTCACTGTCAGCATTCCATTGAAGGCTACCGAAGAACAGTTGATGTGTCTGACTATGAGTTGGAAAGCTTGCAAGGTAAATGCTAGTTTAAAAAAATAAACATAGAACATTAGTACAGTCAGAATGCTTTCCTTCAAATTTCAGATCAAGTAACACCTTCTGCACGAGGTCTTTTTCTGAACCTCTCCTCTCCTTGAAGTTTTTTTTTCATCCTATCTACTTTGGGTAGATTTTACAAAAACCTATCACTATATATGTTATCTCCACAATTAGAATGTAAACTCAAGGCAAAGACTGTCTCACTTGATGCCTGGCTCAGTAAGTGCTTGATTAATGCTGACTGATTGATTAATTGCCAGATCCTTGCAGAGTGGTACGTTGTTTGTCACTGGTACTCCAAAACCTTTTTTAAAAAATGAATGGATTTTATAAGTCATTAGATGATCATATATAGATGAAAAACAAATTAAGTAAAAAAGTACCTAATCTGCATCACAGCATCCAAAATATTAAAGTCGTAAATAAGGCTAGAATTTAAAGATTCTATTTTTCCAAATTGATACCTTGGCCATTAACTCCCATGCTGACTTCCCTTCTCACTTGGGTCTCAAGGATTAGACTATAATCTGCTCATAAGTGTGGAATGAAAAAGATGTGCCTAAGCACTGACTTGCCTAAAGGAAAAAAAAAAGGTGTTTTTTAGTGGATTGTGAACTTAATTTCCATTTGCTGGAGATCTTCTGGTAGAGGCTTACATGACCACTTATTGGTGTGTTGTAGGGAGAACACTTGGCCACATGAAGATTAGAAAGATAACTACTGAGGGGCCTTCTATCTTTAGGAGGAGAGCCCAGAGTGGACAGTGATGCTCAAAAACTTGGATTAAAGATTGGCCCATCAGTTGGTCCAGCCGTGAAGCAACACCCCCACTTCCAAGAAAGTCATCCCCCTCTTTCTCAGAGGGTAGACTACCAGGAAGGAAGGATTCTGCTCCAACAGTTTTGATCTCCACAGATGTGGCGCAGGTCCCAAATCTGTCACCTGCATGAGTTAGTTCAGGGGCCAAAATGAATTCCCACAGACAGCATTGCACCTTAATATAGACGAAGTCCAAGGATGACCTCCAGGTGACTTGGAAAGGTCCCCTAGCCTGGGGGTTTGTGTTTGTGCTCATGCCAAGAAACTGAGAGGCCAAGAGTGGGCGTACCCAGGTGTGCCAAATAGAAGAGGTTACTTTTCTGCCCCTTTGAATTGGGGGGAATTACACAAGAGATGAGTATACACCTCTCCAGAGCTTCAGCTTTCACTGGATCCTTTAATCGCTCCCAGTTGGCACTCAGTCCCGACTCATTTGTTCATGCTTACCCTAGAGTTTCTCACATGACAACCCTCCTAACCTCCCCGGGTAAGCCCAAAGCTGAGTAAATGATGGTTCGTCTGGGAGCACAGGTTTAGTTACCCCTCGGCAGGCCTCTCGAGCCTTCCCACAGCCCCAGATGTTTCAGAGTTTCACACCAAGAAGTCTGGGTAGGGCCAGTCCCAACTCAGAAAGAGGAGACTGAGGGCACATGAGTTTGGGGGGGATCCCAAGAGAAGAAAAGTTGATGCATTTGGGAGCCTGTGAGGGAAAGGAGCAGCAGCCCTTGGCCATTGCGAACTCTGGCTCAGTCCCATGAATTTAGGGTAGACTCATTAAATATTAATTGATGGTTGAGTATCCTCAAGAATCCTTTATTATAGCATCATAGACAGAGCTGGAAGGCACCTTAGAGGTCATTTAGTCTAACTTCCCCATTTTACAGATGAGGAAAGTGAGGCCCAGAAAGGTTTAGTGATCTGCCCCCACACACACAGGCAGAATTGGGACCCAGTTCCTTTGAGTTTATCCTGCGGCAGGAAAAGATCTGTAATACCCGAATACCTCAAGAGAACTGTGCACTCACTGATTCATGCATTCCCTCCTGATGCTGATCACAATTCATCTATGAACATTTATCCCATCCTAGTCTTCTCCATGTCCTACCAAAATCCTCTGCTCTCTCTCCCTCTCTCTCTCTCTCTCTCTCTCTCTCTCTCTCTCTCTCTCTCTCTCTCCCCTCTCTCTGTCTCTATCTCTCTGTCTCTCTCTCTGTCTGTCTGTCTCTCTCTCTCTCTCCCCGTTTCTCTCTCTGTCTCTCTGTCTCTGTCTCTCTCTTTCTCCCTCTCTGTCTCTGTCTCTCTCTTTCTCTCTCTCTCTCTCTGTCTGTCTCCGTCTCTGTCTCTGCTCTCTCTTTCTCCCTCTCTCTCCCCGTTTCTCTCTCTGTCTCTATCTCTCTGTTTCTGTCTCCATCTCTGTCTCTCTCTCTCTCTCTCTCCCCGTTTCTCTCTCTGTCTCTATCTCTCTGTCTCTCTCTCTGTCTCTGTCTCTCTCTTTCTCCCTCTTTCTCTCTGTCTCTCTCTGTCTCCGTCTCTGTCTCTGCTCTCTCTTTCTCCCTCTTTCTCTCTGTCTCTCTCTGTCTCCGTCTCTGTCTCTGCTCTCTCTTTCTCCCTCTCTCTCCCTGTTTCTCTCTCTGTCTCTATCTCTCTGTTTCTGTCTCCGTCTCTGTCTCTCTCTCTCTCTCTCTCTCTCTCTCTCTCCCCGTTTCTCTCTCTGTCTCTATCTCTCTGTCTCTGTCTCTATCTCTCTCTTTCTCCCTCCCTCTCTCTCTCTCTGTCTCTCCCTGTCTCCGTCTCTGTCTCTGTCTCTGTCTCTCTCTACTTGATCAACCCACTTTTCTTTCCAGGTCTCTAAGATACCTTAATTTGTGCAGCACAATATACTTTTTATGCAGCTAGATAGCATCATAGCACCCAGAGCACTAGGCCTGGGGCAGGAAGACTCATCTTCATGAGTTCAAATCTGTCCTCAGACAAGTACTAGCTGTGTGACCCTGGGCAAATCACTTGACCCCATTTGCCTCAGTTTCTTCACCTGTAAAATGGGCTGGAGAAGAAAATAGTCAACTACTCCAGTATCTTTGCCACAAAAACTCCAAATGGGGTCACAAAGACTCTCATATGACTGAACAACAATATACTTTTTAGAATAAAATAATCCCTCACCTCCAGCTGTATATCTATATATTGATATCTGTACCTCTCGATCGATATAATTCCCATCATTTCTACCTTCACAGCTCAAGAGCTGTAAGGGACGTTTGAATTCACTTAGTCTGACTTCTGTTTTACAGATGAGGAGGCAGAGGATAATAAAGGTTAAGGGTCTTGTCCAGGGTCACACAATTGGCAGAGCTAGTCTTACCAAAGAGGTAAGATCCAAAGGTTCTGGCACCAAACCCAGCACTCTTTTCATTGCACCACCTGGCCTTGACTGCTCAGAATACAAAAAGTTAACTCTTGGCTGCCAGAAGGAGGAAGTGTTGTGTAATGGAAGGGGAATCCTGGTTCTGCCCTCTTCTTAAGGTGGAGTTAAGGTGTTATCCTGGATCCTCCCTCTCTCTCACTTCCCATATCCACGTTGTTATCGAAGCCTGTCCAATTTTGCCTTTGCAGCATCTCTTGAAGACACCACCTTCCCTCCTCTGACATGGTCCCCACCCTGGTCCAGACCCTCACCCCCTCACACCTGGATTATTGTAACAGCTCATAGAGGGTCTGCCTGTGTCATCTCTCCTCCTCCATTCAGCAACCTAAGTGATGTTTTTTAAAGTTAATTAATTTATTTTTAGTTTTCAACATTCACTTCCATAAAATTTCCCCCCTCCTTCTCTTCCCTCTCCCCAAATAGGTACACAATCAAATATAGGCTCTACATATACAGTCCTATTAAACATATTTTTCACATTTGTCATGTTGTATAGAAGAATTAAAACAAAAGGGAGAAACCATGAGAAAGAAAAAAACAAAACAGAAAAAAGAAAATAGTCTGCTTCTGTCTGCATTCAGACTTCATAGTTCTTTTTCTGGATGTAAATAGTATTTTCCATCATGAGTCCTTTGGAATTATTTTAGCACCTTGCATTGCTAAGAAGGGCTAAGTCTATCAAAATCAGGGCTGGAACACTGTTGCTATTACTGTGAACAATGTTCTCCTGGTTCTGCTCGCTTCACTCAGCATCAGTTCATACAAATCTTCCCAGGTTTTTCTGAAGTCTGCCTGTCCATCATTTCTCATAGCACAACAGTATTCCATTACATTTACACACCACAAGTTGTTCAGCCATTCCCCAATTGATCAACCAAAGTGATTTGCCTAAAGCACAGACCCCACCATATCACTGTCCTCAACTCAATAAAATCCAGTGACTTCCTATCACCACCAGGATCAAATACAAAACCCTCTGCTTGGTATTCAAGGCCCTTTTATAACCTGGGCCCTACTCCCACTTTCCAGTTTTCTTACACTTAACTCTCTACCATGTGATCTTCAGTCCAGTGGCATTTTTCTCCTGGCTGTTCCATGAATTTCTGGTCCTGTTTGGTCATCTTCCAGTTGTGTCTGACTCTTTGTGACCCCATTTGGGTTTTTTTGGCAGAGACACTGGAGTGGTTTGCCATTTCCTTTTCTAGCTCATTTTACAGATGAGGAAACTGAGGCAAACAGGGTTAAGTGACTTTTCCAGGGTAACACAGCTAATAAGTGTCTGAGGCTGACTTTGAACTCATTAAGATGAGCCTTGCTCATTTCGGACCCAATGCTCTGTGCACTATGGCACCGCCTAGCTTCCCCTATGAATATGACACTCCATCTCTCAGATCAGGCATTTTCTTTGGCTGTTTCCTCCCTTCCTCCCATTCTCCCCTGGCTTTCCCCCTGCTTGAAATGCTCCCCCTCCTCCTCTCCAACTACAGATCTCCCTGGCTTCCTTTATGTCCCAACTAATATTCCACCTTCCCCAGGAAATCTTCCCTCTTAATTTTAGTGTCTTCTCTCTGTTAATTATTTCCTATTTATCCTGTATGTAGCTTGCTTAATATATGTTTACATGCTGCCTCCCCCATTAAATTAAGAGCTCCTTGAGGGCAGGGACCATCTTTTACCTCTTTTTTATATCTCCAGCATGTAGCACAGTGCCTGGCACATATAATATGTATTTAACAAATATTCATTAATTGATTGTTTGATTCTTAATTTATCAGATTGTACATGACTATGAGACATTTTGTCAAAGGTGAGCACTAGAGATAAAAACTGAAATTAAAACAGTTCGGTCTTTGCCCAAATCGAGCTTACATTCTATTGGGTCAAAAACAACACACAGATAAATAAGTGATGGGGACAAAAGAAGGATGTGGACAAATGTTCTGCTGAAGGGCATCAGGGGGGACTTCATGGAGGAGGGGGCCCTCCTCCCCACCCCTCACCCCCAGTAGACTAAGCTCCTTCAGAGCAGGTACATTGTCAGATTCAGTCTTTGTGTATCCAGAAACTAGCACATATTTGATTAATGAATGAATGAAACAATTGTTTGACTGAACTGGCCCATGCTTTGGACAAATGGATTGGTCAACTCAATCAAAAAGATTTAGATAGTTGAGCATAGACTTACACAGCCCAAATGGAATGCATTGCTCAAAAGCCCTCACTGGCTCTAGGGCTTATAGCTCATCAGGAGCTGTCCCACTAATACACATGTAAGTAGAAATGGTCCTAAGGAAAACACAAACTCTTACTTGAACATATTTTAAAAACAAACAAAAAACACAAGAAAGGAGAGGCTAGTACAGTTGTTTGTAAACATTTTAGTCTCAGAATACCTTTACATTCTTAAAAATTACCATATGGATGACTCCCACCCACTCAAGAGTTTTTGTTTTTGTGTTAGAAATTAAAATATCTTAATATTATTACAAAAATAGTTTTAAGTTCTCAGAGTCTGTAAAAGAGTCTTGGGGCCTCTTAAGAGTTTTCAAACCCTTTGAGAACCTCTAGGATTTGGAGTCCGAAAGCCTGGATTCAAATGCTACTTGACAAGTCACCTTGGCCACTGGAGCATCGTTTCTTTCTCTTGTCAAAACGAAAGGTTTGGGTGATATGGTCTCTAAGGTTCCTGCTAAATGTACTGAATTTGGTTTAATAGCATTTATTAGGCACCTTGCTAGGCTCTAAAGACAGGAGGACAATCCAGTTTTGGGTTGTTTGCTTGCCTCTGCTCTTGAGGGATTTGTATCCTATTATAAATAATAATATCTCACAGTTGTGTGTGATTTATAGATCACTTCACACAAGTTATCTTACTGAATCTTCACATTAATCCCATGATGGTAGACAGGGGAAATATGATTTTCAATTTACAAACGAAGGAACTGAAAGAGGTTGTGACTATAGTCACTCAGCTACTAAGAGGCAGAGCAGGGTTTGAACCAAAGCACTCCGATGCCACCAGGAACTATTTTTCTTCCAATAAACATTAACAGACAGTCAGGCTCATAGATGACCTTTAGCTCTGTTTGTACATGTCACATACATTGTGTTCCCTATCTGCATTGTGGGGTCTGCAGACCATCAACGTCCCAGGATCCCTCTGGCTGAGAACCACAGCCAAGTGACTGCTTAGTCTGACAGACTGAGGGCTGCTGGGGATTAAGATGCAAAGGAACTGTCAAGCAAGACTCCCTCACACTTTGTATGAAACAGGACCCCTCTTCAAAGCTTGCCTCAAAACAGTCCATAGCTTTTCTGACTTGTATATTGGCAAGGGTAGGACACACCTGAATTCAGCTTGGGTTGGTGAAATTCTTTGCAAGATTAGCCTTGTTCCCTCCAGAGAGGGTTGGGCAGAGGGGACCTACACAAAAGCGCAATAAGGTGTTGGCAGGAACCACAGGGAACAGTATCCAGGAAGGTGGTGAGAGTTCCATTGCTCTCTGATCTGGACAGACCCCTACTAGAGTACACCACTCAGAGCTGGATGTCCCTTCTTAGGAAATACAGAAACCAGCTGGAGCATCTCCAGAAGAGTGGTGGGAAGTTTGGGAACCATGCTATACGTGAATATAATAGGTGAAATAAACATTCATGGGAGGCAGAGTTCCCAGAGAGCAACTGGCTACTTCTCCCCTCAAGGTTCACTCCTCGAAGGTCCTGAGGGGCTAGGATTGTTATATGGTGCTTTAGCTCATACATACACATTGATGTACTTTCCCCATTGATTATCAATTGATAGCAATTGACCAGCTACAATTATCTTTAAGCAATAAGTATATACTAAAGTTGTGTGGTAAGAACAGTGGGTACAAGCAACCCCTCCCTTCCAAATAGATGGCATGATGTCCAACAAGTACATCCAGAGACACAAGACACTGCTGCTAGAAATCTTTTTCTACTCTTCATGGGGGTCTTCAGAAAATTCCTCTTTCATACAGTGCAGTTTTCCTGCTGGGCTCCTTAGAGGGTCCTGAAGCTGCTTTTCCTCACGGTGTCTTGGTTTAGCTCGGATCCTGATGTAGACCCTGGGAAAGTTGCTGAGATGCTCATGGCAAGATCAAATTCTTCTGGACCTTTGAAGTTCACAAAGCTGTCCCCTGGTCAAGTGGAGGGTAGAGAAAGAGGAGATGGGCTTTTCTCCAAGAGAATCCCCAAGCCATTCTTTCTTAGGGGCTTAATTTGGAACTGTTCATTTCTCTGGGCTGTCAGACATTCAAATGCCCAATTCTGAACCAGTTTTTGTTTTTATACAGAATGTGATTGATTGTCCGCTTGATTAAGTTTGTTCCAAATTAATTTAATGCCTTTGATCGATTGATTCTGATAGAGATGTCTCTGCCTTGCTCACATCTAGTTCATACCTCTGACAGATGATTCCAAGTGACATCTCCCCCTCCCCTTCCCTCTTGTATAAACACACAGAATATAATTATATATTGGTCAGATTGGAGAAACTTCAGGTCAAAGACTGATATAAAAAATGTTGTTCATCAAAAAGAGAATGAGTTCAATCAAATAACTACTTTCTATCAGGCACTTCATTTTAACAATTCCTTCTAGTCAGTCAAGCACATCAGGCAGACAGAATACAAATAGGTTTCCTAATGCTGGTTGAGTTTAGAGGGGAAAAATAGGTTAAGGAAAGAGAAAAGAAACACACAAAGAGAGAACATTGGGAATAGGCATGGAGACTACAATTTGCAAGGAAAACACCAACAGGGAAGAAAGAATAGAACAATTCAGATCCCTTGGAACATGTCGTGCCTAACTGTGCTCTTGGTTAGACAAGATTCTGAGCCTTATCACTGCGAGAAAAATTGAGAAAACTCTGGTCAAAAAGAAGAATACAAAGATCTTTTGAGTCATATCCAAAAGGTTTTAATCAATGGCAACCTGGAGAGAGGTCTCAAGTGGAAATGCCCCAGAGATGTGTCCTTGGTCCTATTTTGATAATTTTTAAAAATCGTCCTATATTTTATAGTGTTTCAGAAAACCAGTGATATAAGCTCATGGAGGATACATGTCTAAGGAAGTCCACAGGAGAGACTCAGAGAGTATAGTGAGCTACCAACTCAAAATGAGTCAACAGTGAGGCATGACTGCTGTGTGATGAGATGAATGCAAATAGCATTGAACAAGGAGTCAAAGGGACCTGAGTTCAAATTCTGGCTCTCTTACTACCCACATCAGTGAGTCATTTAATTCCTTAAGGTCTCAGTTTCTTCATCTGTAAAATGAAGAGGTTGGACTAGATGACCTCTGAGGCTGGTTCCTTCCAAGTCTAGAATGATGATACTAAGGTAGAAAAAGATAAATAAAAGCTGACTTGATGTAAACATGGAAAGAAAGAAGAAAGAAAGAGTGAAAAAAAGAAAGATGAAAGAAGAAGGAAGAAAACAGAGAGAAAGAAAAAAGAAAGGAAAGAAGAAAGAGAAAGGAAGGAGAGAAGGAAGAAAGAAGAGAAAGAAAAAGAAAAAAGAAGAGAGGGAGGGAAGGAAGGAAAGAAGAAAGGAATGGGGGATCCGGTTTTGAAAAGCCTTGGATGCCAGGGCAGAAAAGGGGTGTTGTGTGTGTGTTTCACACATACAGGTGTTGTAGGTTTGGTCTATTGGACAGTAGATTAGAGGAAGAAGAGAGAATGAAGACAGGAGATCAGCTAGAGTCATTGCAATAGTCTGGAAAGGAGGTTATGAGGAGACAAAAAGGAAAGGATCCATGTAAGACACATTATAGTTAGAGTCACCCTAAATGGGACTGGTTAACTTCACATTCAAGGCTTTCAAATGAAGGCTAGATGTTCACTTGCTGGGGATCCAAAGATCATAAAATCATAAGGTTAGAGCTGGAATAAATGAATGAACAAATGAAGAATTATTTATTAAGAGCTTACAATGGGTTAAATTAGAGAGAGCTCTGAATATCATAGGCTCACAGATGAGGAAACCAAGGCACAGACAGGCAATGACTTGCCCACGATCACACAGACAAATTGCCAGCAGCAGAGCTGGAATTTCCCTGAGCCTGCACTTCCAATTCTACTTCCATTTTTGTAAAAGGAATTCTTGGTCAGGTGTGGGTTGAACTCGATGGATTCTGATCAGAGACCAATTCTACACGGGAAAAATGGTCAGGAGTACAGACATGAATTTGGAGGACCTAGTGACTGACTGGGGGTGGATTTAGAGACACAGGAATGAGTCAAAAATGACTCCCGAGTTTCTAGAGAGAACGGTGATGTACAGTATGGCAGCCACACCTTCCCAGAGCCCTCTTGCACCCAGGATGCTAGAGGTAGGCCCTCCCACTGAGCCTTACCCACAGAACTGGCTGTGCCCAAGCTCCACTGGTAACTTCTGAGTCAGGATTCTGTCCCAGCTCAGCCTCTGTCTCTGACGGTGGTTGCCTGACCTCTGTGGGCCTCCATTTACCACCCCCCCCCATAAAACCGAGATAAAAATATTCCACTCCCTCTCTTGGGTGGCACGAGGATTGGGTTAATTACTGTTTGGAAAGGGAGCTGAGTGGCTGGCAGGGGTGCTGTCCGGACACATTCTGATTCGGCTGTGTCGAGGGAGGCATTCACCATCTCGGAGCTATCAGAGCACCTTATCTATTAGCAGCTTCAGCCAGAGTGCTCAAGCCTCAGGTGAATTTCCATCATTTTTTCTGGGTGTGAATGTGTTTTCTCCCCCAAGTGAGATCAAAAGCACCACCGAGCCTTTATTTATTTCTCCTTCTTTCCCTCTCTTTTTTCTTTCTCTCCTTCTTTCCTTCTTTCTTTCTTTCCTTCTTTCTTTCTTTCTTTCTTTCTTTCTTTCTTTCTTTCTTTCTTTCTTTCTTTCTTTCTTCCTTCCTTCCTTCCTTCCTTCCTTCCTTCCTTCTTCCTTTCTTTCTTTCTTTCTTTCTTTCTTTCTTTCTTTCTTTCTTTCTTTCTTTCTTTCTTTCTTTCTTTCTTTCTTTCTCCAAAAGTGGCCTGAGATTCTTTGGTTGTTAAGAATCTTGGAAATAGCAGCCACACCCTATTACTGCGCTAACGCTGGAGGACGTCCACACCACAGGCCATCGGTATTGACTTTTCTGGAGGCGATGGGGTGTCCCTGTTGAGAAAGCAGAGGCATCAGAGCTCATCGGGGCATCTCAGGGGAGCAACCATGACAACTTCGAGAGAAGACAATCTGACCCAAGCACAGTCTGGCGAGATGGGTGAGCTGAGGTGGGTGTATGTATGGCTGACAGATGACGGGGAAGGAAGGGCGACCAGGCATCTTTCAAGGCAGGATCCCTAATCCAGATAATCATAGCCATTTCTAGGTTCTAGGGAGTGGCTTTGGCCCTGAATTGGGGGAAGCTGGGCTGGCACTACTGGAAGCCAAGAACTGATTTGAAAAGTGAAAGATTTGTGTGGTTCCGTAAAACCAGCTGTGGGCTAAGGAGACACAAGGATCACATACACAATGAGAGAGAGTCATTGCTGGGTAGAAGGAGTTCAAATCCCAACTCTGATACTTAATGACTACACAAATGTGAAGAATCAATTAACTTCTCTAAAGATCAGTTTTTTCACCTGTAAAATGAGGATAACAACTAACCCGTGTGTTCTAAGACTCAAATGGAATAATGAATAGGAAAGCATTTTGAAAATTGTAAAACACTGTACAAATATGAAGGGCTGCCAGGATCTGCATCAGATTTGAAGGTCTTTGTATTGGCCCTGGGCTCCTTTTGGAAGGCTGTTTTATATTCAGTGTTTTCTGTAGAAGAAAGTATGTAAAACAGAGAATGGGAGCGTGAGTGCTGACCCAGTCATTGCCTCTGCTTTTGGAAAGGGATTATAGGAATATTGGTTTATACAGCAAGGATCCTAGGACCATAAATATAATTCAGTTTAATAAAAAAACATTTATTAAGCACCTACTCCTTGCCAGGCCCTGTTCTAAGTACTGGGGACACAAGAGTCAGGAGAGGCCACCTCAGAGACCCTCCCAGGGGCTCCCCACCACAAGGAACCCATGAGGAAATTCAGACTCGTGGAAATGATTTTCCCAGGGTCCCACAGATGCTAAATGGCCAAGCTGAGATTCAAACCAAGGTCATATCCAATGCTCTGAATGAGTCCCTTATTGTGACCCTGTCCTTATCTGCCTAAAGGAAATAATCACTTTTAACTCTCTCAGCCCAGGGCTGTTTTAAGAACTAATTCTCGTTTGCAAAGTCTTTCCCTGAATGAGGTTCGGCTGCATTATCCCTGCCCCGGTTGGTCTCTTTGCCAGGTGACTAGTTTAAGGGCAGCCTAGTGGCATCCTCATTAGACACCTCTCCCTAATTTAGCCCCTGGCTGGGAGGCTGTTAAACATTCTGGAGGCAGGGTCCAGAGCAGAGCCAATTTCCATCCCAATCACTGGCCCATGGAGCACCAAAAGCCTATTTCAAAGGGAGGCCTGGGAACAAGCTGAATCAGCCAGAAGAAGGCAGGGCCAGGACAATGACATCAAGGGGTCTGCCTCTCTCCCTGTCCTGGCCCTGCCAGATTTAAGGGCAGCTACTTCTCAGCCTTGGCGTGTTCCTGAATGACTTGTCAATGTCAAAAGAAGCCATGCCAGGAATTCATGGCATGTGGTTAACCCCGTCCAAACATGTAATTAGCCTAAAAGACCTGGCTGCCTCCACTCAGCATTATATCACCAAGAATCAGATTAGTTTATGTGTGTTGGACACCATGAAAACTTTGAAGGGTTAATTAAGGTTCGGCAAAGCCCATCCCCAGGAGCCAAAGAGCCAAAAATTTAATTATTTTTCAAGTGTCAGTCTTTGGAGCACCATGATGACATGACCACATTTCACCAGAATTTAGAGTTGGGAATTCAAGGACCTGAGTCCTGATCCCAGGTCTCTGCCTTTGTGACCTTGGGCCCATCACTTCGACTTTCTGGGACTGTTTCCTCATCTGATCCTCTCACTGTACAGAAGACCTTGGGTCAGTTCCCTGGGATGAGGGCTCAGGGTCTGTGACTTTCCACCATACTCCACTGATCACAAGTTTATAGGTTCAGAAGCAAAAATGAACCTTGGAGTTCTCATCAGTAAAATAAGAGAGTTGGACTCTGACCTTCGAGGGAAAATACAGCACCTACTATGTGCCAGGCACTGTACTACATATTATCTCTCTTGATCCTCACAGCAACCCTGCCAGGTAGGTTGTTATCCTAATTTTAAAGTTGAAGAAACTGAGACATACGGAAAGTAACAAGGTCGCACAAGTAGTGAACCTCAGAAGCAAGGATTCCTGTCTCTAAATCCCACCCTCTGACCACTACTTCACAGCTGCTTACATTCATGGTGCTTGAGAACAGAATTGGCTAATATATCAATTCATTGTTATACCTAGGAGGAGATAAGAGGAAGCCACTGGGTTCCTGACTTCATTTGGGTTCTCAGTGTTCCATAGGACCTTTTCTTATCTGGGTATAAAAGCCTGGGGTCTCCTCATGTGCTTGACTTCAGAGAGGAAAGAGAATTAAGATGCCTTGAGATTCCACCGAGTTCCCTAATTTCCATAGTGTGGCTGCTCCCAGGTAAATTAACCTCCAGAGAGGCAGGTCAAAGTGAGTTCAGAGCCTAATCTGGATGTCACAATCTGAGTCAATCTAACCATGCAGGCTCTGTGGACATTATTATCAGTCAACTGTAATTATAGATAAAATAGTTTTATTAATCAACTTCCTAAAGGGAGTTTGTTTATCTGATGGGTGTATTTGTGCGTGCGTGGAATGTATACATGTGTGACTCAAATTGAACAAAACTTCTCTTTCTTCATGGTGCTATGAAATTCCACAAATCCCTTTTCTCAAAAAGAAATCTAATTTCATATGGGACTTTTAGTGATGAAGTAGAAAGAGCTGAAATCAGAGTCCTTCTAGCTGGGATTTAGTGTGAGACTTTGGACAAGCAAAGAGTTCAGTTGTCTGAAATGCTGGTTTCTCCTTTGTAAAGTGAGGGAATGGACCGGCTTAGCTCTAAAAGGGGCAAGTCGAGATACGAGCAGAGCACCCGACTTGTAGATGTAACAGCCTTGGTTTAAACCTCATCTCAGATACTTACTGATGGTGTGACCATGGGCAAGTCACTTAACCTACCTAAGGTTTGCTTTTCTGCTGAGAATAGTAATTGTAATCCACCTCCTAACATTGTCGTGGAGATCAATGAAGTCAATAAATACTCATGGTGAGACTACAATGCACCAGGCACAGTGCTAAGCCCTGGGAGGTACAAAAAGGGGTAAAAGACAGTCCCTGGCTTGCAGTCTAATAGGTAAAACAATGAGTAAACAAATATGCACAAACAAGCTACTCAGGATAAAGAGCAAGTAAATAAGGGAGAAGTCTTTATAATTAAGAGGAGTTGGGAAGTCTTCTCTTACAAAAGGAGATTTTCGTTTTGGTTGAGACTTACAGGAAGCCGGTGTACAGAGATGAGGAGAGAGAACACGCCAGACCAGCACATGGCTAGAGACAGTGCCCAGAGCCAGGAGATGGAATGTCTTGTTCATGGGACAGGAAGGAGCATAGAACAAAATAGTATCTACAAGACACTTTGCAAATCTTCAGGTGAAATATAAAGGTCGGCTACTATAATTATCCCTTCCATCTCTCCGGTTCTATGAGTTGATTTCAGTACTGAGTCCGTGGAGGTTCCACTCAGAGCTCTACCTCTAAGTTCACACCATAATCCCAAACTGGTGGCCTGATTGGGGCAATTTGGGTACTTATCTGAGTGTATAACTAATGCACCCACAACCTTAAGCAGGCTTGATGATCAGAAAGTTCCTGTAAGTGTTGTGCTCCATTTGGAATCAGGAAAATTGAATTTCTCTGGTTGGTTTTTCAAGTTGTACGGAAAGACTCTCCCAAAAGGGAGTTCGTTCTGTTGTAACCTTTATTTAAGGTATTCAAAATAAACAGAGTGTTTGTTCTCAGGGTTCTCAAGAGACTAGAATTATGACACCAAAATTAGGGGGAAAGTTTTAATTATAAAAGGAAATTGGAGTTGACCAGACCGCCAGACTAGGGATCACAACTCTCCCTTCTTAATTTACTTTCTACATGAATGCTCTGAATTGACTTTCTTGGCATGGCCTGTGTTTGCAGGCTGCTTTTGTAACTTATTGTTTTGTTTTAGCTGGGTACACTTGACATGAAACAAAACGACAAGTAATTCTTTCAAAAAACTTGGTTCCAAAAACTGACACAGGTACAAAGAGAAGACTGTAATATCTAAGCAACATGGATTCAATTGAGTTCAGCAGGCATTTATTAAGTACCTACCATGTGCCATATCAAGTGGAAACACTGGAGATAGGGAAACAAATCCATATTAGATTTATTGGGAAGAGTAGAGTCCACACACACACACAGAGGAAAATGCATGTAACATGTCTAGTTGTTAGCAGACCCATATTTGAACCGGGCTGGTTCTTATAGACACAAGCTGCGGGCATTTGAACAAGCCCCACTGCCTTTCTCACAGGGCTGCTAGAAGAAAACACTTTGCAAATATAAGTTTCCAGGGAGGAGGATCTTAGCACTTGGAGGGGATGGAGGCATCATACAAGGAGAAATAGCTCTTGTAATAAGCTTTGAAGGGAAGTAGGGATCCTACAAGCCAGAGGTAAGGAGGGAGAGCAGGAGGTGGTGCATGCCAAGGCATGGAGACAGGAGATGGAATGAGCAAATCTGTTTGGATGAAAGGTAAATGTGTGAGAGGAAGTAGAGTAACCTGGAAAGATACGACGGAGCCAGAGTAGGAAAGGTGTTAAATGCTCAACAGAGGAATTTGAATTTCATCCTAGGGGAAAGAGAGTCACTGAACTCCTTAAGCAAGGCAGGTACGTAGTCAGACCTGTGCTTTGGGGAGCATCACCTTGGCAGCTCTGTGGAGGCAGGCAGACCAAATAGGAGACTGGTGAAAATGGAAAGGGGTGAGGATAATTTACCTGTGATCAGTTGCTATTCACCATGGGAAAAGGGGAAAGAAAAGTCAAGTGGGTTTTTCTTTCCAGTTTAACTTAAGACCTGTCTTCCTCTGAGCTCTTTGCTAGGGCGTGAAAAGTGCTTTGAGGAAGCAACATGGAAGGTAAATTGGGATGGTCACTTTTAAAATCAGCAAAAAGAGGGTCCATTTCCTCCTCATCATTGCAGAAGTGGACAGTTTCTACTTAGCCGATCTGGTCTACTTTGAGAAGTTGCTCTGGGACTAAAGAAGGAGGATGATGAAGAGATATCATTTTGTAAAACTAAAAGTCTACTTACTCATAAAAAAGCAGTATAATTCAGTGGGAAGAACCTCAGAAAACAAAAACAAAAAAATGAGAAATAAAGTGGTTGCCCATTGAGTAAGCTATGTGGGGTAATACTACATAAGTATTGGATTCAGTAAACCCTGGGTTCAAATCATACCTTTAGACATTTATTGGCTGTGTGATTCTAGGCAAGCCACTTAATATGGAAAATGAGGTGGTGGGATTTAATGGCCCCTAAGGTCCCTTCCAGGTCTGCATCTATAATCCTCTGAGCTGATAGTTTAGGAAGATTACACTCCAAGAAACAATAGATAAGAACTCAGAGAATTACAGGAAGACTTGGATGAACTGAGTCAGAGTGAAATAAGTGTAAACAGAAGAACAGTCACCACAATGAGTACAGCAGTGCAAATTAAATCAGCCCGAAGAGGCCAATGAATTATGGTCAATTGTCTTGCCCAACCATGGTCTGGGAGAACACATGACGAACTACAATTCTCAATTCTACAGTCAGTAGAGAGGTGGGAGACTACTGAAACAGAACAGAACGGTATATGCGTATTCAACTGTGTTCATTATTCCTTTGAAATGTTTGGTGATGGATTTTATTTCCTTGTAAAAAGAAGGGTTCAATGGTCAGAATTATATAGGAAAATGGCTTTTAAAAGTAAAGGGTATCATTTAAACTTTTTGCTTGCCACATAATAGGTACTTAGTGAATGTTTGCTGATTGTTTCCTGGCTTGCTTGATTTATTTTAAAACAAAGAATGAGCATCAGCCTTTCAGTCAGGAGACCTGAGGGAAATGTAAAAACTACTTATCTCACAAAACTACTTATCTCTTATCTTAGCATCAGAAAACTCTTTGGACTCTTCAAAGCACCCTAGAAACATAGGCTAAAGGGATGAGATACTGTAATATTGTGGCTGAATGGAGGAAAAATGAAGACCTAGGTTCAGCTCACAACTTCGGTACATATGAGCTGCGTGCCCAAGTCATGCAGCGTTTGAAAGTCCATTTCTTTGTCTCTAAAATGGGGATAAGCACCACCAGCCCTGGAAATGTGTCCTTAGAACTTAGCTGTGTGACCTTGGGCAAGTCACTTAGCTCTGTTTGCCTTATCTCTAAAATGAGTTAGAAAAGAAAATGGCAAACCACTGCAGCAGCTCTACCGAGAAAATAGGGTCATGAAGAATCAGACACAAATGAATAACAACACACAGCGTGTAGTTAGGTGGTACAGTGGATAGCGCATTGGGTCAAAAACCAAGAAGACTTGAGTACAAAACTGGCTTTAGACACTTACTAGCCGTCTGAGCTTGGGCAAGTTACTTTAACCCTGTTTGCCTGTAAAATAAACTGAAGTAGGAAGTGGTAAACTACTCCAGTATCCACTAGAGCATCTTAAGAAAACCCCAAATTGGGGTCACAAAGAATTGGACACATTTGAAAAATGATTGAACACTAACAACCTTATTTATCACACAGGGTGGTTGTGTGGATCAAATTAAATGATGCAGATAAAACACTTTTCAAATGCTATAAATGGGAGCTAGTATTATAAAATACTTTGCCAACCTTACAGAGTTAATATAGATGGCAGATATTATGACTGTTAACAGGCTGTTAATATGTATGGTGGTCCCCTGTGGGTTCTTAAAGCTATTTGCTTTTTCCTTTGTGGAAGGATAGAAAAACCGAGAAAATGCCTCCTTTTCAACAAGTACCCTGTCTCTCTTAGTTCTTAGAATAAAAAAGATGAGGGTGATTAATGAAATAAGCTAGAATGCCATGGAATAGAATGGAAAGTGATGATGGAAACAAGGCACCATCAGCTCCATTTGCTTTCCAGATCTATTAAAACATGGTGTGGTAAGAAGAGACCAGGAGGTTCCTCCTATAAAACAAGATGAGATCCCACAGCAGTCTACATAAATGTCTATCTCCATGCCCTCGCCCTTCAGAGGGTCAGTTTCTGAGCAGAAAAAGAGCAATTCAATGTATCCTCCCTCCAGATCTGAAAGATGGAGGTCCTAATGAGTTGATATTGGTGTGTACCTAGAAAATGAATCATAATTTTTCATTATTTTGAACAGCTAGAATTTTTCAGTGTACGGTGATTGGTGATCACAATACATCATACAGGAGGCGGCCTTTAAGAGTGAGTGTGGCCCCCCCAAAATGATGCCCCTGTAGCCAATTGAATGATAAGCAGCAACAAATGTAGCTACACTGGTCCTTTTGCTCTGGGATCACACAACCGCCATGTGTTATAGTCCGTAGTACATTTCGATTCTCCTAAGCTCAGAAGTGTCCACTGCCACTGATGCTGAAAAGTCATAAGCAGCCTCCAGTCTCTTAGTGCCATGTTCTGTGCTGTACCCAATGTTATATTTAATGGAACAGGGGATATACTTCTCAGAATAACTCTTGATAATGAAAAGCTAGCCGTGTTTCAGATTCCAGTCAAAGTTCTTGGGACTGTATTTGTTGATGGATCTTGGATCCTCCAATGCTGGGTAGGGTTTTGAAGGAGCAGACCCAGGATTTTTCTAACATTGCACCACTCCATTGCCATCCACATCATTATACCCAAACCTACTGCCAAGGTTCCAAGGTTGTTGCACAGAAATTTGGGCAGGCTAGGTAGGTGGAGGCAAAGGCTGGGCTTGCTAGCCTGCTTCTGGGCTATTCTCTGCTAACCTACAGGCTGAGGGGATACAAGGATTTATTGCTGGCCAATATTCTGAACCAAAGCCTGGGAGGGTGGAGGGAGAGAGAGCACCAGCCTTCAGGAAACTTCTATTCTAAGAGAAAAGCTTCACATTCCTGTCTCAGGGAGTGGGGCCATCTTCTTGTGTGACCTTGTAAAAGCTGCGCCATTATGCTGCCAAAGAAATTGAGTTGAAAAATACTTCAGAGGCCCACCAGTCTTGACCAGGAATGCCTTCTGCAACCTTCTGGCCGGATGAGTCTTTACTAAAAGACATCAGGGAGGTGAGTCTCCCGCCCTCCCCAGGAAACACATCCCACTTAGGGGCAGCTTTTATAATGAGAGTTTTTCTTTATATCAAACCTCTGAGAATTCCACCCATTGCTCCTGGTTCCACTCTCTGGGGCCAAGCAGAATGTATACAGTCCCTCTGACAAATACTTGAAAGCAGATTTCTTGTCCTACCTAAGTCTTCTCCAAGCTAAACATGCCCAGTTCCTTTGACTAGTCATTGCACATCATGGCCCCCAATTCCCTCCCCACCTTTGTTGTATTCCCCAGACCCACTTCTGCTCATACATTTCTCAAACACCTAGAATCAAGCAAGCAAGCTATTAGCAAGTATTTATTGATCACCTGCCATATAAAGAGCAAAGTGCTAGATCAGGGGACACAACTTTTTTAAAATTCATCCTCAGAAGGAACCTATGTTATATATAATACTCCAGAGTAATTCCTCTCTAGACAGAGGATAGAGGGAATAGCCAAAAGGATAGCAATTGAACCAATTTCCAAACATTTCTTAACCGTCTACTACGTGCAAGGCACTGTCCTAGGTACTGGGGATGCAAAGACAGAAGGAGAAGCACTTCCTGCCTTCAAGGAACTTATATTCTTCTGTAGGGAGGGCATAAAGATGGGCACATGCACAGACAAATAAATGCATAATTGGAAGGCATTTTACCTGAGAATCTTTATTGTAAGCAAGAGGGCAGCACAAGCAAACCAGTAAATTCTCTCCTCAGCTTCTCCAGCGATTCTATATGGTCCTAAATGGGTCACGGCTGTCCCTGCCCTTGGGTAATCATAGTGGCTGTTCTGAGCTCTATGGAGGAAGCAGCCACGATGAAAGTAGACAATCCGGGAGACCTTGGGTTATCCTGATAGGGATGCTGCTCAGTGCTAGGTACTGAACTAGGACTCCTGGGCAGGGTGGAGAACACGGTGAGAAAAGGAAGAAGTCCAGGGCAGCAACAACTGGCCTTGCATTATCTGCTCCACCTCCTATGTCCACTAACTTATGGTTTCAGAGACAGGCACACGCTCTTTGTGCCGCAATGATTATAATATTTCTGTAAGAAATTTTCTATAAAAATAGCTTTTTTCTTAAATGTCTTAACTAAAAATTAGTTTCTTTATAGGATGTTTACCACATACACACACATGCTCACACACACACACACACACACACACACACACACACACACACACACACAAGAAACTTAACTCTGCTTCTTGTGACTAGATCTATTAATGGCACCAGAGAAAAGCAACAGAGAGACAGGTAGAGAGCGGAAGGAGAGAGAAAAAAGACATGGAGAGGGGAGGAAGGGAGGGAAGGAGCGAGTGGGGGGGGGGGAGGAAGGGAAGGAGAGAGAGACAGAGAGAGACAGAGACAGAGACCCAGAGCAAGAAATAGAGGGGTAAGGAAGGAAACAAGGGAAGTTAAGAGGAAAGAAAAGACCATAAGAATTTCCCATCAGCAAACAAATATTATTTGAATGCCTACTATGTGCCCAGAAGTCCTGGTTCAGTTTACAACACCAAGTGGTATCCCTATCATGACAATCCTCCCTCAGCCCTTGAACTCTGAGTCAGTCAGGCAGTCAGTCAATAAACACTTCCTAAGTACCGACTGTGTGAGTAATGATAGGCTGTTGTCACCACACTCTTCTTTCATCTTCACTCTCCACGAACCTCTTTCTTGGAATCTGATGGTCAAATAATCCATGTTACAACGTGATAGGAACAAGGGAGAGAGTCAGACTGTTCTCCAGGAAAATTTTGAGGAAGCAGAAAGTACTTTCAGGCTGAGGGGAAGGAGAAGAGGAAGAGCTTTCTTATGTAGTCATTGAAGGAAGAGAAGGATAGATGACATAGTAGGCGACTCATTACTGCTAGAATTGTTTGAACTGAGTTGAATTGAATTAGATGATGAGAATGCTCCAAGCATGGAGACAGTCCGGACAAAGGCAAGAAGGCAAGAGGAGGCATTGCCGAACGACCCGTCTCAATGGGCTGGAATGTTGAGTGAATGGAAAAGAGTGATATAAAATTAACTTGGAAAGCTAATAATATAATATCCAGGGTTAGAGACTGAACCTGTAGCTCCATCAGCACAGGGAAGCCCTGGAATAAGGGAACTCTATCACTATATTATTTGTAATTTATAGTCTTAGAGATTTGCCTAAAGCACGTAGCAGTTAAGTGACCTGCCTAGGGTCATACAGCCAGTATGGGAGTAGGAGTAGGGGAGGGGGAAATTGCCTGAACTCAGGTCTGACTAACTTCCAGGCTAGCTTTATTTACAACACTCTGTTGATTCCCAGCACTACTACAACTAATGAACATTTATATAGAAATGTAGAGTATATTTATGTATTAGTTCACATACAAAGTATATAACTATATTTATATAACACTCTCATGTTTGCATAAAACTTTTTACATATGTAGAATTTCATTTGTAGGGTGAAATAAAGGAACCAGTAAAGATTGTTAAGGCGGATAAAACATAGTGTGTTGCTGTCTGTATTGTCCACTCTCCCTACTCCTGTATATGATTTTATACATACATATATACATGTATATATACATCTATGATTATATATGTATACATACATGAACACTTTATGCCACAATACATAGAAGCTGATTATAATATTTCGACATGAAAATGTAATTTCTGGAGTTAGGAGGACTTGAGTTCAAATTTGAGTTCAGACAGATACTAGTTATAGGGCCCTGGAGAAGTCACTTAACTCCAGTTGCTTAGGGGGGAAAGAAGAAACTGTATTTTTCTTAAATGCCTTGACTATAAAAATTCATTTCTTCATAGCATATTTTACTCTTCACACACACACACACACACACACACACACACACACACACACATGCTTGCTTCTTGTGACTTTCTATAGCTCTATTAATGGCACCAGCACCTTCCAGTCAGTCAGACACAAAATCTCAGCATTTCCTCTCTCTCTTTTCCTTTCCTTCCCTCCCTCCCCACATCCACTTGGGAGATCATTTCTACAGTCTTCCTGCTTTATCTCTTTCTTTCCATTTCCATTGCCACCACGAGGGCTATGACTCCCATTCCCTCTGATCCAGACTATTAATCAATCAATCAGCAGACATTAATTAAGTGCCTCCTGTGTGCCAGGCGCTGTGCTAAACACTGGGGACACAAACAGAGACAAAGGCAGTCCTTGGCTTCAAGGAATTTACAATGTAATACAGGAGACAAGAAGCAAACAGATATGTACAAGCCGCTATCTGTAGGATATATAGAAATAAAGAACAGGATTAGTTACTTCTGCTGTAAAACTCCTTTTGAAAATGTGAATCTGTTCCAACACAATCAATGAAAGATTAGAGTAAGTTTGCTTATGTTCTATTTCACTCACAAGAAACAGGACAAACTCAGAAAACCTCACCACTTCACCATAACTCCTAAGTTCCCACCCTCCCCATACCCACCTGCACAGCCAACTTCAGGTCTTTTTCAAGACAAAGAATTCTATTTATTGTATATCTTCTGCTACAGTAGGAAGTGTGGGTGAAGGAGGGCAGGTCTACACAGAGCTGCTCCCCGAGACCATCCTCTCACTCTGACCATCCACTTTGCCAGCCTGTCAGGCCCCATGAGAAGCAGGGTGTAGGCTAAGCAGCAGGAACACCACTGCTATCTACTTTTATATTTATGTATTTCTTAACCATATAACATGTTAAAACAGTTAAAACTGTGCCACTGTTTTGTTAGGTTCCTATCTTTTCCTTAATGATGAAGTTTTTGAGTGTTATGACTCTAATTCCATTTTTTCCATAAGCCCTGTGGTTTTTATTGCTTGATTTTGCATAGTGTGGTGATTTTTAGGAATGCGTAGGTCAGCATTATAGGAGAACTGACTTACTATATGACAATGCTCTCCTAACAGGTTTTCCTGCCTCCAGTCTCTACATCTTCCTCTCCCCCCACCTCTCCCTCCAATCTAGTGCAGATGGTAAGCTATCCACCCTTTCTTGTCTATGTTCTCTCATCAGTGGTCCATAATAGCCCCATCCAACACACCAGAAGCCTTCCTCCAGATTTGTAGAGAAATGAGGAAACACACAAGTGTTCATCAGTTATCTTTTGTCCTTGCCTATATGACCAACCCACCTTTTCTCAAGGTTATACATATCTCTGATGGTAGCATCCTTTCTGCTAGTCAATAAAGATGCGCTAAGTGCCTACTATGTGCCAGGCCCTGTGCTAAATGATGGGGATACAAAGAAGGGCAAAAAACAGTCCCTGTCCTTAAAATGCTCCCAGTCTAGTGAGGGGGAAAACATGTAAACAACTATGTACCAGCAAGCTAAATACCAGACAAATAGGAAATAATCAACAGAGGAAAGGCACTAGAATTAAAGGGAAATGGTAAAGACTTCCTCTAGAAGATGGAATGGCTTGAAGGAAGTCAGGGAAGCCATGTACCCTGTAGAATTCTTTGTTAGGAATGGGCTGTAGCCTATTCACACCAATCATACTGCCCTCCCCATCCTGTGAGTAACCCTCAACTTTCATTTTTCAGAGACTCTGGTATTACATGGAAGGTACTGACCTGGGCTGACCCAGGCCAGCCTGATCACTCTAATTCAGAATTGGAATGAAATGAGAAACACTTGCAGACCATCTAACAGCTAACAAAAGTTAGCTATAATATGGAAAGTATACTCAGCAAGGTTACAGCATTGATTCAGCTGATGCTATGCCTCTGTGTTCCCCGTGCTGGCATGCCAGTAAAGGCTAATAATCCTTCCTTGACTCCTCCCCTCTACTCCTAATTCCCCCTGGGCTAGCTTTTGTGCTTGGGCCATGAGGAAGTTGTATACGTGACCCCATTACTTAGACTCCTATCCAATTAATTCTAAAGGATACCTTCAATATCTTTTAAGGAAGAACTAATTTAGCCTACATGGCAGATACTGTTCCTATTAAACTGATTTGCAGCCATGGGGCATCGCTGGAAGATTATTGTTTTGTGTCAGGTTGAAGGTTGGGGACATTAAAAGCACTCTGCAAGTTGAAAGGGGTAATCCAACCTCATTTCCTCTTGCTTAGTTCTAGACCCAAGTCATTGCCCATGTGCTGATGGTTGAAATCTTATACTCATTAGCTTTCCTGAACTCCATTCTCATTTTTAAAGAACAATTTTCTTCAATGAGCCTTTGAACCTCCTTTTTCATTTGGCTAATTCTGTTTTTTAAAGCCTTCTTCTTCTCATTGACTTTTTGGACCTCTTTTCCAATTGAGTTAGCCTCTTTTTAAAGGTGTTATTTTCCTCAACATTTTTTTGGTTCTCCTTTAGCAGGCTGCTGACTCACTTTTCAAGCTTTTCTATGGCCTGAGCCCATTTCATATTCATTTTGGAGGTACTGGAGGTAGAAGCCTTGACCGCCTCTGACAGTAAGCATTGTTCTTCCTCATCCAAAAGGATGGAAGGAAATACTTGTTCACCAAGAAAGTAACCTTCTATGGTCTTATTTTTTTTCCCTTTTGGGAGCATTTTCCCAGTCAGTGACTTGACTTCTGAATCCTTTGTCAAGAGGAGGGTCCTAGTGCTCCTCCTACCCCCAGGACTGTGCTCAAGTCAGCTGCTCAATTCCCCTAGAGGCTTTAAGCTGAGACAGTCGGACAATGGATCCAGGCTGCTTCCGTGGCCACCATAGTGGCCTGTCACACGCTGCTACTGCTGCCGTATCCTCTGCCTCTGCCTAGGACCAGTGCTAAGAGGATCCCACTCCCGTCTCACCCACCTGGGAAAGCCTTCCCACACTCATCTTTGAAGCTTTCTTTGGCACTTGTGGGTTGAGGGATCTGAGACCCTTCCTGCTGGGGATTCTGACACAAAGCACTGTTCCAGTCCTGTTCCTCTTCATGCCATGGCCAGGGCTCTGCTCTGCTCCACTGAGTGTCCCATAGTATAGACCTTTCCTGTCAGCCTTCCAGGTTACCTTTGGTTGGAAATCTCTTTCACTTTGTCGTTCTGTGGCTTCTGTTGATCTAGAATTTGTTGAGTCATTTTTTACAGATATTTTGTGGACTGTGGGGGAAGCACTAGAGTATATGCTTCTTTCTACTCTGTCATCTTGGCTCCACCCTCTCCTGATGGTTGAAATCTATAACTTATCCATACAACTACATATCATAGTCTAGATAAGAATCACTCTTCATCCAGTTGGTTTGTCTTATGTGGACACTCAGTCTTAACTCTTTGGAATGATTGTGGGATGTGGTATGCTCTCCATTATTCCAGAGCTTGACAAAATCAACAAAATGGTATCTGTAAACAGGTGTATCTCTCTGGAAGATCTCACCTTCTACAAAGCATCTTTTGCTTTTTAGCCAGGATCTTAGCTAAGTTTCCTCCATGACAGCGGCAAATCAGTAATCAATGTGCAACTTACTGGAGGCCTCACTTGATGTTAATAAGAAGAGGGCCACTGAACAAAATTATCTCTGTTTTTCTATTTTTCTAGGAATCTTGTGTGATTTCAATATATACATGGGAAGTACCTTGTTGGAAGAGGCTTTGAGGTGTTCTTTTTCTCCTACTAACCCAATTGCTTTTTTGAATTCAATAAAGTAACAGGGGAATCCCTTAATTCTCTATACCTTTCAGTCAATGGTGTAACTGTAAATATATACAGGACTAAATAAATGTAAGACAATCTTAGTGGAGAGAGAACAATAGCAATGAGGGGGGAGATTGGAATAGGCTTCCCAGAAAAGGTGTAGGGTAAATTGACCCTTGAGGAAAGCTAGAGATTCCAAAGGGTGAAGATAGGGAGAAAGTATATGCCAGGCCTGAGCCTGGGCTCAGCCTAGGCAAAGGCATGAAAGCTGGAGGTGGGATACCAAGGTTAGAGATTACTAGTAAGCTAATTTGGCTAGAATATCAACTGAGGTAAGTTTCTGGAAAAGTATGATGGAATCAAATTGTTAAAGACGTTAAAGACTAAGCAGAGAGTCTTGTTTGTTAACCTAGAGACAGGAGGAAACCACACAGTTCTTGAGCAGAACAGTGTCGTGGTCAGACCTGGGCTTTTGGAAGAAACTTCAGTGGCTTTGTAAAGGAGGGATTGATCCTTTGCAACACAGCAAACAGCCTAATGACGTGATCTGACCTCGAAAATGTCATTCATTTGTTTTTGAAGCATGTAGCTGGTCAAGGGTGGGTGTGGGTATATGAGTGGGTGTTGGTATTCATGTCTAGGATTTCCAATAAGGGCTAACAAAATGCTAGCATTACTTTTATAGTTAGCGTAATGTGCGCTTTTGATTAGTGCTCTGGTTACATTACTGGTGGGGGCAAGAAAGACTGTTTGTGTGGTAGAGGATGTTATTAGTACCCTTATGGGACATCAGTGACACTGTGTTTGACATGACCAAGTAGAGATATAGAAGACACAATCACCCCACAAATCAGTCAGTCACTGATTCCACAAGTATTTAGAGTCATTAACTATTTACCAGGCATGGGCTAAACTCAAAGGAGACAAAGAAAGACATATACATACACACACACACACACATATGTATATTATGTGTTTATATATACACACACATTCTTTGTTAGGAATTATATTATATATATTACTTATATTATATATTATATATGTAT
Source organism: Potorous gilbertii (assembly GCA_028658325.1). NCBI lineage: Eukaryota > Metazoa > Chordata > Mammalia > Diprotodontia > Potoroidae > Potorous > Potorous gilbertii. The sequence goes on along the minus strand of CM053772.1, from coordinate 254,644,849 downwards.
TTATATATATACATACATACACACATGCATATATGTAATACACACATATTCCCTTCCCTCAAGGAGCTCACATTGGTTTTGAAAAATTATTTTCATGTATTTCATTTTATGTTTCCCAATTATACGTAAAAAATTTTTAACAATTATTTTTTTAAATTTTGAGTTCCCAATTCTCTTCCTCCCTCCCATCCCTATGCCTTCTTTGACAAGGCAAACAATTTGATATCGATTATACATATGAAGTCATGAAAAACATATTGCCATATTAACCATGTTGCAAAAAAACAAAATAAAACAATAAAAATAAAGAAAACTTTTTAACAGTATGCTTCAGTCCATGTACAGAGTTCATTAGTTCTCTCTCTTGAAGGGCAAAGCATTTTTCATTATGGTTCCTTTAGAATTATCCTGGATCACTGTCTTGATCAGAGTAGCCAAGTCTTTCACAGTTGATCATCCTTACAATATTACTGCTACTGAGTATAATGTTCCCCTGGTGCTGCTTACTTCCATTTGCATCAGTTCACGTTAAGTCTTCCAGCTTTTTCTGACATCATTCCACTTGTCATTTCTTACTACACGACAGTATTCCCTCACAATCATATACCACAACTTGTTCAGCCATTCCCCAATGGATGGGCATCCCCTCAGTTTCCAATTCTTTGCCACCACAAAAAGAACTTCTAGAAATATGTTTGCGCAAATAGGTCCTTTTCCCTTTTCTTCGATCTCCTTGGGTTTCAGACCTAGCAGTTTTATTGCTGAGTAGGAGCTCACATTCTAATGGTAGAGACAATATATAAATAACTGTGCACATACAAGATACATAGGGTGTATGTGGAAAGCAAATTCAGTCCTATCTCCTATTTATTTATTCATCTGTTTATTCATACTGGTGTGTGTGCCTAGTGTCAGGGACCCCAGATACATTTTGAAGAAGTAACAAGGAATTCTGATGGATTTTCCTAGGGATAATTCACTGTGTTTGTGGAAGGTCTCATCTCTTTCCCCTGCCCCTTGCAATGGGCAGTCTTCCCTTCAATGGACTGTCCAATGGACAGTCACCCTTGATTGGGTGAAATCAAATTGGGAGAAGGGAAAGCCCATTCCCTCAGAGAGACAAATGGAAGCACAACTGACAGCTCCTGCCCACCTCCACCCCTCCCTAGAACCAAGCTTAATATCTCCCATATGCTATTTACTGTCTGTGATGCTGACCAAGGCATTGTGCCTTTAGGGGCTTCAGTGGCAGAGTGGATAAAGTATTCGAGCTGGGGTCAGCAAGATCTGAGTTCAAATCCAGTCTCATCCTTACAAGCTGTATGACCCTGGGCAAGTCATTGCTGCCTGCCTCAGTTTCCTCATCTGTAAAACTGAGGTAATAATGACACCTGCCTCTCAGAATTGTTATCAAATGAGATAATATTTGTAAAGCGCTTTACATATCTTACAGTGCGATATAAATGCTCGTTGTTTTTATCATTGCTTTCTGTAAAATAATAGAGTTGGACTAGACGCCCTCTGAGACCCCTTCTAGCTCTGGGATCCGATCACCAGGAAGAGTAAGAAGGGAGGAAAAGAGAAGAGGAGAGAGGGCTTCCACAATGACAGTCTTCTGAGGGTAGAGCCCAAAGGGCCACATAAGCGGTTAGAGGTGAGAAGACAAGCAGAGGACCATAAGGTATAGAAATAGTAGGCGGAAGATTCACTGCAGGGACATTTTCCCTCCAGTGTTGGCATCCTGGGATAAAGCCTCAGCCATCTCTCCTTAGTTCTAGCTCTACTAGGAAGTCAAGAAGATGGTAGGCATGGCATATCCCAATATGTCAAAGCTGGATTGCCATCTAAAAGCCTAATGTTTTAGAAGAAAATTTTCTTAAAAGGAAGAAAATGAAATAGGACTTCAAAAACAAACTAGTTGTGTGTCTATAGATAAGTCACTCAATCAGCTGATGTCCTGGGAAACTCTTCCCCTCTATAGACATACGCTCTATTTTTACTTTGTAAATCCAGCCGCAAGTTCTATACATCGTACAAAATAGGGGCTTAATAAATGTTTGTTGATTGATTGTTAATGACAGGCACTTGATATGCATCAGTGGAGGGAGTTTCCACCCTGGAATTTCTCTATACACGTCTAGGCCATAAATAGAGTCGAGTAAAGGTAAGGGGGGTTGAGTGGGTGGGAAGGGACAACACTATCATCAAGATAGAGCAAGAAGATGGTGTGACCAGAGCTATATTTTAAGCAGACTAATGTGGCAAGAGTGTGAAGGGTAGAAAGGAGCATGATGGCGATGCTAAAGGCAGGAGGACCGGTTAAGAAGGCACTGGGGACAGTTGATGGAGGTCCGAACACAACCACAATTCTTGAGGGTCTGAGAGAAGAGGATGGCTATGGGATTGGGGGGAAAGGGCCCATCATAACCAGCCCTTTTATGGCACTTTGCATAGATCATTGTATTTCATTCTGATGTCACCTGTAGAAGGCAGATGCTACTGTTTTCACCTCCATTTTACAGAGGTTGTATGACTTACCCAAGCTAGTAAGTGTCTGAGACTGGCTTTGAACTTCAGTCTTCCTGACTCCGAGTCCAGTGCTGCTCCATGCACTTGGCCACCTAGCTACCAACTAGGCGATTAATCGGCCCAGAGGTTGGGGGGGAGCCAAAGATTGCTCCAAGGTTTTGAGCCTGGCTGGCCTGAGGACTGGTGGTGCTGTTTAACGGAAATAGAAAAATCACCAGGAGGTGGAGACAACGGAGGGGAAGACGATGAGCAATATGGCAGCCTGCCTTTGAAATATCTCATTAGTAGCTCTCTGGTCTAAGAGAAGGGGTAGCTGGGCATCACAGTGGATGCAGTGCCAGGCTTGGAGTCAAGAAGACTCATCTTCATGAGTTCAAGTCTAGCCTCAGACCCTTACTAGCTGTGTGACCCTGGGCAAGTCACTTAACCCTGCTTGCCTCAGTTTCCTCACCTGTAAAATGAGTTGGAGAAGGAAATGGCAAACTATTCCAGTATTTTTGTCAAGAAAACCCCAAATGCGGCCATGAAGAGTCGGACATTATTGGAACAATGAATAATTAAATCTCCCTCTGCAGATTTCTCTGCTGTCTCTCCATTCACTAAATGGAAAGAATTACCACAGTCAGGCACGACGGTTTAAGGTCCTTGAAATTGGACATACACAATTAAAAACAAAACACTGTCTGCCCTCAAAGGGAAGGGTACCATAGTCTTAAAGAGATGCCCAAGGTCCCAAGGAGTTAATTGACTTGTCAGCAATCACACAACTAGTATATTTTCAAAGGTCTCTTTTATTTTCCTCCTTTTAAGAAAACATTCTACCCACAAAGTTTTTAGTACATTGATCCTGGCAATGTTTTGGCGAATTCCAGAGTTCTCTGATGTTCTTGGGTATCCTCAAGATGGCACAGGAAGCAAAGAAGTCCCTTCGACCAACATGTTAAGTGGACCTATTGTGGCACACCTACCAGAATTCATGGGCAAGAATGATATACAGGCTAAGAATGGGTGGATAGGTCATCTGCACCACTGGAGATAATGCCCACATCAACTATATGGGCCAGCTAGGTGGTGCAGTAGATAGAGTACTGGACTTGGTGCCTGGAAGACCTATGTTCAGATCCTCCTTCAGACACTTACAAGCTGTATGACCCTGGCCAAGTCATTGACCTCTGTCTGACTCATTTTCCCTGTTTACAAAATTAGGGAATGGATGAATTCAATGGCCTTAAGTTTCCTTCTAGCTCAAAAATGCATGAATGTATGATCTTATGAGTTCATTTGAACATGAAGCCCTTGATCCAAAAGGTATAAAAGAAAATTTTAAACTATAATTATTCCTTTAGCCTAATATGCAAAAGGATGGGGAGGGGGGACTGGGAGAAAATAGCTGGAATGTTTACTTTTCCATCAGCATATTTTATCCAGGGAATAAGAATTTTACCCAAGTTAGAGGGAGACCAGACCACATCCAGACCTTCCTTCCCTGCTTGTACAAAACTGTTCTCCAGTTCATTTCTAAAAGGAAGGAAAGATCCTACCTATCTCAGTCTCCTTTGCCAGACCATCATCCATCCTCAAGGTGGATCCTCTTCTTTTCTCTCCACGTTGCCAACCCTCTGGCCTTAGCTTGAACTCCAGACATGCTTTGCCAATTTACTGAGGGACATCTATGTCGAATATCCCATTGGCATCTCAATCTTGACAAATCCAACATGGAACTCATCATTGTGCCCCTAAAAATTTCACCTCCCTTGAAACTTTCCTGTTCATTTTAAGGATTCCACCATCTTCCAAGTACATCACCTTGCAATCATCCTCGACTCTTCCTTCTCCTTAACAACTGTAATACCACTGGTTGCTAAGTCTTATCCATTTGACCTCCATGACATCTCTTGCCCTGTTCTTTTGTCCCCACTCACTGGACCAGTCCCTCATCATCTTTCAGATAGACTACTGTACCATTCTTCTCATTAGTTTCCGTGCTTCCAGCACATCTCCTCTCCAAAGAGTTATCTTCCTCCCCTCCTCAGAAGTCTTCAGTGCCTCCCAAACCCCTCAAACCAAATACACATTTCTCAGCCTGGAATTAAGAGACCATCTGACCTCTGACTGCCTTCTCTTTAGTCTTGTTTCACGTGGAAGACTTTCACACACTTTACAATGTAACCAAAGTGGGCTAGTAATTGTTCCTCCAAACTTCATAATCCATCTCCAGCCTCTGTACATTTACCCATCATTCCCTATACTATGTGTGCCCTCACTTCTCTGCTCTGCCTCAGAATCCTCTTCTTTTCAGGCCCAAACCAGGTGTCACTTTCTTTGTGAAGGCTTCCCTGATCCACATACACCCACCCCGAAGTTGTCAATACTGCCTCCCTCCCCAAATTACCTTTAATTATTTTTAGCTGTCTATTCAAGAGGCACGTCGGTAGACTTTTTTTTTTAAAAAACCAAACCACTGGGTTGGGAGCAGGAAACCTGGTTCAGATTTTGAGTATGTCAGTAGAATACGCTCCTTAGGAACAGAGAGTGTTTCATTTTTGTCTTTGAATGCCCAGTCCGGTGCCAGGTATACGAGAGTCCCTCCATAAATGTTTGTTGATTGAGTGATTGTTATCTACAGCTTGCGTGACCCAGGGCAGACCAATTAAACTCTCCAGCTCTCAGTTTCCTGACTGTGAGGCTTAATCCTCGCCTCCTACCTGAGACTATCATGATGTCATCAGCTAGTCATCGATTAGCGCCTTCTCCCTATGTGTACCTGTGAAGGAGAGAAAAAGAAAAAGGAGGAGAGAGGAGGGGGAGAGGGAAGGGGAGAGAGAGAAAGACAGAGAGGGGAAAGGAGAGGAGGAGGGGTTTGTATTGTTAAAGGTTGCCACAGGGATGGGGATCCTGCAGCCTCTAGGTCCTCAAGTGTGGTCAAAGGGCCTCGAGGTTGCACATTCCCCACCCCTGGCCAGACTGAGGCACAGAAGTGGAGGGAGAGCACTCCGGGCATGGGCGCCAGCCAGTGAAAATACCGTGTCTGTGGATCTCAGATAATGTCAGGGTGCATGGAGAGTAAGGGGGCAGGTCATAAAGGCCTTTGAACACCAGCAGATTTTGGGTTTGCTCCTGGAAATGCTGGGGAACTACTGGACTCTGCTGAGTTAGGGAGGGGCCCTGTTGTTCGGTCGTGTCTGACTCTCTGGGACCCCATCTGGGGTTTTCTTGGCAGAGACACTGCAGTGGTTTGCTATTGCCTTCTTCAACTCACCTTACAGAGGAGGAAACTGAGACAAACAGGGTGAAGTGACCTGCCCAGGGTCACACAAGTATGGAAGTGTCTGAGGCTAGATTGGAACTCCAGTCTTCCTGAAATGGGCCGGCACTCTCCACTATGCCACCTCGCAGCCCTATGGTAGATGCTTTTAGCCTCAGTTTCCTCATCTGTAAAATAGGGCTAATCATAACATCTACCACCAAGGATCGTTCTGAAGATCAAATATAATAAGGAAGGAAATAAGTATTTATTAAGAGCCAGGCTGAGCATTTTACAGTCTTCTTGTTTGATGCTCACAGTAGCTCTGGAAGACACGAGCTGTTACTATCCAAATTTCACTGAGGAAATAAAAACAGTGGCTTGCCTGGGGGGGATACAGCTGCCAAGTGTCCAAGGCTGGATTTGAACTCAGGTCTTCCTACCTCCACCCAGCACTCTGTCCACTGAGTCAATGGATGCCCCCCAGCAGTGCTTGGAGTGTAGTAAGTGTAAACGTACAGCCTCGAAGCAGGGGCGGTGGCTATCTGGTTGTTGGCTGTCGGTGGTTGGTAGTGGTTGGTGGTGTTGCTACTGTTGTTGTTGGCTGTTGTTGTGGTTGTTGGTTGTGGTTTGTTGGTTGTCTTTTGGCGCTTGTACCCTCAGAGCCCTGCAAGCAGCAGGCACTTAATCAATGCAATGGCATCGGTGAGGATGGGCCGGCTCCCCCCAGCACTCCCAGAATTTCCCCCCAACACTCCCAGAGGCGTGCCAGGCCAGTCAGCCTGGACGCCAGGGTCCAGGGGCCCTGGCCTCCTCCCCCACCTGGGTGGCAAGGCAGCTACACAAAAACAGGATAAAGGTAAACTTTGTGCAGGTGAGCCCGGTGGCTCCCCCTCCATGTCATACTGGTCAGACTGTATGTCACCGTCATCAAAGGGGCTGTGCGCTGAAACCTGAAAAACCAAACGGACCTGTCTGTAGGTGTTACTTATATCACAAAGCTGCAGGTGCCTCCAGCCCCGCTGGCCAACCTGCTAGGAGCTGCTTCCCTCCAAGCCCTCCCTTGGGACCTAGCTCAGCCCCGGCAGAACCAGGATCCGTAGCCTTTCTCCTCACGTAAGCACCCTTTTCTTTTGTGCTTGGGATTTTCAGTAGGGGTCCAGGTGGGGCGAAGGGTTCTGTTAGGCCTGTTCTGTCCATCTGTCACTCCTTCTTGTTTGCCCCCTGGTGAGGCTGTCTCCGGTGGAAGGCCTTGAACACTGAGCCAATCAGTCCTCCCAGGAGGCCCACCTACCTGTATGGGTAGTGGGTCTCAAAACCCCTGAGATTACTTGATTGAAACAAGGGGAGTGCTTGGAAATCCCTCCCAAAGCTCAATTTTATTCCTTTCCAAGCTTGTCTTTCCTTTTATGTTTTTTTTTTTAAGACATTTAGTATGGTTTCCATAGATCTTGGTCTTTGGGCCAGAGAAAAAGTCCGATTCAAAGAGTGGGATACTCAAACCCTACAGATCCATTTATTCATCCTCAAAAGAGCTTGTGTGGCACAGGGGCAAATAACCCTGGAGTGGGAGTGAAAGGATCTGGATTTGAATGCCAACGGTGCCATTTACCAGCTGTGAGACCTCAGGAGAGCCATATACCCTTCTCAGAGCCTCAGTTTCCTCATTTGTAAAAAGAGGGGGTGGAGGAAATGACTTCTAAGTTTCCCCTTTCATGCTACACACATCACCTCTCTCAAAAAAAAGGGTATTTTGGTTTCCACGGATATTTTTTAAAGATCTAGTCCATCAAAAAATATGTGTTTGTTTTTTTAAAGTTATCCTGTCTCCTCAACCCACCTCAGGGGAAACCTTCCCAGGTAGACACAGGCTTGGGTTTTTCCATGAACTCCAAGTATCGCAGACCCAATGAACTGTGTAAGCTTTTAAATGCCTGTCAGATGGCCCTCTGCTGGCACCAGGAGAGAGTGCATCCTTCTCTTCAAGTGCAACATCCAAATAACTAATGGTTGAATTTTCAAAGTTGAGAGGAGAGAGTTCTGCAGCTGGAGTCAGACAGTTTGGGTCTGAATATCTCCTCTGACACTGATGACCTGAGATTCTTGGTCAGATCACTGAGTCTTATTTCCTTCATCTGGATCCATGGACTCCCAAGGGATCTGTGGGTAGATTTGTGGGTGGGAGGGGTGGTCTATGAACTTGGATAGGAAAAAAGATATCACATCTTTATTTCAATATAATTGGTTTCCTTTGTAATCCTATGTTTTATTTTATGCATTTAAAAATTTTATTCTTAGAAAGCATCTCACCAGATAGCCAAAGGGGCACAAGGCGCACGAAAGGGTAGGACCCCTTCACTAGGTGATGGCTCTTCCTCCTCTAAACTAATGACTCTATGACACTATGACAAAAGGTGTAGCAGTAGAAGGAAACTTCAAAGCCATCTGATCCAACCCCCTCATTTGACAGCTGAGGAAACTGAGCCCAGGCACAGAAAATGGCTTACCTAAAGTCATAAAGGTAGAAATCATCAGAGGCAGAATTTGAACCCAGGCCTTGTGAATGCAGAACCAGTATCCTTTCTACTATACCTCACTGATCTTAAAGACCATTAAATCCTTTGTACTGCAGATGAAGCAGAGACCATTGTTCTTAATTTTAATTATAAAATTATCAATAAATTTAATTTAATATGATCAAGCCAATTACTAGGTTATAAATAAATTAAATCCATTTTAATTTTTTTATGAATACATTTTAATTTTTAAAAATTTATGATGCCTTTTATTTATTTTTTATACCAGAGGCACATCCTCCTATATACTGCCATACTGAACCTTCCTATGGATAAAAAAAAGTTATGCAAAATCACCTGGCAGTGCATGTCCCATTCTGCCTCCACAGACCCCCACCTCCCTGTGGAGAAGAGGGAGCTGTGGTGTTTTCATCCTCTGCGCTCTGTACCTATAACTGTTTGTTACAGTTAATCTGCCTTCAGCTGCCTTTCATTTAAATTACTGAAGTCACTTTTTGTATTGTACTCCTGGCATCATTGTCTCCAGTCTTCATTGCTTTATTCAAGTCTCCTTTCTATTCTCATCCTTCGTTATGTTACCCTGCCACAGTTTCCTCCTCAATTGATGGACACCAGCTTTGCTTCCAGGTGTCATTTTCCCCTCCACCAAGGGTGCTACTGTGAATATTTTTTTTGGTATATATGGAACCTTTGTTTTTGTCCTTGACGTTCTTGGCATATATACGCAGCATTGGGATTGCTGGGCCAAAGAGCATGCTGTCGCCATTATTTCTTGGAATTTGCTAGAACAGGATGCTGTGTTCAAAACTTGGCTTGGTGGTCTGGTCCTTTGTTGGCCGATTTACACACTAGGCCTAATGCCCACATTCAGTCAGACCTTCGTCTCTTGGTCACAGCTCTATCCGGTATTGGATATGTCCAGTATGGAGACGGTGTTCACCACCTACCCTGAAGGCCAGCTAAAGCCAGAGTCTTTAGGTGAATAAGTAAGAAAACGGGGTTCTACTTGAAGGCTCTCTCTGGTTTCATTTCTAACATAAGAAAACAAACAACTTGAGAAAGTCTTCCCAGATCCCCAGTTATCAGTGGGCCCTCTGCTTCTGCAATCACTTTTCTCTATCCCAGTTATATCTCCTAGATTGGGAGGTCCTTTGCCTATTCTGGGAAACAGTCTTCTTGGGAAGGCTTGTAAAGCCCGCAGACTCCTCAGAAACACACTGTTAAATGAATTAAATTAAATAAGGGGGATTACGAAAGACGACAAACCAGTAAAAAGAATAATGCACTTTTTTTTCCAACCCAAGTTCATGAACCTCTTGAAATCCATCCACGAACCCCTTTGGGTGAGGCCCAGGTCAAGAACCACTGCCCTGCGAGAAAATTTCCTTGAGGATGAGGATTAGTTTTTTGTCCTTGAATGCCCAGTGCCTAGGATAGGGCCTTCAAAGTAGGCACTTGACAAATACTTATTAAATGAACCCATAATCATCCTTTTAAAAAAGTCTGGTGTGGGATTCATTTAGGATGCCTTCCTTGTCTGGTTTCTTGGAGAGGGAAAGACTCACTGGGGCCAGGAGACTTGGGCAATAGGATCCAATCTGACACTGAGAATGGAAACTGTGTAATGTGACCTTGGGCAAGTCACTCACTTTCCTGGGGCCTCAGTTTCTCCATCTGTAAAATGAGGGGAGGGGTTGGACTGGCTGGCCTCTGAGATCCTTTCTAGATCTATGGCCCTATGATCTTAGAATCAGTCACTACACTTGCTTGGGTCTCAGTCTCTCAATCTGTAAAATAAGTGAGTGGGACTAGCTGACCTTTAAGGTGGCTTTTAACTCCCAAAATTCTGTTTAATGTAAACTGGTACTGGGGATGTACCCTCATGGAGCTTACTGTCTAGTAGTAAAGAGATGACCCAGTCTTAACTCTTGTACCCAATATTACTAAGTGCATAGAAAGACTCAAAGCAAAGGTTTATAGGAGTTCCAAGAGACACTGTTGCCCCAGAGGACAGAGCCAGGAACCGTGGGTAGAAGGTGCAAAGACATTAATTTAGAGATGGTGTCAGGGACCCCTAGCTAACAGAGCCATACCCAAGCGAAGCCAACTGTTTCAAAAGCTGGTGACGGCTGGCTCTTCATCATAGGTCTCCAAGCCAAAGCCGGGTGAGCACCCATATTTGTTACAGAGGGATTCTTGGTGAGGTACAAGTTAGAGTAGGTAGTATCTGTGGTCCTGTGACATCCCATGATACTAATGAGAGAAATCAGGGAAGGTTTTCAGAGCAGATGACAGTCCTTTGGGTCATTAGCTCTTCTAGTGGAAAGAGGGGAAGAAAGAAGCCACAGGATTCAGATTCAAATCCCAGTTCTGCCAATTTCTTCCTGTATGACCTTGGGCAACCTACTCCTCTGTATCCTCACCTGTAAAATGAGGAGATTGAACTAAATACCATCTAAGATTCCTCAAATTCTGCATCTGAAGAAAGGGATTTATATGTGATGAGACAGAGAGAAGGCACTCCTAGAGGAGGGATCAGCCTGAGCAAAATCACTGAGGGCAGGACCAGGACTCAGGATGGCTAATATTGCCATGAGAAGAAAGCCCATCGTTTTCTTTCCCAACATGTATTCCAGCATGCTTTGCCTGGGAATAGTTGACATTTCTGTAGCTTTTTAATGTTTATAAAAGTCTTTCACATAAATTATCTCATTTGGTCCTTACAAGGACCTGGAAAGACACAGATATTTGTGTGTGTGTGTGAGTGTGTGTATGTGTGGTGTGGTGTGTGTGTGGCATGTATATGTGTGGTGTGTGTGTGGTGTGTGTGTTTGGTGTGTGTGGTGTGTGTGTGTGGTGTGTATATGTGTTTGTGTGGTGTGTGTGTGGTGTGTGTGTGTGTGTGTGTGTGTGAGTGTGTGTGTGTGCGCATGTGTGTGTATTTTGGACATGGCCAGCAAGGGAATTAGCTTTACTTGACTATGCTGGTGTTTTCTCCTCCTCCCTATGGGATGGTGAAGGTAAGAGAGAAAGAAAGGAGGAATTTGTTCACTGAAAAAAATGAATAAATAAAATATTTAGCCAAATGAAATACCACCTAAATACGCACTGATTTATATTTGTCTAATTTTTGTTAATCTAAACGTAGAAATTGCTTGCGTACTTTAAAAAAAAATGGCCCTGTGAATTAGGTGCTACTATTGCCTTACTACAGATCAGGAAGTAGAGACAAAGATTGAGTGACTTGCCCAGGGTCATAAAGATAGTAATTACCTGAGAAGGGATTCAAACCCAGATCTTTCTGAAGCCTCGACATCATGCCACCATCACCCTCATCCTCATCCCCATTCCCATCCTCATCCCCATCCCCCACCACACTTTCCCATATCATCAGCATCCTAGGGTTCCCTTTGCCAAGGCTACTTCTGGATGGATCCAGCTCATGTGCCAAAGCTCAGGTAGGTGCATTTTTTAGCACCTTCCTGGGATGAAGTTGATGAGCCCTGGCAGGGTCAGAAAGAAATATTCCTTCTCTGGCTGGGCTTTACTGGTTTGCTTGCTTCTCTCTTTTGGGTGCACTCCTCCGAGATCTCTCATCTTCCAAGACCACTGTAGCTTCAGACTTGTATGAGGGACGAGTCAATGGGGCTGGACTGGGTTCTAAAAGAAGCTTCTCTAGCCTGATTGGACCTTTCCCAGGGCACCTGGCAAGCAAGCCTCCTTCAGAAGGAGCCCTGAAGGACATGGGAGACCCATGACGGAACCTACTTCATCTGACCAGGCAGCCACAAATGGGCTCTGCTGCTTGACAGGAAAAAGTTTGGCTCCCTAGTTAAAATGGCTATGACAGGGAGCATGCCTCCCTTCTCTAATTGGGAGGCATGGCTTGGAGAATGTTGAATTTGACATCAAGGGACCTGGATTAGGATCCTGGCTCGGCCACTTACAGCCCATGTGACCTTGGGCAAGATTGATTTCTCTGAATCTCAGTTTCCAATTCTACAAAGTGATAAAACTAAATCTGATGACCTCCAAGGTCCCTTCCTTTCCCAATCTATGAGCCTATAGACCCTATATATAAGATATATAGATATATACATACACACATATATAATAGACTATATACGTATATATGTTTATGTATGTATAGAGAGATATAACTATCTGTAGATAGATAGATAGACAGATAGATAGACAGATAGATAAGATATACACCTATAAATCCAATGACCGAAAGACCCCTAGATGTCATTCTAGCTCCCAAGGACACTAGGACATCTACCTCCACATTGATTATTCTTGTCTCTTTCTTGCTTGGCAGCAGGAATTGTATTTTTGTGTTCATTTCTGGGTTGCCATTTTGGGAATGGAAAATGCCCAGAGGAAGCATCCAAGATGCTGAAGGTCTTTTCTGTTTATACCATTTGAGTATCAGCTGCAGGACCTGAGGTTGTTTAACTTGAGGAAGAGAAAACTCAAAGGGAAGCAGAATGGCCCTCTTCTATCATTTGAAAGACCGTCCATGGAGAAGAAGGACTAGCCAAGTTCTCCTTGGCCCCAGAAGTGGGTGGAAGCCCTAGAGAGGAATCTTTAGGCTTGACTTCAGATAGCATTTTTTTTTTAAGGAATTTAGAACCTTTAGCTGTGAAATTGGTTGCCAATGAGCTCTCCATTGGAGTCTTCAAGCAAATGAGATTTAGCTTCCTTACTCATATTATGAAGGGATTTAATTAGATTATTTTTAAGGTTCAATAAAGGAAAGTGACTTACCCAAAGATCCCAGGATCTTTGGAAGAGACTTCAGAAGCCATGTAGTCAGTCAATTCATCAATAAGCATTTATTGGATGGTCACTTGTGGGGATTGCTCTTTGGCTTTGAAAATCCTTCCTGACCTCCCCGCACCGTTACCTTACACCTTACTCTCCTTACACCACACACACACTGTGTTCGGTGACACTAGCTTCCTTGTTGTCCCTTCCACACTCCACCTCCAATCTTCAGGCATTTTCACTGGTTCTTCCCCATGCCTAGAACTCTCTCCCTCCTCATCTCCTCTTCCTTCCTTCTCTGGATTCCTTCAAACCTCAGTTAAAGTCATGTCTTCTACATAAGGACTTTCTTCATACCCCTTTAATATGAATACCTTTCCTCTATTGATTATATCCAAATTTTCCTGAATACAGCTTGTTTGTATATGGTTGTTTGCAGATTGTCTCCCCTATTTGACTGTGAGGTCCTTGAGACAAAGGGCTGTTTTTTGCCTTTTTTTAATTTCCTTGAGCTTCTCACAACGCCTGGCACGTAGTAGGGACTTTAATTAATACTTGTTGACTGATTATAACTATATATATAACTGATTATAACTATAACCCTCTTATAAGGGTTATAGGTTGGACTGGATTGCCTCTGAAGCCTCTTCCTACTCCAACATTCTATAATTCTGTGATCCTAAGGCTTCTATATAGGATTAGGATGCTTGTAGAAAGAGCCCCTGCAGATAACCCCATATGATGTTTGGTCAATCGATACTGCCTAGGAGGGAAGACTATGGGCACAGTAATTTGTGTTTCTGACTGTTCTCAGTGGGGTCTGGCTGGACTGAGATGGAGATGGAGAAAACCCTTGACTGTTTTACACACACACACATGCATGCACACCCTACTACCACCACTAAGGGACTATGGAATTGGAAATTTAGGTTTCTAATAGCTACTAGGTTCAGTCCCACTATGGTTTTTCCATCCTGGGCCATCTCCAGTCATCCTGATGGATATCTGACCCCTAGATCCAGATGGCTCTGGAGGAGAAAGTGAAGCTGGTGATTTTGCATAGCCCTCCCTCCCTCAAATCAAAATCAACTGCAAGTCATGTCATCATTTCCCTGATGTCAGGGTCCTCTTTGAGAATCAAGGACAAACACTACCTGTGGGTAAGACTAACTGAGATAGGAAGGAAGGGTAAAGAGGGCATCCCATTCCCCTTCCTTGACTGAGATTTTATTCCACATTAACTAGGACTCTGGCTTTTAACAGGATTATTCCTGCTCACTTGGATGGGTTGTCAAGAAAGTGAGAAGAAGAGGTATGTGTGAGAAAGGGAGCAAGCAGGAGGAGGGAGGAATATGGAGAGTATTCATACTCAAAGGAGCCTTAGTTTTCTTACTCTTATTATAGAGAGATTTAACTAGATTGTTTTTAAGGTCCAAAAAAGAAAAGTGTCTTACCCAAAGATCACAATCTTTGAAGAGACCTCAGAAGTCATCTAGTCAATCATTTAATCAATAAACATTTATTAAGTGCCTACTATGTGCCAGGCTAAGTCCAGAAGATGGAGGGTAGGGAGGTGGGATAAAAAGACAAAAAAAAATAGTTCTTTCCCTGGGGGAGCTTATAGTCTCTCAGATAAAACAATGTCACTATCATTATCAACAACATTTATTATGTACTTACCATGTGCCAGGCATTGTGTTAAACACTGTAGATACAAAGAAAGGCAAACACACATCCTCCACCCCTGCCCTCAAGGAACTCACTTTCTAAGGGAAGAGAGCCCATGCAAACAGAAGATGCATGACTGAGAATGTACAGGTGCCCCATAAGATTCAGAGAGTTAAGTGTCTTGTTCAAGGTCACATGGTTAGTGGTAGAAGAAGGATTTGAACCAGGTTCTCCTGATTCCTGGTCCAGTACCTTCCCCACTATGTCATGCTGGCTTCTGGACAGGAAAACTATAGTCTGTACAGGGAGCTGGGATTTGAGATTTTCAGGGGGTCATTTCAATGATCCTTCCTATTAAGGTGATTCTCGGATCTATTCATTCAGCCCTGAGCTCTAATCTTGAATTTCCATTTCCCTTATTGGAAGTAGACATCTTAAACTCAAAATATCCAAAACAGAACTCATCTTTCCTTTAAAACTCTCCCCTCTTTGTAACCTCCCCATTATTGTTGAGGGCACCACCATCCTCCCACGCCCTCAGGCTCACAACCTAGGCGTCATCCTGGGCATCTCACTATCTCTCAGCCCTCATATCCAAGCTTTTGCCAAAACCTGCCTATTTCACCTTTGAAATGTCTCTCAGATCCAAATATGCCCCCTTTCCTCCTCTGACACAGTCACTACCCTCACCATGCCACATCTGGACTATGACATTAGCTGCTTAAGGGTCAGCCTGCCTCAAGTCTCTCTCCCCTCCAATCCATTCTTCATTCAGCCATCAAAGTGACTTCCCTGAAGCTCAGATCTGACCATGTCACCCCCCTCTCCTACTCAACAAACCCCAGTGGCTCCCCATTATCTCTGGGATCAAATATAAAATCCTCTGCATTTCTTTTAAAACTCTTCACAATCTGGCCCCTTTCTACATTTCAAGTCTCCTTACACCTTGTACTTTGTGGTCCTCTCTGTTTTTCTCACAAGATCCTCCGTCTCCTGACTCCAGGCATTTTCGCTGGTTGACCCCCCCCCCCCACCTGCAGTTATCTCCCTCCTCTACTCCATCTCCTGGCTCCCTTCAAATCCCACCTAACATCCCACCTTCTGCAAGAAGTCATTCTTTCCTTCCTTAAAGTTAGTGCCCCTGAGGTCATCCACACTTCATCCCATACATGTCCTTTCGACTTAGCTGTTGCCATGTTGTCACCTCACATGAGTCTGTGAGTTCCTAGAGAAAAAATTGTTTTTGCCTTTTTAAAGTTTTTTTGTACCCCCTGCGCTTAGCACAGTGCCTAACACTAGGCGGCATTTAATAAATGTTTGTTGACTTGACAGTCCTCCTAGATACTTATTCAATATTCTAAATTGGAAGACAAGTTCCTACATTGATGGAAACACAAATCTCAAACAAAAAAAAAGTAGTTTTGGGGGATGGATCTTAAAATTCAGAAAACTTAAGTTAGAATTTTTAGTAGATGATTGCAGTATCGTATACCCCAGAAAAACTGCTGATCCAATGAATGGGACAGCAGCATGGTACAATAGAAAGAATACTGAATTTGAGAGTCAGGAAGACATGAATTCAAATCCAGCCTTACTAGTTGTGTGACCTTGGATGAATCTCTTTATCCCCCATCTGCTTCAGCTTCCTAAACTGTAAGAGGAAGTTAGGATAATAACCTATGTACCTCCCAGGGTCGTTATGAAGATAAAATGAGATACTATTTGTAGAGCATTTGATACAGTGCCTAGCACATAATGGGGCATCCAGGGGGCACAATGTATAGAGTGCCAGGTTTGGGGTAAGGAAGATTCATATTTCATGAGTTCAAATCTGGCGTCAGGCATTTAGTAACTATGTGACCCCAGGCAAGTCACCTAACCCTGCTTGCCTCAGTTTCCTCATCTGTCAAATGAGCTGAAGAAAGAAATGCCAAACCACTCCAGTATCTTTGCCAAGAAGACCCCAAATGGAGTCACAGAGAATTGGACATGAATAAAAAATGATTGAACACCAACAATAACGATAGCACATATTAGGTGCTAAATAAATGGTTGCTCCTCCCCTCCTCTGTCCCTATATCTTAATTTTTACTAGAGAATCACACTAAGCGAATTTGATCCGAGAATCTTACAGTGCTCTGGAATCACAGAGATAAATGTGCAGGGCTGGAAGGGATCTCCAAGGGCATCTAATCCAACCCCTGGCTGGGACACAAAATTTCTCTCTGATAAGAGATCTATGTATGGCACTGTGGGCCAGGCACTAACTCCAATGGTGCCTCTGACAGCTGAA
Source organism: Potorous gilbertii (assembly GCA_028658325.1). Classification (NCBI taxonomy): domain Eukaryota; kingdom Metazoa; phylum Chordata; class Mammalia; order Diprotodontia; family Potoroidae; genus Potorous; species Potorous gilbertii. The sequence goes on along the minus strand of CM053772.1, from coordinate 254,627,808 downwards.
CATGTCAGATGAAATGAGCCAGTCCCATAAAAGGAGAGCATTGGAACACGTGGCCCCACTAAGCCCTAGGAGCTCCAAATCCAAGATCAAGTGATTCCCCAATAAGGGGCATCTTCTTGTCAGCTCATCCTTCCAGTCCTGCCTTTGTGGAAACGTCTCTGTTTCTAATTCTCTGCCTCTTCAGTCCCACCAGACCTTGGATCTAATGGCCCAGAGAGAGGAGAAACATGTTTTCCCTAGAGCTCGTTAGATATATTTTTCTCCAGTCTAGTGGAGGGGGACCTTGCTTCAGGCCCCCAGGCACTTTCCCCCACCTCATCACCAGCCATGTGTAGAAAACCAAAAATCCCATGGGAAAGTCTCAGGCCAACTTTAGCCGGTCCATTCTCCTCTTTGCAATGGTCTGCAGAGAGAGATTCATGACCCCGATAACATTCTGGGTGTATTAACCCTTTCATTGCTCCTAGGGGTAAGTTTGCCCACTTGATTTTGGTGGTGTCTGGTTGAAAGATAAGGATGCACAAAGGGTTTGGTCTTTGTGTGAGCAACAATCCTCACACCAGAGGGATTAGTGTTCCTTCAACACCCATACACCCCAGAGTCAGATTATTTCCAGTTTAGAGGACTGGTCCTAGATTAGGTTAAGAACTGGATTCTAGCCCCACTTCAGACGCAGTCTAGCTATGTGACCACAGGCAGGTTGCTTAAACTCTCCATGCCCCCAAATGATTAGTTCTTTAAGACTCCGAGTTACAGATGAGTTGCTCATCTGTATCAGTGAAAGGAGAATTCATACCAAGAGATACCTATATGGATCAAATTGTGGGTCTAGACCATCAAAAAAGAAGATATATTGAGTTCATTGAGACAATTATTCAGTATGACTTGGTGATAGTGAAGGTCAAGGTACATCTACAAACTATATCTCATGGATGAACACATGATCCCCATGTTTAGGTTTGAAATAGGTAGCTAGATGCTTTAGTAGCTAGAACCCTAGACCTTGAATCAGGAAGACCTGAGAATAGCCTCACTAACTAAGGACCCTGGGGAAGACTCTGAACCTATGTCTGTCTGAACTTCTTCTATAAAATGGGGATAATAGCAGTTCCTACCTCTCATGATTGTTTCCAAGATAAATTGAGTTAATATTTGTCAAGTGTTGTGCAAACCTCAAAGCATTATAAAAATTGTACATATTGTTATTAAATAGCCATCAGGTCTGAGAGAAGCATATGCTTAATTTTTTATCCCCTTTCTATCTCAGAGTCATGAATTTGTGTGTCTACTGAACTCTATTTTCTGAGTATGGGGGATGGGGTAGGTATTGGCCATGAGTAGAAGGCAGTGAGGGTGGTATATATGAATGAATTTGTATAGGTGTGCTTTTGTGTGGGTACCCGTAACTCTTGATGGCTTCTTATCTGTCAAAACTTCAAGAATCTCTGATTCCTCCTCATGGGGACCCCTTTCACCAATCTGGATCAAAACCCTTCTAAGTCTTGGTAGATGGTCAGTCAACAAGTGTTTATGAAATATTTACTAAGAGTCAAACACTGCTAGATTCCAGGGGTACAAAGAAAGGCAAAAATACTGTCCCTTTCACACAAAGAATTTAGAATCAAGCAGACAACAGTGTGAAGGACCATAGACATACAAGAAAATAAAGTGTGAATGGGAGGTGATCTTGTTTTTATAATTTTTCAGTCCCAAATTGTCCCCTTCCTTTCACTTCCTCCCCCACCCAGTGAGAAGGTAAGAAATATGATACCCATTATAGCTATGAAGTCATGCAAAACGTATTTCCACATTAGCCATGTTGCAAAAAAGAAAAGAAAAGAAATAAAGTGGAAAAAGTATGCCAAAGGTAATCTTAGAAGGAAGATACTGGAGAGGGGAAAGACTGAGGAAAGTATTGGACTGGAGAATTGGTATGGTTGAAATATCCATCATCGAGCATCTGATGATATTCTCCAAACATAGGCAGACCTGTCCTTTATCTAATGAAGATTCATTAGATAAAGCCCGTCCATATTCAAGACTTTTCCAGCTTGGTAGGACCTATCACACAATAAGCCTAGCACACAATAAGCACTTACTAAATATTTGTTAACCTGACAACTTTGAAAATCCAAGGTCTACTTATTAGAGAATGGTTGAATTACTAAGGAACATAAATGTGATGGAATAATATCATATAGTAAAAAATTCTGGGAAGCCGTAGCCCTAGTGTAGTGAGGAAAGCAAGCTGACCCCAGAGTCAGGAAGATGTGGGCTCAAGTCTCATCTCTGATACACACTGAATCAGGCCTTAGAGACTATATTTTACTGGTGGTCTTGGTGCTGCTGAGTCATGTCTGACTCTTCTTGACCCCATTTCTTGGAAAAAATACTGGAGTGATTTTCCATTTCTTTCTTATTTTTGCAGATGAGGAAACTGAGGCAAACAGGGCTAAGTGACTCTTTGTGACACCATTTTGGGGTTTTCTTGGCAAAAATGCTGGAGTGGTTTACCATTTTCTTCTCCAGCTCATTTAACCAATGAGGAATTGAGGTAAACAGGGTAAAGTGATGTGCCCAGGCTCACACTTATTAGTGTCTGAGGCTGGATTTGATCTAGGTCTTCCTGACTTCAGGACTGGTGCTCTATGAACTGCATTACCTAGAAGGTTTATAATCCTGGGTAAATGGTTTCATCTTTTAGTGCTTCCAGGTTGGTCTGTAAGGCTCTAACTTATAGAACAGGTGCCCAGCTACACTAGGGAAGAGAGTTCCTAGCGCAAAATTCCCAACACTAATAAAATCACAAGTCTGGTTAAAAAAAAAAGATGTAAAGAAAGAATTCAGAGAAATAAGGAAAGATGTGCAAAAAAGGTGGGGAGGGGAGGCATAGCTTCAGCAATGTTAAATGACAAAAACCATTAGGAGGAAGTTGAATTCTGAGTAATTGAAAAACCCCTAATGGCTCCCGAGAAAATATGATGAAATAAAGAATATCTAGTTCCACTTGGCGAGATGGTGGGGAACTGCTAGGACAGAATGTCACATACATTGTCAAGTGGAGCCACTTGTATTCAGTGTTTTCATTTAACTGTTTTTCTCTGCTGCAATGAAAGTTTCAGTTTGAGGTCAGGAAAAAGAGATGGTATTTCCAGAAATGACAGCAATATAAAAATACATAGAATTGATAAAATGTATTTTTAAATTTTTATTTTTATTTATTTATTTATATTATTTTCATTTACTTGTTTATTTGATTATTTATTTTAAAAGAAAAAAGGCAAAGAACTCCCAAGGTCACTTTCACATCACACGTAGCAAGATAACAGAAGAAGGCTTTAATAGACTCATTTTTTGTTTTGTTGTTTTGGTTTTTTTTTTACTAACTAAAGAGAGTACAAACTTCTGTTCCGGTCATTCAAGGTCCTCTGCAGTCTGGCACCATCCTCTCTCAGCTGCCTTACTTTGTTTTCTTACCTCTGCCTTTCTCCTCTGTCCAAACTGGAGGACTCCTCATTCTCTACATACATTCTATGTTTTGCTGACTCTGTGAATGTACTCCTTCCTCCGTTGTATATCCCTTGGTTGTCCCACTTTCTCTCATCTCTGGACCTTTGCTCCATCCTCCTTTCTATATTTCATATTTCCCTTCCCCTCTCCCCATGTTCCTGGAAGGGACCCCCATGCAATCTCTATTAAAGCCTCTCCCTTCCTCTGAGACCCAACTAGTGTACCGTCTCCTCCATGAAGTCTTCCCAGACTCTCCTCACATTTCTCATAGCACCTTCATGGACCTCCCCTTCTCACCCAGGTCTCCTTTGTGCAATCATTAATGGTCACCAATTTTGGACTGAAAAGGACTTTAGAGGCTGAGTTTAACCCCTTCTCACTTTACAAATGAGAAAACTGAAGCTCAGGGTCACAGATGTCTGAAACAGAATTTGACCCTAGGTCCTTCTGATGCTTAAGATCGAGTCCCATTGGCAATACAATATTGCCTCTCCATGAGATTGTGAGCGTCTTGAGAATAAAGTCTGTGTTGTACACATTCTTGCATTCCCTGCCCTTGGTATATGTAGTGCATACTGTGGGTACCTAATTTGAGTCTCCTGGTCCTCATTTTCCTCTGTCGAAATCCTACCCATCCTTCAAGGTCCAAATACAAAAGCTTCCTCTTCCTAGGAGTCTTCTTTCATCCTCCAGCTGGAAATGTTTCCTTCTTTAGTGCTGATGTAATTCTCTCTTTCCTCCTTTCTTGTACCTTTCTGTTTTGTATCAGAGTTACTTTGGTATTAGAATACAAAGTTCTTGAGGACTGAACTGTGTGTTTTTCATCTCTATATCCCCCAAACAGCCCTGCACAAATTATTTACATGACGTAAGTTGGTTGTTAGAGTAGAAGGTAGGCTTCTTGGGGGTAAGGATTGCTACATTTTTGTCTTTGTATTTGCAATGCCTGGCTTATAGTATTCAGATAAATGAATATTTGTTGGTTGATTGAAAGACTAGAATATCAGATTGAAAACTAAAGGATCTAAGGGCCAGTCTTCTGCCGACTCTTGACTCAAATACTCTTTAGTCCAATAGTCGTGGACTAAAAACCATCCCTTGTGCTTCAATCTGAGCTTACCCAAGATCTAAGCATTTCTAGATGCCTCATTAGGGATTAGGTGGTGCAGAAGGGAGGGAGTGGTAGATGGCAGAGAGAGATATTATGAGCACTAACAGTATGACCAGAAACCTTGTGATATATCAGGTAGAGGGTTAGCCTGGAAATCTGAAAGACCTGGGTTCAAGTCTTGCCTCAAAAAAATGATTGTCTGATCCTGGGCAAGTCTTGAAACCTCTCAGTGCCAAACTGAGAGGCACTTCCAAGGGAGTTTCTAATTTGCAGTGACGGAGACTTTCCATTAATAGGAATTCCTGTGCTGATGAAATTGCAAGTCAGGACTCCAAAATTTTACAAAGCATAACAACCCAAGAAGGGACAAGGTAAAATGCCAGTGATTATCCTATTAGTGGGATTATGTGCAATGAGCAGCTTCCAAATGACTTGCTTCCCTGGTCATGCTGTTCCCCAGCTCATATGCATGTGTTCCTCTTTCAGAGTGATGTTGGACTCAGTGACCCACAGCACCTTCTTACCCAACACATCCTTCTGTGACCCCCTAATGTCGTGGACAGACTTGTTTGGGACTGAAGAGTACTACCCTGGCTTTGAACATCAAACAAGTATGTTAAGGCGCGAAATCCATGTCAAACCTGAGGTTGGCGGGTTGGAAATTAACCTCAATTACTTTCTAGGCTGATCAATGTCACTGGGAGGTTTCTGCCCTCCCACCAAGAGGAAGGGGTGCCTTCAGGTAATCAGGGAAAAGAACCAGGAGAAAACAGAGGATCACAGATGTTAAATTAGGGGAGATCATTAAGGGACAAAACACTTTTAATTTGTGAAAGGAGTCTTTTTAAATAAAACTGTAGCATCTCTTATCAGTAAGGAGTTCTAGCAATGAATGAGGTCATCTGCTTTTCTATACTCTTGCATGTTTTGCTTTTCATTACTCCTTACTCGCCACTTTAGGCCACCATGTGGTTAGGGGATTTCTATATAGATGAACCTGAAGATGTTGCAAAATGATTATGGTCCCTATTTTTCATCCTCAAGATCTCCTAAAAATACCTGGGAGGACACCTGCCAAAACAAA